>CM042697.1:118262282-119462282 GCA_023614405.1 Avena insularis | reverse complement strand
GATCAAGGCCTCATCCTTCGATTCTCCAAAGATCAACGACTTTGGATGGTTGAGTGAAGAGATCTTGGCGATTTGGTGGATCAAGTGGAGGTGGTGTTCTTGAGTGAGTCGAGCAACCTCCCAAGGTAGAAGAGGGTCATTTTAAACCCCACTGCACAGATCTGCCCATTGCAGTTTTGTCAGGACCGGTGCTACCGGATATCTGAGCGGTAGTACCGAAAACAACCGGTACTACCGGTCAGGTACCGGAACCTTATCCGATACACGACTAGGTAACAGTTCCCCTAGGAGGTAGTACGTAGAGTTCGCGGTGCTACCGCGAAGCGGTACTATCGGACCTAGGCGGTAGTGTCGCACCTAGATACCGGGTGAGGTAGAGGCGTAAGGCAGGCTCGCCAGCCCTCTCTGCCCTATCCGGTACCAAAGGGCGGTACTACCGGTGGTGAGCGGTAGTACCGGACCGACACGGTAGTGCCGCTATTAGGTACCGGGTGAGGCAGTGGCTTTGGGCAGGCTTGCTAGCCTTCTCTACCCTGCCCGGTAGCAAAGGGCGATACTACTGGTGGTGAGCGGTAGTACCGGTTGATATTTCCGGTACTACCGGACACCACAGGAACTTGGGCAAGGTCTTGCATGAGACCCTTTTTGGGAGAGAACGAATAATGTCTTTTCCTGATAAAACCTGTGGTACACTTGAAAAATGGTTAGTCTGATATGTGTGTTATCATTAAACATCAAAATCTCTTAGGATGGGAAATGCGCTTTTATAGGCGTCAAACATCAAGCACAATTTTTTTAAGGAATTAAATTTAATCTTCTTTTACATACGATATAATAAATGGGCTCTTATGCAGTTATGCCCCACCAACCATTCCAAGTTGTAGTAAACAAATGTAACAGCAACCAGTAGTTTAGCGGCTCGGCTTCATCGTCCATCGCTACTACCGTAGCGTACCGGTGACGAAGTCTCGAAGGATGTTAGGATAACGAGTCTTTATTACCCGTCGATGCTAACGCACGTATCGACGGTGACAAAATCTCGGTACCTAACAACTAGACTACCACAACCAAATTAAATTAGCTCATAGCTCACATTTAATTAACTAAACTAAAATACATGGGCAACCGAGATTTTATGATGTAAAAACAAACTACAAAAGTTACTCACATAATAAATGCGAGGACGCTTCGATACAACATGTTTATACGATGAGTAATTTATATGTTATAAGGTGGATAACTTACTTACTATGATATATAACTCACGTGTTAGTGGTGAATAACTTTTTGGTTCAAAAAAATTTCATCGAAACATATCAATATAAGATCTAGTTTCGAAAATCTCGTCGCGACTAACTCAACCGTGAAAACGGATTCTAAATCAAACAAATAATTTGATTTACAGAACATTTTAAATTTTTTATTTGATTCTTAGCTGACTCTAATTTGCACGGATCACATCCAATCAAATGACAAGAATTAGTCGGCTAAATGAATTGATATAGTAGGTTAGTAACTTTGTTCCTTTGCGCTCATTTTGGATTACTAATTGACAAAGAATTATAACATGAAATTGATATCACTAACATCGTCGCCAAATTTGTATCTAGGATTGCACAAAAGAATTAAAATTTCTTTGATATAGATTTGGTGGGCATGAAATTTTTGCTTCGCCATGGGCCACTGAAATATCAGGACTGGCATGCTTAGGGGCTAGATTTTGAAATTGATTTGAGAAAAAGTTAAACATGCACTATTTTGTTAGAAGGATTAGATTTGGCAAAAGGACGAAGGCATTCTTGCTGCGAATTTTGTCTTGTGCGTAAGGCTCCGGGGAAAACCTTAGATCTGGGATGTCCTGGATCAGATGATGATGGCACTTTCGGTGTCATTCACCATCTTGAGGGCATTGTTTTGGAGCTCGAGATGCCTGGATGAGGTCTTTTGGTGGTGCGGTGTCTCATCTACCGCGCCGACGACGGTGAGTCTCGGTTGCATGATGTAGCGGGGTCTCGGTGGCAGGCGTGCTGATGTCCTCTTGCAGGGTGGAGGTGCGGTTTGGGGTCGTGGTGGCGTCAGCGGCAGGACCGGCAAAGTTCATGCGGATCTTAATCGTGAAGACTTTTCGGAGGTTCGATGGTGGTGACCGCACAAGATGCTCGCTAAGAGTCAGCTAATCCGGATGTACGCTCTCGTCTCGTCTAGAGGGCGCTTCGGAGTATGTGATTGTTTCTGGTTCCTAGTTGGTGGAGTGTCTTTGTTGTCTTTCCGTCCACAGAGCGACTCATTTGACATGATTTTTCTGCACTGTCGAGTTTGTAGGTGTTATGTGGTGGCTTCGAGTTTGATAATGATATTCTTTGTTGATCGTTCAATAATAAAACAATAAAAGCCGTATGGATCTTTCGATGCAAGGCGCATCCTCTATTATGAAAAATAAATTGGCAAAAAGATACCAGGGTGCCACAAGTTATCTTTCCATAGGGACCATAACCTTTTGGCGGACTGGCAAACGTACGAAACTTACTACTCCGATACCGATACGGATGATTAGGCTTTGGCCCACCAGGCTGGTGGACGCAGGACTACATAACTGGCATCGATCGGCAGTTTTTCAGAGCGAGAAAGCGTTTATCTAGCGCGCAGAAGGTGGCATAGCTACTAAGTAGACCACGGGACAAAGCTACGCCTGAATGAGTCCGATATAGCCAAGCAATGTCCCGTGCCCCTAGGCTACGGATGAAAATGACAAATCATTGTTCGTCATAAGCACGTAGTCTTTTGTCAATCATCTTTATACTACTTTCCCTGCATCGACGTAGGTAGAGTTGTATAGCTAGCACACTGTAGTTTGCTGCTGCATGCCCTTTTCCAAAGCTGGCATGGATGACAATCACAGTGTTATTCATGGATATCACACAGTTCTTTGCTCAAAAGAATAGGATGTACAAGAACTAGAAGATTTATATGTCAAGGGATAAATGAAATATACTTCCTCTGTTCCAATGAATAAGACGCGCACATTTTTCAAAGTTTGTTTTTGACAAAAAGTTGATCTATGTATATATAAAATATTTGATATAAAATTGGTATTATTAGAAAGTACTTTTTCAGTGTGTGATTTGAGTTTTTTTTAAACAGGAAAAGGGCCACGAGGACCCCGGTGCTGCATTCATGAAATCCAAACAATAGGTGGAAGTGAAATTACAACAAGGCCCAAAACCGCACTTGCATTATAGACCTTGAAAGAACTGCAGTTCAAAGATAAGGCCTTGAATATTGCAAAAAAGAACCATAGGACTAAAAGAGAAAAAGCAATCAGGTCCTGGTCCTCCACCGCGAGGGAGCCTCCATTGCCGGTCATCTTCGAGGCGCCGGGACGAACCACTTGGCGCCAGGGAGACGAGAGAACCTGCGAGAAGCTCCAAGTAAGGCCTCTGACTTGTAGGTTGAATACACCACCATAAAGGCGTCTATAAAGGCCGCCTTGCCAGCCAAAGATCGGGGCGCCATCCTAGGCCACCGCGTAATCCATTCGTTGCTATAGCACACAAAGAAGTCTCCTCTCGAGCAGCTCTCTCTGCCCTTCACCTCCATGGCGCCAAGACAGAGAAGAGGGAGTCGAAGGAAGTGCTCCACCAGACAGACTCCCACACCAACGATGTTTTGCAGAGGAAGGCCATCCACACTGCATCTCCTCCTTGCCACCACGGCCGGCCAGGAGAAACGATCCAGCACCCTCTGCACCCTCCATCCTCTCCCCCACTTCCACAACCGGCCAGGAAAGGGTCAGGCACTTAGCACCTCAGCAACACGCAACGACACACGACTTTATTTGCGGAGACCGCGGCGCCTTCGCCGCTGCCATGCTTCCCCCATGGAAGCAACGCCTGCAAGCATAGGTATCATACACCTTGGATCCCGCCGCAGAGATCCAAAGGCCAGCTCCAAGACACCACTAAGGGGCAGCTACTACTCCTAAACCTAGAACTATGGCACCTCCCCTCAGCCAACCCTCGCCGGCGACGCCGACAAGGGCGGCCTCGGTTTGGGCTGGAGCTTCTCGAGAGCTCCTCAAACTACTATAGTAGACAGGGAGAGGGGAGGGGGAGAAATGAGCGGTGTTCCGGGGAGAAAAAGGATGACAAGGGAGGTCCATGATTTGAGTTTGAGATCGACTTTTTCAACAACAAAAATGACACTAGACTATCGTATTTCTCTCTTTGCCTCATTGGTTATGTTCTTTTATCTTCCTTAGATTATACCCAACTTGTTTACCTCATGTATCTTTCTTCTAATGCAATATTTCCATATAGGACTCTATCATCCGGTTGCATTTTAGTGAACATTTAATTCCTCGTTTTCCTAAAATCAAAGGAAGAGATAGAAATTTGTAGTCTCATATTCACTGTTCCTCAACTCAACATCCTTGATCATTCTGTCTCACAAAATAAAGAGAGGGAACCAAAAGGGAGCTGGGGAGGGGAGTTTCGAGGATGTCCATACAAAGGGAAAATACTAATGCAATATAACTAGCCAATCTTGGCGGGGATCTTCCAGGGAAAGCTGAGTTAGCTTACGATGATAAGTCAAGGAGCCACACAACCTGCTCAGACATGGCTAGGACCTATGATGGATGACTTGAACTATACTTAGGACACATATGTACATTTTCACACTTAATGGACCAAGTTGACACACCTAGCATAGTTCCGTGACTTGTGGTGCATTTTACTCTTTTGTTAATTTGTTGGCACGTCCAAGCAGATTTTTGATCCGTCATGTTTCAACTACTCCTTTCTTTGGTGAAACCTCAAGTGGTGGTGATTGATAAAGTGGAGAATGATTAGCTTGTCGGAGAATAACTAGGTGCGGAGGGAGGCACAAGTGCAACATATAAAGGTCACACAACATGTGTGTAATTCAATAAAACACAAATTTGTAGCTAAGTCTTTGTTTAGCAAATATGCTTCAAAGATATTCCAACTTTAGAAAATACTATAATGATGGTGGAACACTTGATCAATCTTGGACCAATAGGGTATATGAAGGCACACCCCCCCCCCCCCCCCCCCCCCCCGATATATACGATTTTAGGAAGACTTCACACTTTGGGGAAAATTTGAAAAGCATGGCACAAAGTTTTTAGTGAATCACACATACGTGTGTGCGTAATATGATCGAGTACACAAGGATTAATTTGCTCATGTAAGAAAATAGTATCAGGTCAAAACTAGATTAGTGGCATCCATATGACCATATCCCCATGTGCAGTAAGCACGACCAGGAAGAGTTAAAGTCCGGCCTTGCCAATGAGAGTATGATAGTATGAAAATGTTTTATGTAACAAAATATAGCTTTTACCACTAAAAGCATGGTAGTACTACTATGTAAGACTAGGAATAATTGAAATCATGTTCTTACCGCTAGAAGAATGGTAGTATGAAAATGGTTCTGAAATGCTGCAAGAAAATAGCTTGGAAATATAAACTAATTAAAAATTGAGTAAAGAGGTGTAACGACAAGCTCTAATCAACCCTGGGACTCTCTACGGGACTTCTATATTCAGCGTATTTTAACTTCTTAAGTTCAACGGACGCCCTCTTGAATCTGGACATAAGAATATACTCTCTCTGTTTAGAAATATCATTAGTAGAAAATATGTCATGCGTCCCAGTTGGTAAGAGACATTAGTTCCGGTTGCCAATCGGGACGGGGCAATCGGGACTAAAGCCCTAACCTTTAGTCCCGGTTGCCCCACCAACCAGGACAAATGAGTGCACACATGGCAGCGGCAGAGGGCGGGGGGTGGAGCATTAGTCCCGGTTCGTAACACGAACCGGGACAAATAACCTTCTGCCACGGCAGAGATTTGGCTCATTTCTCTGCCGCGGCAGAGAATTCATTTTGGCACATTTTGTTGCCACGGCAGTATTTTCGCCACTTTTTGTGCCGCGGCAGAGATTTCATTTAGGTTGTTTTATTGTTTATTTAGTGTTTTGCACTTATCAATGGAGGAACCGTTATATTATACAATATTACATTCAATACACGGATCGAGTTCATGCACTACATACAAAAGTTGCTATTTTTACAATCCCTATTGTCTATACACAGCCGAATAGTATTCCCCTTTTGGGTTTAGGACTTCTGCATCCAAGAATCCCGCCAATTCCTCCTGAATTGCTCGTACGCAATCCTTTGGCAGAAGACCGTCCCGTAGACGTTCGATCTGATTTAAAAAAGGAGTCAGCCTATATGAATGAAACTAAACACGATTTAATTGTAATTAAAAACTACAGAAATTATTTACGTACGTGGAGTTGCTCTAAATTTCTGTCCTTCTCATCGCACGTCTGCCGGATGAACTCGCAAACATAGTATCCACATAGATTGTTACCTGGTCCCTACGTCAGACACTTTACGAGAACAGAGTTCAATCAAAATAATAATCAAGCATGATAATAACTGTATTAAAACTAGAATCAAAGAGATGCGCGGATATAGCTAGTGGTGCTTACATCTAGTGGTTGAAATGTAAGCTCCTCTTTCCAAACACCCCTAGCCTTGTTGGTGAACCGTTTCCAAGCGCTGCCCGGCGAAGAAAACGAATAAAAGAAGTTATTAATTACTTGATATCATAAAATTCACGAACGTTGCCGATATAGTGTCGTAATGATTAGAATTACCGCTGGAGAAGCATCTGCATGTCCTTCCACGTCTCAAGGGGTTTATGTTTCGAGTCCATGACTAGTACACGCCCTTTGTCAAGTTGAATGATTAACAGAATATAGTGGAAGCTGCGAATGCATAACTAATCAATTATATACTTAACATCGAGTAAGCGAAATAGAAAGTGTATAGAAGACAATAACACTCACTCGAAGTTGTAAGGAAAAAGTATTTCCCTTCTGGTTTCTTGAAACCTTAACGCGTGTACTATATTATCCTCCGTATCCTGGGGGCTTGTTTTGAGATTAGCTTCATGAACCCAATATGGGTCAATGAAGCCAATGTCATAGATTTGTCCTCTGCTGCATTCGAGAATCTTCATTCTGCATATTACAGTATGATTATATACATGCAATAAACAAGGTGAGATAGCTGGAGACTAAATTAATTACAGAATTAGTACTTACAGACAATAGGCACTGATGATCGATTTGTCCAAGGCGTCTTGATTGAATAATTGAAATAGTTCATCAAATTCAATGGATATCATGTCATCCTTTTCTTTCCCATGATGCTTTTTTGTAACCCTCAGCACTATCCAGTTAGCCCCGGCCTTTGTGGCATGCATGTACCAGTTATGCAATCTTCGCATTTTTGTTGGAAGATTGTTTACCTCCTCAGGTTTGACGAGAGGTTTGCCATACTGGTATTTGTATGCTACTTCACTCACGGGAAAGTACTCTAACCGATAAATCTTGGGCAATACTCATACCTTGAGCAGCGGCAGCTTCTCCGTATTGTGCAACTACCTCTGGATCATACTGCTCTTCGGCCCCATATTTGCTCGACCCCACATTGGTTTGGGAAATCACCTTGAGAGGGGCGCAAGACTGTTTTGCTTGTTCTTCGAGTTGGGCAACAGATTTCTCGCTTGCATCAGTACTGCTCTTCGAGGCTTTTTGTGCCGCATGTGACTTGAGAATAGAACGCTCATAGTCTGATGACAGCTTTGGCTCGGGTTGATGAAGAGTCTTTAGCATTTTCAACACTTTGGCTTTTTCTTCTTTGGTGCTGGGGAACTCTGGCTCTTTCGGCCGCCTCAGCTTAGCGAAAAACGTTGTCGTTTCCGCATCAACGATCACCGCAGTCTCCTCTTCAGTACAGTCATAAGCTCTCTTGGGAGGAACCTTTGGTACTTTTAGAAGAGGCACTTGTTTATGTTTCGGCGATCGCTTACCACGATGCAGAGTAGCGGTACGCTTACGCTTTTTATCCTGAGGCGCCGGCGATGGCTGCGCTGGAGATTGGTGAGGCGACGGAGCCGGGTGAGGCGACAAAGACGGCTGCCGCGGCGGCGATGACCTCGCTGGAGACGGGTGAGGCGGCGGCGAAGATGTCCTTGGCGTGTGATTTCGAAGAACGATACATTCCTTCGGCCATAGAATGGTGACGTTTATTGCGTCTCCCAGTACAGTCACATCCCCTTCACCTGCAGGATAGTCAAGATCCAAAACTTCAAAGGTGGGCATGATTTCATCCACCCCGACAACAGCGTAGCCCTCTGGAACCGGACGACAGTGGTAAGTTGGTGTGGGTCCAATTGGTAAGGCATAGCCGACCGCCACCTTCATTGATATGTTCACAACTTTGACATGTAGCTCGCAGTGTGTCATCTCTATGATATCATCCACTGGGTAGCCAACAGGAGCCATCGTCGGTGCACCATCGTCATCGCCATTGTCATCATCCGGGACCTCGGTGGAAGCCACACTGCTTTTTCGATTATTCGATAGGCCGGTAGCATCGAATGCAGTGTGCTGCTGAGATGGGCCGGTAGTACTTTGCTCTTTAAGTGCGTTAATTTCATCTTGTTGTTGCTTTATTCGTTCTTCAATTATACGCATTCGCTCTTTCTGACTATCTGCTTCAACTTCCGCCCTGTCCTTTCTCCTCTGACGGCTTCTATCAGGATATTTCTTCCTCTCTTCGGGAAACCCAGTCCTCCATGGTTGGGAGCCTCTTGTGTCTCGTGTTCGTCCATCATGTTCCTTATTTCCAAGGGCAAGTGTGAGCTCATCATTCTCTCTATCGGGAATGAAGTCCCCATCTTTAACAGCCTTTACTGCTTTTCTCATCCTCTCGATTGGCAAGGGGTCTTCTTTATGTCGTATGTTATATATACACACCCCTTCCGAGTCCGACGTGCCCCCATGCCCGTAAAACCAATTCCTTGCATGTTCTACCCAATCGCATCTCTGGGGTGATCTTTTTTAGCACGCATTCATTCTCAAGTTTCTCCCACTTAGGAATGTCAGCCCTGTAGCCACCTTGCCCCATAGTATGGTGATACTTCTTGTTAGAAGCATTCAGCTTATTCGTTGCAGACACTTTCTTAGCTTTTTCTGATGTCTTGTATTCCACAAACTCATCCCAGAATGGTTTTATCTTCTCAAACTGAATATTCTTGAAATCGGGAGTCTTCTCTTTCACGACATAGTCAAGGTGCAATCTTTTCTTCCAGTTGGTGAAACACTGGGCCATCTTCTTCAAAGCCCACTCCCTGACCTTATCCACCATGGCTCTCCCATGTTCTAAGGCGTCCTCAACTGGATCCTCCGCATTTGGATCTAGATCTATCTTCGGTAGTTTGAAATTAACCATGAGCCTCTTCCACAGTAAATCTTTGGCGTGGTTAGGGACAAATAAACATGTTCCCTTTTCATCCGCATTAGCAGGCCTATTCCAATTTCTAATGGTTATCGGGATTAAGTCCCTAACGATTACTCCGCATTGTGCCACAAATTTGTTTGCGACAACTTTGGGAGCCGTCGGTTTGTCGTCTTCAGCGACATCTTCGATCCTGAACCTCTCATGGTCTTGCAACTTTTTGGTTGGGCCTCGTCTGCTCTTTTTAGTAGATTTGTTCGATCCGGAGGGCTAAAAGAAGAAAGATCGTTGTTACTATTTCTATATAGATAGCAGATGATTAATTAATGAATTAATTATATTACATGCACCTCGCCGGAGCGGTCGTCTTCTCGATTACACAAGGCATCGCCTTCTCCCTCGCGGAAGGCAACACCTTCAACCTCAAACAAGTCGTCTATTCCAGTAAAAAGAGGATCACCCTCACCGGAGTTGTTCAGAAACGTTGATACATCTAAATTTTCTTCCCCGCGGATCACACCTTGGATCAACTCTTCCTTTTCTTCGTCTCTGGCGTGTGGGTCCATATTTTCTGCATAGGTGGAAAAACGAATAAGTCAAAGCGGCTAAGAGAGAAAGTTAGGTACGGTGTTGAGAGATATAAACCCTAATTAAGAGAAACCCTAATATATACATACACAATAATAAAAATGAAGAGAAACCCTAAACCTAGCTACAAAAAAAGGCATGTAGTAGATAGGTAACTCTAGCTAAAATCAACTAAAATCAATATTCCGGAGTTCCGAGGGGTGTAAAACCTAGTTCGGAGAAACCTCGGATGCATATGAGAGGGGAACATGAGTATAAGGCTACAAAAGGGAAACTATCCAGCAGATAGGTAACACTAGATACTGACAAAATACCATATTGGAATCGATTTAAGAGGGTTTGAAATGCCCTGGCGAAGGCACATCGTCGAACCCACATGCACCTAAGGGGTATTGATGCTTCCTTATCTAATCTAGGGTTTTTAAGTTGCTTGACAATGTATGATGATAGCTTAGATAGGTAGGTCTCAATTTTCTAAACATTTTGATATATTATTCATATTTTTTTGACTTATAATTAATAAGTTATTGATTTTATAAGATTTATTCATTTTCTGAAAATATTAACCAAATGGGAATTACTTTTTATACACAGGCATCACCTAGCCGCAGTGGCTGACAGAGTGGCCCTAGAGCCACCTCAGCGTCCACGCGGGCAGGTGGGACCCGGGCTGGGTTTGACCGGGTCAGACCGTGCGCGGGTGACGTCAACATGACGTCAGCGCGACATCACGCCGACGGTGGCCACAGATTGGCGGCGGGGACAGCGATAGTGGCTCGTGGGACTGTGCAGATAGGTGGGTTCGATGCACGGGATGATGACTAGCCTAAGGTTAGCGGCGCTGCTACCTGTAGGTCACCGGAGCATGGCCGGCGACGAGCTTCTGCGACGGAGGGACCGGTCTCATGCGACTAGGATGATACATGGCGAGAGGGAGGAAGGGGAAGAGTCCACGGGGACCAGTAGCTCACCGTGGATCGGACGGAGGGCTCGGGGAGGCCGCGCGAGTTCTGGAGCGAAGGTGATGTCGACGGTGATGTCGACACAGGGCCTACAGGCGCACACGTACGGCAACGGCGGCGCACCGATGCTGATGGTGGAGGACGGGAAGACGACAGCGCGATGGTGGCCGCGGCGGGGCGACGCTCCTATGCTTATTGCGGACGACACGGCGGCGGGGGCAACGTCTCCTGTGTGCGCGTCGATGAGAAATTAGATGGGGAAGAAGAACAGGCGAGCCAGTTATAAACGAAGGACCTTTAGTCTCGGTTGGTGGCTCCAACCGGGACTAAAGGGTCATGCGTCCCGGTTGGAGCCACCAACCGGGACGTATACTCCAATTTTTTCAGCAGACCAAGGGTTGGCGCGCGCAGGGGTCTTTAGTCTCGGTTGGTGGCTCCAACCGGGACATATGACCCTGTTTTCAAAAAAAATCAGGAATTTTCTTCCTGTTCCCGCCTTATTTTTTTTTTGGGGGTTTAAATTTGTAATGTTTTTTAAATGATAATTACTTTGGAATTTAGAAAAACTTTAAACATAAAAAGTATTTGAATTTGAATAACTAATTCGAAACCATTTTCTGTTTTTAAAAATAATTAATGTAACCGTTTAAACTATGAACCATTTAAAATTAAAAATGAATTAACTTATATTTTTTGAATATTAATTTGGAATTTAGAAAAACTTTAAACATAAAAAGTGTTTGGATTTGAATAAATAATTCAAAACCATTTTCTATTTTAAAAAATAATTAATGTGACCATTTAAAATATGAACCATTTACAATTAAAAATGAATTAACTTATATTTTTTAATATTAATTTGGAATTTAGAAAAACTTTAAACATAAAAAGTGTTTGGATTTGAATAAGTAATTCAAAACTATTTTCTGTTTTTAATTTGGATTTGAATTAACTTATATTTTTATATATTAATGGGCAGAAAAAAAAGAACGGAACATAATGGGCGGAAAGAAAATTTGATTAGGATAGAACTGGAATTAAAGTACATAACGCAACTAACACAAAGTTACATAGAAGAACTGAAAATTAAGATACATGGCCAGATTAATCCACAATCGGCCGAACTTGTTTTGCAATGTTGGAATGA
Source organism: Avena insularis (assembly GCA_023614405.1). Taxonomy (NCBI): domain Eukaryota; kingdom Viridiplantae; phylum Streptophyta; class Magnoliopsida; order Poales; family Poaceae; genus Avena; species Avena insularis. The sequence goes on along the minus strand of CM042697.1, from coordinate 119,450,246 downwards.
TTCAGTCATGCTCCTGCCTACACCTGTAATACTCGCCCTTTGTAGTCGTACTCGTGGCCGCCGTCATTGCCGGGTCGCCGTAGTTGAACCTTGAAGGCTGAGTACGAGTGGGCTGGACTTGAGGGTAGCGCAGGTGGGGGCTAGAGTCGGCGGCTGTGTCGTAGGCCATGACGCTCTGGAGAGTCCGATCGCGCCACCACAGCCGACGGCCGGCCTCGTTGAAGTTCGGAGGAGGTGGGCCATCCTCCTTGTGCCTGGCGAGCGCCCTCTCACGCCGATCCACGAAGAAGGCTTCCCAAGTCGGGAAATAGTGGGGATGCCATCTGGGATTCCTCCGCTGCTCCGGCGTGAGCTCGAAGTAGTAGTGGTTCGTGATGGCCATCCGACGCGCCACACCTAGAGGGACAGGAGGAACGGCCAAGCATCCAGCCGACGGGGACACAAGATCCGGCCAGGCGAGTAGTTCGAGGCGCAAAGCGCCTCCGCCTCCCTCGGAGTTAGTGCTATGGTGGAAGTCATGGGAAAGAGTGATGAGGTTGCAGATATGACTCTAGATATGTGCAATGACAATGGAGGCCAACCCTACATATATATAGTGAGAAATGGCAGGAAGATAACTGGAGGAAAGAACTGGCGAGAAGAACCGGCGGGAAAAACTGGCGGGAAGAAATGGCGGGAAGAACTGGCGGGAAAAACCGGACCCACTTCCTGCTGATTCGGCGAACTGGTAGCATTCTGAAACGGAATTTTGGTGGTTACTTCACAAAACGACCCGTTTTTCGAAACATGATCAATATACCAAGTCTGGTATTTTTCCTTTCAACTATGTAACATAATATGACACCACGCGAAGGATTTTCATTGGTCGGATTGTTCTAAAAATGGGACGGTAGCATTCTGAAACAGGATTTTCATTGTCGACACCACGCGGAGGGACTTCGGCAGACTGGGCCAGGCAACACTAATGATAGGGGTGAGTGTCGACATTATGTCGTGCGGCGTGTACCTTGTCCCGGATGGTGTCACCAACCGGGACTAAAGATGAACCTGTAGTCCCAGTTGGAGACACCAACCGGGACAAAACACGAGTCGGCACTAATAATAGGGGTGAGTGTCGATATTATTTCGTAAGTGTCGACACTATGCCGAGCTGCTTGTACTATAAATAGGCATCCTTGCGAGTCCAGTCCTCCAACCAGTTTGAGGCATCTCCAAGATGGTTTTCGAGAGCAGGGACACCACTACGACCATTTGGGAGATCTTGAGCCTGGCCCCCTCCGGCATCTCCGAGAAACTGGTCATAGAGGCACTCCCTAATATGTGAAATTAGTTATCTCCAAGGCGTATTGATATAGTTAGAGAAGTTACAAGCTGCAAGATGGTTTTCGAGAGCAGGGACACCACTACGGCCAGTTTCAGGGAGATGCCGACGGAGCCCAGTCCTCCGGCATCTCCGAGAAACTGGTCATAGAGGCACTCCCTAATATGTGAAATTAGTTAGCTCCCAGGTGTATTGATCTAGTTAGAGAAGTTACAAGCTGCAAGATGGTTTTCGAGCGCAGGGACACCACTACGACCAGATTCAGGGAGACGCCGCCGGATCCCAGTCCTCCGGCATCTCCAAGAAACTGGTCATAGAGGCACTCCCTAATATGTGACCGCGCGCGTTTGGAGATCAGATCTTAATGGTAAGTATGAATCGAGACAACTTCTTCATAGTCCCGGTCCAGTCACAAAACGGGACTAACACTCAAGTCATTTATTAATATTAAAAACTGAGACTACAAAACTGGGACTAAAGGCCCCCCTATATATAATCCCGGTCAAGCCACAAACCGCGAAAGATATCCTTCGGTCAAGCCACAAACCGCGAAAGACATGAACTAGAGTTACATAATATGAGCATGAACTTCTTGGCATATGTCCTTCCTTATGATCGCTTCAGACGTAACCATGGAGCATCTTCTTTACTTAACGCAATGCTTGCGTCACCTGCAAAGTCTGGGAAGTCTCTCTCGATTTTTCTCCACTGTGACCCATTAGCAGGGTGTCTCAACTTCCCGTCTTTCTTACGGTCTTCTTTGTGCCATCGCAACAACCTGGCATGCTTTTTGTTTCTGAACATGCGTTTCAACATTGGTATTATAGGAGCATACCACATAACATTAGCAGGAACCCTCTTCCGGAGGGGCTCTCCCTCAACATCACCAGGTCATCTCTGCGATCTTATACGCATAGCGCATTGCATACCGGGCATTTATCTAAATTCTCATACTCCTTACCACGGTAGAGGATGCAGTCATTAATGCATGCATGTATCTTTTGCACATCTAATCCTAGAGGACAGAGAGTCTTCTTTGCTTCGTAGGTACTCTCGGGAATTTCGTTATGTTTTGAAAACTTCGGCTTCATTATTTTCAGCATCTTTTCAAATGAGGAGTCAGTTAGACCACACTCTGCCTTCCATCGCAACAATTCCAATGTGGTACCGAGCTTTGTGCTGCCATCTTCACAATTTGGGCACAACAATTTCTTGTGATCTTCTAACATGCCCTCTAACTTCAACTTCTCATTTTCTGTTTCACAGTCTCGCTTTGCATCAGAAATGACCCTACCAAGTTCATCAGCCGGCTCATCTAATGCCCGTTCTTCACCTCTTTCCTCTCCATTGTCTTCCATTGCAGTATCACTGTATTCAGGAAACATATGATGATAGTTGTTATCATCATCTTCTTCTTCACCATCTTCCATCATAACCCCTCTTTTCCCGTGCTTGGTCCAGCAATTATAGTTGGGCATGAAACCTTTCATAATCAGGTGGCCGCGAATGATTTTCGAGGAAGAGTACTCCTTGTTGTTCCGATATTGAACACATGGACAACGTATAAAACCATTCTCTTTGTTTGCCGTAGCCACATCGATAAATTTATCCACGCCTTTCATATACCCGGCTACGCGCCGGTCACCGTACATCCATTCCCGACCGTTCATCTGTATCATATAAGTAAGTTTATCAAAAAACAGGACATCATAAATAGTGAAATGACCAATTCACATCGACACATGCATTGTATCAATGACAGAAAAAATTAAGATTGCTAACCTCGATCGAGGGAAATAAAGAGGAGAAAGCTCAAGTGCGTCTCGGACACCTTCTATATTTTTGTTCTATGAGAAATTGAACGGAATTATTCACTCAAACATTTCATCAAACACCTTGAATGCATGCATAGGGGAGAAAAAACTAGCACACCCCTCACACCTTCCATCAAGAGAAAAAACAGAGTGGAGACAGAGGGGACTGGGGCGTTGTATTTATAGAGGGCGGGAGCATACGTCCCGGTTGGAGCCAGCAACCGGGACTAAAGGCCTCCGGGTCCCGTGCCCGCTCGAACCGGGACGCGTGCCAGCATTAGTCCCGGTTGGTGACGCAACCGGGACTAATGCTCTGAGGGGGCACGAACGGATGGCCTGTTTTCTACTAGTGTATAAGATATTTTAATTTTGTGAAATGGTATCCACACACCCTTATTGGTTCACACCAAACCTCTACGACCCTATACGTTAAAAGACGTCCAAGTACATTCGATTTATAAATCTAAAACGTCTTATATATTTCTAAACAGAGGGTGTACAAATTACAACGACCTTATCTTACTTACTTCACCGAAGAGGAAAATGTTAAGTGCAAACTAAAAGAATATGCCGGGAATGGAAGCTTGTCGGCGGAGGTAGACTAACGACCGTAGTTTTTCTCTTGCATGTCAAGTTCACATGGCCACCGTGTGTGGCGCCGGTATGTTGTAAGTGTAACAAAAATTAATATATACATAGGCTCGCATACATCCTGCAAGTTTTTGAAAAAGAAAATGTTAAGCACGTAGGAGTGTACTGTAAGCAGGTGCGTGTGCATGGCCCTCTATTTTGTCGAAGAGTATAAACGCAACAATATAATCTTTATTGCTATCGTTACATCATTTTTTACGAATGGCTAATCTTGACCTAATCTGAGCCTGCGGGCCTCCGGGTGGTGGTGGTGGTGGTGCTGGGAGGGCGTTCTCCAGGGCTCGGTCGGCGACGAGACCAAGGCGCGGCAGCGGGGCTGATCTTGGTCAGATCTGGGCCTGCGGGCTGATCTGGACCTGATCCCTGTTGATCGGCCATGTCGCTGCATCCAGACAGTGGCCACTTCGGGTGGTGGTGGGTAGTACCCCGCACTTTGGTGGTTGCGCGGATTAACAACCACTAGAGATAGTGCACGATCACCCTACCCATTCCGGTGGCCTTTGGAGTGTGATGTTGGTTGAGGTAAGGACTCGAGCTCGTGGATGCCGAGGCGGCGACCTCGGAAGGTGGACGGCTACGATATCCCTCCGGCGGAGGAGGCTCCGGGAGGTGACTGACATCCCCAGACCTGCGGCGGTTCGGCAGGCCCGGAGGAGCTTGGTGGCGATGGTGTTGTTGCTTGGCGGCCGGGATTTGCCGTGGTGGCGGATCCCCTGGTGGAAGGAGGAGTAGGGACTGGGGCGGCGATTGGCGTGTTCGGTGGCACCCTTGCTGCAGTGCGGCGGCGGGACTTCACGAGCCTCTGTGGGCTCGGCCGGGCCAGAGGGTCTGGTTTGTCTTGTTGCTGCATCCGGTCGACTACCACCTGCTGGTGGTGGAGGTAGTTCCCTCCAGCGTACTGTTGGCAGACCGACCCTCTCCAAAGTCTCCGCTCTCTCGGCCTACCGGCTTTTCTCCGTGGCTTCTCGGTGTGACGGAGGTGGTGACTTCAAGATCGGGATGGCGCGTGCTCGTGGGTGACGTGATTGGTGGATCTTTACAAAGTGCTCGGGAGTGTGGTTCTGGAGGGGTCGGGAGAAATCCTTGTCTGTTGACACCGACACGGTGACGCCCGCGGGTATCACCTTCCTCCTTGAAGGGTGTCGGGGACATCCCTCCTCCCCCCCTGCTGCGTACCAGGGGAAACCCTAGGTCCTGACCGAATGGCAGTGTCGTCGTCACTCCCCTTCTTGGAGGTGCTGTTTTGGTACGTAGGCGCTTTGGACTGCGGGACGTGCGGTGGTACTTCTCTGGTGGATGCATCGGTTGCGAGTTGTTTCCGTTTTTGGCACACCACCGTTCTCGGCTTTTCTTTTCTTTTATTTCTTCTTGTTTTTCGTCTTGGGCTTGGGTTCTCCCCAGCCTCATGTCTCGTGTTGTGTATCTTTATTTGGGTATTGTGCTGTCTGTCCCAGCAGCGGTCTCACATGTGTATTTTATTTATAAAGCAGGACCAAAGTCTATTTCGAATAATCTTGACCTAAAATAGGGCGTGGAGCAATACCATTTTTGCAGGGATATGTAATGTCGCTCGAAATAGGCTTTCCTCGTATTAATATAGCAAGCACAAAACGCAAGCCCAAAAGAAATGGTACATGATGTTTTTTGCGGGTAAGGAATACATAGTAGGATTACGTAGTTCAGTCTATCAACTACATAATTGTCGATGGAGTGATTGTTCTCATCATTCATCAATCATCGTCATCCTGGTCCTTGAGAGATGGAAAAGCAAATCCATCCCAGCATGTACGGGAAGAATGGACAAAAATAAACCTTTTTAATAAGTATTTCACAAACTGACCCCTCTGAGTAAGAATTTTACTGGCACTAACCTTTTGGGTAACGTCCAACATCAAGACGCTACACTCTATAGGGTAGCGTCTTGCTGCTAGGCGCTATGCCCACTGTCAGTGTGGCACCGCCTGACCCGTCCCTATCCCCACCCAGCCGTGTGATGCCAAGGCACTATGCCTTGGGCGAGTTACGCCCAGGCGCTATGCTCAAAGTGTAGAGCCTATCTGATAGGCGCTATGCTCTAATGTGTAGCGCCTAGCAGATATGCGCTACACTTTGAGACATAGCATGTCGCGCCTAACCCCCTCCCCTCCCCACCCCTTCCCATTCACCCCCCAGCTTGAGCCAGCCAAGAAGAACAGCAAGGAGGCATCCCCTTCTCCCCTCTCTTCTCCCCTCCCTCAAATATCTCACATTGGAAGCTTTATTTGGTGGATTTGTGCCTCTCCTCAACTGCTAGAGGTACCCTCCCTCATGTTGGAATTATGCCCTAGAGGCAATAATAAAGATGTTATTATTATAATTCTTGTTCATGATAAAGTTTATATTCCATACTAGAATTGTATTAAGCGGAAACTTTAATACTTGTGTGGTTTGTGAACAACACCGTGTCCCTAGTACGCCTCTATGGACTAGCTCATTGATCAATGATGGTTAAGGTTTCCTAACCATAGACATGAGTTGTCAATTGATAATGAGATCATATCATTGGAGAATGATATGATGGACAGACCCAAACTAAGCGAAGCAATTAGATCGTGTCAATCGTGTTCGTCTTTGCGAAGCTTTTCTTATGTCAAATATTGTATTCCTTAGACCATGAGATAATGCAACTCCCTGGTATCGGAAGAAAGCTTTGAGGTCATCAAACGTCATCCTATGAGAGGGTGATCATAAAGGTGTCTCTCAGGTGATCGGAAAGTATCTGTTGGGTTGTATGTATCGAGATGGGATTTGTCCCTCAAGTCGAGAGATATACTTCGGGCCCACTCGGTAATCGATATCAACACCGCTTGCAAGCATGTGGTTAAGGAGTTAATCACAAAGTGATATCGGATTACGGAACGAGTAAAGTACTTGCTGTGAACGAGATTGAACTAGGTATGACGGTACCGACGATCAAATCTCGGGCAAGTAAAATATCGCGAGACGAAGGGAATATATATATGGGATTGATTGAATCCTGACATCGTGGTTCATCCGATATGATCATCGATGAATGTGTGGGAGTCAATATGGGTGCCCAGACCCCGTTGTTGATTATTGATAGAAGATCATGTCTGCATATTCTCGAACCCGCAGGGTCACACACTTAACGTGTCTCGACGCTAGAATAGGTTGGATAATTGGTTTATGAGTTTTTGTTCGGAGTCTCGGATGGGATCCGGGATATCACGAGAGGTTCCGAAATGGTCCGGAGAATAAGATTCATATAAAGCAGTGCAGTTTTTGGAGTTCGGAATTGTTCCGGGTTAATCGGTATTGTACCGGAAGCTTCTAGAACCTTCCGGAAGGGGACCAACGTGGCCCCACCTTCCGGGAGGGGGCATGGGCCTATGAGGGAGTGTCCTGGCCGCATTGGGCCAGGGGAACAAGGCCCCATAGGGCCCAGCCGGCCCAAGAGAGTTTAAACTCGGGATAGGGTTTCTAGAAGGGGGAGAGTCCTTGCCCCCCACTCCTCCCTCCCTTGGCCGCCGGCCCAAGGCTTGGAGGAGGGGCAAGGTCTGGCCGCCCCCCCTCTATATAAAGAGGGCTGGGGCGCCCCCTCCCCCCGACACCTTCCCTCCAAACCCTAGTCGCCCTGCTGCCCTTTCTCTCTCCCTCCCGACTGTTTGTAGGCGAAGCCCTGCTGCAGAAATTCTCCACCATATACACCACGCCGTCGTGTTGTAGATTCAATCTATCTCTCCACCATACTTGCTGGTCCGAGGAAGGAGGAGACATCGAGGTGCTGCACGTGTGCATCTCACGGAGGCACCGCCACTTGTGGTGCTAGATCGGATCGGATCGCGAGGAGGATAAGCGAGTACGACTACATCACCCACGTTAGATGAGCGTTCATTTGTCTTGAATCTTCAAGGGTATGAAGATCTAATCCAATATCTCTCGTTGTTTGCATCTCCTAGATTAGATCTTGGCTTTCCCTCATTCGCATCCGTAGAAAATTTTGATTTACTATGCCGAAACCCTTGATTGGTATCGAGCTAGATCTATGCGTAGATGTGTTTCACGAGTAGAGCATAACATGGTTGTTCTTGGCGTTGATGTTTTCTGTTGCAAGCCTCTTGTTTGTGTTCTTCTTATGGCGGGATAGTGAGATTGAAGCGGTCCAGGCCAACCTTCTGTGACGGCGTCGTTCGCGAGACCGGCTCCACACTTGACGTGTGGCTTGTTCCACACATGCGGCTGGTGGATGTCAGTTTCTCTCACTATAGTTGTCATGGGATTAACACCGGAGTTTGGCAACCATAATATCACCGTTGTGGCTTTCCGTAGGTAAGAATCGTTCTTAGCATCTACTCCCATAAGCCACGTAAAACATGCAACAACAAAGTAGAGGCGTCTAACTTGTTTTTGCAGGGAGTGTTTTCTGTGATATGGTATGGCCCAAGATGTGATGTGTATATTGTATGCGATGATCATGTTTTGTAATGTTTCACGACTTGCATGTCGATGAGTACACAACCGGCAGGAGCCATATGGTTGTCTTTATAATTGTGTATGACCTGCGAGTCAACTTCTTATACGCCATGTAATAGCTTTACTTTATCGCTAAGTAGTTAGCAATAGTTGTAGTTGCTATTCGTGGTGGAGGCAATCATGGTGGAGTGATGGAGATCATGCCGGAAAGCACAAGATGGAGATCATTGCGCGAAGATTGGCTATACCATGTCACATAAAGTTATATGCATGTGATGTTTATCCTTTTATGTATATTATTATGCTTAGATCGCGACGGTAGCATTATAAGATGATTCCTCACTTAAAGATCAAGATAAAAACTGTGTTCTCCCCAAGTATGCACCGTTGCGAAAGTTAAATGCGTGTCCAAGCATCACGTGATGATCGGGTGCTATAGACTCTCGCTCACATACAACGGGTGCAAGCAGTTTGCACTGCGGAAATACTTGGGTCTAACTTGACGAGCCTAGCATGTATAGACATGGCCTCGGAACACAAGAACCGAAAGGTTAAGCATGAGTCATATGAATGATATGATCGACACTTCGTTGTCCACCATTGAAACCACATCTCTTCTCGTGATGATCGGATTAGGTGTGGTGAATTTGGATCGTGTTCACTAAACAACTTGAGGGATGTTGAATTTAGTGGGAGTTCATCTAGTAATTTGATCAAGTTGAACTATTTATCATGAACATAGTCTAAATTGTACTTGCAAATACTGTAGATCACATGGCCAAGTCCAACTTCAACTTTAACGTTTTTGCTGAGAAGGAAAAGCTTAGAAACAATGGGTCTAACTTCACCAATTGGTTCCGCAATCTAAGAATCATTCTATCTGGCGGACAAAAGGACTATGTCCTTGGGAAAGCATTAGGTGACCCCCCTGCTGCAACTGCGCCGGCTGATGAGAAAGCTGTCTATCAGTCGCGTAAAGATGGTTATGGTGTGATTAAGAGCACCATGTTGTTTGCTATGTAACCGGAACTTCAAAATCGTTTTGAAGAGTATCCCGGGCCCTTTGAGATTCTCGAAGAGTTGAAAACCATGTTTCAGACTCAGGCCCGTTCTGAGAGATATGAGATCTCCGAAGTTCTTTAAGCGCAAGATGGAGGAAGGAGTTCCGTTAGTGAGCACGCCATTAAGATGACGGGCTACACTCAACGCTTGAGCAACTAGAATGCACGATTCGGAGGAGCTCAAGATTGACAGGTTCTGCAATCACTCCTCCCGGCTACAAAAGTTTTGTAGTGACTCATAATCAGATTGGTTCCACTGATACGATCACCGAGCTCTTCGCAAAGCTGAAGGCCGCGGAAGTGGACATCAAAAAGGATAATCATGTGTTGATGGTCAACAAGCCCACCTTTAAGAAAGGTAAGGGTGCAAAGAAGCCCTTCAAGAAAGGCGGCGGCAAGCGCATTGCCCTCGCGAGAAGAAGCTCAAGTCTGGTCCTAAGCGGACCTTTGAGTGCTTCTATTGCAAGGACAAGGGTCCTTTGGCGCATATCGTCCGAAGTATTTAGCGGACAAGAAGGCTGGCACCATCAAAGGTATGTTTGATATACATGTTATTGATGTTTTCCTTACTAGCCCTCGTTGTAGTGCACAGGTATTTGATCTGGTTCGATTGCTAATATTTGTAACTCAAGCAGAGCTACGGAATAGGCGGCGACTTGCGAGGATGAGGTGACGACAGCGCATTGGAAACGGATCAAGAGTTGATGTGATGGCCGTCGACGCTCTCCTTAGTTTTACCTTGGATTAGTTTTAAACCTTAATAAATGTTATTATGTACTGTGTTGAGCATGACCATTATTTCTGGATCTTGTTTATTGCAAGACGGTTATTCATTTAAATCGGAGAATAATGGTTGTTCTATTTATATGAGTAACATCTTTTATGGTCATGCACCTCTTGTGAATGGTTTATTTCTTCTAAATCTCGAAAGGGATGAAACACACATCCATAACATTGAGGCTAAGAGATGCAAAGTAGATAGTGATAATACTACTTATTTGTAACCTTTGTCGTCTAGGTCATATTGGTGTAAAGCGCATGAAGAAACTCCATTCTGATGGACTTTTGGAGTCTCTTGATTTTGAATCATTTGACACATGCGAACCATGCCTCATGGGCAAGATGATCAAAACCCGTTCTCGATATGATGGAGCAGCGGACTTGTTGGAAATCATACATACCGATGTATGCGGACCGATGAGTGTTTCGACGCGCGGTGGATATCGCTATTTTCTCACTTTTACCGATGACTTAAGTAGATATGGGTATATCTATTTAATGAAACATAAATCTGAAACATTTGAAAAGTTCAAGGAATTTCAAAATGAAGTGGAGAACCATCGTAACAGAAAGATTAAGTTTCTACGATCCGATCGTGGGGGCGAATATTTGAGTTATGATTTTCTCATGCATCTTAAAGCAAGCGGAATTGTTTCGCAACTCACCATACCGGAACACCACAGCGCAATGGTGTGTCTGACAGGAATCGAACCCTATTAGATATGGTCCGATCGATGATGTCTTCTTGATTTGCGTTATCATTTTGGGGTTATGCATTAGAAACCGCATTCACTTTAAATAGGGCTCCATCTAAATCCGTTGAGATGACACCGTATGAACTGTGGTTTGGTGCTAAACCTAAGTTGTCGTTTCTTAAAGTTTGGGGATGCGAAGCTTACGTCAAGAAGTTGATGCCGGACAAGCTCGAACCCAAAGCGAATCGTCTTCATAGGATACCCTAAGGAAACTATTGGGTATACCTTCTATCACAGAACCGAAGGCAAAGTGTTTGTCGCAAAGAACGGTTCCTTTCTTGAGAAGGAGTTTCTCTCGAAAGAAGTGAGTGGGAGGAAAGTAGAGCTTGACGAGGTTATTGAACCTTCTCTTGAATTGGAGAGTAGCGCAGCACCTGAAATTGTTCGGTGCCACTTTGCACCAACAATAGAGGAAGCTAATGACAAGGATCATGAAGCTTCGGACGATCTTGCTCTTGAGTCGTCAGTCGACAAGGTCGCGTGCCCCTCCCGAGTGGTACGGCAACCTGTCTTGACTGTCTTGTTAGTAGAAGACAGTGAACCTACGAACTATGAGGAAGCGATGATGAGCCCAGACTCTGAGAAATGGCTAGAAGCCATGAAATCCGAATTGGGATCCATGAGCGAAAACCAAGTATGGACTTTGGTGGACCCTCCTAGAGATAGACAAAGACGCCTGATAGCTTTAAGCCAGAGTACATACCTAGACAAAGTTCTGAAAAGGTTCAGAATGGATAAGGCAAAGAAAGGTTCAGTGCCTATGTTGTCAGGTAAGATATTGAGCAAGGCTCAGTGTCCAGCTACGGTAAATGATAGAGAAGCTATGAGCAAAGTGCCTTATGCCTCGGCCATAGGTTCCATCATGTATGCCATGCTGTGTACTAGACCGGATGTGTCCAATGCTCTTAGTTTGACGAGCAGATATCAAAGTGATCCAGGAGTGGAACACTGGACAGCCGTGAAGAACATCCTAAAGTACCTAAATAGGACTAAAGAAATGTTCTTAGTCTATGGGGGTGATGAACAGCTTGTCGTAAAAGGTTACGTCGACGCTAGTTTTGACACCGACAAGGATGATTCTAAATCTCAGACAGGATACGTATATTTTGAATGGAGGAGCTGTGAGCTGGAGAAGCTGCAAGCAAAGCGTGATCGCGGGATCTACAGTAGAAGCGGAATACATGGCTGCTGCAGAAGCGTCAAGTGAAGGAGTTTGGATCAGGAACTTCATCACTAAGCTTGGCGTGGTTCCAAGTGCATTGGACCCACTGGAGATATTGTGACAACATCGCCATAGCACTTGCTAAGGAACCAAGATATCATCCCAAGACCAAGCATATCAACCGCAAGTTTCATATAATCCGAGATTATATAGCAGATGGAGATCTGAAGATTAGCAAAGTACATACAGATCTGAATGTCGCAGATCCATTGACTAAACCTCTTCCACGTGTAAAACATGATCAACACCTCAGTGCCATGGGTGTGAGATTGTTACCAGATGTAAACTAGATTATTGACTCTAGTGCAAGTGGGAGACTGTTGGAATTATTCCCTAGAGGCAATAATAAAGATGTTATTATTATAATTCTTGTTCATGATAAAGTTTATATTCCATGCTAGAATTGTATTAAGCGGAAACTTTAATACTTGTGTGGTTTGTGAACAACACCGTGTCCCTAGTACGCCTCTATGGACTAGCTCATTGATCAATGATGGTTAAGGTTTCCTAACCATAGACATGAGTTGTAAATTGATAATGAGATCATATCATTGGAGAATGATATGATGGACAGACCCAAACTAAGCGAAGCAATTAGATCGTGTCAATCGTGTTCGTCTTTGCGAAGCTTTTCTTATGTCAAATATTGTATTCCTTAGACCATGAGATAATGCAACTCCCTGGTATCGGAAGAAAGCTTTGAGGTCATCAAACGTCATCCTATGAGAGGGTGATCATAAAGGTGTCTCTCAGGTGATCGGAAAGTATCTGTTGGGTTGTATGTATCGAGATGGGATTTGTCCCTCCCAAGTCGGAGAGATATACTTCGGGCCCACTCGTGTCGATATCAACACCGCTTGCAAGCATGTGGTTAAGGAGTTAATCACAAAGTGATATCGGATTACGAAAGTAAAGTACTTCGTGAACGAGATTGAACTAGGTATGACGGTAAGCGATCGAATCTCGGGCAAGTAAAATATCGCGAGACGAAGGGAATATATATATGGGATTGATTGAATCCTGACATCATGGTTCATCCGATATGATCATCGATGAATGTGTGGGAGTCAATATGGGTGCCCAGACCCCGCTGTTGATTATTGATAGAAGATCATGTCTGCATATTCTCGAACCCACAGGATCACACACTTAACGTGTCTCGATGCTAGGATAGGTTAGATAATTGGTTTATGAGTTTTTGTTCGGAGTCTCGGATGGGATCCGGGATATCACGAGAGGTTCCGAAATGGTCCGGAGAATAAGATTCATATAAGGCAGTGCGGTTTTTGGAGTTCGGAATTGTTCCGGGTTAATCGATATTGTACGGGAAGCTTCTAGAACCTTCCGAAAGGGGACCAACGTGGCCCCACCTTCCGGGAGGGGGCATGGGCCTATGAGGGAGTGTCCTGTCCGCATTGGGCCAGGGGCACAAGGCCCCATAGGGCCCAGCCGGCCCAAGAGAGTTTAAACTCGGGATAGGGTTTCTAGAAGGGGGAGAGTCCTTGCCCCCCACTCCTCCCTCCCTTGGCCGCCGGCCCAAGGCTTGGAGGAGGGGCAAGGGCTAGCCGCCCCCCCTCTATATAAAGAGGGCTGGGGCGCCCCCTCCCCCCGACACCTTCCCTCCAAACCCTAGTCGCCCTGCTGCCCTTTCTCTCTCCCTCCCGACTGTTTGTAGGCGAAGCCCTGCTGCAGAAATTCTCCACCATATACACCACGCCGTCGTGTTGTAGATCCAATCTATCTCTCCACCATACTTGCTGGTCCGAGGAAGGAGGAGACGTCGAGGTGCTGCACGTGTGCATCTCACGGAGGCACCGCCACTTGTGGTGCTAGATCGGATCGGATCGCGAGGAGGAGAAGCGAGTACGACTACATCACCCACGTTCCGACGTTAACGCTCTGTCAGGCGAATCTTCAAGGGTATGAAGATCTAATCCAATCTCTCTCGTTGTTTGCATCTCCTAGATTAGATCTTGGCTTTCCCTCTGTTCGCATCCGTAGAAAATTTTGATTTACTATGCCGCGAAATCCTTCACCTCATTCCCCTCCATTTTGACCTCTTGAAATCTTTCATTTTGGTTGGACTTGGCTTGAAACCCTATAAATTTGATTTGGAGAGAATTGTTTGGAAATTTGTGAGATTCATTGGCCAATGTTGGGTATAAAGATGTGTATGAAGCATTTAGTTAGGTTTAGGGTTGTTGAAATGTCATTGTTTGGTTTACTGGAATGTTATGGCTAGGGTTAGGGTTAGTGTTTGCTTATGTAAGAGAGGGTGTTCTTGTTAGCTTTATGGTTTGGTAATGTGTCTAGTATATTTTTGTTTATCTTGTCATGGTTAGTTAATGAACATATTCTCCTATGTGTTAGGGATGGCAGGAATTGTTCATGTTCATCATGTGGACAAGGATGCCTTTTTGAAAGGAAACATAGAACCAGACCCGGATGAGCTAGATATTGTGTTTGAGCGTAGTCCCACCTATGCCGAGGTCTTGGAGCAAGTGAGGATTGAATTGAAATGGATGGACCCATGTGATGTTGTTGAGTTGGAGGGAAGACATAATGTAGGTTTTGGAATTCATATCCGTTGGAAGACCATGCGTATCTTCTCTGAGGCTTGTTGGCTTGCATACAAGGAGGTGGTGGCCGAATCACTAGACAAGGCTCTTGAGCTATTTGCCACCAAGAAGGTTGATAGTTCATTGCCTTTGGACTTGAACCGTCTTGCCTACCCATTGGATAGTAGGAGTCCTCCACCTATAGAGCAAGAGCAATGGAGTGAACCTCCTTTGACCCAAACATTGAGCCCGATTTCAAGACACCAAGACGAAGTGTTGGAAGAGGACAATGATGATTGTGAGGGTGAAGATGATGATGATGATGATGATGATGTTGAACTCCACAACAACAATGTTGGTGATTTGGAGAAATATATCACTCAAGATGACATGGACCGTGACCTCCCGTATTCTCGAGGCTATGCATCAAACTTGGATGATGATGGTCCCGAAGAAGAAGTTGACAAGGAGGGGTTCACGGCTAGAGAGGCCGAAATCCACCATATTGTATTGGGGCGGGACCATCGGGTGCCTTTGTTTCGTGATCTTAGTCTCGCGGATGAAGCCACGGTTGATGGTGGCAAAGGCATAGTGCTTGGACCAAGGACATGTTCTTACCGGGATGACAATCATGTGAATAATGGCTTTTGCAAAGGATCAAGGTTTAGGACCTTGTTGGAATTTAAGCAATGGATAAAAGACTTCTCGGTGAAGCATCATCGCCCTTACATGGTCGTGCACTCGGACATCAAGAAGCGTTACACGGTGAAATGCGAGGAGGAAGGATGTCCTTGGATTGTGCGTGCAAGACCATTCAAGGGAGGTCCCGATTGGCACATGTCTAGTTGTGTATGAACTCACATGTGCCGAGGCCCGGTGGTGGATGGAAAGGATGTGAAGGATGAGCACTGACAACTCACCTCCGAGTTCCTCGCTTATAGGCTTTCCAATGACATCGCGTCATTTCCAATAATGAGCATCAAGATGGTCATGGAGCTTGTGAAAGCCCTCTTTCACTACGGGGTGAAGTACGGGAAGGCATGGAAGGCTAAGCAAGCCGCATTCAAGATGTTGTATGGTGATTGGGAGGAATCTTATAACCGAATCTCAAGGTTGTTGGGAGCGATGGCCGATGCTAACCCGGGCATGGTTCATGTGGCTGAACCTTTTGGGAACAAGACATTGTTGGCCGTGCATTTTGGGCTTTCGAGCAATGTGTTCAGGCATTTGAACATTGTAGACCGGTCATCTCCGTTGATGGAACCTTTATGACCGGTCAATTCAAGGGCACTATCTTGATTGCAATAGCCAATGATGCCAACAACCGGTTGATTCCTTTGGCCTTTGCTTTGGTAGAGGTGGAAAACAAGCAACGTGAGGACTGCGTAACATGGATATGGCGAAGAAGCGCAAGCAACGTGAGGACGAGCTCCGCAAGAAAGAGGAGGAAGAGAAGCGCCTCGCTAAGGAGGCTCGTGATGCGGAGAGGGAAAGGCTGCGTCGAACGGCGTGGCATTCCATGGAGGAAGAGGAAGAGAAGAAGAGGAAGGGCAAAGGGCCTATGCTTTAGACTTGTAGACGGAGCCTCGTGGCCCATTGAGCATGTCGAACTTGAAACATGTTGACAATGTTGTGAACCATTAGTATGTAAAGCCCCTTAATGGCATAAACACCATGTTTGAGATGCTTCTATTCGAGTATGTCATGAACTGCTATCCCTCGTGTTATATTTGTCTTATGTCATATTTGTAAACATGTCGTATCAGTATCAAAACAGGGAAATCTATAGACATGTTTGAGGCGCCTAGCAGACAGGCGCTACACTCTGACTTAGAGGTTTTGCTCGCATGCGATCTCTCGAGATGCTCTCTGTATGCTCCTATTATTTCTGGGGCAATCGAAATCTGCTAGTATAGCGCCTGTCTACTAGGCGCTACACACAGGGGCATAGCGCCTAGCATACAGGCACTACACTCTGACTTGGTGGTTTCACTCGCCTACGATCTCTCGGTTTGCTCTCAGTATGCTCCTGTTATTTCTGGAGCAATCGAAATCTTCTAGTGTAGCGCCTAGAAGATAGGCGCTACACCTCTGTAGCGCCTATCATACAGGTGCTACACTACTAAACTGGACTGGGTTCAGCTGTTTCACAACACAAGTGCACATATGTCAATATATTAAGTTTCATAATACAACATAGTGGCTAAACATCAACATAGTCTCAATCATCAACATAGTCTCAAACATAAACATAGTGGCATACATCAACATAGTCTCAATCATCAACATAGTGCCATACATCAACCCATACATAGTCTCAAACATAGTACATCATCGTCAACATTGTGCCATACATGACCTACTTCCGTCCACGCGTCCTTGGGCCTCGACCCCTCCTTGGAGGTATCTTCTTTGTCACCTCCTCTTCTTCTTGCGACTCGTCATCATCATCATCATACTGTAGGCCTCTCGTCCTCCTCGTCGCTCTTGACCTCCGTGGCGGCTCGTCTTCGACAATATTGGCCTTTCCTTTGTTACGAAAGTCGTCTGAAGTGTAGCGATGGAACTCTTTCCTTGGCTTCAGCTGGTATGCGGAACGAATCCGGTACTCCTCCTCCGTCTCATTCTCCATACGAGGCATCTACATGTAAGATTGTATGGATATGAAAATGCATGGCAAACAAAAAGCACTAAATGCAAGTAAGAAATAAGGTTGTCACATACCTCATCTTCCGAACGAATCGCCGAAGTGGTCTCATCCTCAACGTCATCCTGAAGATGGGCCGACGGATCAGTAGTCGAATTGGACCTAGAATTGGACGGGGTTGTGTACTCGGGATTGCGGCAACCTAGCAGGTTAGATAACCGACGCATCTTTTGGGCCGAGCGCTGTAACAAATAACAAGAGAAGTCAAAACCGATAAAGAATAAGAACATGCCTATAAGAGTACTCGTCTCACATCCGTACCTTAAGGAAGTCTCGCATCATGCCTTCTCCCTTTTCCCCTTAGGGGCATCATAAAGAATCGCCTCGGCATCGTCGGCGTATTTCTTTATCTCCGTTCGCTATAGAGTCAAGAACAAGAACATGTTAGGCAAGAAAGAGATGAGAGGGCAAGGAAAGTAATGTAAGGGCAACGATAACTTTACCGCAAAGTTGAGCGAGGAAGAAATCGGGATGTCGGTCCCCTCCCTGACCTGCCAGTTGTACTCGTGGTTGGCAAGGTCATCGAACACACATGGTTGTTCCAATATTTCTTCCTAAAAGGACGACGGGCAAATGGAGACATGGGTACTAGAAATAAACCAATGGATGTAGTTGTTGGATGCAACTCCGGAATGAGGTCTTCCACTATTCCATTCCGTTTGTCGAGCCTTCTCCACACAAATGAGGAAGTCCATGACGTGCCTCCTATGATGGTGATCCCAATTCTTGATCTTCCTCTGCCTCTTCCTGTCCAACCTGAATAACAACAAAGAACCATGTTAGTACCATCCACAGCAATTGAGCACAAGTTCTCATGCTAACTAACCGATGAAGCTCCTTGTCGGTGTCCTTCCACACGGGAGGGTTGCACTGAAACAACCCGAACTGCCTCATCACCCGTTGTGGCATATGAAACTCAACCGCCCAATTGCAAATCAATGGGCAGCACGTGATCCAGAGACATTGTTCCTCCAAGCATTTCAGGTTAATATCAAACCCGGGAGCAACACCGATCTCGTCCCCATAACCATAAGGCTCCCACTCCACCCGCAACACATCACAAGAACAAGTTTGGTATCAATTTTGACTCGTGAGGTAAATATTATGAGGAGTGATGTAGATAAAAACATCTACCTGCTCGGTCGTAATCGCATCGAACTCGTTCTGTACTTGAGGTACATGGCATTAACATCGCTTGTCATCTCCGATATCACGTCCCACTTGTAAGCCCAAGTTGGGAGGCGTAGAGGGTTTCTATTATACACTGGCTAAGGATGGTGGCCCACCTCTTTCGGACGCCCAACTGATAAGCGTTCCTATCTCCATATCGAGAGAAGAACCATAGCACCACCTATTCTGGTATTTTGGCCTACCCTACGACAGACATCGTCCAACTACAAGTGAACAAAAAAGAGGTCAGGATAGCATATGTGTGGACTCGACATATATAAATGAATGTAGAGTGCACACGTGATTACCTGCCGGTACAAGTAGGCAAGAGCCACCGAACCCCAGCTGATATTGCTATCCCAGTTTGCTAGTGCCTTCGGCCACATCCACTGAGCAGTCATACCCCTGATGTCAGCAAACAGAGTCCTAGAAAGAACATACCACACGTACGCACGAGCATGTGTCTCGATCACCTCAACCTCGGCGGGGTTCAAACAATGCGCAAAGTTCTCCATAATCCACGCATATGTCGCGCCTGCTGGGACTCTATCTTTGCTCCTATCTTCAAGTTCTTCAGGAGCCATGCCAATAAGTAGTTGCATCGCATTGCGTCATCCATCGAAATCTGTGCTCATACAGAGAGGCTCCCCCGCGATAGGAAGTCCAAAGATCATGGAAACATCCTGAAGAGTAGGGGTGATCTCGCCGGTCCGGAGGTGGAAAGTGTGTGTCTCGCCTCCACCGGTCGACAAGTGCGGTGATAGCAGCCGCGTTGAGGTTTGGCATCGATCGGCTCACAAGCATGATGAAAGGGAGGAGGCCTGGCTGCTTGATGTACTCAGTGTACCACTCATCGTACTGCATGTCATTCAAAGACGCACCATGAGACCGAAGCTTGAGGGGACGAAGCCTCTGCATACATACAAGATCAAACATTATGCTTTTTCCAACACAATTGAATCAATAGAAAAATAAAAACAAAGAAGTTCAACCATGGTTTTATTACCATATGCTTCTCCGCCATCAAGTATGCCCGGTGTTCATGATCATAGTAATCCTCAAGTAGCCACACCATCCTACATATATATTCCAAACATCAATAAAATGTGTGTGGTATGTGGCCATTGTTTCAATTTATACAATAAAGTACAAAGAATATGGGAGCATATTATTTACACATCCATACAAATCCATATACAACCATCATATACAATGCAAATCAACAACACAATTCCATTCCCCATCAAATACAACTAATATATAACTACCAAGTAACCAAAAACATGCACAAATAGGCCATATTATAAATCCAACTAGACCTAGGGTTTCAAACAACTGAAGATAATATGCAAGATTCATTGGATGAAAGAGAGGGAAAAGGAGGGGATTACCTTGAGGGGGGATGGGGGAGCAAATCCACGGTCAAATCTCTCAGATCTGATGGATTTGAGAAGAAGATTTGAGAGAGAGGGGAGGAGGAACCGTTGGTTGCCCTCCTTGTTGTTCTTCCTGGCGCCTGAGAGTGAATGGGTCAGGATGGGGAGGGGGCTGCGCGCGGCGGGTTAAGTATGAAAGTGTAGCGCCTATATGCTAGACGCTACACATTAGATCATAGCGCCTATCAGATAGGCGCTACACTTTGAACATAGCTCCTGTACGTTACTTGCCCCAGACTTAGCGCCTAGGCGTCACACCGCCGGGTGGGGCCGGGGCTGGGCCAGGTGGTGTCACGCTGGCAGGGACATAGCGCCTAGCACCAAGGCGCTGCCCTGTAGAGTGTATCGCCTTGCTGTTGGGCGTTACCCAAAAAGTTAGTCCAGTAAAAATTTTGCATCCAGAGGTCATTTTGTGAAATCCTTTTTAGAAAGGGTTATTTTTGTCCATTCTGGCCCGAGTGAGATCCGGTACACGCAGGCCAGCTAGAGCTAATATATAGGTAGGGAGCCAAAGGTGCAGACGTAACATGCATGCACGCACATATCACCCAGCAGTCAGCAAACCGACCAATATCGCACGTACAATACAACGGTAGTAAAACTAAAACGGCAAGCTAGCTCCCCGTGGGCCAGCACGCATGCATGACCGATTGCCGCACATCGTATGCATATAGCACGCGCAGTACGAGTTTACGTACGCCATCGATCACACGGCTCCCGTGACCTCCGAATAATTCCGATCGTGTTCGTATGCGTAGGATCTGCGTGCGAATCCCTCGTAGCCAAGGCCTAGATCCTAGATAGATCATGCAGATCGAGGGCATCGGAGTGCGGCTAATATGCAGCTGTGCCTGCCGCCCGCCTGCGGTACTGTACGTACGCGCTGGCTCGTAGAGTCCGATCGATGGAGAAGTTATTACCATTTTACCGCCTGGCTGGTGGCGCCTAGACTCATCTGAGCAATGGCGGCCAGCTCCGCTCCGCTCCGCTGCTGGAATGGGAAACGGACGTACATGTGTGCGTATTATCGATCATGCGCGCGTACGTGACGCGTCCTGCGTTTCCCTGGGGCCTGTGTGTTGTTTTTAGCAAAGCTAGCGTTGCATTTCCCGATGGCTAGCGCAAGCCGTCCCGTCGTCTCTGCCAGTGCGTGCCCCCCTATCCTCTCCTCTTTCTCTCTGTCCCTGCCATGGCACGACGTGCCTGTGCCGTGCCGTGCGGTGCGCGCAGTCCGACCAAATCATGGCCTAATCACGCCGGAAAACCCACGTAAGCCCCCGCTCGCGCCCAGCCTCTCTCCGGCCCACACAGCTACTAGTACTCACCTAGCCTGGGACTATAAATTATTCTCGTCGCCTTGAAAAGCTCCTCTGACCTCTGCGTCTCTCTCCCTCCTCTGGTTTGCTCCATGTTACGTGTTGCCCTCCCTTCACGTGGCACCCCCTCATGCCCCGACCTGGTGACACAAGTAATAGCAGCAGCCACGTAGTACGGAAGACACAAACCTAGCTCATTGATCCATCTAGTGATACCTACAGTATATCTCTCCGCGTTTCTTGATCAAGGGGGCGTATGGCATTGGAGGCAGTGGTGTTCTCGGGAGGATTCTTTGGGTACGGTGGCGGCATGGAGGAGTTGCTTGAGTTGGAGTTGGAGGGGAGCAACGCCTGCTGGGGCGCCTCCCTGATGATCCCGGCGGGCACCGAGGCCCGTGACGACACCTCCTCCTTGGCGGCGCTGCCGCCGCCGCCTGTGCACGGCGGTGGCTGTGGTGGCGGCGCAGAGGGGGCTGACGACGCGGCCGCAGCGGCGACGTCGGGTGCTGCAGCAGGGAGGAGGAAGCGGCGTAGAGCCATGAGCGTGAAGAACGTGGAGGAGGCGGAGAGCCAGCGGATGACCCACATCGCCGTCGAGCGCAACCGCCGCAAGCAGATGAACGAGTACCTCGCCGTGCTCCGCTCCATCATGCCGGCATCCTATGTGCAAAGGGTACGTACGCCGTACGCCTGAGTCCTCACTAGCGAGTGTTGGTACGCTAGAAAAGATTCGAAAATCATCTCTTGATCGATCGATCGATCGATCGATCTTTGTGTTTGCGGACAGAGCGACCAGGCGTCCATAATTGGCGGCGCGATCAACTACGTCAAGGAGCTGGAGCAGCTGGTCCAATCCCTGGAGGCGCGCCGGCACGCACGCCTCCGCGATGCGTGCCCCGTACTTGACGACGTCGTCTCCGCCGCCGTAGTACTACCCTTCGCGGACTTCTTCACCTTCCCGCAGTACACAATGAGAGTCCGCCCTCACGCCCCGCACCCCACCACCGCAGCGGCACCTTTGGACGACGGCGGGGACACCGGTGCCGAAGCCGACGCGATGACGACGTCGGGGTCGAAGCATTCGGCCGTGGCAGACATCGAGGTGACCATCGTGGAGAGCCACGCCAACCTGAAGGTGCTGTCGCGGCAGCGGCCGAGGCAGCTGCTGAGGATGGTTGCCGGGCTGCAGGGCCACCGGCTCGCCGTGCTGCACCTCAACGCCACCAGCGCCGGCCAGATGGCGCTCTACTCTGTCAGCCTCAAGGTACGTAGTATACGGACACGGACTCCTCCCCAGCTAAGCTAGCTAGGTAGCTATAGCCCGCGTCTTCCCGAACGTACGCTAGCCTGAGTATTCGAGACCATCCGCCCGCTTGGCAGGGCGCGTCACGCCGAAACAACTAACTGGCCTCGTTTTCCGTGCATTGTCTCGGACGATTCCTCCAAACTCTCCCCCTCTATCTGTGTGTGTTTCACCGCAGCGAGGATGCGTGAACACACAGTTCCATTGATTGACTGCCATGCATTAGCAAAACCGATTGACCATTTTCTCTCTGTGCGGTAGCAAATTAATCCACACATATACTCCCTCTGTCCTAAAATACCCTGCATTCTGGGTTTAGTCAAGGTCTAAAGTTTGACGAAACATATTGAAAAATTTATGTACACCTATAATACAATATAAGTACCATTAGAATCGTCATAAGATATATTTTTATAATATATACATATAGTGCTATAGATGTTTATAGTTTTTTCTATATATTCTACCAAACTTTATAAAGTTTGACTTTGACTAAACCCAGAACGCAGGGTATTTTAGGAAAGAGGGAGTAGTACTATGAATAGCTCTGTAATAACTGGTTGATGGCTGCCGCAGGTGGAAGACGACTGCCGGCTCTCATCGGTGGACGATATCGCCACGGCCGTCCATCGCATCGTCGAGACCATCGAGCGAGAGGAGGAGCAGAAGCAGAGCTGTAGCTAGTAGCTACTTAGACCTAGGCTGAGTAAGCTCGTAGATCAGAAGAAATTAATCGAATTAGCACACTAGCTAGCTGCTTCATTAGCGGAGGAGTAGTGCAGCTTGCTAGTATAGCTTGCGCTCTGTGCCTCTGTGTAAGGCACGTTTCTGTACTCTGGCTTTGATTGTACCCTCTAGCTATACATGATGCAGTAGTATCTCTCTACGTATTGTCTGGCCTGGCTGTGCGTGCATGACATCCTCGGCCAGCAGGCCAGGTGCAGTACTCCGTACCACGCGCGCCAATGCTGGAGCATCCTGAACAGATTGTACAGTTCATCTTACGTAGACACGATTGACAGGCACGTACGGTTACAGTACATCTCAGGGGTCTCAGGACCCTGTTCCAGGCGCGCGTGAAGCACTGTTGTCTATAAGGAAAGTACTATCTATCACCTGGCCCAGAAAAATACTGTAATACTTTTAAGGTCTGTTCAATTGCAGGATTTAAAAAGTACAGAGATAAGGAAAATGCCTGGCTTCTATGCCTTTTTTAAAAAAAATACCATAAACACAGAGTATCATTGTTTTTTAGATGGTAGGCTCGAGCAGAGCTTGACTTTAAAATAATAAAATCATAACTCTCCATACAGTCAAAGTATAAAACACATAAAGAGAAGGATCCTAGGGTCCTAGACCCAACAACATAGCACACAAGCACCCCACAAGTGCTACAAAGACATACACACGCAGGCCAAGCGCCCAACGCACACCTACGCATCCAAGATAACGACGAGAATAAGAGGAGAGCAGCCGCCGGTCCAAGCTATCACGCACAATAGACCGTCAGCCAGATCAGCTCGAAAGAACCCCTCAATAGTAAACTTGTTGTGAATATTCCTAATGGTCCAACATAGGCCACACAACTAGTCCAGAACACTCTCTTGATTTGGCTCGTGTAGTTGTACAGAAGCCTTGAAAGATCGGCAAACATGAGGGGTTCCAAGACCAGCAGAGCGGTTCTCTAACTGCGCTCCGCATACACTTGTTCATGGACCATGGTACAAGATAAGATAAGATAAGATGTGATCCGTGTCCTCATAATCACTACATACATCACATATGACTATGGAGGGACACCTTCTTTGACGGATATTACCATTCATAGAGAGTCGTTTCATCAAGAGTTTCCACATGAACACTCTGACCTTCAAAAAAGTGGAGACCTTCCAGATCTCACCGAAGTGTTTGTTGGGGATGTCATCACATGACTTCCTATAAAGGGGCCAGACCGAGAACCTCCCTAAAGGTTCCAAGGCCCAAGATATGCGTCCTGGGCCCAACAAAAGTTGTAACCCATCGATCTCCCTCAATAGGTCTGTCGAGGCAATCTGTTACCCCACACCCCAACACCCTCTAGAACAGAATGTACCAACCTTGTGTCGCCCTAATGTTAGCTACCGCTACCCTGAGATTTTCCACCACACGGTATCATTTCAATTCTATGGGTTTTTAGTTGTGTAAGTTTGCTTGATTGCACAACATGGAAATAAAATACGAGGATTGAGTGGATGTCAGATTTGCTTTGAAATGTACTGTGCAAAGGATCCTAGAAAAACTCATTTATATGATTCAGTCTCCTACAAACTATAATGTGATAAATTTGACCAAATTATAAAAATTTGTGTATCCTGGGGGTGTCAAGCCGGGGCTGTGGCTTGGAGTTGGTGACCCCAGGCCAAACTCAAACTCAATCCGGCGAATAAATTCACGGGATTTCGGCCTAATGGCCTCTAACAAGTGGAGATGCTCCGACGGCGTCACAAAAGAAATCCAAGGTTTGACTACAAGGTGTTAAAAAAGGATCCCGAGGGTTCACGATGCAAGTGAAACGATGAATGAACCATGGCCGGATCCGCATCAGCCAGCCAGGGAGGGAGGGAGATACGTGTCTACAAGGCCCTTTCCCCCAAGAGAAGAACAGGGTGAGCTTTTGCGGAAAGAGACGGATCGAGCATGGCTGCATGGGCGTGCATGCACGGCAAGACGACGCTGGCGAGGCGACGGCCGTGGAAACGATGGGAAAAGACGCGCCTGGCCGCTCGCTCGTGCCGTCCCATTGACCCTATCCTAAGCTCGCTCGGAGGGAAAAAGAGGTTCTGATTTCTGGGGGCAGAGCCCTTTTCCCCAACAGGCACTATGGCACGTACAGTATTCAGAGGACTTTAGAGTGTCTCCAATAGTTAAATTAGTGTCACAATTAAGTTTTTGAGGCACTAAAAAAAAATACCGGGGACGGTCGTGTAGGTAAAAGTTATTTGAAGCAGTTTTAAAAAATGCCTCTAAATCATAGTCATTTGAGACACTATGACTAGTGCCTCTAAATCCTAGCCATTTAAAGCACTATGACTAGTGCCTCAAAAACCAACTTAAGGCACAAATCAGAGTGTCTCTAAAACCCAATCATTTGAGGCACTATGACTAGTGCCTCTAAAAACCAACCATTTGAGGCACTATGACTAGTGCCTCTAAAAACCAACAATTTGAGGTACTATCACTAGTGCCTCTAAAAACCAACCATTTGAGGCACTATCACTAGTGCCTCTAAAAACCAAATTTTTGAGCCAATATCACTAGTGCCTCTAAAAACCAACCATTTGAGGCACTATGACTAGTGCCTCTAAAAACCAACCATTTGAGGCATAGTGCCTCATGGTTGACTTTTTAAGGCACATCTCACAATAATATTCAAGTTAAAATGGCAGTAATTATTATTACAATGACATATCTTAAACTGCAAACACACCATCTTACTACAGTAATTCGGATTCAAATAATACACCAATTAATATCACAATAAATTCCCAACGGCGCAATGATCAAATGAACCAGCAACTATGACACCAATGAATCACAATTAAATGAGAGCAATTACAAAAGGATTCTCTCTATCTATCACTACTAGCATTGAAGTACAAAAACGATGAAGTCACTTTGCTTGTTACCATACTTCTGGAACTCTCACTTGTTGTCTGCAATGAAATTGGAACGTCAGAAGAATACATCAAGAAGTATCAAGTAACAAAGATACTAGCAAGTATCAAGTAACAAAGATACTAGTAGCAAGTATCAAGTATAAACGATACTGTGGGAGTCGACATTGCCACAAACCTAGAGGGCACACTTGACAGGTCTTGAGCCGACGGCTGATGTCAATCTATTCACTAGCTGCTGGGATGAAAGGGTTCTTTTAAAAAAAAGTCAATCCATTCACTGGCTGCAAAAGAAGGGCATGGGAAGCAACTATATGAGGTGTACAGAGAATATTAGGATAAGCTGAGAACATCATTCAATATGAATGTGTGGATATCGTTGCATATACAGTAAGTAGGTATCTTGGAGAAACAACTATCATTCGATCAACCACGGTTTGCATAGTGCATTTGCATATTGAAACCATGCGATGAGAATCACTTTCCTGTGTTGGAAATGAACTCATCATCAAGCACCCACGAGGAACAACAAACTCTGAATGGATTCATAGAGTAAATCTAAATTCAGCCCATATTCAGAATTATCCCTACAATCTCACTAAACTAGGAAATACTACAGAAGGAAAGGCTTCTCGATTTAGTCTACCACAGGGACATGAACAGCTAGCACAGGCACAAGCTAGCACAAACACAGGGACATATAGATATAAAGGGAGCAGGGTTTCTCACCGGGTTTCTAACCTAATTCCACCTGCATAGAATTTCTAAGATAATAATAAAAATACGCAAATCAAGTTCCCAAAATTGTAAAGCAAGGGGTTGAGGGGGCATATGTTGGTGTTTGTGCTTACGACCAGAATGTGTGTTAAAAATGCAGGAGACACTCAATAAATAATTCATGTCACATATCACAAGGGCATCTGGTTTCTATCGCCTACACTAGCCTAGAAAAAAATCAGGAAGTAAAGATGAATAAACAAGGCCAAACTAGATGCAACGATGCATGGTCCAAAACACGAACTTACTGGTATTCTGAAGACTCGAGATTTTCAAAAGAGGATGATATATAAGCATTCAGAAAACTGCAGGACATATTTCTAAGAGGATGTTATCTTCTTATGTCATTGGATGGTTTCTTTCTTGAGGAACTAAGAATAAGATGTTCTTTGCACAAAATGAATTAGGAAAACAATTCAAAGAAGAGGTGTCCAAACACTATCATAAGATACTAAAATGGGTCTTGCCTGAACAAAGCTAGGCACATGGGTTGCACCTTAGTAATTTCTAAGTTTACCAATTACTAGTTAATTTAATAAAGAACAGATCGCTATTGATCTGCATATGAGCAAACCAAACAGGAGTATTTTTTTTACATCAAACCATTGTTGGAAAATAGATTAAGCAAAGCCAGGTGAACTGAACCTGGCCCTAAAAGCAGACTAGGAAAATAAGAAAGCATATGCTACAATAGTCAATTTATACTTTTATTGGTGTGAATACATGGACCACTTTCAAATTTTCACCTTTATGTTCTGTGTTGGGTTTGAATTTGAACACCCAAAGTTAAATTCCTAGATCCGTCCCTGTCCTCACCTTGAGTGATTGGCTCAATGAACAAGAAACTGAACCTAAAGTAGAAAATTTATGATGGCCCAGTCTCACACTTTCTTAGTTCCAATATGCGTGCTTAAAAAACATGCATCAGGGCGAACAAGTTCATCACTATCCCATGGTTTCTTCTCTACCGAATAATGGCATTAGCATATCAGGATTCAGAAATCAAAGTATCAGTTTCAGAACAAGTTTGCAACACCAACTAGAAACTTATGGCAGGAGCCCTACACTCAATACTGAACACATTAAACCAACCTAGCAACTGACAACAACTCCTACTCATCAAATTGTGATGATCAGGAAGTAAAAAAACCTTACCCTAAACTTAAACCTAGGCAGTTCATCGGCTCGATGGCCGGTCACAGGAAGAAATTGTACCTGTATCGAGGAAGTAGGGGACGTCGTCGTCGTTGTAGATGTTGAATTCTAAAAAGGGGCATGAACACACAAAATGTTCTCATCTACAAGCTTAACAAAAATATACTACTAGATGCACATAATTTAACAACATAGAAAAACCACCAAATAGGCACCTTACTCATGTCGATAGCAGCAGCAGATCAACCACGGTTTGCATAGCGCACTCATATGTTCCTACCATCAAGCAGCTGAAAATCAAACAATTGTCATCATGTAGGAAAGCCATGTTATCAAAAGGAAAAGAACCGCACTGAGTGCTACACATTATCCTGCTGCTACTTGACTTGTGCTATATCTATCTACAGACAAATTTTTGCCTACGCATTAGCGACTCGCATGCAGACAAAATCCCTTTGTTTAGTTCAGAAACACTCTACATGTACTA
This sequence comes from Avena insularis, assembly GCA_023614405.1. Lineage (NCBI taxonomy): Eukaryota > Viridiplantae > Streptophyta > Magnoliopsida > Poales > Poaceae > Avena > Avena insularis. The sequence goes on along the minus strand of CM042697.1, from coordinate 119,421,607 downwards.
GTTTGTAAACGGGAAGGAAAAGGTCACACTGGTGCACTGGGAACATGTTGTGTGACAGGAAGAGAGTGGGTTCCAAAATTCAGATACCAACAACATATCCATGAGCTGATGAGCAGAGCATCAAGGACGACATGATCAATAAATAGAGCAACAAGCTATCCAGGCCAAGATTAGGCCATGTTGCTTTGTTATTTTCAGAAAATAAATAGGGTTAGGCCATGTTCCAAGATTAGGCTATTGGAAGCAACTTAGTTGTGTAGTAGGTACAACTAAATAGTAAGAAATCCTACAACAAGTACATATCGTGGAGCTAATAGCCAAATTACATTATAGATAGGTAGTTCTCTAAATATATACTACCAGTTTCATGAGAAGACACTAGTAGTTCTCTAAAGTTAGAGACATTCTACGTCAAGCTCTCACTGTCCCATTTCTATACTATATGTGTCTGTTGGTAATAACACGTACAATGGTTAAGACAACTTAATTTAGAATTTAGGCATATGCGATCACTACTCTGAATTCTTGCAAAACAATGAACCATACGCTGTTGCATAACAGGTTAGAGGGCCTCAATTGACTTCCATGACAAATATTTGCTGCCGACTGTCCAGCATCTGAAAATCATATCTACACCACACGTTTAATAAAGTAGCAGGCCACTGGTTAATTAGGACCTTGCCTAGACAATATCACAAACACCTCGTGAGCAAACAATACTATGCAAGTGACAACACGATCATAGGGGGAAGGGATGGACACAACTAATATCCAAACATAGGAAGGGCATCGACACAAGTGCGTGTTCAATTGAAAATAACAAAACGCAATAGAACAACATTAACAAGTGAGAAATCAGGCGGGGATTTCACCAGATGCATGTGTGCTCGTCCTGGATGGAAGTGGATGGAAGTGAAGCAGGGCCATGCGAGAAGATGTCCTGCAATTCAAGTAGTCAAAAGTGATGTTCGGCAACAACACAAAACAGAAAATCGACATAATAAAAAAGATAGAAGTACACTGAAAAAAGTAATAGTTCACCTTTGAGTAGAGTGGTTCATACATCTTATATTTAGCTTCAAGTGCAGCTCTCTTATCGAAAAACTTCACCTCGAGGTCATCGTGTTGGCTCTGTTAAATGGTACTAACGCAAGTCAGTCACCACCAGGTACAACTAGATTTCGCCAAAATTCAAGCATTTAAAATGGCCTCCTTAACCCAACAGTACAGCAACATCATATGAACTACAGGTCTCAACCAACAGTGCAGCAACATCATATGAACTACAGGTCTCAACTACGAAGAGAGAGCGAACGAAGAACTACTACGGATCATCCCAGTCCCAGGATCTCATATCAGGTGCCCACTCGAAGCTAACTACAGAAATTAGTTCGGCGACATCAAAACGCATCATCATCATCGCAACAAAAGCACGGGTCCATGTGCAGCAAGTAAGACCAGAACAGCACGAGATACAAATGCATCTATCTATCTACTTCTTCCACTATCTGCTACTAACTCTAAGTTCACCTAGAAAACTGTACACGGGACAATTGGAGCCATTAGATCATCCTCCATTAATAAAATTTAACCATCCATAGTACTTAGCTGGCCTGTCGAACCGTTCAAGGGACCCAATTGATCCTGTCATCCGCGCTTGTCGCAGTTAGGTGAGCAGCCACGTCTTTCTACTTCTTTTATTTCTAGTACACATGAACCACGCATGATTTTGTTACCAAGTGAAAACAAGCCATGGGCCGGAAGCTATGCCAGATTCTATTTTTTCTCTATTTCAGGTGGATTGGTCAGCCGATCTGGTGCATGGCTGGTTTAATGGGATGCAGACGCTCTGCTAAAAAAAGCTTAGACCAATCAAGTTTCAGCCTAGTTCCGGGCTCACTCAACCTCAGTTCGTTAACAGCTACATTCAAAAATGAAAAACAATAGTTTATGTCCATTCTTCACAAAATTGTTTGTATACAGTCACTACCTAAGTGGTTGTACATTCATTCTTCAAAATATTGTTTGAAGTTTTCTATGCATGTGCATACGGTAACCAAATAACGAGAGGATGCACAACGAGCAATTTCAAAACCAAGTGATCTGTCGTGACAAAAATAGGAAGCACAAAGTGGATCAGAGAAGGCAGATACCATTAACAGCTGGGTCTCGACCATCAATCGAAGGAGCAGGAGGCATGATTCTTCTGCGGATTATAGTGCAAAGGATCTTGGACTGCGGAATGCTGATACCTGGTTTCAGTGTCTGAAGACCTGAGGTGATGCAGGCCAGGTTCTGGAAGCCTTCTCGCTCCAACGCATCTGCAGCTGCTGTGGACCTTCAGATAAAATGCAAAAATAAATAAAAGGCCAGGTTAATTAAGCTTCTGACGCTGAGTTACTCAACAGAAAAATGCTAAAGTTGGAGTTCTAAATAATTTCAGTACAGATGTTTGATTCTGAACATCCTGATTTAATTTGTGGAGTTTAGACTTTACCTGAGGCCCTCCTGGCAGACGACCAGCAGCTTGCTGTCCGGCGAGAACTTGCTCCTCACCATCTTGGTGAAGTCCTGGTTGGGCTTGGTGAAGGACAGGCCGTAGAACAGGCCGGCGAAGTTGTTGTGCGCCTGCCGCTTGATGATCGTCCCTGATAGAGAAACACACACGCTCACATTTCCGTCAGGCAAAACGCTCGGTGTAAGCTCTGGATGATGCAGTCGGGCAGTGTACCAATGTCGTTGTCTTCGTTCTCGATGTAGAGCGGGACGTGGGCGGAGCCCCTGACGTGCGCGCGCTCGTACTGCCGCCGGTCACGGATGTCCAGCAATCGAAGGAGCAGTACACCATCAAGTGGAGCAGGAGGCAGATACCATCAATCGAAGGAGCAGGAGGCAGAGGGCAGCAGCAGCTCCCGTAGCACCACCGCACCATCAGGGAGACTGGGAGGTTGTTGAAGAGGTCGTGGGAGGCGATGAAGAGGTCGTGGTCGTCCTCAACAAGCAGCCGGCGGCGCGGAGGCGCTGGTATCGCGCCGGCGACCCAAGCCGTGAGGGCTAGGGTTTCACGGAGCCGAGCACGGGGAAGCAGAGCGGCAACGAGTCGCGGAGGGCGACGGAGGAGATCGATCCGTGATCTCGACGGCAGGCGGAGGGGACGGAGTTGGCCGGCGACCGGCCGGAGCAGCGGCACTGGCGGCGGCGCATCGAGCGCGTGCAGAGAGGACCTCCTGTATGCGTACAGAGAGAAAGAGAGACGAGGGAGGGTGAGAGAGAGGCCGGTCTGGGTAGCCTAGCCGGACCGGACAAAATGGGCCGGTTTGGTCCAGTGGGACACGGTGGGCTCAGCCCAGTTAGCTTTTTGTAAAAAAAATAGAAAAATCAAGATTAATTTAGAGGGGACCTTTGTAATTATTTTATTAATGCAAATGTGTTAATTCATGTACTACCATGATTATTGCTACGATTCACTTTGATCATGATTTAGTTCGATTTGTTTCTTTTGTCATAATCCGGTCTCTGCAATCACTACAATTTTGTCAGTCGAATCTGGATCTCAAATTCTGTCTCAAGTCATGTCCTAAGCATAGCCGTCCAAGAACCAAGTAATTGGTTCAGAGTAAAAAAAATCACAGAAAATGAACCAGACGTTTATATTGTTGAAAGTCTATAGCCACCACTCATGTTAAATAAATATCACATGTATAGAACATATCATGTTAAATAAATGGTATTTGTAATTAAATTCCAAAACAATCACAGCCTTGTTCTCCTAAGAGAAGCACTTCGATCACAAAACAATCAGAGACAAACAATAAGATAACTTTGAGCATATCTCCTCCTTTTTGAATGATTATTAAGAAGTATATACCTAGCATTTTATTGGTCATATAACTGTCATGGAGTCATCAAGAATATCCACCATTCTAGGTAGTAAGTAAAGATGGAGGAAATTCAACTCGCAGTAATCTGAGTAGGTAAATGATCAAGTTATTAAAATAAGAATTATATATACAGGTAAGATTGAACCAACTATGTACTTCTTAATAAAATCATTCAGAAATAAGAGGTAGATACCAAACCAGATTTATTCTAACACTAGTATGACTACACTATGATCTAAGCAAATTATACCTCATTAGAATCAACTAAGAATCACACTAATAAGATCATTAGAACTTAGCTAAACAACAAACAATCCTTTATATGTTATGCATGCATCGTCAGCATGCTAGCCTCACCAAACAATAGGTATTCTCTATTTTAAGTATAGGAGCTAAACAATAAACACAAAAGTCTATTAGGCATGTTGGATTACTTAAACTCGATCATACTCTTATTAGTATTCCGTAAAATGCTAACAACATAATCATGCCCTGGTACCTAATTATTACTACAATGAGAACATGACTCAAACCATAACCAGGTATCACATCAAGCTCTGCTCAACCATAAGCTCCTGAACAGTGCACATAGTCATAGTTTGTCACCCCAACCATTTATAGAATTGTCAAAACATAAACCTATACCAATACTAGTAGCATAGTATCTTCATTCAGTTCAGTATGTATTTTGGAACCAAGGCAATAAAGTTTAACAACCAAGTAATCTCGTAGCTACTGATAACAAAATCATCACCACATCACCTGTATCCATCCATTAATGAACACATGACAGAAAAATAAGAGGGAGTAAAGAGATAGCTCACAGTAATAGTTGGAGCCGGGAAGAAAGCCATCGAGGTCGACGCAGAAGGAGGTGGGCGACCGCAGTATACTACCTCACCAAAATGAGGGAGACCACGGCCAGCCCATGGCAGAAGCAGTGCGCGGGTGCGCAGGAGCAGTGCCGGAAATCGAGCCGATTCGGCTAGGATTGCCGAGTAGGCAAGCATCGCTGGAGGTACCAGTTGGGAGGCGATGTGAAGATAGTGGAAAGAATCGGAGCGGAACCTCGCTGGCGTGCGGTGGCGCCGGGGAGTCAGAGATGGCATGGAAGACTCGTAGGGCGGCAGCCTAGGGTTTCTCCTAGGGTGAGCGCGCGCGGGTGCTAGGCACGACAGCGGAGGAGAATCAAAGGAGGAGAGAGAGAGACATAGCGGCGCTAGGAGATGCCGGTGATGGACGGTGAGGAAGGCGGCGGTAGCGGCGGCGCTGGCGGCGGTAGCAGCATCGCAAGCGACCGGGAGGGGCGATGCGTGCATGTGTTGTGTGTGGGCGTGGATGTCGCGTGAGGGGAGAGATGGGACGAGGTGGGTTTATCCATCGAGCCTGGCTTAGCTGGGCCGGGCCGTCCGAAGCGGCCAGCCAAACAGACTCCAGCTAGACCCTTTGGGCCTAGTTTTAAAATAAAAATAGAAAAATCAATTGAAGAATAAAATATAAACTACCAAAATTCCCCTGTGATATTTAAAGCTCTAAAAAAATGTACTCCCTCCGTTCTAAAATAGAAGTCTCAAGTTTTCTAAAATTTGGATGAATCTATATACTAAATAGTGTCTAGATTCATCCAAATTTTTATAAATCTAAGACATCTATTTTGGGACGGATGGAGTAGAAAAAATATAAATATATATGATATATCTAAATAATCACAAAAATGAGATCTATCTAAGAAAAATATAAAACAACTTGTTTGAGTTAAATAAAATACCACTAAAGTTCCCAATAAATTATAACAATATAAGGAAATATAAAAACGAATAAAATTTTTTTTGAGCGAATGAACAAAAACAAACTAAACGAATGGATTCGTATTTGAAAGTTTTCAATGGTACAATTTGAGCGCATGGTGGCAAGGGTTGGGGAATAGCGGACATCGAAGGGGTAAGTTAGGGTGTCAAATGGGATCCCACCTAAATCCCACTTCTAGTTTATTTGCCAAATTCTAGTGTAAATTTTGAGCAAATTTACACTAGATTTTAAGAAATGAATTAGAAGTGGGATTTAAGCGGATCTGACCTGACACCCTAGGATAAATGTGTGTGAATGGTGTGAGGGCATGTCAACTAGCTCAGGTGGCAGCAATGAGAGACCGTGGTACCGAAGTGAGAGAAAATGACAATGCCATATAGGGCATGTCAACTAGCTCAGGTGGCAGCAATAAGAGTGGATGGTTAAAAAATCAATGTTGTGCGATGGGCGGCTAAATTCTAATCATTTATGCGTTCGAATATAGGGCATTAAAATATAATATTTTTTCGTCCTAAATTAATTGACTTAAATTTGTTTAGATAGGTATATTTTTAGATACATTTTAGTGTGTAAATTCATGTGTATCTAGATAAAAATAAATTAATTAATTTAGTAATGGAGAGTTACAAGTGGACGTAAGTGGTCCTTTTCTTTTGGAACAAACTGAACATAAATTATCTCTAAATACGATAATGTAAGCTATGCCCAACAAACAGGTCAACTTACTCTAAAAATATTATTTTTTTATGATGGCTCAGTTCAATCGTATGTATGCATGCATGCATCCATAAGCAAGCAAATATAAAAATGCACTAGTACGAACCCTTTGTTGGATACAGTATATGAAAAATCCGTACCGATCGACTCGTGGGGCGTCGCAATGGCCAAGCGACATCAGCATGTAGTTACATGCATGATCAGTTTGATTGAACTGTCAAAAAAAAGTTTAATTAGACTGTCATGTGTTCATTATGGATCAATCTGGTGTGTTGTACGGAGACGATGGAGTACCGGCGCTATAATTCTGGTGTCTTGGCCAATTTCGTGCGATCGATTATTAGATATTTGTGATGACGAGGTATTCCTATAGCTAATTCCGTACGCGATTGGATACTACTAATCATGTTCTCCTTTCCTCCAACAAGAATATAAGGTGCTTAACTGCTTATCCGCCTGGCCTCCTACACATGATTACTCATTATACGTGTCACGCTGGCCATTTTTCCTGTCTGTGCACCATACCGTACGTACGTCAGTCGGCCAAATACTCCAGCGTCCGGTATTCTTGAGATGGGAACTATATCGGTAGTATAGTGTTAATAAACTAAACTCAACCATGAGGACGAATGATTGCGAAGGCCTAGCTAGCTAGGTAGCTAGCAAATGTAGTTTTGTGAACTGCTTGGTGATTAGCAGCAGGAACTTGGTGTGGCTGCCACTACTGTCTGCTTTGGTGGTGTAAAGCGAAACGCTGCACGTGAAAATATCGATCACGAGACAAGCCAAAACTTGTGACGGTAGTGCGAAGCAATCCTACACGGATCGTAGCGCAAGCCCAAACGCATCGCATGGGCATGTCCATCTCTGCTGGTCCTTGCCGACGATATCTTTACCGGGCCGTCTATGCGGTTGCCCTAACCGTTATGTTTCTATCCGTTTGGTTAGACAATAAAGACAACAACATAATGCCTCAGATGGATAATCATTGGAGGCATATCAAATAGTGCCACGGTTGGTTACTATTTAGAGGCATAATTTAGTGTCTCTAAATGGTAATCAATTGTGGCACTTTTAATCGTGCCTCAGTTGATATACTTTTAGTGGCATTATCATAGAAAATGCCTCTAAAAAATGTCTTTTTGAGGCACAGGTCAAAGTGCCACTGATAGTTTAGCATGAAGGCACTAAACTGTGCCTTTATTTTTCAAAATATTAGAGGCGCTATCAATAGTGCCTCAAAAGGATAAACTATTCATGACACTTTCAAAACTGTCACTAAAATCTCATATTTTAAGGCACTATTTTTTAAAGTGCCACAAATAGTTATAATTAGAGGCAGTTTAAAAAAGTGCCTCTAAAAAAAGTGCCTCTGATTCCTGAACATGCCATAGCGAGGGGCGTTTCACCTTTTCCTTGCCTAGGCATGATTGACCACGATGATCCGTCCCTCTCGCCATGTTTTTTACTACCCTCCTGATTTGACCAATGTCACAAGCAGGGCTGGGCCGGCCACTGCATGATGCCTGCTGTTCAGACTTCCGAGTCCCACTAGCGTGGATTGTGACCTCGAAAGGAAACAAGTTTTGACCTCCTAGAGCATCTTCACACGCTACTGAGATGAAGGAACAGAAAACGTGCCTTTCTCTCTTCGTGGTACAGCAGCAGATGGCGAGGATGAGTCAACTACTGAACCCAGGAAAATTACACGCTTCAGATCATTATTAGATGTGCAGAGAAGAAGTTACTAGGCATCCCAAACATTGAGCTTCCTATTCCTTCGGATGCATACTCCCTCCGTCCAAAAATAAGTATACATCTAGCTTTTGCCGTAGTCAAACATAACCAAATTTAACCAATTTTATAGAGAAATATATGAATATATATTACATTAAATTGATATATTATAAAACTAGATTTAAAAATAAATCTAATGATATCAATTTAATATCATAAATGTATATGTTGTTCTAAAAAGTTAGTCAAACATAGTAAAGTTTGACTTAGAATAAGGCTAGAAGTACACTTATTTGCAGACCGAGGGAGTAGCTCATAGCTCGGACAAGAGGGATTGGCTGTTGGAGGTAACATGGAGAGCCTGAGCCATAATTCATCGGACTAACTCGATGGAACACGAGACTTTATTGGAGAAACCAACATATTTCACCATATCATGACAAACAGAAAAGATGCTTTGACAACTTTCTCGCTTGATCATTCGATGTTTCCAAGCTTAGGCCAATAAGTTAGTACTCTCCTACAATGAAACTCCGGTGGCCTACTTAATACCTGCAGCTTCTGTCTGAATTCTGAGAGGAATCATTTGGTGTAGACCCAGAACATCAAAACATGACAAGAAAAACTCCTTCATAAAAGGTATTCTCTGTATCTACAATATGTCGGCCGAGACATCACCTGATATCACAGGGACAATAGTACTGCATCGATTGTAACTTTAAAAGGAGGTTATTAATTAGATCCACTGGTGAGGTCTTTCGGAGGAACAATCTCACTGGAGAGCAAGAGAAGTCAATACGTAGCATCATTGGCAGATTGCTCAGTGTCCAGTGCATCATGTAATAAGAGAGTAGGGCCCCAATGGTTCCATCAAAATAGCACAAGACAAACAGACAGCTTATCATGTTGGCAGGTATGTCTAAACCGCCGGGTATGTCTCTCTTAATTCATAAAATAAATTTACTTGGTGAAGGAGACTAAGTACAAATATTAACTACAGAAATCGGCGGACACATAGTCAAAGATAACTGGATTTCTTCATGGTAAAAGGAATTAATGAGAGTATCACCAGCAAAATCAATTGTTTCTTGGTTATGCTATTTAATCATTCATCACAAGTTCGCCTATATACACCTGGGTAGTTTATTTGTAAATTCGGTCTTTGATCGTTGACCGAGAATCGTGAGACGCGAGAGAGAAGAGTTTTCCTATGAACCATAGCAACTAGCTAATCTCAAAACAAAAGAGTTCTTTTTACGGTTTCAGGGTTGGAAAAGTAAGGAAAGTCAAGCCCGATGATTCAATGGGAAGGGATGGATTTCGCGCCTTACCGATGATTCTATGGGAAGGGGTGGATTTCACGTCTAAATTACATAATGGCCAACTAGCCAGTGAGATAGTGACCTGGAAATGAAGCTCGAAAAATTGTATTCTACGAGGAGGATTTTTTTACACTTAAAACTAAGCGATAAAATTGCTTGCACTAATGCGCAAAACAACTTTCGAGTAGAAGGCCACACGATTTTTTTTTTCAAAAAACAAGTTGATTTTCCATTTTTGTCTCTTTTCTTGTGAGTTAGGACAGAAAGTCGATATAAACAACTCCATATTAGCGAATTGCCTCTAAATACTCTTCCCAGGTCGATCAAACTACAGGGTTACCATTCACTTAGTAAAGTTACTGGATAGACATGTCAATCACTTGACCTAGCTAGGAGAGTAAGGTTCGTCACCATAGTCCGATAGAACGTAGAGTTGAAAAACAAACCGAAGAAAAAGCAACGAATGAAAGAAAGAACGACTCGCTTTACAACCAGGGCGAGTATCGCTGCCGAATCAATGCGCAAGACGTATGATCTACAAACAACAATAGAGAGAGCCAGCCAAGAATGAAAGAACCTGCAGGAAACAATCCCACAGTGAATACCAATCAGAGTAAGAAGAAGGGCCGAAGGCGGCTTACTAATTAAGCGAGAAGATTCCGAGTTGCCTAATAACGCATTAGAAGTGAGCTTGCTCCTTTGCAACCTAAGCGGTATAGCTGAGCTTAGAGCATCTTCACTCGACGTCCCAGGCCGCCGATTCTATGACGAAATTTAGGTCAGGACGTTGAAAATGGCTCAGTCGCGTTCTCAGAAACCCGGCCGAATTTGGGCGAACTTTGGTCTGGACTTCCCAGCATCCCGAGAACGCCCTGGAAACACCGGAAGAAGCAATAATGGGCGTGGGCCATCTCTGTCGGCGATAGAAGGCCGAATTCCCCCCACATCCACCCGCCCAGATTGCGGCGAAGAGCTCCCTAGCTGCCTCTACCGCCATGACTTTGCCGGCGGAGCTCCTCCACGCCGAGACATACCCACGCATCTAGATAGGCTCGCCGTAGTCGCCGCCTCTTCCGCCGCCCAAACTTCGCCGTAGCTCGGCTTCACTACGAGCTCCAACCACCTCGTCTGCCAAGTGTTTGGCCTTTTGTCGGTTCGGCCATGGACTCCGACGACGAGGAGATGCTCGCCGTGTTGCTGGAGGAGGAGAACGCCGTTGTCATTGAAGATGTAGAGCACATGCAGATCCTCGCCTCCCTCGCCCAGCTATACCTGCAGACGGCGAAGCCGAAGTGTGGAGGTTCGGCGAAGGGTCGCCAGAAGTGCAAGGCAAGACAAAGGATAGAGGGCTACTGCATGTTGTACGCCGACTACTTCGTCGATGAGCTGCTCCACGAAGAGGCCGTGTTTCGGCGCCATTTTAGAATGAGCCGGAAGCTTTTTCTCAAGATCGTGCATGCCATCCGGGAGTTCGACCCCTATTTCATGTGCAAGAAGGACTGCACCGGTATGGTTGAGTTTTCCTCACTGCAGAAGTGCACAGTGGCGATGAGGTTGCTTGCATATGGAGCGCTGGGTGACAGTGCTGATGACTATCTTCGCATGGCCGAGTCCACCGCCATCGATTGCTTGTACAGGTTCTGCAAGACAGTGATTGCAGTGTTTGGAAAACAGTACTTGAGAACACCCACCGTTGAAGACACTGCTCGGATCATGACAGTCAATGAAAGTAGAGGATTTCCTGGGATGCTTGGAAGCATAGACTGCATGCATTGGCAGTGGAAGAATTGTCCATTTACATGGCAAGGAATGTACAAAGACCATAAATGAGGTTGCACCGTGATACTCGAGGCAGTTGCTACACATGATCTTTGGATCTGGCACTCCTTCTTTAACATGGCAGGATCGAACAACGATATCAACGTCCTTAACTACTCAAATATCTTTGCCAAGCATATTGAGGGTCATGCCCCCCTTTAAACTTTGAGATCAACGGGCACCACTATAACAAAGAATACTATCTAGCAGATGGCATCTATCCAAGATGGCCAACATTTGTGAAGACTATCTCAAGCCTAATGCTCCCCAAGCATTCTCAGTTTGCTAAGGAACATGAAGCTTGCAGGAAGGACGTGGAGCGGGCATTTGGTGTGCTCCAACAGAGGTTTGCAGTTTGTCCAATTTCCTGTTATGACCTGGTCGAAAGATCAGATGTAAGAAGTGATAAACTGGTGTGTGGTCTTGCACAACATGATCATTGAGAATGAGTGGAAGGATCCAATGAGTTTGGTCGAGCATAACAAGCCATACTGCAGACAGGGAGCTCTTGCTGAACCTGATCATCAGGTGCCTCCAACCTGGGCTGTCTTCATCGCCATGCGTCAGGAGATCTGAGATCCGGCAGTGTATCAACAGTTGCAGGATGATCTGGTTGAGCACCTATGCATACGCAGGGGCAACACGTAGATGCCGAGCATGAACTTGCCGAACTAGGCCGAAATATGTTATATTTTCATTGTACGCCGAACTATGGTCAATTTTATGTCGAACTAGGTCGAACTGTGCTTTGTATTCATATTATGCCGAAAGCTGACGAATTTAAGCCAAATTTGGGCGAAAAAAGGTGTCGCGAAAACTCGGCCTAGAAATGCGAGTGGGAAACTCGACGTTCCCAGACCGAAAACGAGTTTCGCTCGATCATATTTTGGTCCGAATTTCGGCCCGGGAACCCACAACGAGTGGGATGCTCTTCCTCATCAAGGGTCGGTAGATAAAGCTCTCTTGTTGCTACCCATAAAATGAGTGGAGAATTTGTTAAATTGTGATGAAAGGTTCCCGTGCCATAACGTGATATGTTTCCAACCGCAATAAAAGAAGTTACTCAGGGATGTTGGATTTGCATCGTGATTCTTGCACCGGAGAATCGTACATGGTCTTTTAGCCAAAACTTGACTGTTGCACATGAAATTGGAATTATTTCTATAAACTTAGTTGAACATAAACAACTCTAACTTAAAACAAAATGCTACTGGTTTTTGACACCATCAAGTGTAGGTATACATAAACGGCTAAGGTTAGCCCCGAGAAGCTTATTTTGAATCTTGAACACAATTGCTAGTTAGGCACCTGCAAACTATTATTCCAAGCAGAGCTGATGGAATCTTTAGACAAAAATAGCAGTTCCTAAACGAGGTTCCAGTTCAAGACTCATTTAGAAGGCGAGTTCTGTATCTGACATACCTAGTACACAAGTGGCTCGGTTCAAGAATGATGATATGGATGAGCCGATCAGCGAGGCGTGAAGTATGGATCGCAGGAGGAAAACATACATCACCTCTGATTCGTGCATGATCAGTAGGACAAGGTAACAACAATGCCTCCCCATCAGCAAGGAACTCACCTAGCAACTGCCGGCGGCCACTCATCACGCACCAAAGCGTTTTCATTGGCTCCGATCACCGTGCGGGATGCTCCTCCTTTTTCTGATCCGCCGACGGCGGCATCTTTGCTGCGAGACCCAGAGTGAGGGTCCCGAGTCCCGACGAGGTCTCGTCTGTTGCGCACGGTGGTTGCGGCGGACCGTCAGATCAAGTTCTAACGGACCAGATCTAATGGAAGTCGAGCACGGCACCTTAGCGTACGGTCCACACAAGTACAGTACCACGGAGCCCTCTTCCAATGAGCCGTGCTCTTCCGGTTTCAATCTGACCGAGTTTCTCCTTCCAAATTCGCAATCCATTCGTCTCTCCCGCAGTCCGCACTCCATCCATGGCGACTCTCACCATGCAGCCGATCGATCCTGCCCTCGCCACCCAGGAAGGTTCAAGGCAAGTGGTATCTTGGCTCGCTTTTTTTCCGTACTAGATTTGACACCAGAGAAGGAGATGCAGAGCTAGAATTCGAGGGTTTCTTTGTGATTTCTTTATGATTTTTGATACAGCAGGGGAAATAATCTTGCGGAGGATGGTGGCGATTTGGGTGACATCGACGTGGGGTAAGTGCTTATGCTTGTCCCATGTAATTGCTGTACCTTCGGTTATTCTTAGCAAATAAGGGCGTCGATTTGTTCATATGGTTCCTATTCTGGGCAGATGGGTTTTCCTTGGGAAATCAGATATCGTCCCGGCGGATTTGGCCGCTGCTGCTTCCGTCCGAGGCGGCCTCCGCTCTTCTTCCGCGATTCCTACCTGGTACGGGTCAGGGAATTAGTTCAGTACGCAAGATGTTTGTGTGTGATTGTGCTCGTATGAACTTTGACCTAGTCTATTTGGTTCTTGCAGGGCGCATCGGGTTCTCGGAGGTGTAGTGTATATGGTGGTGCCATTCTACAACAGAGTCAGGAACGTTGAAGGTATATCTGTGTTGATGTGCAGGCTATTTTCTGTCTTGAAACCAGCTGTAACCATTCATTGTTGACCTGCAATAGAACCAAAGGTTTATGGGGCAATTAATTTTAGAGTAATCGTTGTGTGTTTCATGAATTTCTGGATGGTAGTATGTGCTGTGGAATTCATGAATTGGTAACAAGTAGAAATATTGTGGAATTCATATATAAATTGCTACCAAGTAGTTTTAAACTAATCAGGTGTGCTATACAGACAAACTTATTGCTTATGTCTGGTTGTTATCTCAGAAGAGACCGTGGGATATGTGGAAACTGCTGTAGAGGTTGTGGAGCATATAGCCGAGGTAACGGAAAAGCTAGCTGCTAACGTAGCTGATCAACTTCCCGAGGATGGGTCTCTGCAGCAAGCAGCGGAGGAGCTCGAGTTCATTGCTGACATAGTAGATAAGGATGCAGAGAAGGTTGAAGCCATTGCTAAGAAGGTTTGCTCCCGTATTCTTGTGCTCTTCTCGATGGCGTGATACTATACATATTTCTTAATTTATATTTCAAATAAGACGAATATTCCTTGGGAATATTGCCTATGGTTTAACTAGCATCGGACTCTGCTGTATGATCAATTGGTAATGCTGAAGATTCATGAGTACATGGCTTTCTTTCGTACCAAACTGTAGTCTATAATTTTGCAATAGAATTCTCGGTGAACAAGAATTTTTTTATCTCTAATTCCTGGAGCATTTATTGTTCTGAGTATTCAGAATAGATCAATGCAGAGTCCTTTTGGAGAGAATAGGACATTATCATGCTAATTTTTTGCAACTATTGGCCATTCCGCTCATGAGACTAAAGCATTTTTTACTTTATGTTTGTCAGTCGTTTCTTTTAAGGAATCAAGATTGTTCTCATTATTTCCGGTGTTATTCCATATAGTTTAGAGGCATCTAGAAATGCGTTTCATAATTTTAACAGAGGTTTAACATGTAGCCTTCTGCTCACTACACTTCATGGATCAACAGGATATATAAGTTAAATGACGGAGGTGAAAAGTTAGTAGGAGATCATCATTGCTCCTTGCCTTGTCTTGTTCCTTCACGTCTCATGAAAATCATTGAGCCATTGGAAACTGATATTATTTCCGAAGAAGTGTGGGAGATAACCAAGTATGAAGCTATTAACTATTTATGGTATTCTCTCTAACGCAGATTGACAACTTCAGCGACAAGGTCGACGCTGAAGTAGAGCCTGTTATCGAGGAGCTCGAAAAGGAACTCAACCAATAGTGACACCCTATGGTAGCGCAGCTGCACAGATATGATCACTGGTCATGTTGAGGGGAATATGTTCCCCATTGTACATACTAGTATATGCGTATGCTGTCATGTTAAGGGTTTGTACATACGTGTGTTACAGAAAGATCATAGTAAGATTGTAAGGAATGGTGATGGTGTGATGGGTGCTCAAGGAGTCAAGGGTGATGTACACCAATAGAGTATTGGGAACATTTGGAATGTAAAACTTGGTATTTGGATGTTCAAATAATAATTTGTGATGTAAGTAGAACTTTGTAGACTGTTTTCTGAATTTGAAAAAAAGAACAAGAATGAAATTAAATAAATAGTACTCCCTCCGATCCTAAATAAGTGTTACGGTTTTGAACTAACTCTAGTTCAAAATGGCGACACTTATTTAGGATCGGAGGTAGTACTTTGTTGGCGTAATACACCTGTCAAGCGGGCATAGAATTGTACAATCTCTTCAAGCCTGCTAGGCTGGCATTCCAGACGGGCCACTTGGCAAGACACTGGCCGTGAGCGTTTTGCCTCGCCCTGCGGGATATTTTTTGGTGGAGGATAAACCCCAGCGAGCCCAGCCCACGGTCTGGATATTTCGCCGTTGCCTTCTCTGTTCTGCCCTGCCTCTCCCAACAATGGCTCTCCCCCTCGTTCGCCTCCTCCTCCCCTCGCTCCCCACGCTGCAGCCGCCGCTCCGCCACCCCGAGCACTGCGCTCCACCTCGCCACGGCCACGTATCCTTCGCTCTCTCCACCGCCGCCCGCTCCTCCGGCCACCGCGCGGCGTTCGCTGTCTGTGCTTCTAGCGCCTCGGTCGCCCCGGCGCCGGCGCCTGCGGAGACAGAGGCGGAGGCGGAGGATGAGCAGCCCACGGGGCCGAAGACGCGGCTCATCGCGATGAACATCCCGTGGGACTTCACGCCCGACGACATGCGCGCTCTCTTCGAGAAGCAAGGCACCGTCGTCGACGTGGAGGTAACCGTTCATTTCCGTTGCCTTATCCCAACGACGAATTGTGAGCAGCTGTAATCTGGAAGGATGTTAGTGTACACGAATTGAGGAAATGCCGGTATGGTTCAGCTATATTGTCATTACCAGCCTGCTTGGGGAGAATGAAATGAGGTCTAAAGTTCCTAAGCTCATTTTTACCATTGCTATGCCGTAGAAATTGAAATACATAGCACAAATATAGGAGACTAGCATTTCTTATATCCAACCCTGTTATATCTGAAACAGTATGTAAAGAGGAGAGACATTGAATCTTAACAGTTGGTAAAACCACTCCAAGGCATTGAATCTTAAAGTAAGCTTGGGGAGAATGAAATGAGGTCTAAAGTTCCTAAGCCATTTTTACCGTTGCTATGCTGTAGAAATTGAAATACATAGGAGTAGCACATATATAGGAGACTAGCATTTCTTATATCCAACCCTGTTATATCTGAAACTGTATCTAAAGAGGAGAGACACCGAATCTTAACACTTGGTAAAACCACTCCAAGGCATTGAATCTTAAAGTAAGCTTGATTTGGTCTACATGATTTTGGTTCGGGCCATGACCACAAAGCCTATTCTTGATATGCCCGTTCTTGTAACGCTGATTCAAGCCGTATCTCTAATGTTATCCTGCATGACATCCATTTTTGGTATTCTTCCCTTGACCGAATTATGTGGATGTGTCTAGCATTTAGATTAGATTCAAATTTAGCATTGGATAAACTTAATGCAAATTGGTAGATATACTTCTTACTACATGTTTCATATTGGGAATGTAGAGTTTTCCATACAATACAATTCAAAAGGGATGTATTTATTGATTAATTGTTCATGAAAAGATGTACGACAGGAATTGTTAGTGATTGCTTTTGTTTGTGAGTTTCTAGCTTTCGATGTACAGTTCCAAAAAGAACAGAGGATTGGCATTTATAACCATGGGTTCAGAAGAGGAGGCTCTTTCAGCACTCAACAATCTCAATTTGTCTGTAAGTGCAAGCTTGTTTATTGAAAGAATGCCTCTCTTCTTCTCAGAGATAATCTACTTAAATCATCATGATTGCTCTTTTCCTAGAATTCAACCTAGCTACTGAGCATTGTTTGTCTCCTGGTCTACCAATTTGTTTTGCAGACTTTGAACGATAGAACAATTAAGGTGGACTTCGCAAAACCTAAAAAGAAGCAACCTAGTGTACCTTCAGCTCCCGTGGAAAAAAATGTTGTGTTCATGGGAAATTTAATGTGGAGAGTGAGATCACGTCATCTTCGGGAGTTATTTGCCTCAACTCCAGGTGTCCAATCAGTTGAAGTTATCTTCCATACCACCACGCCTAGGCGATCTGCTGGTTATGCATTTGTTTCCTTTTCCTCGAAAGAGAAGGCAGAGGCTGCTATTGCTACCTTTAATGGCCAGGTAAATATCCTGAAATGTTGTATGTACAACATTGTTAAGATGTTATTTGTTTTCTGTTCAAATTCTAGTGCAAGGCAAATGTGCTAGTGCAAGGCAAATGCTCACACACCGCACACGCACACACCTGCACATTCAGTGCACACGTTAGGAAAAATATTGAAGGCCCCATCTGTAACTTGATGCGGGTGCACATTGCCCCACTGAACGCTCACGTACATTTGTACTCCAAGTAAATACGCTATACCGTGTCAGTCTTGAGAATTAAACACCACTGACAGGGCCATCCTTTTTTGTGTCATATCTGACCTATTGTAGGAATTGATGGGACGATCAATTAACGTAATGTTCAAAGAAGACAATGCCAAAAAGAACAAATCTTCTGCTTCAGAGGAAGAGACATTGGAGGTAGAGTCATCTGAGGACAGTGATAGCTAAGAATAGATTGTTCTGAGCACCGCAGAGAGAAGTTTAATGAGTTCATCTACAGCTACAGGACTACAGTGCTCTTTTTCAGTAATAACTCTATCTCAATCCTTGATCGTATTTGTTTTTTGTACACGTTTCAGTTACCAAAGGAGGAAACTATATACTAGTACATCTTGTGAGAAATTAAACAACATCCTTTCTTCTATTTGCCAATCCTAATAAGATGTCTTTTCATTTTAATTTTGAACACCAATTTCTACATTTTCATACTGTTAAGCAAACAGACTTCATTTCATATTTTTTGGTATATCGTTCCTTCTGACTAGTTGAGCTTTGCATCTTAGCAAATGCTTGCATCATTTTGACCATTAAAGGTAGAGTACTAGGTAATTATAGAGCACTAATTTTCATGATTGTTTATATGATCCACTGGACGTTTAAAACATGCTGCAAGTTGTTATGGTAGCATTATCTTAATTATGATTGTTTATGCCTTCTGCTCCTACTGACATTTCTTCTTAGACAGGGTTACCAATCTCCTGGTCGATTCCACTTGTTCAGCAACTCTTGAGTCTTCAAATACTGCGTTTTGTAAGTTCTCCACTTGATCTGGATGACATTTGGAGGTTATCTTGATGCTAGGAATACAGAAAGTCCGTGAGCGGTCGACATCTGAGTTAATTTAGAATACAAGTGTTAATGAAAGCGCAACCTGCTGACGGATGTGACCATATTTTTTGTCCTTCTGCAATGAAGTATATATTTAGACCTGTAGCAGTTTTGGCGGGTTTTTCTTTATGGATAAAAATAAGCACATCCTCATCCACCACCTGCTAAGTTGATGTGGCATATGCACTTCCAAATTGCATAACCGAACCCGATTATAAGGTAGTTGGTGCAACCTTGAACATGCTTGTTGACTTGTTAACGTTTGAGAAAGATCACTGGTATATCTCGCTTTTTTTTTCTTCAAGCACAAAACTGTGTAGGGTCTTCCATCCACATCTGTCGGTTCGAGTTGACAGATCAGAAGTAACTATTCTTCGGAATCAGGCTACTGTGCTGGTCATAATTGTGATGCAGATAGCCCGACATGAATCTAAGGATAGATGAACCCTTTGTTTTACCTCCTCCTTTTCTTTTTGACCAGAGCCCCTTTTGTCTGCTCAAAGCATATCAGTTGCTAGACACGCAATCTCGCTGCTATTCAGGTCTGGTATCATCCAACGTCGAGCCACAAAACACATGACAGAGGAAAAGAGGTCGGCTTAACGCGTCAGAGACGTGCACGGAACGGATAAGTTTCGAACAAAGTCTTGCGCTGATCGCTTGTTTATCTTAACCGTCCCTGCGAAGATTCCTCTGTCGCGCTCACTTGTCGTTTGTCAATAGCAACTTTTTTGAGAGAGTAGTACTATTGTCAATCAATAGCAACTTGGCAGCGTGATTCCGTACTCACCTGTGCGTGGCGCACTCGTCAGATAATTTATGTTGGAAAACGCCGTGTCCATCCTTGCAAAGCACGATGATGCTTTGCTCGACGGGGACGCAAAGATGCAGAGACCATCGGAACCGGGAACCGACGAGACCGAGACGACGCCAGTGGCTGCGCTGCGTCGTCTTTTGCGCTGAACGGAACGGTGTGGGCCAGGTTTCGGAAGCAGCGTGACGTCCGTCCGCTCACTCGCTGCTCGTCTCGGCAGTGCGCGCGGAGTGACACGCCACGCGAGTCATCACCTCCTCCTCCTCCTCCTCGTCGCGACTTTGCCGATTCTTCCGCGCCAAGCCAGATAACCCCACAAGCATCACGCGAAACTGGTGCCTCCGCGCGGCGGCAACCTCCTACCCCACCCCAACCCCACGCCCACGGTTTCTTCCTCGCGGAAGCCACTCCGATCCTTTGCGCCCACGGTTCGTTCAAGGCTTCAAGCAAGCAACCGATCCCCCTCCGTCCTCGGCAGTCCCGCACCAACCCCCGCGCCCCCCAACAAACGCAACCACACCACACCACACCACACCACACCACCCCACCGCGTTTCGGTTGGGGGGAAGCAGCGCGCTGGCGTTAGCGTCGGGGGCGGGAGGATCGACGAAGAGAGGCGCGTCCGGCGGCCTGGAGCGGCAGCAGCACGCGTACGAGCGGGAGATGCTGCTGATGGCCGCGCCGGGCGCCGCCGCCGAGCACCAGAAGCGGCGCCGGGGACGGCCCTTGTCCGCCGATCTGCTCCAGAACTGCGACCTGCCCCCTCCCGCCAAGCTCTTCGGACCCTTGCCCACGCTGCAGAGGTAGTAAGGCGGCCCCCGCGTTTCTACTTCTGGTTTCCTCTCTCACTCGTCCGCCGTCCAGGTAGCGCATTGCTCACACATGGTGTTGTGGCTTCTCTTTTTGGTGCGACGGTATACACAGGTTGGAGAGCGCGGCGGGCACGGACCAGAACCAGAAGGGTAACGACGGCGGCAACGACAGCCTGCTGCGGGCGCTGCGGCTGTCGCAGTCGCGGGCAAGGGAGGCGGAGGAGAAGCTGGCCGCCGCGGGCGCCAGCAACGGGGGACTCGCGGCGCTGCTCGTGCGCGACTCGGTGGCGCTGTCGGCGCACCGCCGTTGGGTGATGATGCTCGAGGCCGAGAACTCCGTGCTCAGAGGAGGCAAAGGAGGAGGGGCCGCCGGCGCGGAGCCCGGTGAGGACGAGGACGGGGGCGCGGTGGTGGCCGCCGCGTGGTGGGTCGCCCTCGCGGTGTGCGTCGGCATTGCCGGAGTCGGCCTCGCCCTCGGCAACCTCCTGCTCTGAAATTAACCGACCTTTAATGGAGTAGTAGATTTTTTTTGTGTAAATTATTATGCGTCCGACACCTGATCCACCGGATCGATGATCGTGTGTGCTCCAGCACTTCGTTTTACAGTGCGTGCGGAAATGTTAACGCCTGCTGGTCGATGCTTGCTTGCTTACCTGCATAGCAATAGAACCACGTGTGGTAAACACACGAAATCAAATACTGTACGGAATATGACAAGACGATGAAGAGGGCGAAGCTTGGAGGATTGGGAGATTGGACCTGAAGCTTCGGTGTCCGTCCCTCTCCACGTTATCAAGAGATTTATACTCCCTCCGTTTTAAATATAAGATATTTTAGGTTTGTAAAAAAAATGTATCTAGACTTGTTTTAGTGTCTACATTTACTTTAAATCTTAGTGAACCTACTTACTAAAAGTAGTCTAGATATATTTGTTTCACAAATCTAAAACATCTTATATTTTAAAACGGAGAAAGTACATGACAGTGAGTAGATTTTTTTTTTTTTTTTTTTTTTTACCTGGGACAGTGAGTAGTGGTACTGGGGTAGATCAGTTCTCAGTACAGCTGGTATGGGTAACTGGGATGCCTCGAGTCGTGTTCAAGCTGTAACCTTTATGTGTCACTGTACTTTGTTTTCAGATAAGGAGCTATTAGCTCAAACCAGCGTACAAAGTTCAGTTTGGGACAGCATCTTCGCCTAGTAAGAGTAACTCTAGCAGCTAACATATCATGAACCATAAACCCGCGAGTATAGGACACGATAAACACGAATCTTGTCGTTTTTTATGGGAAACTGCTAGGCGTCCCCGGACGATGGGAGAGCTCCCATCGTCCTGCTTCTCGTGCTGACACGTGTCCATTTACTGCAAAACATCCCGCGTTTGCTGCATATGTCCCCGCTTTTGCTTCTGAAGGGAAAAAAAAAAGGTTCGTTTTAGAAATAGAACGTCTCGCCGGAGACCTCACCGGATACCTCGCCGGAGACCATGCAGCAAAAAAATTGTGCTAATGCAACAAAACCGTCTTCGCCGGAGACATCGTCGGAAACAACTCGTTGATGACCCTCGCCGGAGACCATGCAGCAAAAAAAGTTTCCGGCAAAGTCGGTTTTGCTGCATTAGCTCACTTTTTTTCTGCATGATCTCCGACGAGGTCTCCGGCGAGACGTTCTATTTCTAAAACGAACCGTTTTTTTTTGCTTCGGAAGCAAAAGCGGAGACATATATAGCAAAAGCGGGCCGTTTTGCAGCAAAAATGAAATTTGAGGCGATTTTGGGGGAAGGAGGACGATGGGAACCCCCAATCGTCCGGGGGATCCATATCATTTTCCTTTTTTATGTCAACGCCGAGCAGTCCCTATAAACGGCAACTGCAAAATGGAATATTTATCCGTATATTCCGTTTTGCGGTTCACGTTTGCGGGAACTGCTCGGCGCGGCCACAAAAACCGAACCCGCAAATGGAAAGGAAACACAACAAATTTTGATCAATGTTTTAACATCACAACACATAATTTTGATCAATTGTTTTAAACATCACGAAAGAGGTGTGGCGGGTATGTTGGTACCTCGACAAAATAGTCTTGCATGAGGTTGGCGTGGCTGAGCACTCGATTCAGGGTGATGCAAACGTGGCTGGCCATCGACACGCGCCGCCGTTGGAAGAAATTGGCTCGTTCTTGGAGCTCCTTCGCCGCCAGTATCATGACGAGTTGCTCCGTGTCGTCGTCGTTGAGCAACTCACAGGCCGTGTTCGGTTTCCACTCTTGATCCGTGGATGTACAGCCTACAGGCCGGTGGCCGAAATCTACTGACCCCCTTAAAAAAGTTTGCGCCCGTGTCAATTTACAGTAGCTGATTGATGTGCGATTAAACTGACAGTTATTTTATGTTTATTTTACGATTTCAGATGATAATACGTTATCTCCTAGAGTTGTTCTAAGTCCTAACCTTACGAGTTACAACAGGCAACACGAACCACCGCGCCCAACGAGCTGAACAAAAACTACCCCTGCAACAGCTTATCTGCTCCTGGCCTGGCACAGCCATCAATGAGTGATGAGTGCGACATTACTCCGGTGGATGTATGCTGCAGATGCAGAGTACCCACTTGCAATGGTGCAATCTTGCAGTATTTTGATTCTATCCCAACTCGGCCCTCTCAACTATTGTGGGGTGACTATCCAAATATTATTCCTCAGAGCATCGTGAGCAACTGCGAGAGTCCTTGTTTTGAACTCTTTGCCACCGATACACGGCACATGCATACAAAAAGACTTAGAGCAACTCTACCGGTTGATGTAAAATAGGACGCCAAAAAGAGGCAAATGAAAGGTATTTAGAGAAGTGTTTTAAACCAACCATTTTGTTAAACATTGATACTTATTTCTATAGAAGAAGTGCCTACTTAGACATCTACTTTATATAAATAAGCATCGGCACTTAAAAAAATGGTTTATTTTTCTAAACACTCTCCTAAGTATCTTGCATTGTACGTGCTCTGATGATATACATCACGGGCTGCCGCACACCATTTCTCATCTTGTATCCCCAAACACATACATATATAAAAACAAATGACACGAAACTTTAACTCAAACACGAGGTAAACAAACAAAATATAAATAGTACTCAATTATTACATCACAATGCAAATAGTTTACCAAATCATTCGTCAAGTAGCCCACAAATCAACACACAAACAACATATAGTTCAAGACATACAACAACATGACATAGAAATGGGACTAGTTGTTTTGTTCCCCGTTCCACTCCAACCCACTCCTCGATGACATCCTTTTGAAGATCATTATGCACATCTGAATCACAGATGTAATTGTGTGCTTTGAACCAACCATTTTGTTAAGAGTAAAATCCACGAATGGTACCTAAACTTGGTATCCTTTTTTGATACGGTCATCAATCTTAGAAATACACGATTTACGGTCATTAAATATGGCGACTGTTTCATCACGGTCAATGAGCTTATGTACGACGATGTATTTGTCTACATGACACTCAATGGATCCCATATGTCAGCCACTTAAGCACTCGATAGAGATTATTTTTGAATTACACAAAAGCTCAGGGCCAAACTAAAAAAACGTCAGGACCAAATTGAAAAAACCTCGTCGCTTCCCCTATGCAGACGCGACGAATCCCTGACCCCTGCCTCGCCGCAGCTCTCCGGGCACGAGAACGCCGTAGCGTCCAGCACCTCCCGCCCCGCCCGCGACAGGAGAGTAATTCCACGCCACCGACGCTACGACGAAGGTGAGCTTACCTGTTCAGACGAGGCCACTGTTGGAATTTTTGCCTAAAATAGGCCCAGCCCATTTATTATATGCCAATAAATTTCTGAAATCCTAGAGGCACATTTGGCCCATTCATGCAAGGCAAGAGCTGGGACAAATGTTTAGTCCCACATTGCTAGTTGAGTGAAAGTTGGACCAGCTTATAAGGTGAGCTCTCCTATCACTTGGTAAAAGGATGAGAAGGAGAAGGAGATAGTTCCACACGCGCGCTCCTCCTCCTCGCTCGCCTCGCCACGCCACGCCTCGTCACGACGCGCGCGCACGCCGCGGGTTGCGGGAATCTCGCCGAGCCGAGCTTTATTTTGCCACGCATGAATGGTATATGAACAGATGCACAGAAACTGAAACGTTTTCTTTGAGTGGACGGCTGCCGCCTGTTCGCTTCATCTTCTGCGCAGTCTGTCTACCTTCCCCTCTGTGCCTATAAGAGAGAGAGGTCGCGCCTCCTCTCAGTTACACTGCCACACATCCTTTGCGCCTCCAGTTCCAGAGCACTGCGCTACCTAGACCTTCTCCATCCCGTCTTGCGGCGTGCATCATGACGGGACAAGAACCTCGAGACCCCGCCGCTCGAGTCCTGTACGGGAGAAGGGCGATAAGGTTTTTGGGGAGCGCTATCAGCGCGACTACTGGCTTCGTCACGGACTCCCTCACAGATAGCGACTGCGGCGACGTCTTCCCCGACGAGGACTTCTTCCCCGACATCAGCACCCTCTTCCCCGTACAGGACTCGAAGCAGCGGGGTCTCGGAGGCCTACTATCCTGGCTCGCGGTGGGAGCGCTATCAGCGCGACTACTGGCTTCGTCACGGACTCCCTCACAGATAGCGACTGCGGCGACGTCTTCCCCGACGAGGACTTCTTCCCCGACATCAGTACCCTCTTCCTCGACGACATGGCCAACGATGGTTCCAACACGAACACCGGCGGTTCCTCTTCTGCTGCTGATGCTGTGTATGTTTTCTTTATCAATCTTGTTCTGATCATATCCAAAGTTTTATGTCTTGCAGTCTGTTTGGTTACCTGTCTTAATATGTTTTCGCTATTTCACATGATTAGTATTTTGTCTTTTATTCTAATCATGTTTAATCTAGCGTTTATTTTGGGTAATTCGCTTGGTAAATTGCTCTATTTTTCAACAATCCAAAAACCTTATTTCAGGCAATTTGCCCCAAGTGGCTTTGTTGCTTCTATGAAGCCACCTGTGTTTGAAGGTGTGAATTACAAACGATGGCGTGCGAGAGCGGTCTCGTTTGCACCATGAGTTGCTATAACGCCATCTATGGCGCACTTTGAGGGGAACTTAATCCGCTCGAAGAGGCGTTCAAAACTTGATACCACTTTCAAGGCTGCCTTGATCAGCATCCTTGGCGACAATATTGTCGATTCATATCATCATTTAGCAATGGCAAAGATATGTGGGATGCGCCGAGAGAAAATTTGAGTCTCCGATCTTTGGCGAGGAACTGTATGTCATGGAACAATTCTATGACTATAAGATGGTTGATGACCGCTCCATTATGGAGCAGCTCATGAGATCTGATCACTTGCTGTGGAGCTTGAGCACTTCACTTGTGTGTTACCAGACAAATTTGTTGCCGGAGGCATCATTGCCAAACTTCCCCAGTCATGGAGGAATTTTGCTACTTCTCTGAAGCACAAGAGACAAGAGTTATCCGTGACGGATCTCATTGGTACTCTTGATGTGGAAGAGAAGGCGAGAGCAAAAGACACACGTGCTCGAGGTACCGAGGGAGGTTCTAATGCCAATCTGGTACAGAAAAGGAACTTCCAGCCTCACAAGTTCAAGAACAAAGGCAAGTTTGACGACAAATGAAGGTTTGATGGAAAGAACAAGGCCTATCAGTCCACCAGCTTCAAGAAGAAGACTGATAATAGGAAAGGTGCTTGTCATGTATGCGGTGATGCTAATCATTGGGCTCCTGCTTGTCCCAACCGCCTTGACAAGCGCCAGCATGGGAAGGGCAGCAAGACTGCTAATATTGTCATGGGCGACGTTGAGATGAAAGATGTTGGGTATGGTATATTGCCTACTGTTCTTTCATTATGTCATTCTCCTGATTGGTGGATGGACACGGGCGCTAATGTACATGTATGTTCTGATATTTCCATGTTTTCTTCATATCAGGTCAGAGGAACTCAAACCGTGCTGACGGGTAACGACTCGCATGCTTCTGTTCATGGTGTTGGTACGGTCGATCTGAAGTTCACTTCGGGAAAGACCGTGCGCCTGAAGAACGTGCATCATGTTCCCTCAATAAATAAAAATCTTGTTAGCGGATCTCTTCTGTGTCGAGAAGGTTACAAGATTGTATTCGAGTCCAATAAATTTGTAATTTCGAAGTATGGAACCTTTGTTGGTAAAGGCTATGAGTGCGGAGGCTTGTTCCGCTTATCTCTGTCAGACATTTGTAATAAAGTTGTTAATCATATTTACACGAATTTTGAATCAAATGTCTGGCACTCTCGTCTTTGTCATATTAATTTTGGTTGTATGACGCGACTAGCCAAAATAAATATAAACCCTAATTTATCAACTGTTCAGGGAGCTAAGTGCCAAGTATATGCGTAAGCTAAACAACCTCGCAAGTCACATAATGCAGAAATGAGAAATTTAACACCACTAGAGCTCATACATTCTGATCTTTGTGAGATGAATGGTGTGTTGACAAAAGGTGGAAAGAAATATTTCATGACTTTGATCGATGACTCTACGAGATATTGTCATGTGTATCTTTTAAAATCAAAAGATGAGGCTTTGAGTTTCTTCAAAATCTATAAAGCTGAGGCAGAAAATCAACTTGATCGAAAGATTAAGAGGCTTAGGTCTGATCATGGTGGAGAGTATTTTTCCAACGAGTTTGATTCCTTTTGTGCGGAACATGGCATAATTCATGAGAGGACGCCTCCCTACTCACCCCAGTCAAATGGAGTAGCCGAAAGAAAGAACCGTACTCTAACCGATTTGGTTAACGCCATGTTAGACACATCGGGTCTTTCTAAGGAATGGTGGGGGGAGGCACTATTGACCGCGTGTCATGTCCTAAACCGAGTTTCCACAAAGAACAAAGAAATTACTCCATTCGAAGAATGGGACAAGAAAAGATTAAAACTATCTTACGTACTTGGGGTTGTTTGGCAAAGGTTAATGTACCAATCCCCAAGAAGCGCAAGCTTGGACCAAAAACCATTGATTGTGTTTTTCTGGGCTATGCTTTTCATAGCATTGGTTATAGATTCTTGATAGTAAAATCTGAAGTACCTGACATTCATGTCGGTACAATCATGGAGTCGACTGATGCGACTTTCTTTGAGGATATATTTCCAATGAAGGATAAACCTAACTCACCAAATCCGGAGATACCTAGTTCATCTAATCAGGAATTTGCTATATTCTCTGAACCTACCATTCCGATTGAACACTCTGAAAGTCCTAAGGAGGATGATAATGAAATTCCTAAAAGGAGCAAGAGACAAAGGACTGCAAAGTCTTTTGGTGATGATTTCATTGTGTACCTTGTGGATGACACTCTGTAACTACCTCGGTGAATTACGCTCCTAGTTACAAGCCTGGATGAACGGAAATGGTTAAAATAGTACGGTGGGGCCCAAATGCCACTCACAGGTAGACCTTTCGGCCGTCCTAACCATTTCCAAACATCGGGACAAGAGCAAATGGCGTAATCGGCAGGCGAAGGGATCAACTACATACATAAATGAGTATGTATGCAAGCCACCATACAACAGTCCTCAGAGCCATTCCATCTAAAAGAAATAGAAATATTGCAACGCCATACGGCAAGATCCAAATTTCCTAGATAGATATAATAGTTTAGGATATCTCTCCTCATACAAACATCAGTATCGGTGAGCGGAAAACAAGATCCGAGTACGGATAAGAAGCAAATCGGCATAAGATGCCCCATAAATAAACACATCCCGCCCACAGATCTTGCGGATCCCCGTTCCCGGAATCTCTACACCGAATGATCGTTGCCCACATCGGCCGTCTCCTCCAACCAGTATCCATCTTGCGAGTTTACCTGTTCATCTGAATCAAACAATTTATCGTGTGAGACCCTAGGGGTACTCAAAGAAGTCTTTATGCCTCTAAAGGGACACAACTCGGGTGACGAATTGCAGCAAAAGATAATACCTAACCATTCTATAGATACTGCTAACCATCCGCTAACCAAAGATAGACGGATGTCCGTGAATTAAATAACAACAGTTATAACGGTAACATTAACAGATCCATCCTCCTCCTCGCTTTCCGACGAGGAAGCGGACGAACAACCCCCCATCTGTTGGCAGTTTTATTATCCATTCCATGAGAGTTGCACTAATAACCGCGGACACGGCTTTCAGAAAGTTTTACCCTGCAGGGGTGCACAAATAGCAACACACACTCGATCAACCTCGGAAAAACCAAATCAAAACCCAACGAGGCATTCACGACAAAGCGATCACAGGATTCAGAAATATTTCAGGGGGCCACCCCATTAAGCTACCCGCGAAGTTGGCGGCTCGAGACGGACTCAAGGTTTGCGTCAATGGTCTGTATTTGGGAACCCGAAGTGGTGGGCTTGTCGATACTGCTAAACACTCGCTTACCTAAACAACAGGTGCATCCTCGCACAATCTTAAAGAAAACAGAAAGCATGGCATAAGTACGAATAGTAATAAAGCCCCAAACTACTTTGTGGCCCCAAGAAATAAGAATGAATCAAGCTCGCTCGTGGGGTTCATAAGACTCCGGATGTGGATAGCGAATATTGAAGGAACAGGAATCAAGTACTGGGTCCCTACGGACACAAGTGAGCATGAAAACCAAATAGCGATATTGCTCACCGGTGCCACTTTCATTAGTTATCCCATTACTACTCATTAAGTTGTTTAGGTACCTCGTTATCCATCGGACACTCACATACCCTACACATGATGTTCTCGACTCGCATGGCTCAAACAACTCTGTAGTAATGGCTCATGGGATGGAGGAACAAGCTTGTGGGGTTTAAAAGTAAAAGGCTATGCAAGACTTGGGATTCAGTTTAATGCAATCGCGACTCAATGATGCAAGAATAAGATAGAGGCAATAGGTACTATATGTATGCAAGCATGTGGTAGTGCTTGCCTGGCAGCTCAGTTGAAGCGAGAGAAGGATCTGGGTAGTGCTCCTGGTTTTCTTGGTAAATCCCACCTCAATTCTATTCGAAGAAGAACCAAACAAACAAGGGCCAACATAAATAAAGTGCACAAGCATATGAATAAAATGCGACAAGCAAACAATCATGCCATGATGAATGATGCACAAATTTCATGGCAATAAAGTAGCATGGCATGGGTGAGGTGTGGAATACAAGAAATAAGCATGTTATTGGGTTTTAGTCACATTTTAACCTCATAAAAGTTGCTGTATACTTTATATTTATATGATGCATGCTGTAATTCAGAACATGGAATGCATAAACAGAAAGGTCTCGTCGAGCTAATCATTTTAGACATATTATTTTTCAAATTTGGAGTTATAAAACAAAAGTTATTAATTAAATAAGGAAAAGGGCATTTTATTGCAATTTTATTCAACTTGAAAAATTAAAGTGTCCAAAACATATTTTGAAGGCCATATTTGAATTCCTCATATTTTTCTGATTTCAAAACATATATTACATGTATTATTTGGATTTATATTTTAAAAGTTATTTGAAAACATATTTGAAATTTGAATTTAAATTAATTTGGAAAAGTTTGAATTAAACCAGAAATACAGAAATCCTTTTCTTACTCAACCCAGACCTAGCCACAGCCATAGACAAGTGGGGCCAGGCTGACTGGGCGGCACAGAGCGATGGAAAACGTTTCACATCGTGGGCTTAACCAAATACCGACAAGCGTGGTCCGTCTTGGATGGGCCCACGCCAAATGGAGCGAGAGCGGGGACACGTGGCGCGACGGGACGGCGGGTTGAGGCTCGGACTTTGCGGGTGCTTGCAAAACAACCACGTAGACAGTGGGTCGGGCGAGCGCGGGTTGATCGAGAAAACAACAAGGGGGTTTTCTGCAAAAAGGGGGGCCGCGACACTTTTGTTCTTCTACACGTTACTGGCGACAGATCGATGCCGATCGCGTCAGAGCGCAGCGCAGGGTACTCGAACCCGTTACTGGCGGTCGTACGAGGGCGGCCGCTGTGGTAGGCTAGGGGGGTTGTTAGGAGAGGACAACGCGGCCATGTAAGGTGTGAAGTGACGCAGGGACGGTCCTCGACGACGGGAGCTCGCCGTGCCGAGAGCGTTCGACGAAACGCACCACGCGAGCAAGCAACGAATCGGCTAGTGGAGGTGTCTGGGAGGGTTGGGTGCTCACCGAGAGTGTGTCGGTGGTGGCGGAACCTTTGGGCCGAGGGATCGGCGATGCAGCGACCGGAGCTAGGGTTTGGTGTCGGGCTCGACGGTGAACTTCGGCTCTGGTCCTTCTCCTCCTTCGTGACAGGTATCGGCGGCCTCCTAGTAGTCTCCTCGATCTTCCTCGACACCCATAGCTCCTCGCCACTGGCTGCAGGAAGGGGAACGGAGGAGACCGACGGTTGGCCGGCGATGGTGTAGAAGGTGGTAGGGGTAGACGGAGAGGAAGGGGGCGGCCTGGGGAGATCTGGGGATGCAGAGGAGACGGGAGGTGGTGGTAGGTAGCAGAGGGAGAGGGGAGGATGCCATGGGGGAGTGGGGTAGAGAAAAGGTGGCTTCGGCCACTTTTTCCCTCCTCTCCTTCACGTGCTCGGGTCGGGCTCGAGCTGGGCGGAGCAGAGGCAGGCAGGTGGGCCAGGAAGAGGGGAGGTAGATCAGGTTCGGCCTAGTGGGGTCGCACGACAGAGGGAGAGAGCTAGAGAGAGAGGCTCGGTATGGAGCTAGGGTTGGAGCTAGAGGGGGCTCAGGTTAAGATTGTTAGGGTTGGGTAGGGGGTAGCTCGGCCAGGGGAAGTGTGGCTAGGTGGTGCAGCCTTGGTTAGGGTTGGGGTGTGGTTTAGAGAGGAGGGTTAATGGAGAGGATGTGGTATGGTAGCTAGGGTTTGAAGCATGATCAAAACAAGAGGTGTGGTGGTGGATTTTAGCAAGACCAAACTAGATCAAGCCAAAAGAGAGGTAGAGAGGGAGATGGATGATTCACCCAAAAATCCAAATAAAAACAAAGGAGGACCAAAGATGGAGATGGTTGCATGGCCCATGCAAAATAATTAATGCCATGCTTATTCTTGTGAAAACAATATTATTGGCATGGCATTATTCTTATGCATTCCCAAAAGATGGTTTAAGGCCAAGCTAAGGATTTGTAGAAGTAGATCCATCCTATCTCCCATGAGCTAGATTAAATACCAAAATAAAATAAAATGCAAGCTCATGGCTAATGGGATGTGGAATTATAAAGTGGTGAAAAGAAAGGGTGGTGGAGTGGAATAAAAGATATGCCCCCAACTCAACTTGGGCATTAAACAACATATCAATAACCAAATACAATATATCAAGAGGCAAATACAATTAATAATGCATATGAGATAAGAACCAAAACAAAAGGGTTTTATATGATGCTCAAATGCAAGGTGGCATGATGACATGAGCATGATATAATTATGATGCAACAATTATATATATGAAGTAGCCATTATATTACTAGACCAAGTGGCATTACAATTGTTAGACAGTTGGGATGCTACAACTCTCCCCCACTAAACAGGAATCTCGCCCCGAGATTCTAGGACGAAGAAGAAGACACAAAGAGGGTAGGATACTTGGCACGGAGCTCACCTTCACGTTCCCAAGTGGCTTCATCAACGGAATGGTGCGACCACTGCACCTTGCAGAACTTGATGGACTTGTTGCGAGTCCTTCTTTCTGCGATTTCAAGGATTTTTGTGGGGTGTTCTTGATAAGACAGGTCTTCTTGGAGATTGATAAGCTCGTGGTCCACGGTCCTGCCGGGATCCTTGAAGCACTTCTTGAGTTGAGAGATGTGGAAAACATCATGGACCTTGAGTTTTTCCGGGAGCTCAAGAGCATAAGCAACTTCTCCTCTTCTTCCACGAATTTTGAATGGACCGATGTATCTAGGAGCCAGCTTTCATTTGATACCAAAGCGGTGCGTGCCTCTCATGGGAGTGACACGAAGGTAAACGAGATCACCAGGTACATACTCCATGTCCGTGTGCTTTCTGTCATAATTGCTCTTCTGGCGACTTTGAGCAATCTTCAGATTTTCAAGAATGATGTGAACTTTCTCCTCCACTTGAGTTACAATGTCAGGGCCAAACAATATTCTTTCTCCTGCACCCGACCAACCAATCGGAGTTCTGCATTTGCGACCATAGAGAGCCTCAAATGGTGCCATCTTTAGACTTTTCTGGAAGCTATTGTTGTAAGAGAATTCAGCATAAGGGAGGCATTCTTCCCACTTCATGCCAAAAGAGATGACGCAAGCACGGAGCATATCCTCCAGAATCTGATTGATCCTTTCAACTTGTCCTTGCGACTGAGGGTGGTAAGCTGTGCTGAAGTTCAATTTTGTTCCCAAAGCATTTTGGAAACTCTCCCAGAACTTGGAAGTGAAGATGCTTCCACGGTGAATCGATCTCGAGAGGAACCCCATACAGGAGACAATTGCTGATATAGAGCTCAAACCGAATTGCGTAAATTGTTTCCTTGACGGGAAAGAAGTGAGCCACTTTAGAAAGCCTGTCAATGACAACAAAGATTCCATTGTTGCCCTTCTGCGACCTTGGAAAACTAGTTATGAAGTCCATCTCTACTTTCTCCCATTTCCATTCCGGGGGTTTCAATGGCTGTAGAAGACCGGAAGGTTTCTGATGGACAGCTTTAACTCTGCGGCAAACATCACACTCCGAGACATACTTGGCACAATATCGTTTCACCCGCCACCAATATTGTGTTTTCAAGTCCATGTACATCTTTGTCTGCCAGGTGGATAGAAAGAACAGAATCATGCGCCTCCTTGAGAACTTGCTCTCTCAAACCCGGGTAGTTCGAACAAACATCCTGTTCAAAGAAAAGCGTGCCTTGATCATCGACGTGGAAGGACTCATACTTGAAGCTGGATGGAGATGATCATTTTGGTGTACGGATCACCAAGCTGAAAGGAGAGAACCTTTTCTACCAAGAGAGGGGTTGCCAGAAGGTTCAGAAGATACCCTTGTTCCACAATTTCAATGTTGATCTGACGGAATTCATCTCACAAGAGAGGCATTGTTCTTCCATCATGAGGTTGTTGACATAAGCTTTACGGCTGAGAGCATCGGCCATGACATTAGCTTTGCCCGGAGTGTAGTTGATGGTCAAATCAAAATCATTGATTGCTTCAATCCATCTCCTCTGCCGAAGGTTGAGATCAGGCTGAGTGAAGATATACTTCAAACTCTTGTGATCAGAAAAGATCTCACAACGGTTGCCCATCAAGTAATGCCTCCATACTTTCAAAGCAAAGACAACTGCTGCGAGCTCGAGGTCATGTGTAGGATAGTTGATCTCATGCGTCTTCAATTGTCGAGAGGCATAAGCAACAACTTGCTTTTCTTGCATAAGGACCGCACCTAATCCTTGCAAAGAGGCGTCACAGAATATCTTGAAAGGCTTGGATGTATCCGGAGGAACCAAGACTGGTGTGGAAGTGAGCTTCTCTTTGAGTGTCTCAAAGTTTGCTTGACATGCAGGAGTCCAAAGGTATTTATTGCCTTTCTTGAGGAGATCGGTAAGAGGCTTCGCTATCTTCGAAAAGTTCTGAACGAAGCGACGGCAATAACTAGCCAAACCAAGGAAACTCCGCACTTCTTTGACATTTACAGGAGGAAGCCATTCAACAATTGTCTTTACAGTTTCCGGGTTGACTGCAATGCCCTTGGCAGAGATGACGTGACCAAGATAGGTTACTTGAGGCAGCCAAAACTCACACTTGAAGAACTTTGCATACAGGCGGTTCTCACGAAGCTTGTTTAGGACACACCGAAGGTGTTCTTCATGTTCTTCCTTAGACTTAGAATAGACTAGGATGTCATCCAGATAGACCACAACGAACTTATCAAGATACTCCATGAAAACCGAGTTCATGAGCCTCGAGAAGGTGGCGGTCGTTGGTGAGACGAAAGACATGACCGTGTACTCATACAGCCATAGCGGGTGGTGAAAGCTGTTTTAGGAACATCTTCCTTGCGAATCTTGATTTGGTGATAACCACTTCTCAAATCAAGCTTAGAAAACCACAACTCCAGCTAGCTGATCAAGAGATCATTAATCCGGAAGGGATATTTATTCTTGATGGTTTTAGCATTGAGAGCCCGATAGTCAACACAAAGTCTATCAATCTTGTCTCGCTTCTTCACAAAGATTGTTGGCTACCCCAAGAAGAAATCGTGTTGAATGAAACCCAACTTCTCTTGTTCATCAAGTCGACGCTTGAGTTCAGCTAACTCAGCGAGACCCATTTTATAAGGCCGCTTGGAGATAGGAGCCGTTCAGGTTCAAGCTCAATTACAAACTCAACCTCACGATCCGGAGGCATACCGCAACTCTTCAGAAAACATCTGAAACTCACATACCACCGGAACACTCTGAATAGCTTCCATAGCATCATTATTCAGAGCCGCCAAAGAGAAGAGCTGGATAGCAGGAGTCAGACTTGGAGAATAGACTATATGACCTTCAGGAATCTTCAGAGAAACCGGCGTTCAAAGACAATCAATCACATTGCATTTGCCAACCAATCCATGCCCAAGATGACATCAATGTCAGAATTGCCCAGAACAATTAAGGACACCGAGAACAAAGAGCCACCAATCTCAATTTGATTGCCATGGCTGATTTTAGAAGCTGCCATTGTTGCTCCAGGAGAAAGGACCATTAACCGCTTAAGGAGAGGATCCATAGCTAACTCATTCTCATTTGCAAACTTGTGAGAAACAAAAGAATGCGATGCACGAATCAAACAAAACTTCGTGCAGGGACCAGTTAACGGAAGCATACCCATCACAACTCCAGTGCATGCTCAGCTTGAGCGGTGTTGACCACAGTTAGCACGAACAGCAGTGAACCCGGGCTTGGTGTTGATGTTGAGAGCCCGAGGTGGTGGTGCACGAACCATAGGAGAGCTTGCCGCAGGTCTTGGAGGTGGTGGAGGAAGAGCTTTGTTTTTCATCAGACAGTTCCAGTATTGATGCCCAGTGTCTCCACAAGTGTAACAAGCACCAGGTGGACGTGGAGCAACGTAGCCAGGGACTCCGCCAGGCGATCCAGGGTTGTGGTGGTTGTAGCCCCTGGGAGTAGCAATGAGGAAGTTTGGTGGCCTTGCCGCGTAGCTTGAAGGTCTTGGTGGAGCCGGGAGCGACGGTGGGTTGTTAGGAACCCAGACACGACGCTTAGAAGGAGTTGACATAGCTGAAGAGCTTGCTGCATCACGGTTGTGCTTCTTTGACTCCTCAAACACTTGCCGACTTGCTTCTTCCTGCAGAGCTGTATGCTGAAGTTCCAGAAAAGATGCCGGCCTTGCATGTGTGATTGCATATTTAATCGATGCATTGAGCCCTTGCCGGAACCTCTTTTGCTTCTTCTTGTCATCAGAGATCTCATTGCCACCATAACGAGAAAGATTCATGAAGTTTCTGATGTAGGTATTGACATTATCATTGCCCTGCTTGAGGTTGAGAAACACTTCCTTCATCCTCTCCATGACAATTTCTGACAGACACTGCTCTTTGAAAGCTCCAGTGAACTGTCCCCAAGTAGGCTGAAAACCAGTGTAGTTTGCCTTAAGGTAATTGTCCCACCACAGAGTTGCATCTCCCTTCAGAAGGTGAGTGGCACACTTTACCCATTCTTGCTCAGGAACATCAGCAGTCATCAGTAGCCTTGACATCTCACGCAACCAATCATCAGCATCAAGTGGTTGATCAGAAACATCAAATTGGCGTGGGTTGAACTTCAGGAAGCTTTTGATGTCTCCTCGCTTGGGAGGTGGAGGTAGCGGAACAAACTCATTCCTCCTGACACTTTCTTCAAAACGCTGCTGGTTCTGCTGCATTGCTGCCAAGGCATTGGCGATGCTTGACAACGCTGCCCCCAGTTCAGGTTGTATGTCCTCATCAGAACGGCGTGCTGGTGCCATCCTGTGATTGATATAAAAACACAAGATTACTATAATGGAGAATAATAATAATCCAAAATAGTACCAAGATGGAATTAACCAAGATTAAAGGATACAATTTACTAAGATGATATTAAAATATCAACAAAGTTCAAAGCACCTAGAAGATATTAAGCATATCGCACACGACTGAAAAGGAGTGTGGTACACAGATATATCAAAGAAAAATTTTCCGCAAATTTCGGCATTAAAATGCGAATAGATGCGCAAAATCACTTAACAAATCAAGATTAGTGACTCTACCAATTCAATATACAAGAGCGAATGATAAAAGTAGTGGTATGGTCGCGACTCCATCCCGCACTCAAATCATTACTCCGCACATGAATAAGTAGAACACGTATCCCAACACCTTCTTCTCACGATGAACCTAAAGATTAGTAACTACGAAAACGAACACCCCAAACAAGATAACGTCGGATAACAAAGGTAAGGCAGATCGCGGCGGTATACAACGAATCAGATAGATCGCGTCGGTTTGCAAAAGCACAGCCGGTATGGAATTTAAAAACAGTTGATAACCAAAAGGCCGATAAAGATAACATGTTGGATGCAACAGATAGACAAGGAATTCACACACACACACACACTCAACCTATGGTACTACGGAAACCCAGAACACGTGAATCCTAGTTTGAATTTAAGAAAAGGATAGAAAACGTTACACTTCCTTACCAGAAAAGGGTGGGTGGGTGGGTAAGAAGAAAAGTGGAAGCAGTCCTACTCTCGCGTTTTGTTTTTCCCTAATATACATAACTACCAAAAATATTTGCTAGACTGACAACGACCATTTGGCTGAGACCCTGAAGGGCGGGATGGCTCTGATACCAATTGTAACTACCTCGGTGAATTACGCTCCTAGTTACAAGCCTGGATGAACGGAAATGGTTAAAATAGTACGGTGGGGCCCAAATGCCACTCACAGGTAGACCTTTCGGCCGTCCTAACTGTAGGGGTTCGTAGCATGGAAAACAAAAATTTTCTATCGCATACAAACAAACAAGCCAAGATCTATCTACTAGATTGCAGCAACGAGTCGATGGAATAACTCACCCTCGAAGATTCCAAAGTGTTTAACGAGAGCAGATTCTCGTGGGTGATGTAGTCGTACTCTTTCCGATCTCAAGATCGCGTAGACGATCCTTCCAAGCGCCACGTTCCCTGGCGCTCCATGATCGGTCACACGTTCGTGACCTTCCTCTCCTTGTTCCAAAGAAAATGGAGGTTGTAGCACTCTCCTCGCGATTCCGGCAGACTGTGGCGTGGTACCTAAGTAGAGGGAAATCCTGCAGGCCTTAAGCCGGTCAAGTAGTATGGTGGAGCTTATGAGAGAGGCTATTAGTGGTCTAGTAATTAGACACACCAATTAGAAGGCTCTAAACCAATTAGAAGGCTCTAAACCGAAATAGCTCTAAACCGGGGTTTAGGTCTAGGGTTTAGTTTAGAGGATAGGAACTAGTGTGTCTAGGAGGGAGGCCTGCCCTCCCTTTATAGGTGGGAGGGCGGCCAGGGAGGAGTCCCTCCCCAAGTCGGCCTTGGGAGGCCACGCCAAGGGACTCCTCCCCAAGTCGGTCTCCACCTCCTCCTCTTTTCCCACTTCCCAAAATTGCCGTTTGACTTTCAAACTAGCCGTTTGACTTTTCAATTTAGGATTTAAATAAATCCTTTATTTGGGACAGCAAGAACACTTAGTACATGATGCAATCATTCCAATATGTAATGACACATTCATGTACCCTTCCCCCTCCGGAGTGCCGGACATTCCGGGACCTTCTAGAATGTTCCGATGAAAACACCTAATTATTCCGCTACTCAAACGGACTTTCCTTATATGAATCTTATTCTCCGGACCATTCCGGATCACCTCGTGATATCCGGATCCCATCGAGACTCGAACAACATTGGTCTCTTTCTCATAATACCATAACTACTCAAACAACGTCAATCCTTATGTGTCTCCCTACGGTTCGTGAATTATGCGGACATGATCGAGACACTTCTCCGAACAATAACCAATAGAGGAATCTGGAAATTCATATGGCTCCCACATATTTCTACGATTACTTTGCGATCGAATGAACCACTTACATACGATACCAATTTCCCTTTGTCTCACGATATGTTACTTATCCGAGGTTATGATCGTCGGTATCTCTGCATACCTAGTTCATCCTCGTTACTGATAAGTACTCTTTTCTCGTTCCCGTGATATGTGATCCCTTGTGACCAAGTCACATGCTTGCAAGCTAATTGGATGACATTTCACCGAGAGGGCCCAGAGAATATCTATCCGTCATGTGGATGGACAAATCCCACTCTTGATCCATGTGTTTCAACCAATACTTTCCGAACACTCAATGCCACCTTTATAGCCACCCTGTTACGGTGTGGTGTTTGATGACATCAAAGCATCCATCCAAAGAAAGGTGATATGCATGATCTCATGGTCAAGGAATTAGGTTACTATGTATCAGAAAGCATATAGCAATTGAACTATTGAAATGACTTGATCTTTATGCTACGCTTATCTATAGGAGTATGTCCACCATATCATTCTCCTAACGATATGATCTTGTTGTTGATAACATCTCAATGTTCATGATAGGGAAACCACAATCATCAATCAACCAACAAGCTAGTGAAGTATAGAGGCTATACTAGGGACTTCAAATTAAGTTTACAATTCACACAAATATTAATGTTTCCTTGTTAATACTATTATAGCATGAATATAAACATTTATCATAAACACAAAGATATATAATAATAACTACATTTATTATTGCCTCTAGGGCATATCTCCAACAGTCTCCCACTTGCACTAGAGTCATCTAATCTAGATTACATGGTAATATACCGAACACCCATGGCAGTTTGGTGTTGGTCATGTTTTGCCCTCGGGAGAGGTTTAGTCAACGGATCCGCCACATTCAGATCTGTGTGTACTTTGCAAATCTTTATATCCCCATCCTGGATATGTTCTCGAATAGCGTGAAACGCAGCTTGATATGCTTCACTTCTTGTGTGACCTTGGTTCTTGCGCATTGGCTATGGCGCCCATGTTATCCTGAGAGATAGACATTGGGTCCAGCACTAGGAACCACACCCAGCTCAGTAATGAACTCTTTCATCCATATCGCTTCGGTGAAGCCTCCGGCAGCCATGTATTCCGATTCAGTTGAAGATCTCGCCACAACGCTTTGCTTTGCACTCCTCCATAACTTCCGCACCATTCAAAATAAATCATTATCCAGTTGTGATTTAGAATCATCGGATCGGTGTTCCAACTAGCATCGGTGTAACCATTAACAACGAGTTGTTCATCACCTCCATAAGAAAGAACCATATCCTTAGTTCTTCTCAAGTACTTAAGGATGTTTTTGATCATTGTCCAATGATCCACTCTGGATCACTTTGATATCTGCTAGTTAGACTAACGAGATATGCGATGTCGGGTCTAGTACATAGCATGGCATACATTAGAGATCCTATGGCTGAGGCATAGGGAGTCTTACTCATCCTTTCTCTATCTTACGCGATGTCGGACTTTGAGTTTTACTCAAGGTCTTATTATTAGGCAACATGGGCAAGAACCCTTTCTTGCTATCTTCCATTCCAAACCTCTTTAGAACTTTGTCCAAATATGTACTTTGTGACAATGATATTTGGCGTTTCGATCTATCTCTATAAATCTTTATGCCTAATATGTAAGCTGCTTCGCCAAGATCCTTCATTGAAAAACTATTATTCAAATACTCTTTGACACTATTAAGAAGGTCTACATCATTCCCAATCAACAATATGTCGTCCACATACAGTATTAAGAATGCTACAGAGCTCCCACTCACTTTCTTGTAAATACAAGCTTCTCCATAAGTTTGTATAAAACCAAAACTTTTGATTACCTTATCAAAACGTTGATTCCAACTTCGGGATGCTTGCTTCAATCCATAGATGGACCGTTGAAGCTTGCATACTTTGTTAGCCTCTTTAGGATCGACAAAACCTTTGGGTTGCATCATATACAACTCTTCATCAATGTCTCCATTGAGGAATGCTGTCTTGACATCCATCTGCCATATCTCATAATCATAATATGCAGCGATTGCTAACATAATCCTCACAGATTTTAGCTTACTCGTGAGAAAGTCTCATCGTAGTCAACTCCTTGAATTTCGAAACCCTTTTGCGACAAAGTCGAGCTTTATACAAGAACATTACCATCAGCATCTTTCTTCTTGAAAATCCATTTGTTCTCGATACCTTTCGGCCATCCGGTAAGTCCACCAAAGTCCATACTTGGTTTTCGTACATGGATCCAATCTCGGATTTCATGGCTTCTTGCCATTTATTGGAATCTGGGCTCATCATCGCTTCCTCATATCGTCTCGGTCATTGGTGTTGTCCACCAACATGACATTCATAACGGAATCATACCAATGGAGTGGTACGAGTTCTCGCTGACCTCCGAGGCTCTGTAGTAACCTCAACCAAGTT
The DNA here is from genome assembly GCA_023614405.1 of Avena insularis. Classification (NCBI taxonomy): domain Eukaryota; kingdom Viridiplantae; phylum Streptophyta; class Magnoliopsida; order Poales; family Poaceae; genus Avena; species Avena insularis. The sequence goes on along the minus strand of CM042697.1, from coordinate 119,380,856 downwards.
TCATGATCACCATCATTAGCTTCCTCTCTTATTGGTCAGGCACCACAGAACTTCTTCCGTCTTTGCGCTACTCGCAATTCGAGAGAAGGTTCACAACCTCGTCGAGTTCTACTTTCCTTCCAGTCACTTCTTTCGAGAGAAATTCCTTCTCTAGAAAGGATCCATTCTTAACAACGAAGATTTTGCCTTCGGATCTATGATAGAAGGTATACCCAATAGTTTCCTTCTGTATCCTATGAAGACGCATTTTTCCGCTTTGGGTTCAAGCTTGTCCAGCTGTAACTTCTTTACATAGGCTTCGCATCCCCAAACTTTAAGGAACGACAATTTAGGTTTCTTCCCAAACCATAATTCATACGGTGTCATTTCAACGGATTTAGACGGTGCCCTATTTAAAGTGAATGCGGCTGTTTCTAATGCATAACCCCAAAATGATAGCGGTAAATCTGTAAGTGACATCATAGAACGAACCATATCTAAGAGAGTTCGATTCGACGTTCGGACACACCATTACTGTTGTGGTGTTCCGGCGTGTCAATCTGCGAAAGTATTCCACATTTCTTCAAATGCTCGCCAAACTCGTAACTTAGATATTCACCTCCACGATCGTAATCGTAGAAATTTAATCTTCTTGTTACGTTGATTCTCTACCTCACTTTGAAACTCCTTAAACTTCTCGAAAGTTTCGGACTTATGTTTCATGAAATAGATATACCCATATCTACTCAAGTCATCTGAAGGTAAGAACATAACGATAACCAACATCGCGATGCTACACTCATTGGACCACACACATCGGTATGTATGATTTCCAATAAGTCCGTAGCTCGCTCCATCATACCAGAAAATGGAGTCTTAGTCATTTTACCCATCAGACATGCTTCGCATCTTTCAAGTGATTCAAAATCAAGTGATTCAAGAAGTCCATCGAATGGAGTTTCTTCATACGCGTCACTCCAATGTGACCAAGACAGCGATTGCCACATATAGGTCGAATTATCGCTGATTTCAAACGTTTAGCCTCAATGTTGTTGATATGTGTATTTCCACTATCGAGATTCAATATGAATAGACCATCTATCAAAGGTGCATGTGCATAAAAAATATTACAAATATAAATCGAACAACCATTATTCTCGGATTTAAACAAGTAAATGTCTCTCAATAAAAAAGATCATCAAATAATGTTCATGCTTAACGCAGCACCAAATAACAATTATTTAAGTATAAAACTAATCCCGATGGTAGATGAAGAGGTAGCGTGCCGATCGCGATCACATCAACCTTTGATCCGCTTCCTCGCACATCGTCACCTCGTTCTTCACTAGCTTCCGCTTATTCTGCAGCTCTGTTTGAGTTACAAATATGAGCAACCGAACCAAGATCAAATACCCGTGCACTACTACGAATACTAGTGAGATACACATCAATAACATGTATATCGGATATACCTTTCTTCTTGATGTTGCCGTTCTTCAAATCCAAGTACCTTGGGCAATTCCGCTTCAAGGACCTTCTCCCTTGCGGTAAAAGCACTCAAGATGTCAGGTTTGGGTCCAGCCTTGGTCTTCTTCGCTTGTATGGTAACTTTCTTACCACCCTTCTTGAAGTGTCCCTTCGCTTAGACTTGCCTTTCTTGAATTTGGTGGTCTTATTGACCATCAACACTTGGTGCTCTTTCTTGATCTCCACTTCGCAGATTTTAACATAGCAAATAGTTACGCAACTCTTTGTTCATGTTACGCATGTTAGTTCATCACAAAGTTCTTGTAACTTGGTGGTAGTGATTGGAGGATGCGGTAAACCCCAAAGTATTAGGAATCACTATACCCAAACTTTGAAGTTTATTTGCGTGCCTGCACATCTTAAGCACATGCTCACCGACGGAGCTACCCTCTTCCATCTTGAAGTTAAAGAACCTTTGAAGCTTCATAACTTTCAATTGCCGATGAGTCTCAAAGATTAATTTGAGATCCTCGACAATATCATATGGATCGACTCTTCAAACCTTTTACAAGCTCGATTCTAAACCATACAAGATAGCACCTTGAACTATGGAGTACTCGATTCTTCCGAGCGAGGTAAACATTCTTTACTTCATCGGTAGCATCACCGCAGGTGGGTCACCTAGCGGTGCATCCAAAGACATAGGTCAAATTACCAGTGAGGACAATCCTCAAATTGCGAACCAATCCAAGTTGCTTCCATTGTTTTTCAACTTTTCTTTCTCTAGGAACGCATTAAAATTGATGGTAGGGCTGCCATTGATCTACAACATATTTGCAATAGTTTAGACTAAGTTTATGACAAATTGAGTTCAAATTAATTAATGAAATTAAACTAGGTGAACTCCCACTCAAAACAACATCCCTCACATTGTTTTAGTGATCACACGAACCAAATCCACTACATCAACACGATCATCACGAGAGTTGATATAGTTTCAATGGCTAACAATCATCATGTTCATCATATCTACTATATGATTCATGCTTTACCTTTCGCGATCCGTGTTCTGAGGCCATGTCCGTACATGCTAGGCTCGTCAAGATCAAACCTTAGCTACCGCATAAGCAAATCTGGCTTGCTTACGTTGTATTCACCAGCGGAATCAAAGACACCCGATCATCACGTGGTGCTTGAGCGCAAGCTTTGGCAGTGCATACTAAGGGTGAACACTTTAGAACTTGAAATTTATGTGCATGAGGGATCATCTTATAATGCTACCGTCGTCTACTAAGCAATACAAGATGCATAAAGGATTAACATCACATGCAATTCATAATATGTGATATGATATGGCCTTTCTTCTTTGTGCTTCGATCTCCATCTTCAAGCACCGAACATGATCTCCATCATCACGGCATAGCATCAAGGTCAATGACGCTTCTTCATGGTTGTCGCCCACCAGCTTCAACTATTACAACTATTTTGAATAGACACGCAGGTCTTAATGTAAATTAAAGACAACCATATGGCTCCGCCGTTGCCAACTTACAATAAGGAACATTGCATACATCAAATATAATCACAATCATGGCCATATCACATCATCAGCACCCCTGCAAAACAAAGTTAGACGCTTCTACTTTCTTTGCATATTTTACGTGGTTTGGGGCTTTCCATAAGTGTCGTTCTAACTTACGAACAAGAACCACAACATTGATACTAGCATTGTTGATTACCCGTTGTAAATTGGATCTTTACTATGCTAGGAGAAACAGCACCATAAAGCCACTTATGCAATACGAAGTTGCATGTCAAACGTGGAGCAGGTCTCATGAACGATGTCATGTAAGGTTAGCCCGGCCGCTTCATCCCAACATACCGCAAGATGCAAAGTACACAAAAGCAATCTACAATAAAAGCATCAACGCCCACAATGACTATTGTGTTCTACTCGGCAATGATCTACATATAGACACGGCTCGATACCATCGTAGGGGTTCAGAGCATGGAAAACAAAAAATTTCTATCGCATACAAACAAACAAGCCAAGATCTATCTACTAGATTGCAGCAACGAGTCGATGGAATAACTCACCCTCGAAGATTCCAAAGTGTTTAACGAGAGCAGATTCTCGTGGGTGATGTAGTCGATTTCTTCCGATCTCAAGATCGCAGTAGACGATCCTTCCAGCGCCATCGCTCCTGAGCGCCCTCAATGGGTCACACGCTCGACTGACGAAGACCTTCCTCTCCCTTGTTCCAAAGAAAATGAGGTTGTAGCACTCTCCTCATGATTCCTAAGAAGACAATGGCGTGGTACCTAAGTAGAGGGAATCCCGCAGGCTTCGCTTAAGCCAAAAGCGAGTATGGTGGAGCTTATGAGAGAGGCTATTAGTGGTCTAGTAATTAGACACACCAATTAGAAGGCTCTAAACCAATTAGAAGGCTCTAAACCGAAATAGCTCTAAACCGGGGTTTAGGTCTAGGGTTTAGTTTAGAGGATAGGAACTAGTGTGTCTAGGAGGGGAGGCCCTGCCCCTCCCTTTATAGGTGGGAGGGCCGGCGGCCAAGGGGAGGAGTCCCTCCCCAAGTCGGCCTTGGGAGGCGCCACGCCAAGGGGACTCCTCCCCAAGCCTGCCTCCACCTCCTCCTCTTTCCCACTTCCCAAAATTGTCGCTTGACTTTCAAACTAGCCGCTTGACTTTTCAATTTAGGATTTAAATAAATCCTTTATTTGGGACAGCAGAACACTTAGTACATGATGCAATCATTCCAATATGTAATGACACATTCATGTACCCTTCCCTCCGGAGTGCCGGACATTCCGGACCTTCTAGAATGTTCCCGATGAAAACACCTAATTATTCCGCCATCTCAAACGGGACTTTCCTTATATGAATCTTATTCTCCGGACCATTCCGGATCACCTCGTGATATCCGGATCCCATCCGAGACCAACAACATTCGGTCTCTTTCTCATAATACCATAACTACTCAAACAACGTCAATCCTTAAGTGTGTCTCCACGGTTCGTGAATTATGCGACATGATCGAGACACTTCTAACAATAACCAATAGAGGAATCTGGAAATTCATATGGCTACATATTTCTACGATTACTTTGATCGAATGAACCACTTACATACGATACCAATTTCCCTTTGTCTCACGATATGTTACTTATCCGAGGTTATGATCGCTTGGTATCTCGCATACCTAGTTCATCCTCACATCGATAAGTACTCTTTTCTCGCTCCGTGATATGTGATCCCTTGTGACCAAGTCACATGCTTGCAAGCTAATTGGATGACATTTCACCGAGAGGGCCCAGAGAATATCTATCCGTCATGTGGATGGACAAATCCCACTCTTGATCCATGTGTTTCAACCAATACTTTCCAACACTCAATGCCACCTTTATAGCCACCCCTGTTACGGTGGTGTTTGATGACATCAAAGCATCCATCCAAGAAAGGTGATATGCATGATCTCATGGTCGAAGGAATTAGGTTACTATGTATCGTAAAGCATATAGCAATTGAACTATTGAAATGACTTGATCTTTATGCTACGCTTATCTATAGGAGTATGTCCACCATATCATTCTCCTAACGATATGATCTTGTTGTTGATAACATCTCAATGTTCATGATAGGGAAACCACAATCATCAATCAACCAACAAGCTAGTGAAGTATAGAGGCTATACTAGGGACTTCAAATTAAGTTTACAATTCACACAAGTATTAATGTTTCCTTCTTAATACTATTATAGCATGAATATAAACATTTATCATAAACACAAAGATATATAATAATAACTACATTTATTATTGCCTCTAGGGCATATCTCCAACACTAACCATTTCCAAACATCGGGACAAGAACGGGCGGCGTAATCGGCAGGCGAAGGGATCAACTACATACACAAATGAGTATGTATGCAAGCCACCATACAACAGTCCTCAGAGCCATTCCATCTAAAAGAAATAGAATTATTGCAACGCATACACGGCAAGATCCAAATTTCCTAGATAGATATAATAGTTTAGGATATCTCCTCATACATCAAACATCGAGTAAGTGAAGGAAAACAAGATCCGAGTACGGATAAGAAGCAAATCGGCATAAGATGCCCCATAAATAAACACATCCCGCCACAGATCTCGCGGATCCCTGCTCCGGAATCTCTACACCGAATGATCGCTGCCCACATCGCCGCCTCCTCCAACCAAGATCCATCTTGCGAGTTTACCTGCTCATCCGAATCAAACAATTTATCGTGTGAGACCCTAGGGTACTCAAGAAGTCTTTATGCCTCTAAAGGGACACAACCTGGGTGACGAATTGCAGCAAAAGATAATACCTAACCATTCTATAGATATTGCTAACCATCCGCCTAACCAAAGATAGAGATGTCCGTGAATTAAATAACAACAGATTATAACGGTAACATTAACAGATCCATCCTCCTCCTCGCTCCGACGAGGAAGCGACTAACAACCCCCATCCGCTGGCAGTTTTATTATCCATTCCATGAGAGTTGCACTATTTACTAGTCGTATTTAGTCATATTAAAGCGGTACTTTAATTATACTTGTCTATGATCGAGAAACTGCTCCAAGTCGTCCATAACCGGACACGGCTTTCAGAAAGTTTTACACCGCAGGGTGCACAAATAGCAACACACACTGATCAACCTCGAAAACCAAATCAAAACCCAACGAGGCATTCACGACAAAGCGATCACAGGATTCAGAATATTTCAGGGGCCACCCCATTAAGCTACCCGCAAGTTGGCGAAGTCGGACTCAAGGTTTGCGTCAATGGTCAGAAACGATCGGGAACCCGAAGTGTGACTGGCTTGTCGACATCGCGAAACACTGGCTACCTAACAAAGACAGTGCATCCTCGCACAATCTTAAAGAAAACAAAGAAGCATGGCATAAGTACGCAATAGTAATAAAGCCCCAAACTACTTTGTGGCCCCAAGAAATAAGAATGAATCAAGCTCGCTCAGGGGGTTCATAAGACTCCGGATGTGGATAGCGAATATTGAAGGAACAGAATCAAGTACTCGGTCCCACGGACACAAGTGAGCATGAAAACCAAATAGCGATATTGCTCACCGGTGCCACTTTCATTAGTTATCCCATTACTACTCAAAGTGTTGTTTAGGTACCTCGTTATCCATCAGACACTCACATACCCTACACATGATGTTCTACGACTCGCATGGCTCAAACAACTCCTGTAGTAATGGCTCATGGGATGGAGGAACAAGCTTCGGTGGGGTTTAAAAGTAAAGGCTATGCAGTACTTGGGATTCAGTTTAATGCAATCGCGACTCAATGATGCAAGAATAAGATAGAGGCAATAGGTACTATATGTATGCAAGCATGTGGTAGTGCTTGCCTGGCAGCTCAGTTGAAGCGAGAGAAGGATCCGGTAGTGCTCGGTTTTCTTGGTAAATCCCGCCAAATACCTATTCAAGAAGAACCAAACAAACAAGGGCCAACATAAATAAAGTGCACAAGCATATGAATAAAATGCGACAAGCAAACAATCATGCCATGATGAATGATGCACAAATTTCATGGCAATAAAGTAGCATGGCATGGGTGAGGTGTGGAATACAAGAAATAAGCATGTTATTGGGTTTTAGTCACATTTTAACCTCATAAAAGTTGCTGTATACTTTATATTTATATGATGCATGCTGTAATTCAGAACATGGAATGCATAAACAGAAAGGTCTCGTCGAGCTAATCATTTTAGACATATTATTTTTCAAATTTGGAGTTATAAAACAAAAGTTATTAATTAAATAAGGAAAAGGGCATTTTATTGCAATTTTATTCAACTTGAAAAATTAAAGTGTCCAAAACATATTTTGAAGGCCATATTTGAATTCCTCATATTTTTCTGATTTCAAAACATATATTACATGTATTATTTGGATTTATATTTTAAAAGTTATTTGAAAAGATTTGAAATTTGAATTTAAATTAATTTGGAAAAGTTTGAATTAAACCAAATAAAATCCTTTTCTTACTCAACCTGCAGACCAGCCACGCCACACGTATATGGGGCCAAGCCGACTAAGACAGAGCGATGGAAAACGCTTTCACACCGGGCTTAACCAAATTTCACCGACGGCTGCCGGTCCGGTCATGGATGGCCCACGCGCCGATGGACGAGAGAGCGGGGACACGTGGCACCTGACGGGACGGCGGGTTGAGGCTCGGACTTTATGGTGCTTCCTTGCAAAACAACCACAGGTATGGCAGGTGGGTCAGGAGCGGGTCGATCGAGAAAACAACAAGGGGTTTTCGCAAAAGGGCCGCGACACTTTTGTTCTTCTACGCTACATCGGGACATCGATGCCGATCGCGCCGAGCGCCAGGTACTCGAACCCGTGACTGGCGTCTTGCGCTGAGGGCAAAGCCGCAGAGAGGCTAGGGGTTGTTAGGAGAGGACAACGCGCGGTGTAAGGTGTGAAGTGACGAGGAGGCTCGACGACGGAGCTCGCCACGAGAGCTGCTCACGAAATGCACCACGCGAGCAAGCAATGATCGGCTAGCGGAGGTGTCCAGGAGGGTGGTGCTCACCGAGAGCGGTGGTGGCGGCCTGGACGCAGGGATCGGCGATGACGCAGTGGACCGAGCTAGGGGTTGGTGTCGGGCTCGATGGTGAACTTGGCTCCGTCCTTCTCCTCCTTCATGACAGTAAAATGGCCTCCTAGTAGTCTCCTCGATCTTCCTCGACACCCGGAGCTCCTCGCCACCCACTGCAGGAAGGGGAACGGAGGACCGACCAGGCCGACGGTGTAGAAGGTGGTAGGGTAGATGGAGAGGGGGCGGCTGGGAGATCTGGGGATGCAAAGGAGACGGAGGTGGTGGTAGGTAGCAGGGGAGAGGGAGGATGCCGTGGGGAGGGGTAGAGAAAGGTGGCAGCCACTTTTCCTCCTCTCCTTCATGTGCTCAGTCGGGCTCGAGCTGAGGCGAGGCAGGTGGGCCAGGAAGAGGGGAGGTAGATCAGGTTCGGCCTGGTGGGGTCGCACGGCAGAGGGAGAGAGCTAGAGAGAGAGGCTCGGTATGGAGCTAGGGTTGGAGCTAGGGTTGAAACTCTCTCCTTCTCCTTCTCATCCTTTTACCAAGTGGTAGGAGAGCTCACCTTATAAGCTGGTCCAACTTTCACTCAACTAGCAATGTGGGACTAAACATTTGTCTCTGGTCTTGCCTTGCATGAATGGATCAGCGGCCATACGCTAACCTGTGGGCCCTTTTTCTGATTGATTTTCTAAAAATGTTGTTTGCAAATAAGATGGCTGGTGGGCGTAGGGCATGTGCCAAATATTTTTTGTCAAGGGTCTTTTTATAAAAAAATCATAGTTGTAGACCGGTCAAAGCACGCCATGTTGGTAAATACATTGTTATACAGATGCCCAGTGATCGTAATAAGAACATAACCATATTTAGTGATCATAAATCAAAGTATTCTTAAGATCGATGACCGTATTAAAAAATGGTGCCAAGTTTAGGTACTATTGATGGATTTTACTCTTTTGTTAAAGATAGTGCTAGCCGTCCGATTTTGCCCGATTTTCTTCCCGTCCCGCCATCCCGTTTTTTCTGCAAACGGTCTCGATTTTGCTATAAGTAGTCCTGCTTTTACTATAAATAGCAGAAAACCGTTCATGCCAAAAAAAAAAGAACAGACATGCCAGATCTCGTTGGAGACCTCACCGGCAACCTTGTAGAAAAATATCGTCGGTCATCTTGTAGCAAACTTTTTACAACATTTTAGCAAAAACATACAAAAGTTGAAGAAAAAAATATACATGTGTATAGAAAATCTAGTGGCTGTAGCAAAAAAAATCCCAACATGAAAATCCACCGCTCTGACCATAGCAAATCTGTCGGACATCGGTAGCAACGACGATAGCCGTCAGTAGGTAAAACACCGAACGTATCTAGCAAAATCTTCTAGTGTAGGTAGCATGCACGACCACTACATCGAACCAGTGTTCCTCACCGGAAGTCGGAGCAGGGGGTGACGTCCGGCGACGCCTTTGTCAGAGACGAGCCCTGTGCAAGGGAGCAGTGCTCGCCATCGTCCTGTAGGGCGGCGAGCTCTGGCCGCAAGATGGGAATGCGGTGAACTTCGGCGGGAGCGCGGCGAGCTCCGGCGACGCGGGGAAATGAGAGGGCGGCGTGAGCTCTGGCCGGCGCACAGTGAGCTGCCGTCGACGCGGGGCAAGATCTGGGGCGGCGCACAACAAGCTGCAGCGGGTGCACGGCGAGATCCGGCCGGCGCACGGCAAGATCCGGCGGCCCTGCAAAGCTGGGAGCGCGTGTGGTGGCGGCGCGCGTGGCAACGGCGGCTGAGGTGCGTGTGGCGGTGACAGTGGAGGCATGGCGATAGCGATGGAGGCCTGGCAGGATCTCCCGTTCAAGTGAGAAGAAACCGAAGGGCACAGAGGGCCACCCACGACGCGACGTATCCGGATATGGAGTCGCGATATCTTCCGGGGATATGTATCTTTTTGTTAAGCATTGATGCTTATTTCTATAGAAAAAACATAAAAAAAAGGAAAAAAGAAAAAGAAAAGAACCTAACTAGGTGCGTGGCAGCAGCTAGCTCCTATGTGCCTACGCGAGCGTGCAGCGAGCCGGCCTAGCGCCAACGTACGCCCGCACATACAGCACACGAGCAGCTGCTTAGTGTCTCTCTCCTTTCTGTTATTCTATTTTTTTTTTCTCTTCGCTGCTGCCAGATGGAGCCCACGTTGTCATCTGTAGTACGTACGAGTTCGCTCCAGATTTAACAACTGTTCCAAAAAATCTCCCAAATTCGGTCTAATCTTTTGCCCTCTTGCCACAAAATTCCGAATATAAATAGCCTTAATTTCTCTCTTCAAAATCCCCCAAAAATCGCTAAATTTATGCTGCTGGGCTGCCGGATTTGACCTTGATTTTGATCTCGCCGGAAGGCTGCCGTCGGATCTTTGGAAGGTCTAGGTTGCCGTCGATGTAGAGAACCCGAGCCCATCTACCCTAATCCGTTTTGATCCTCATGCTTTGCCGCATCTTCCTAAGATTTTTCCCCTTCAGCAGATCAACGTAGCACTGGGAATCTCTCGCCGAAGTTCGCCAAGACGTACACGTTCAACCTCAGTTTTTCGCCGTTCTAGAAGAAGAAGGCCAAGAGGAAGTGCATATGTGACCACGAAGACGAGGTGAACCTCGTCATCTACTTCGCCGCACGAAGGACCACCAGAGACCCCGTCACCATCAACGCCGACCTTACCACCGTTGTCGCCGTCGTTGTCAGCCGGTAACAATCGCCATCTATTTTTCAGTGTCCAAGATTAGTTTTATCAGTAGAGAGGTATCGACCAATAAGGCTGCGCCGCGTCAGCAGTCAACGGTCCAGTCAATAGTCAACTAGTCAACTATTAATAGATTTTGGAATTAAAAGTTGCGGGAAAACTATTTAATTTGTAAAAATCATAGAAAATGATATACTCATCATAAAAATACATATAATATACCATTGAAAATATAATTTTGTGTAGATTATTAATATGTAATTGGATCCTACATTTATTGTAAGTATTTTTCGTAATTATTTAAATGACTTAATACCCTTTTTAGAGCAATTATTTCACATAAAATAAACTATAGATCATAAAATACAATTGATATACCCCTGGATTCACAAAATTGTATAGAACATGATTCTATAATAAAATTGTAGGTTTAAAGTATAGCAAATTTTAAGTGGATATAAATGCATATTGTAGTATTTTATTTATATAAAATCATCTGTAAGTCTTTTTGACATGGATGCTTTTGCTTCTGGCTTTAAAACACAATACCCATCCAGGAATATTTTATCAAGATTTAAAAATACTATTTATGATAGTAGAGAAATTATTATGAACAAAAGGCTATTAAATGGTTCTAACTAATGCAATAAATGGTTTGATGCATTAAGAAGTTCTCTATGCATGTCATCAGTGTATATGATCAGAGAACTTAATTAAGATACTGAAACTTTTATTAATGTGTCATGCATGAAGTTGTTGCATTTATATTGATTTCTATATGTTGTTGTTTACCTCGTTGTACCGATTCGTGTAGATTGTCCGGAGTGTTTCCCGTGTGACTGTTTTGAGTGTTTGAACAACACTAACAACTATCAAGGCAAGTGGTGCTACATAAATGTCCTATGCTGCACTGTTGCCCGAGGCAAAAAAAAAGACTGAATCCCTCGAGGAGCTCCCTCCCGGGCGTCTCTGGCGGCGCCCCAGCTGCTCTCGCCGGCGGCGGTAGCGTCCCCCTCCGCGTTGAAGATGGCAGAAGGGATGGCGTGGTGCTGCTGCTCATTTTCCTCGGGAGTTGGAGGAAGGCCGGTGGAAGCATAGGGCAGCGCGGCTGTTCGGGCCGGAGCCTGAGGCCCTCCGGCGGGGTGGCAGTGAGGAGGTGGTAGTGCGCCTTTAGCACGTCTTCGCCGAGCATGGCGGCGAGCTGGGTCGTCGGGACAAGATCTGGGCTACAAGGACGATTTGGTCAGATGGTTCCAGCCATGGCCGGGACGGAGGGATCTGGAGGTTCCTCGGATCGCCGGTACCTACAACCTTGCGCTTGGACTACCTCTTTCCTCTCTTGTCACTCCGACATGGAGGTGAATGGCGGCTGGGCCTTGCTAGTCTCACGAATAATGGCGGTGGTCCTAGGATTCCTTATATCCAAGATGATGATCTGCCAGAGCTTGTCCCCATCGATCTGGCAGAAGTGGCGTGTTCCAGAAGGCTTCGCCGGCGAACTCCCATGGGCGAATAATGCCCGGAGATTGTCGAATTGGAGGGATTTGGTCGTGCGCATCCATGTTTTACTCTAACCGTTTGGGTTTAGAGGGAGCGCTTTGAAGGTCTCTTGGCTATTAACATCATGGGGCATGTTCTCGTTCCATGGTGCTGAGGGAGAATGTCATGGAGACCGAGATATGAGGACTAACAATGGAGGTTCGAGTCTGGGTGGTGATGAAGAATTGGCTTGGTGACTCGTGACTTGGTGTAGTGGTATGCAAGTGGGGGTGACTGCACACGAGAGATTCATAGTCCTACCTTTCAGGGTGAAAACCCAGGGTTTGGCCTTAATTGGTTGTGCCTGGCAATGGCCTTGTTGAAGGTATTGTTTTAAGAGCGTGGACTTTTTTCATGATGAAAACCTAAGATCTATGATCGGGCGATGACGGTGTTTGTCCACTGTTCCCTTCTTGGAGGTGTCGCTTTTGGAGAAGTTGTACTTCTGGTGTTGCCTTGGTGGTGGTAGTACCGCTGTTTCAACGAATGGGTCACTATAGTGGGACTTTTTTTTTGTAATTCTTCTTTCTTTCTTTTGGCTGTGTGCATCCGTATGGTCGTTAGGGAAATGCGTTGTTGTAGAGGCTGTGTGTAGTTGATATCTTCTGATATCAATATATGCTCCTTTCCAAAAAAAATATCCTATTTATTTTCCTTATGCATTGTAGCTCTATTTTTGTAGTTGCATGTATAGAATTATTATTGTTATGCTATATCCCATTATTGTCATAGTATTTCCTTGTCAGCTGAGTCGTCATATGTTAGTTGTGTTTAGATATGCTTACTTAAACGAGGATGGTATCACACCATGATGAACTATGTTTTTCAGAGCAAATGTTTTGAAAAAGCCAAAACAACTTAATTAATAAACCCCCTGTGTGTGATGGGATTGATAATTGTTATCTCTTTTATTGCGGAAAGACATCCAGGCCTCTGAGAATTGATTAGTGTCTTTGTTTTGGTAGCTTACGTGTTTAACCATGTGCCAGTGAGAAATGGGTGTTTGTATGGACTTAGTAGGTAATGATGAACCGAGCTCTTCATATCCAAAGATGTAGTGAATTGGTAGGTTGGTACAGTGCATGGATGGGCTTGGGGAACTACTTCCTGAATTATCTCTTCTTGGGCTTCTCTCTATCATGACTCAAAATGCGTGTCATGGTAAGAGCGGGTCAAACAGATAGCATGGGTAAAGTGTATAAATCCCTGTAGGGTGTAAATCTAAGTACTTAGCCGTGTCCCCGGTTATGGACGATTGAGTTGCTAGATCTTAGAGGCTATGACATGTTCTCATTCATTCCAACTTGGTAATTTTCTAAAACTTGTGGTTGAACTAAATTAGGTTGTGTGATGATAATCAAATGATTTACAAATGATAGAATGAACTTATTTTGCTGCTGCAACTAAGCCTCAAACCCCACAAGCCAGATTTGCATGTGGTGATTAGATTTGTTGTTCTCTCATAGTTCCACTTGCCAATACATTCAAACTATTGACCACTCATTGGCCGCAACCTTTCATGTTGCAGGTTATTGTTCGGATTGCTCTGAGTGATCGTATAGGTTGCAAGTCTCCACTCAACAGTTTTCACCTGTGGCGCAATTGAAGATGGAGCCTATTATTCATGTATGCTTCCGTATGTTACTTGAATTTTTGAGCTAGCTTTGAGCTAAGCGATATCTAAAAATTGCAAATTCTGGATCATTCGATGTAATAATGATGTACTATTAAATTCTTTGGTATTCAACTGTACTGTGTGTTGGCATTGTACATAGAAACTCAGACTTATCAGGCGAGGGTGTTACATGTAATCACAAAGGCAAGTTCACACTTTCTCATGTCCTTTGATTATTTTCTATCAAGCATTTGCATTCTACTATTCTTATCACATGCATTTAAAAAAAGGATGACAGAAAACTCTAATTTTATAAAGATATGATTATGGGTTATTTACCAAATAGTAATGACCTACTATGAATGTTCCAGTGGTATACGAACGTGATACCTAGGATTTAATAACCAATGTTGCCAGTGATTCTTACACCGTATAATACACGATAACCATAAGATCTATAATGACTCTGAAAAGTCAGCTGGATCTTCTTTCTTTCATGTGCCAAAAGACGACCTTATTATGAGCTGTAGATTCGTTGCGAGGATCCAACACATGGGTGGGACCCCTCAGTGCCCCACGATATTGGTGCCTAGATCATCTGTGAGGGGCTGTCGGAGGTATTTCTGCCACTTCGGTGGGGGTTGCCAGGGACATGATCTGCTCATAGAGTCTTCAAAGGGTCTACCAGAGTTATATCTGCCTATATGGGGGTTGATAGAGGTATTTCTACTTGGAGGGTCATGTAGTCATGCGGGGTCACGAAGAAGGGCAGTGATCGACTTGGGTCCTTATACTTGGCCTCATACTAAGGAAGTGTGAATGGATTGGCCACTCAGATGTGCAACATGGATAAGGATCTCTCATGTGTTAAGCAACACACCTCTGCAGAGTGTAAAAAAGTGTGCCATTTTACTCCCTGTTCCGGGAAGGAGGTAGGAAGGCGGCGGGAAAGGAACTCCACGAAGTTCTGGTAAACCTGTTGATGGTGCTCGACGTGGCACTTTGTTGGTAACCCCAAGCGCAGGGTGTGAAGAGCACAGCAGCAAGTTTTCCCTTAGTTGATATCGAGGTTATCGAACCAAAAGGATGAAGGAAACGTCACACAGGTGTTGCAAACAACGTGGAGACCTGTACAACACAAACTCAAGACTTTGTCCCAACGAATCAGTGAGGTTGTCAAGCTCACCAATTTGCTGTAACAAAGGATTAAACGTATGGTGTGGAAGGTAATGGTGGTTTGCAGCAAGTAAACAAGTAACAGTGGAAGATGTATCAATGGTAAAGATTGGACCGGGGTCCATAGTTCACTAGAGGTGCTCTCCTTAGATAAACAACATGGCATGAAGGGTAAACAAATTACAGCGGGGCAATTGACAGAATCGAGCAAGGCATAACAATGCAATTACTAGTCGAAGATCTTATGAGATTCGATTGGGCAATACAACAAGATACATAGACCGCCATCCAATCGCATCTATGACTAGAAGTCCACCTTCAGTTATCATCCGAACCCCTCCAAAGATATTAAGTTGCAAGCAACAGATAACTGTTTTAAGCAAAGTGTGTAAGGTAAACAGTCCACATGTTCCATGAACAAGAGACCGTTGTTTTCTCCCTAGTAGCAATATCACATCTACAACCGAAGAGATTTCTGTCACTTTCCTTAGAAACTAGAGGCATGAACCCACTGTCGAGCATAAATACTCCATCTTGGAGTCACTAGCAACTATTTGGCCAAGATAGCTACTAACAACGGAGAACATGCAAGATCACAAACAACACAGACATGATAGAATCATAAAAACAAAACTATTAATCAAACCAACATAATAATCTCAATATCCATCGCATCCCCGCAAACACAACATGCATGATTACAAATAGATTAGATCTTGATAATGAACGGAGCTCACAAGATCTATACATGAAAGCACAAAGGAGGAGATACAACCATCTAGCTACTACATGGACCCATAGTCCAAGGTGGAACTACTCACGCATCATACCGGAGAGAAGGCCTCCGGGATGATCTCCCCTCCGGCAGGGTGCCAGGAAGAACTTCAGATCCCCCCATCTAGGGACGACGGTGGCGGTGGCTACTGAAGGTTTCGTGGAATATTGATCGGGTTCTTAGGGTTTAGGCATCAGGGGCTTCTTATAGGCGAAGGGGGAGGCAGAGGAGGTGGCCAGGGGCCCCACACCCTGCCTAGGCATAGGCCCACCCCTGGTCATGCCTAGGGGGGTGTGGCCGCCCTGGCACGCCTCTTTGTCTCCCCTCTGGACTTCTTGTTCCCCACGGAAAGTTATTGAATTTGACGTTTGTCCCATCCAATTCCGAGAATATTTCCTTACTAGCTTTTCTGGAACCAAAAACAGCAGAAAACAGGCAACTGGCACTGTGGCAACTTGTTAATAGGTTAGTACCAGGAAACATGTAAAAAGCACCTCAACATGTAGAAAAATCAAAGCAAAGTAGATACTAAACAAGCATGGAACATCAAAAATTATAGATACGTTTCCGATGTATCAAGCATCCCCAAGCTTAACTCCTGCTCATCCTCGAGTAGATAAGTGATAAAAAGAACAATTTTTGAGGTGACATGCACCCTCACAATAAATATCAAACCATTTGCAAGCATTGAAAGCTGGGATCAAAGAACTCTAAACATGATCATGAAAGATGGAGTTCTAACAGTAGGACAGAGCAACTAATGTTGCAGCATGGGAAGATACAAACAAAGATCATGAATAACATGCATTGAAAAACGTTTGTTTCCTTCAAAGTTCACAAGGGTGACTAGAAACAAGTAGCACAAGAACAAGTAATATCACAATATGCATCAATCAATAAGCTTTGGGACACTGCACATAAAACTAAGAATGGCAACTATGTCTCTTAATGGTGCCTAAAGGTAGAAGGTGGAGACTCAATAATGGTGGAAGAAAGGCCTTTTATAAAGGAAGCAGGGATTTCAAGTTTCAAAAAGAGATTCCAAAAATTATGGTACTTGTTAGCTTTCAGCCCTCATTGCCCCTATCATAAGCATCTTGAAGTGATTAAGGTTAAAGTGAACAAAGATGGAGTATATGCTTGACGAAGTATAAGTTGGCAATCTCAAGTCCCTTGAATATGAGGGCCACACCTCATGCTACTCAACTTCAGTCACCGGTAAGTTCTTGTCATTGTAAGTATTTGCATATTATAAAGAACCGCCAACGGGTACCCCTTGCACATGGTACAGGAGCTTTCCCATAACCAAAATGACAAGGCAAGCAGACAATGAGCATCTCAGCTATCTTTTTATTTACTATATGCATAGCTTTTTATTGAGGATGCTTCATAGATAGCTCACTATGGTGATGCTGCAAGTTTCCACCATGATTAGGCATGGCTTAGGGGCTAACCAGCGTTTCTCTAACACAGAATACAAACTCCATGGACTTACAAGTTCCCTTTTTATTTCACACCAGTGACATCCATAGACAAAAGAGCATGATATCAACTGAGTACAAAGTACAAGTGCAATATTGAAAATGTTCCCCGTGACAGCACGGTTCTGCTAATTCCAATGTATAAGTGCACGCATATACAACATAGATGACACAATGGTTCAAGTTTATTAGGGGCAAAGAATATAAAGTGTGCCATCAAGTTCGTGAGGGCTTTAATCACTAAGTTTTCACATAACAAAATACTTTTTAATTGGAAGATAGCTGAAAACAAGAATATACTTGGAATGGTGTAACACACCATGCATAGGAATTTATAGTGGACACTTTGGAATAACCTGGTTTCTTGGGAGTTGAAAGCATGAGTAGATCTTACTCATATAAGTGGAAGCTAGCAAAAGACTGGGAGCAACCAAATAAGAGAGCAATAGTGGCCATAATCATGCAGTGCAACAAAACATTACTAATCAAAGTATAGAGTGGTACTACAAGTCAAGGACTAAATGATCATAGAGGCTAATGGTAACTTGTGAGAGTCATAACATGGTGCGAGCATGTGCCAAGTCAACCCAAACAAACCTCAAAGGAGAATACCACAATACTATGCTTTTGCATGCTAAGACAACGCATAATTTCTTCAAGGCACACTACGCAATCCCAGTGACTTGGAGAAAGCCATGCTACAGCAATAACTACTAAGCATAAGGTCAAAATAACACCTAGCATGGCATGATAAAGTCTAAATCACAGTTAATGCAAGCTCCTCTTGCACTTCTAAGCAAGAACTTACTACTCCTTTCCAACACCAAGCAACTTATTTGCAACAACACAGCAAGAACGGGGGTCCAAACTACTTTATTCAAGCAAACTAAACAACCTAAGCAAAGAAAACGAAAACTAAGACGCTCCAAGAACAACACAACTGTGCATGAAACAATAAAAACGAAGTGTCTAGACAGACCTGAGCTTTTTCATTGATGAAGAAGGGGATGCCTTGGGCATCCCCAAGCTTTGACGCTTGTACCTATTGGATATTTCTTGTGGTGACACCATGGTGGAATCCCCAAGCTTGAGCTTTTTTCCATTCTTCATCTCATTGCATCATTCTCTCTCTACACCTGAAAATTTTCCTTCATACAAAACTACACACAATCTTCATTAGCAACATTAGTGTATTCAAAAGATATTAGACCTCTGGCAAAGCTTTGGAACAGCAAGGATTTTCACTAAAACACAAGCTACTGTATTAACTCCTTCAAAAATCTCAATTCCCCAAAAGAGAACTAAAAAAGGAATCAATAAGAAGCAAATGCAAATAATGGCAGAAATCTGTCAAAACAGACCAACAGGTAGAAACCGATTTTTTCGAAAATCTTCTGTTACTCAAATAAAAACATGTTGAACTAACGAAAGTTAGCTAACATACTGGGGGATTTATTCATTAATTTTGAGCTCAATCCGAGATAGAGATACTCCTCACGAATTTTTATGGTGGAGAACACAAATCTGTTTCGGGACAGCAACTCCCTAAATCTTACTTCCCTCTCATTAGAGGTCATTCTTGGCACAAAAAGCAAACAAAAAGGATAAGGAGAGGTCATTACTAAAGTAATAACTTCCAAGACTCAAAGAAACTCTTGGGTTATCTTCCAACAAGTACTTTTCTTTAACGCCTTTAAGTTAGACACAAAAAGCAAGAAGAATCAAGTATTTTCAAATGAAGAAGCATTAACATCAAACCTTGCTTTCAAAGGAGGAGCAAAAAGCAACTTCTCTCTCCTCATAGGGAAGTGTTCAATACCTTTCTTGAATGGAAAATGATATTTAATGGTGCCGTCTTTCATATCAATGATGGCACCAACTGTTCTAAGAAAAGGTCTTCCCAAAGTAATAGGACTAGAAGCATTGTATTCAACATCCAAAACATAGAAATCAACAGGGACATAAGCATTGTTAACCATAATGAGAACATCATTAATACTCCCCATGAGTTTCTTCTTAGCATTATCATGAAGTGGGACATCCAAATAACAATCTTCCAATGGTGGTAAATCAAGCATTTCATATATCTTCCTAGGCATAATAGAGACACTAGAACCAAGATCACATGAAGCTTTGAGATCAAAGTCATTCACTTGCATATTAATAATGGGTTCTCAACTATCTTCTACTTTACTAGGAATAGAAGCTTTGTGTTTTAGCTTCTCTTCCTTAATTTTAACAAGAGCATCCGTAATGTGTTTGGTGAAAGCAACATGCATATCACTAGCATCGGGACTTCTAGCAAGCGTTTGTAAGAACATAATCACTTCAGAAATATTGCAACCGTCAATATCAAAATCAAACTTAGCATCACTAGTAGTAGGCTCAATAGGCTTAGGCATAGTAGGAGGAGGAACAGGGACTACTTGTGGTTTAGTGGTGATAGTGCACACACTATTGTTTTTATCAATTTCAGCTTCCCTTTCCCACCTAGCATGAAGTTGAGCTAATAGCCTAACATTTTCATCAATAGTAACTTGTATGGCATGAGTGGCAGCTAAGGAACTTTCCATAATTTCAGGTTTAGCAGCCTTTTTATTAATCAAGGAAGACTGAGCTTCAGACAAAGAGGATATATTTTTCTCAACATTTAAAAGCTTTTCCTCTATAGCCTTATTGAAAGTGGTTTGTTTACTAATAAAGTCTATGAGCATGGTTTCAAGTTCAGAGGGGGCACTTCTAGCACCGTTGTAAGAACTTCCATAGGAATTGCCATTATTAGGAGGATAAGGCCTATAATTGTTGTTACCACCAAAATTATTCCTATAGGCATTGTTGTTGAAATTGTTGTTTCTAATGAAGTTCACATCAACTTGCTCTTCTTGAGCAACCAAGGAGGCTAAGGGAACACTATTAGGATCTAAAGGAGCTTTCCCATTAACAATCATAGCCATAATAACATCAATCTTATCACTCAAAGAGAAGTTTCCTCAACAGAATTTACCTTCTTACCATGTGGAGCTCTCTCAACGTGCCATTCAGAGTAGTTAACCATCATATTGTCAAGGAGCCTTGTTGCAGCACCCAAAGTGAGGCCCATGAAGGTACCTCAAGCAGCTGAATCCAACAGATTTCTTGAGGAGAAGTTCAAACCTGCATAAAAAGTCTAGATAATCATCCAAGCAGTGAGTCCATGAGTGGGACAATTCTTAACCAAAGACTTCATTCTTTCCCAAGCTGGAGCAACATGTTCATTATAAAGTTGTTTAAATTTCATAATGTCACTTCTCATAGATATAATCTTAGCAGGAGGATAGTATTTTCCAATAAAAGCATCTTTGCACTTATTCCAAGAATAAATACTATATTTAGGCAAAGATATCAACCATTCTTTAGCTTTTCCTCTCAAGGAAAAAGGAAAAAGCTTGAGCTTAATAATATCTCCATCTACATCCTTATACTTTTGCATCTCACAAAGTTCAACAAAGCTATTGTGATGGGCAACAGGATCATCAGAACTAGCACCAAAAAATTTCTCTCTCATTAGAAGATTCAACAAAGCAGGCTTAATTTCATAGAAGGTAGCATCAAGAGCAGGTGGAGCAATAGGTGTGCTAAGGAAATCATTGTTGTTGGTGCTAGTGAAGTCACACAACTTGGTGTTCTCAGCAGAGTTCATTTTGGCAAAGGTGGGCAAGCCAAAAATAGCAGCAGCAGCTAGAGCAGGAACTAATTTTTTGTGTTTTTGAATAAAGAAAGCAAACCAAACTAGAATATTTTTTTTAGGTTTTTGAAAAGAGGCAAACAAAACCAAGCAAAATAAACAAAGCAAACTAAAAACAAAGTAAAGAGAAAGAAAGTGGAGGACTCCCCTTGTGAAGACGTCCTTAGCCTCCCCGGCAACGGCGCCAAAAAGACTTGATGGTGCTCGACATGGCACTTTGTTGGTAACCCAAGCGCAGGGTGTGAAGAGCACATCAGAAAGTTTTACCTCAGTTGAGACCGAGGTTATCGAACCAGAAGGAGGAAGGAAACGTCACACAGGTGTTGCAAACAACGTGGAGACCTACACAACACAAACTCAAGACTTTGTCCCAATGAATCAGTGAGGTTGTCAAGCTCACCGGTTTGCTGTAACAAAGGATTGAACGTATGGTGTGGAAGGTAATGATGGTTTGCAGCAAGTAAACAAGTAACAGTGGAAGATGTATCAATGGTAAAGATTTGAACAGGGTCCATAGTTCACTAGAGGTGCTCTCCTTAGATAAACAACATGGCATGAAGGGTAAACAAATTACAGCGGGGCAATTGACGGGAACTGAGCAAGGCATAACAATGCAATTACTAGTCAGAAAGATCCTATGAGATTCGATTGGGCAATACAACAAGATACATAGACTGCCATCCAACTGCATCTATGACTAGAAGTCCACCTTCAGGTTATCATCCGAACCCCCTCTAGTATTAAGTTGCAAGCAACAAACAACTGTTTTAAGCAAAGTGTGTAAGGTAAACAGTCCACATGTTCCATGAACAAGAGACCATTGTTTTATCCCTAGTAGCAACATCACATCTACAACCAAAGAGATTTCTGTCACTTCCCTTAGAAACTAGAGGTATGAACCCACTATCAAGCATAAATACTCCCTCTTGGAGTCACTAGCAACTACTTTTCCAAGATAGGTACTAACAACGAAGAGCATGCAAGATCACAAACAACACAGACATGATAGAATCATAAATACAAAACCATTAATCAAACCAACATAATAATCTCAATATCCATCGGATCCCCGCAAGCACAACATGCATGATTACAAATAGATTAGATCTTGATCATGAACGGATCTCACAAGATCTATACATGAAAGCGCAAAGGAGGAGATACAACCATCTAGCTACTACATGGACCCGTAGTCCAAGGTGGAAATACTCACGCATCATACCGGAGAGAAGGCCTCCGGGATGATATCCCCTCCGGCAGGGTGCCTGGAAGAACTTCAGATCCCCCCAATCTAGGGACGATGGTGGCGGTGGCTACAGAAGGTTTCGTGGAATATTGATCGGGTGCTTTGTCGTGGTGGTGGCACGACAGATGCCATGGGTAGGCTTAAGTTGGGGGCCGAATGGGTGCTTATGGTCACCGATGAAGGAGTGCACGGTCGAGCCATGCACGAAGAACAAGAAGAACTCTCCAGACTTAGCAATTCAATTGATACCCCAAAGGTTACAAGTGCTCCTTGAGCTGTATCAGCTTGTGTACACATCACTAGTTCCCTACTTGGTACAACCTCCTCCTACTTCTGCTATGCGCCCCCTTATATAGGCAGTGCTAGCTAGCTAATACCCCTTTGGGTTCTAGGGTTTACCGTTTGGATCTTGGTCCCTACAATGTGGGCCAAGTCATGGGCTTGCTCTAAGCCTAGTGGCCCGGTCCATAAAGCTTGACAGCTAACGGTCTTCTGGTACGCTGCTTGTTTTTTTTTTTGGCGTCATGCTGTTACTTTGTACGTCAGCGTATGCTTTGGGCGTCACCCGTCTCCTTTTGTGTCACCCGGCGTCGCCCTTCTCTTTTGACCATGCTTTACCATCATCCCTCCTAAACCTTACTCGGAAAGGTGCCACGCGTCCTCCTTGACTCGGCCCTTCCTCGGTCGACTCGGCTCGTTGGTTCCTGCAAGGGTTACAACTTTGTCCTATGCGGGCCAACATAATTTGTATGTCGGATTTCATGCCTATCTTACCTGGCCGTTCTTACCCGGCCCAGTTCTTTCTTTACTCGGAGCCAACCCAGCTGCGCTATGTTTCCCCTCTCGTGACCCTACCGGGGGTTATCCCCCCGACATTAGTCCCCGAAGTTGGCGAGGTCTAGCAGTTCAAGCTGTTAGGTGTCTCTAGGTTCCTTTTGTGTGAATGGAACTTAGTTTTTGTCTTTATATTTCGCAATTTCGCACCTTGACAGGTCAGTCTAACAATTTCCGGGTCGTCTCTTTGACTTCTTGGCTCATTATTGCCTCGAGCCGAGTTACTTTGGCCAATTCTGAGTCATTTTCGGCGCGCTTCAGTCACTAACAGCAGGTAATCATGATTACTTGCCTCAATTTTTGTTCCAAGCTCTGGTGGCACAGTGACGGCTGCGTAGTTATTCCCCATCACTATGGCAGTCCCATCGACCTGCGCCTCTTGTCCTTCTAGTCATCACGTGGCACGAGATTTTTCGTATTCCTTGGTATCCTTGGCGGTGCTTTCCGGCCTGGTACACGGCCACACGCTGGCCGCACGGCATAGATAGATCCCACGATCGGGCTTTTTACTGCCCTTAAGTAGGGGTTGGGGGTTTCCACTTCCCCCACGTCCGTTCAGTTTTCCCTTGGCCTTTCTTCTTCCTCGCGCCCACAAAATCGAACTGCCCCCTTTGCGGTTCCTTCTTCCTCCTGTTCTTGTGTTGCGATTGCCCCTTTCTTCTTTCCATTCCAGTACGGGCCACGCTGTTCCAAGCCTCTTCCTACCATGGAGGAGACGGACTCTGCTGATCGCATGGATGCTCGCGACAGCGCTGATGGTGCTGAGGAGTAGGATATTCCCGCCGGCGAGCACGGCGGCTGGGAAGGCTCGGAGGTCTCCATCTAAGAGGTGGAGTGGCTCCGCTCCACCAGACGCATTCCGCTGCAAGTGGATTGCCGTCTCCCCTCCGGTGAGATTTCTCCTAAACCTCAAGCTGGCGAGCGTGTGGTTTTCCTTTCTCATTTTTAACGCGGTTTCGCTCTTCCTGTGAGCACCTTCTTCTCCTCGTTTCTTTCCACCTTCCATCTATAGACCCACCATCTTCCTGCCAATGCGATTGGCTCTCTTTCTTGCTTCATCTCTGCTTGCGAAACCTACCTTGGGATTTGGCCTACAGTTCTTCTGTGGGCCAAGTATTTTAGATTTAGGGTTCAAGTTGTTCCCCATCCCGGTGCTCCCCGTGCCGAGAAGAAGCCGACTCGGTGCGGTGCTGCTAGCATCACACCCAAGAGAGACTCCATCTTCCCTCGGGTTGCTGGGCTTGATTCTTGCAAGAAGTGGCATAGAACCTTTTTCTATGTCAAAAATAGCGGGTCCACTGATAACATCCGGCTCCCCCTTTCTCGGATGAGGTCCCCAACAAGAAGCACTGGCAGCTTGACCCGCGCGACCAAGACGCTGCGGTAAACGAGGCTAACACAATCTTGGAAAGGTTGCTGTCGCCGGATGAAAACTTTCATCTCGACGACTCTGACCTCATGTGCACCTTCGTCTCACGCCGGGTAAGCCCCATCCAAGCGAGGAGTAACAAGATGTGCTTCATGAGTGGCTCTCACGATCCCACTCTGCACTCCACTAAGGAGCTCACCCATGACTCCATTGCCCTCCGAGTAAGCTCAATCTTTAAATTGAACTTGGCGGATGATTTTGCTTGGAGTTGCCCACCGTTTAGCCGGGTCAGGCCTGTCCCCTGGGTAAGTTTTCCGAATCACTTTATTGTCGAGTAGGCTTTAGCTCTTTTGTCATTCTTAGTTTAGTTTTTAGTTTCTCATTCTGTTTGTCCCCCGCAGAATCTCCTTCACCAGGTTGATGACTGTACTGTCCCTCCTGCTGGTTATCATGGGGACCACTCCGACTCTGATGAGTTCTAGTATGACCTAGAGTGCTTCATGACCATCCCGCACACTGCGGCTGCTTCAGCTTCGGGTAAGAGTCAATCTCGCAATCCCTTACAATATTGGTCTAACGATGATGAGGATGATGATTGTACGCTTTTGGAGGTATATGCCTTGTGACCTTAATCTCTTTGCTTATCTGAGTAAGCCCGTTATTTACTTATGCAGCTGGCCAGGTACATGACGCTCCTCCTCTCGCCGTGGGCGGAGTCGGCAAGATCCCCATCGCTAAGCCGAAGCGACGCGGAGCCTCCTCCAGCACTCAGTCGGCCAAGAAGAACAAGCCCACTCCGGCAGCTCCTGCTGCCTCTGCTGCTGCCAGCCTGGGTGAGACTCGCCAAGCTGCTGGGCTCCGAGTCACACGCCGAGTCGTCCGTGACCCAGTTGTCACCGGGTAAGCTTTTTGTACTCTGCTTTCTCCGTTCTTTTCTTTTTCGTCACTGACGTTCTCTTATATGTGTGTCTTGTTGTTTTTAGTGCCGCACCCTTGACGGTGAACCAGGCTGCTTCTAGCATTGCCTCGCCGCTTAGGCCCGCGCCTCCTCCAGTTGACTCGGCGGCGCCGAGTCCTGTGTGGGTTGAGGCTCGCAATGTTGAGGCTCACGCTTCTCAGTGTGAGTTAGACCCGGTGGGTCATTCGGCTAGTGCCCCTGACGCTGGCCAGGAAAAACTTCCTGATCTTGGTGCCTGTGAATCTGGCGCCGAGAAACCTTCTGCCACTAGTTCATCTGGCATCAGCCCTCAAGCTGATGTGAATGAACAACTTCCTGATCTTGGAGCCAACAAAACTGCTGAGCCCAGGCAGGCAGCTCCACGTTCTTCTCCAAATCCTTCTGCTTGCTCTCCAATTCTGTCAAAGGGCCAAACCCAGCCCAAGGCTTCTGGCTCTACTCACCCCTCATCTGGAAAATCCACTTCCTCCAAGAAAACAACGCTAGTCTGCGCTCTGGGTTCTGCTCCTCAGATCCGGCCTCCGACGTTGGCGACAATGATCGCTTCAACGGGTAAGGGGGATGAATCCGTGGTTGCCGGGTCAGGTGACGGCTCCAGGGCTGTTATTCTCCATACTTCTGCTGCTGCGACCCGTGCCAATGTGGGAACTGCCCTGAAAACGGGTCAAGTTCTCACCCGGACGCTAAGTGGGAAAAGCCTTGGTTCGGCTGAGCCTTATGCCGTGGCATGGAATGCAGCCGGCGAGAAGGAGGTCAGCACCCGTGCCGGCAAGAAGCTGAAGCTGGGCCCCAAGGACGTCTCCGACATGACCCAACAGGCCACTACTTTTATGGCCCGCGCCGACGAGGTGAACGAGGTAAATTAACTTCTTACTCTTTTGTATTATTGAGTATTTCCTTTATACATATCACTTAGTCCCCGAGGTTGCAGCCGAATAAGAAACTTATTCGGCTGTAAGCTCTTTAATAGTCACTCAGTCTTTAAATCCTTTACCCCAAGCTTGCATGTTAGAGCTTCAATCCATAGCCCTCGAGGTTACAGTTGAGTAAGGAACTTACTCAGCTATAAGCTCTTAAGCTCTTTGATTCTTTTATGCCAAACTCATGTTAGAGCTTCAATCCCTAGCCCTCGAGGTTACTGTTGAGTAAGGAACTTACTCGGCTACAAACTCTTAAGATTTTTGATTTCTTTATGCCAAACTTATGTTAGAGCTTCAATCCCTAGCCCTCGAGGTTACTATTGAGTAAGGAACTTACTCGGCTGTAAACTCTTAAGCTTTTTGATTTCTTTATGCCAAACTTATGTGTTAGAGCTTCAATCCCTAGCCCTCGAGGTTACTATTGAGTAAGGAACTTACTCGGTTGTAAACTCTTAAGCTTTTTGATTTCTTTATGCCAAACTTATGTGTTGGAGCTTCAATCCCTAGCCCTCGAGGTTACTGCTGAGTAAGGAACTTACTCGGCTGTAAACTCTTAAGCTTTTTGATTCGGCAGGTTGCTTGACTTGACTCTTTCTTATTGTCTGTCTTCTTTGATTAGCTCATGCATAACAAGCGCACCAAAGTGCACCAAGCTCTCGTCCTGGCGCATCGCAAGCTCGAACTTGCGTATGAGAAGCTACAGACTGACACCCACGACCAAGGTAATATCCTTATCCGTCCTTTTTCTTTTCATCGTTCTTTTCTTTGGTTCATTATCTCAATCCTTCCTCGTTCTTTTTTCGCAGCCTCCGCTCAATCTACCATCGAGGCTCTTCACTCGCAGATCAGCGAGACCGAGAGTAAGTTATTTGTCTCATCGTTGTGATAACTGAAAGTTTCTGTTGGTGCTGACAAATAACTTGTTCCGAATAAGCAGAGAAGCACCAAGCTGAACTCCAGAAGGAGCGAGATGAGGTGACTCAGCTGAAGAAGCTGATGGCCGAGACGGAGCAGAAACACTTGGCCGAGGTGAAGGGGCTGAGGGAGGAGCTTTCCGAGAAGAACGAGCAACAGGCTGCCAGCACCGAGAAGACCAAGAAGTTGCTCAACGAGGCCGAGTCATTGGTCGAGTCGACAAATCTGAACTTCGATGCCCTCCAAGCCAAGACCAAAACTTGGCATAACAAGCTCGCCACCATCAATTTATTTCTCGGTAGTGAGTTCTTACTCTTTGCGCACTGTATGAGTCCTTTCTGGATAGCTTCCATCTGCCATTGTTATTTGCTAACTTTCTCTTTTTGCTGGCAGAGAATTTTCCTGAGGCCAACATGTTTGCCATCCGAGCCATGAAGAAAATGAGGGCCGAAGCTGGTGCTCCTACTAACGGCGAGGTGTCCATGGAGGAGCTCCTCGAAGCGGTGTCTGAACGGGTCAGGACCCTCAAGTCTTGTGGTGTGGACTTTCTCAAGTCGGCTATCCATGCGTTTCGCATGCTCTGGCCGGATGAAGACCCACCCGAACTCATCGAGCCACTTGCCGAGAGACTGCTCCTTACTAAAGACCGGCTGGATCAATGGCGTGAGTCGGCCGACTGGGCTGCAGCGGACAAGGCTCTCTCCATCGTGCTTTCATGGTACGAGGACATCAACCTTGATGTTCTTGCTCGCATAAGGGGTGATGGCAAATGGCTTAATGACCAGAGCTGATCAAGAAGCGCCAGGAGCGAGCTTATGCCATGATCGAGTACACCATGGTGCACACTTGGTGTGAAGGGCCCAGCTTCCTCGACCTTGGCGACCCGCTCGTCGAAGTTGCTGATGAAGAGGGCAGCGACAGCGAAGCAACCGAGTCACATGATCCGGATGACCCGGCCACAGATGCCCCTCACCCGGCCGATGCTCCAAGCACTACTACTAGCTCCGAGAGTGCTCCTCCGAGTTCTTCTGCTCCTTAGGCTAAGAAACACTCGAACTTTGATCAGATCACCGGTATGCCGGGTACATATGTAACATACATTGCACTCTTAAGTTTTATTATGTGCCTTTTGATAAGATTTATTTGTTTGCGTTATGTTCTAAGTGCGAATCATTCAAGGGCAAGTCCCTGAGTTTCATTTTGCCGTGTCACCTTTCCTTGCCTTTGGCCCTTGTCTACCTTTTTCGGTGTTCGACATTAGGGTCTCAAAGTACGAAGGATATAGTTAGCGGGTATGAAACTTGGATAACTTGGCCGAGATTACTCGACACGTAGTATAACACGACCTGCAAAGAGTTAGGCAAAAAACTAAAGCCGACTCATGTTTCTCCTTTCTCTTTATCCGGCGTTCGTGTTTACCCGTCTTACATCTTTTTCTCTTGCTTTCCATGAAGCCGTGTTTTAGAACAACATCATAGTCGAAGAGTTGATTTCTTCCGAGTAACACTACTTGTTCCGATATAAATTTCGGGTATCACGCTAGCCGACGTAGAATAATTGAAATGGAAAACTTAAGGGGTAGTCCCCGAGTCAGTTTTTCGAATCAGACCATTTTATTATTAGCACATAGCCGGTAAACACGTCCGACCTATGAGAGTTCGAGTGATACATGCACTGCTTCTCCTAAGTATAGAAGGGACAAAGTAGTGCCACATTCCATGGCCTTTTGGTTTCATCTCCTGACCTGTCCGCCTTGTTCTTTTGCGCTTCACGAGCGTCTATGAGATAGTAGGAATCATTGTGCAATGCCTTGCTTACAATGAATGGACCTTCCCATGGAGGTGATAATTTATGCATTCTGGCTGCATTGACCTTAGCACCATATCTCCTTCTCGAAAAACGCGAGGTTGCACTTTCCGGCTATGGTAGCGTCGGAGATTTTGTTGATATATAGCGGATCTGGATAGTGCTAGTTCCCTTGCTTCTTCGAGTAAGTCTACTCCATCTTCTTGAGCCTCTTTTACCTCGGCTTTCGAGTATTGCCTTATCCTTGGCGAGTCATATTCTATGTCGGCAGGCAAAACTGCTTCAGCCCCATATACGAGGAAAAATGGCGTATAACCAGTTGACCGATTCAGAGTTGTTCTTAGGCTCCATAGTACCGAGGGTAGTTCCTCTATCCAACAACCAGGTGATCTCTGGAGTGGTTCCATTAAGCGGGGTTTTATCCTAACAGAACTAAGCCATTAGCCCGTTCAACTTGTCCATTTGATTCTGGATGGGCGACTGATGCTACATCGAGTCTTATTCGGTGTTTCCCACATAAGCGAGCAAAAGCTCCTTCGGCAAAGTTCGTGCCATTGTCAGTGATCACACTGTGTGGGTAACCGTATCTGAGGATTATATCCCTTAAGAATGTGACAGCTGTTTTATCGTCCAATTTCTTGATTGGTTTCACTTCTATCCACTTGGTGAACTTATCAATCATGACCAAGATATGAGTCATGCCTCCCCTTGCTGGTTTGAATGGTCCTACCATATATAGGCACCATACTGCAAAAGGCCAAGTGATTGGTATAGTCTTCAATTCAGATGCTGGTAAATGCGACTTAGACGCATAGTGTTGACAACCGCTGCATCTTCCGACTAACTCTTGCGCTTGTGCCAATGCACTTGGCCAGTAGAATCCATGTCGGAATGCCTTGGCTACCAATGCTCTTGATGACGCATGGTGTCCGCACTCTCCTTGATGGATATCCAATAAGATCTCCTGGCCTTTCTCTAGGCTGATACAACGCTGCAGTACACTTGTCACACTTCGCTTTTAGAGTTCCTTGTTAATTATGGTGTACGCTTTTGCTCTTCGTGTTGTTTGCCTTGCCAATGTTTCATCACTCGGCAAGGTCCCATCTTTCAAATAGCTGAATATTGGTTGTGCCCACGTTGGTATTAGTGGTTCCAGGTCTGCTTCAACATCAATATCCATTTGTTCCACCGACATAACCTGAGGAGTCCCCGAGTGTGATTCGGCGATCCCTGAATTGAACGGATCAGTCCCCGAGTGACTCGAACCTACCCCTGAGTCGATGTCCATTGGCACTGCCTCTGATTCCTGACTCGCCGGGATGACCCTGATTGATTCGGACTCTGGTGACGCCTTGATCGATGGCTTCCTAAGATGCTCCAGAGCTACCTCTGGTGGTATTGCTTGCCTAGATGATCCTAGTTTGGATAGTACATCTGCTGCCTCATTTTCTGCTCTAGGAATGTGATGAAATTTACAACCGTCAAAATATCCCGAAATTTGTTGCACCTGGAAACGATATAATGCCATGTTTGCGTCTAGCGCATCCCAATGTCCAGACACTTGCTGAACCACCAAATCCGAATCGCAAAAACACATGATCCTTTTGATACCAATTTCCTTGGCTACTTTAATGCCATGGACAAGTGCTTCATACTCGGCAATGTTGTTAGAAGCAGGAAAATGAATATGCAACACGTACCTCAGTTGATCCCTCTTTGGAGATGTGAGCACTATCCCAGCGCCCAGACCCATTTTCATCTTGGACCCGTCAAAATGCATTTTTCTAGTAATTCGGATCTGGCAGTGGTGGTTCGTACTGCATTTCCATCCATTCTACAAAGAAATCTGCAACAGCTTGAGATTTTATTGCATCTCGCCTATCATATTGTAGAGTGCATGGTGCCAGTTCGATGTCCCATTTGGCGACTCGGCCGCTGGCATCTTTGCTGCCCAATATATCCAAGATAGGTGCCTCGCATATTACCCGGATTGGGTGTTCTTGAAAATAATGTTTCAGCTTCTTTGCTGCCATATATACCCCATATGTCATCTTCTGATAATGCGGGTAATTCTGTTTCGAGACAGAGATCACTTCGCTCAAGTAATACACCGGTCTTTGGACTGATTTGCCCCCTTCTTCATGTTCAACCACTATTACTGCACTTACAACTCTGTTGGTTGCAGCGACATAAAGCAACATTGGCTCCTTGGATAATGGTGACGCTAATATTGGTGTTGTTGCCAACATTTTATTTAATTCATGGAAAGCGCTATCAGCTTGCTATGTCCATGTGAATTTGTCTGATTTCTTCATCAGCTGATATAGTGGTAGGGATTTTTCACCTAGCCGACTAACAAACCTGCTCAATGAAGCCAGGCATCCAGTAAACTTCTGGACATCATTGAGGGTTTTTGGCAATTCCATTCTTTCGATGGCCCTGATCTTTGTCGGGTTAGCTTCGATTCCTCGGCTGGATACAAGGAATCCGAGTAACTTGCCAGCCGGGACACCAAACATACATTTTTCTGGGTTAAGTTTCATCCGGAATCTTCTCAAGTTTGCGAATGTTTGACGCAAGTCCTCGATTAGAGTATGACTTTGTTTGGTTTTTATTACCACATCATCGACGTATACTTGAACATTTTTGTCCAATTGATCTTGCAAGCATTTTTGCATGCATCTTTGATATGTTGCGCCTGCATTTCTCAATCCGAATGGCATGGTGCGATAACAATAAGCCTCGTACGGGGGTGATAAAAGCTGTCTTTATTTGATCATTTGGATTCATTGGTATCTGATGGAATCCTGAATACGCATCCACAAACGACAACAACTCACACCCAACAGTAGAATCTATGACTTGATCGATCCGAGGCAGAGGAAATGGATCTTTTGGAGATGCCTTATTGAGGTTCGTGTAATCAATACACATGCGACATACCACTGCCACATTCGGGTCATCTTTTTTCTTCTCGACCAAGACTGGATTTGACAACCAGTCCGGGTGCAGTACTTCCATGATGAATCCAGCAGCTAAAAGTCTGGCAATCTCGGCAGCTATTACTTTCCTCCTATCTTCGGTGAAGCGGCGGAGGGGTTGCTTCACCGGCTTGGCATCTGGTCTTACATGAAGAGAGTGCTCAGCCAGCTCCCTCGGAACTCCTTGCAGATCTTGAGTGGACCATGCAAAGATGTCCCGATTCTCACGGAGGAAGCTGGTGAGCTCGCTTTCCTATTTGTCTGTAAGGCCAGTAACTGTGCTCTCTGGGAAAGTTTCATCCACTTGCACCTTCTTGGTTTCCTTGGTATCCTGAAATGACACACTGCCATGCGGGTTGGTGAGTGCCAGCATGGAAACTTGTGCTGCTTTGGCCAATGCTGCCACTTCCAACATCTGACTTTTCTCTTGTGCTATGACGAGTGACTCGGCCAGTGAAGATCCGACTGAGGCACAAGCAATAGATCTTTTGTAGTCCCCTTCTACTGTGATCACCCCACATGGGCCTGGCAGCTTCATCTTCAAATAAGCGATGTCAGACGTAGCCATGAACTTTGCCATAGCCGGCCTGCCGAGTAAGGCATGATATGAGCTGACCAAATCTACCACCTCGAACTCTATAGCTTCAGTGTGACAAGTTTCTCTGTTGCCTGAATAAGAAGTCGACCTAGATCTTGCCAATTGGCTCACAGGACAGTCCCGACACGATACCGTTGAAAGTTGTCTTAGTCGGCTCCAGCATGTTCATGGTAATGCCTAACTTGAGCATGGTATCCTTGTACATGATGTTGATGCTATTGCCATCATCGATCAATACCTTTGAAAATTTCACGTTGATATCTGGGCCCATGAATGTTGGATCCAAAACCAGAGCATATCCTCCAGGGGTTGGCATGATCTTGGGGTGATCTTTTATACTCCAAGTTATTTCTTGCTCAGACCAATGCATGTACTTGGGGATTGTCGGCATCGTGTCATTCACTTCCATCATTCGTCGCTGTTGGCTCTTCTTGTCATTTGTCTCTGTGACAAAGACAACATAGCTCTGGTGATGTTCTCTGTACTCATTTCTGGTTCTGTGGCCGACATGAGCGTCGTCACCTCTTGGATTATGCACCTGGTGCACAACTTCTCTTATTTCTTGATTCTGATACCTCGGCTGCCTGTTTTCATATCTGTTATCCGCTCCCATTGCCTGAGCATTTCCTCCTGTAAGTGGTGGAGGGGGAGGTGGTGGAAGCTGCTTATTCGGCGAGTCCACTCTATCTCCTTTCGGAAACCAAGTGCATTGCCTCGTCGTGTGATTGGCTGGTTTACTCGGACTAGGCGTGTGAAACTTACACGCTGATCCAACATCATCTCATAGGTGTATTTTTGTCGGTCCTGATACTGCTTCCTCTGATCGTATGGCCTTTTGCCGTCATTCTTTGGCACCCATTGTTGTTGTCCATTTGTCCTTTGATGCTGACTGCTTCCAGCATCTGTATGATCCTGACTCACAGCCGCAACCTGAGTCGAACCATACCTGTAATCTGGTCTTTCGTCTCTTCTCTTGCTTCTGTATTCGGATCTTTCCTGGCGCCTTTGCGACCCGGCAGCGTCATAGATCTGAGTCTCAGTCATCCCGTCTGCCGACATGAGCAGCGGCTGAGTCGGATCTCCTAACGCATACGAGTCGGCAATTCTTATCGTCTCTGCCAGGCTTGCGGCATATCTCTCTGTAGCCTTTGCCACAACACACTTCCATGTCTACATCCTTGTGCAAACCATGCGATTGCTTGTGACTCGATTACCCCTTCACAAGAGTTACGCATCGTACACCACCTTGTGAGGAACTCCCAGACTGTCTCATTCGGTCTTTTATTGCACATTGCCAGTTGTTGTGGGCGATTTGGCCTTTTGTAAGTGCTCGTGAAATTGCTCACGAAAGCGTCATGAAAATCGATCCAACTGTTGATGCTTCTGGGTGGAAAATTGTTCAACCATACTCGAGCTGGTCCTTCCAGCATCTGCGGCACATAACGTACTGCCCATCTCAAGTTTCCCTGCGCGATCTTCACTGCAGTTCCATAATCTATGAGCCAGTCCTCTGGCTTTGTGCTTCCATTATACGTTTTTGTCCCTCTGTCCAACTGGAAATTTGGCACCGGTGGCTCCTTCATGATCCTTGGGCCAAAGCACGGCGGACCCTGCGGACCTTGCGATTCAATTATCTCTGCCATTTTTATGCGGTCAAGCTTCAGCCTTGCATCATCCGGTTGAAGGTTCCTGCCTCCGAATCTTACTCCCATTGCTTGATATGCATGATCTGGTAGTTCGTACCCGTCATTTACCATATCCGAGTAACCATCATTATACTTATTCGCGTTCGGGTCAGCAGGCTGTTGAACCGCTTTTCCCGCGCTTTGTTGTCTTGTTTTTGGCTGAGCTGGTGCTTTATTCGGAGCTGGATTTCCTCCTCCTTCCGAGTGATTTCCGCGCCTAGCATGAGGCGCAAAATTTTGCCCTCCGTTGTCATTTCTTTGCCCAACTTTTTCCTGGTTTTCATTTCCTTGGTGATTATTTCTTTTTGCCCCCTGCGCCTGCGCCGGGTTTCCTTGAATCACTGCCAGATCATAGGCGACCATCTGCTTGTTTCTTCCAGAATCCACACTTTTTTATTTTCTCGGCCTAGGCGCCGCTCCGGGTGAGGATGGTGTGTGTCCAACCGATCTTGCCGGGACAAGAGTCGCCGAGTGAACCAGCTGTGACCTCCCTTCTATACCCGGATTTGCTATGTAATACGCCTCATTCAGCATGCTGGCTGCTTTTACTAGTTCATTGACTCGTTCTTGCTGCCTTTTCTTCCCTTCCCCCTCCAAGTGGGGTAATTCTGCCATTGCTACTTCTGCTGCTCGCAGATTAGCTGTTGCCGTGTTATATGTTGGACGCATGGCTGTCTCGTTGCTGTTCTCTGGTGTTATCTTCGATGTCGCATCTGCCAGCTCTTCGTTGAGGTTCCTTCCTCTCAATATCATTGCATCAAGCCGGGTCTTCGCGCCCTTGACTCGATTTGCCGAGTTAAGCTCTCGGATGGTGATATCCACATCATGCTGTAACTGTGCTAGCTCTTTGGCTTTCTCCAGAAATTTTATCCTGGCTTCCTCCAACTCGGCTTGCACACGTGCCGGGTCAGTTGCATGTGCCACTAGCTCTGCCAACTTATCTATCGCTTCTTGTAGCTCCTTAGCCCTCTTGCTCCTAGCTATGTTCTCTGGTTTTTCCAGCGGCGCCTTTGCTGTTCTTGCAGCGCTTGGCGTTTCCTCATGATTTCCTCCCTCTGCGTTCTCATTCACTACTGTAACTACTAGGGGAGCTATGGGGTTTGGGGCTGTCATCATTACCTCCATGGAGACGAGTTGGTGCGGTTTCCCAGCGACAGGAGCCGCTGGAGGATCCAGCGCCAAGACGATGCGCTCAGGATATGCGCGCTCCACGCGCACCACGACATAGACCTGGTGCTTGCCGAACTTGATGAAGCGACCACCTCTAGGGAACGGCTTGGTCCCAAAGCAGCCCGCGTTGTCGCTGACGAAGTTGAGCGCTCCAAACCTCTGGATGAGGCCGGAGTAGACGCGCTCGCCGGTCTTGGCGATGATGTTGCCCGTCCGGATGAAGACTCCATCAAGCACCTGCTTCTGCCCCATGGTGGGCGCCAACTGTCGTGGTGGTGGCACGACAGATGCCATGGGTAGGCTTAAGTTGGGGGCCGAATGGGTGCTTGTGGCCACCGGGGAGGGAGTGCACAGTCGAGCCATGCACGAAGAACAAGAAGAACTCTCTAGACTTAGCAATTCGATTGATACCCCAAAGATTACAAGTGATCCTTGAGATGTATCAGCTTGTGTACACAACACTAGTTCCCTACTTGGTCCAACCTCCTCCTACTTCTGCTATGCGCCCCCTTATATAGGCAGTGCTAGCTAGCTAATATCCCTTTGGGTTCTAGGGTTTACTATTTGGATCTTGGTCCCTACAATGTGGGTCGGTTCATGGGCTTGCTCTAAGACCAGTGGCCCGGTCCATAAAGCTTGACAGCTAACGGTCTTCTGGTACGTTGCTTCTTGTTCTTTTTGGCGTCATGCTGCTACTTTGTACGTCAGCGTATGCTTTGGGCGTCACCCGACTCCTTTTGTGTCACCCGACGCCGTCCTTCTATTTTGACCATGCTTTACCATTGTCCCTCCTGAACCTTACTTGGAAAGGTGCCACACGTCCTCCTTGACTCGGCCCTTCCTCGGTCGACTCGGCTTGTTGGTTCCTGCAAGGGTTACAACTTTGTCCTATGCGGGCCGACATAGTTTGTATGTCGGCTTTCATGCTTATCTTACCCGGCCGTTCTTACCCGGCCTAGTTCTTTCTTTACTCGGAGCCAACCCAGCTGCGCTATGTTTCCCCTCTCGTGACCCTACCGGGGGTTATCCCCCGACATGCTTAGGGTTTAGGCATCGGGGGCTTCTTATAGGCGAAGGGGGAGGCCGAGGAGGTGGCCAGGGGTCCTACACCCTGCCTAGGCATGGACCCACCCCTCGCCGCGCCTAGGGGGCGTGGCTGCCCTGGCACGCCTCTCCGTCTCCCCTCTGGACTTCTTGTTCCCCACGAAAAGTTATTGACTTTGATGTTTGTCCCGTCCAATTCCGAGAATATTTCCCGACTAGATTTTCTGGAACCAAAAATAGCAGAAAACATGCAACTGGCACTGTGGCAAGTTGTTAATAGGTTAGTACCAGAAAACATGTAAAAAGCACCTCAAAGTGTAGAGAAAGCAAAGCAAAGTAGATACTAAACAAGCATGGAACATGAAAAATTATAGATACGTTTCCGACGTATCACCTATGAAGGCTGACAAACATAGCTTTTCAAAATAAAGCAACCATTAAAGATTTTTTTACAAAAATCTACATAACCTATGACCTCTGGTCTGTGGTCGTAGATAGTGCATCAAATAGTCCTTTTTAGTGAACTTCCTGAGTACACTCGTACTCAAGTGTACCTTCTTAACCCTTGCTAGATTCTAAAGCCGGTGAAGACGACGTCAACACCAAAAGATGCTCCAAAGAATCTTTACAAGAAGCTAAAGTTCTTCAATGAAATCTACATACGTCAACTAAAGTAAAGACGAAGTTTCTGATTAGATATGAGTATAATCTCTAGCTATAAAACCTACTTCTGTAGAGTATTGCTATAGAAGCAATCACAAGCCATAGATATATATTAATAGTAGTAGTATTTATAGATTAGGCCTCAAGTTGCTATTTCTGGTTTTGTTATGTGTAATGTTTTCCTCACTATTTCGAGGAATGTTTTTTTGGATCTTTTGTAAAGAGTCGAGTTTTAATCTATAGTCATGTCTTGGATCCGCGATGTTTCTGTTGTACCACTCTAGAGTCGAGATTTAATCTAGAGTCGAGATTTTGTTTAAGAAGGGAAGGTTTGTAACATCCCAAAAATATTAAACAAGATTATCATTTCCAATCACCCAAAATTAGGGTTAACAAAAACTTTTGTTAATAAAATCCATATGAATGCATGTGTGTATGTGATGAATGTATGAATGCATGAATGAACTTGTTTGATTGTTGTGCAAGGAATGATTTAAAGATGAAAACAACATCATCTAAATCATTTCCAAGCAGAATCAATTCAATATAAATTCAAAAACAAAAAAAATAAGCAAATGGTCATTTTTTGCCAATCTTGCTTACTAGACCACTTTGAGTGTTTCTAGTCCAAGATTTCAAACAAAAACAAATCCATTTCTTTTCACCCCTTGCTAGACCAAGTAAAAGTGAACCCAAGCCCACCTTGCAAACTCACAGAAACATTTGTCAACCCTATTCAAATGACAATTCAAAATTGAATCTATATCATATGGGAAGATCGCCATTTCTCAAAACCCAACCAAACCAGTGCACCTTGACAAATCCAACCAACCAGAGACAACCTAGTATGTGACCATTGCACCCACCAAGTTTCACCCAAAAATTCAAATTTAAATCTCTTGCGTCCATTTCATCAAACACCTTCTAAGCACAAATCAAATTAAACAATAAACACAATTGTGAGCAGTGTGTGTGCCAACCTTGTCCCCTTCTAGTTATCACTATACTCCCAGTAGATCATTAAACTTGCCTAAGCAGCTCTAGCTCACTGTGAACTCGACCATGCCATCAATGGTTACCATGGACAAGCACCCTTGCCACCCCCATTGTTGATAGCATGCTACAAGCCTAACCAGCCTCGCCAACCGTGTCTAGCAAGCACGCCACCGTCATAACCAGAGTCATGCCAGCGCCATTAAAATTGCCATCGGTGCCGCCCAGAGCGTCGACATGTTCTGACCGAACCGCATCGCCCCACGCCTCGCCATCAAGCCGTTGAGATTTGCCAGGAGGCAGCGCACCGCCCCCTACCTTCGGCCATGCCAGTAGCTCGCTGTGAAGCCGACCCCGACAAGCTCAGCTCGCACCCTTCGGTTCCCTCGTCGCACTATAAATAGAGGCCTTCCCCACTCGAATTCTTCACACCATTCCACTCCCCTCTCTCTCAGAACCACCCCACTTCTTCCCCGAAGCAAGGCGAGCACCAGGTTGCCGGAATTTCGCCGGAGCTTGCCGCTGCTAGAGGAGAAGGGTGCCGCTGATTGGATCCACCCCAGGAGGAGCCGCCAGTACCAGGAGGATCGCCGTCGTCGACTTCGTCATTCACCCCCATTGTCGACCATCGCCTGAGCCCCGGTGATCCGCCACGAATTTCACGGCCGCGCTTAGGTTCATGCTCACACGCTTGTCAGACGTGACGGCATACTTAGCCGTTGATGCTCGATCTAATCCTACGGTTATAATCGCCCCGTACCCCGTCGCCACTCTCTGTCTCACTGACGAGTGGGGACAACCCCTTAAACCATCCGCGCGCGCTGTGCGCAGTGGGCCGGACCATTTAGCTTCCCCACGTGACCCAGTTCATTTGAAATTAGTTTTATCTATAAAATTTCAAACTTAGTTCTTGCAGTAGATTCAAAAATAAATCCAGAGAGTTTCACTAAACCAAATTGCATGAAATCAATTTTGTTAGAAAGGTTTTGAAATTATTAATCCAAGCCCGTTGGATTCAAACCATTTGGAATTGTAGATCACCTATAGTAAAAATAACAAGGCAGAGACTTTTCTGCATTCAAACATTTTTCAAAATTCAACCATAAAAGCTTTTGAGTTGATTCCAACTCTCAAAAATCACATTTGACATGACCTTTCTGAATATATAAAATATCTATGTTTACTTGCAGTAATAATGGACAAGTAATAAAAGAATGCCCCATAGGCATTTCTAGCCACTTTATTTAATTAAAATAAAAAGGTTAAACCTTATTAAATTGTGACACCACTTTAAATCACATTCCCAAGTATTAAAATATGTGGTGATGACATATGTCAACATGATCCCATATTTTAATTAGAGAATATTAAATCCTAAGTAGTTTTGCAATGAGTATAAATTACTTTTCTAAAATAAAATAAATGAAACTAGCGCCTTAATCTTTGTGATGATTGTGATGATGCTAGATCATCTACGGAAAACCTTGGTGTGATAAATAGAACTAGTTAAGTATTGTTTGGTGATTGTGTACCTCATATTTATTTATAGACACTAGTACCAACCAAGGTTACAAAGAGGAAGGAGATTACTACGAGGAAGAAGCCGAGGAGAACTTCAACCACTGCACTGCACAAGGGAAGCCTCACTATGCAAGCTACTATCTTAGCAAGCTAAGCTAAACCATGCAAGTCATACTTGCTAGCTTAAAGCTACAAGATAAATTATGCAATTCATTAGGCATGCCTTGGTTATACCACTTGATGATACCAAATCCCAATTTTATTTGCAAGCTTCAGTATTTTATTTATTTATCAAAGCTCTTTATTACTTTTACCTAGTGACTTGTGAAGTTTTGGAAAGATTTTGAAGGTAGCATAAAGAGCATAAAATTTGTCCTAAGTTAGATAAAATCTTGATGTCATCCTGAGGCATGAGATTGAACTTAGATAAGTCACACTTGATTATCACCCCTCATTAGTGTTTACCCCCAACTTTAGTGGCTAGTGCTAAGCATAAAACTTGATCATTTTAGATGGGAATACTTGGTGAAAATGATTATGAAAACCTTAGAATGATGAGTCATTCTAATGAAATGTTTTGACATGTGTTAGTGAACACAAGGTGACTTTGATGATGAAAATGTTGAGGCATGAGCCTTAGCCCTTTATAATGGTTGTCTGGATGCGATACCATTCCAATTTGACCGTACAACCACAATATCCGAATTTGGGTAGGGCTTGACTGGAAGTTTATATACCTTAGTATGGGTTCCCTTGCAACCGAGGTTTGAGCTGAGGCCACCTCGTGAAGATTGACCACCTGTGCAGTTCCCAAGATGACAGATGGTCATGGTTGGGAGGCCAAACTCGTAGGAGAGGTGCCTATACTAGGGCGTGTAATTGAAAGGTTAGGATTGATTATCCGCATACTGAATATGGTGAATTCAGGATTTTTCCTGACGGATGTATCAAATATTGTGGTGAAAGTGTACCACCTCTGCAGAGTGTCAAACTATTCGAATAGCCGCGGTTATGGATAGTTGGAGTGTCCATACTGTTCCATCGTCAGATGTTTTCAAAATGACTTGTGAAATGAATCGTGAATTTGACTTGACCACAACAGGGTTGTGAAAGTGAAAACTAAGATTCCACTTAGGTGTTATAAAACTTTAAACTAGTTTTATTTGCTTCTCAAATCAGTTAGATATAAATCTGGCTTTTTGCAAAACAACCTAGAGCTTAGCATTCCTAGTCAAACCATTTACCTGTTAGTGTTAGTTTGTGAGTACTTAAAGAGTACTCATGGATTTGTCCCTGGCTATTCCCGTGGCCAGCCTATGAAGAGGACTATCAGGAGGATGGACCGCAGGAAGGTTACGACAACAAGGATCATCTCCCATCGTTAGCATTGCCTGTGACCATGAAGATGGAGCCTCGCCCACGCTATCGTTTTTATATTTCTGCTCCTTTGAATGTACTAAGACTAGATCATGAGATCCTTTATTTGTTGTAAGATCCTATGTATGGTTTGTAATGGATGATGTACTATGATATCCAATCTATTATTTCTCACAAAAATGGTAATCCTGGGATTGTGATGTATGGCATAACAGGCATCTGGGATTAAAAATCCGGGTGTTGACAAGTTGGTATCAGAGCCATCCTGACCATAGGAGACCCTAGTTAGAATGGACGCTTGAATCAAAAACTTAGTTTTCCAAACAAAAGAAGTGAGTATTTATGAAAACCTATTCTCATTCTTACCACTTAGATTCTTTCATGAAAAATCCATGTTCCTCAAAAATTCTTGCAAACTTACATAAAATTTGACACACTTGATAATTCTACTAACTTACTCATCCTACATTTTTATAGATCGACGTGAAGTATAGAAAGCTCTATCAGTTGGGAAATGGAGGAGATATCATATTTGAGCATGATTTGGACCAGCTCTCAGAACTTCTAGAGCGCTCGCACCCCAAGTTCTTTGGAAATCAGCTCAACAATCAGGAAGGAGGAGAATTGCAATGGCTGATTGTTGCAAGTATCAGAGGGAAGATTGAAGCCCCTACCTTAGAGGGAGTCCAGTTCACCTTAAGGGAGAACAACTGGCTAAATGGACTTGCCAGGGCTATGCAGGAAGCTCTTGCCCGTCTGTGGGCAAAGCATCAATCAGATCAAGGGCACCCGCTTTGAATTCTATCCAAGGCGTGATGTTATGGGCAGCCACTGGAGGCACCATATCACCCTGAGTTGAAGCATCAAGTGGACCATCTTATCTTCATGATGTATGGCCGGCAGAAGGAGTTGGACAATGCCTGCTCCTACGCCAACCACAACTACGCCATCGCCGTCAAGAAGGACCAGACCATTGCCATGCTTGTGAAGGATCGCCAGTCTCGTCGCCGTCAGCTGGACAAGAAGGAGCGCATCATTGCCTGCCTTCATCACAGGATAACAAACTTGGAGGAGACCATCCGCGAGAGGGACATGCAGCTTGAGGAGAGGGAGAATGCAGGGGAAGATATCCGTGGAGACCCCTACTCCTATCTCAGTGACGATGATGACTTTCTGGAGGATCAAGCCATGGACTTCTTCACCGATGAGGATGACTTCGCCTTCATTGATGATGATGATGAGGATGAGAACACCGATTCCGAGGAGTAGTAGCACTTGATCACTAGAGTTAGTGAAGATGTATCCGGTCCTACTGTATCGTAGTTTCACAGAATGGTTCTTAAAACCATATGTTTCCTTGTTGTGGTGTGTGTTTGTACTGTGTGCTATGAATGAATGAAAATCAAGTTGCTAGAAAAATCTGAGTCAAACTTCAAAAACTTTTCAAAAACAAAACCCACGAACCTTAGAAATTTCCCTCTTTTCTCATGATCTATATCAATCTTCAGATGCCTCGTGGAGGAAGCAGTTCATCCCCGGACCCAATGTTGCAAATCTTGCAAATGTTGGTTTCTGACTGCGAATTTGAAAGAGCCGAACATCAAGCCAACTTAGCCACCCTTCAACACATAGCTCAGATGGCCAACAACAACCAAGGCCATGGAAACCAGGACAACCATGGGTCCAAGCTCAATAACTTTCAGAACACCAATCCACCCATCTATACTAAGTCTGAGGAGCCCTTAGATGTAGATGATTGGCTGCAAACTATGGAGAACAACCTAAAAGTTGCAGGAGTGGAAGCAACAAGAAAGTACTGTCTGCCACCCACTATCTAGCCGGAGATGCAAGAGCTTGGTGGAACAGCGTTCGTGATACGTCGGAAACGTATCTATAATTTTTGATGCTCCATGATTGTTTAGTATCTACTTTTCTTTGCTTTGTCTACACTTTGAGGTGTTTTTTATATATTTTCTGGAACTAACCTATTAACAAGTTGCCACAGTGCCAGTTGCCTATTTTCTTCTGTTTTTGGTTCCAGAAAGGCAGAAAATAATTATTCTCAGAATTGGACAGGACAAAAGGCAAAGTCAATATTTTACCGTGAGCGACACGAATCCAGAAGATGAGACGGAGAAGCGAACGAGGGCGGCCAGACCCCCTAGGCGCGGGTGTGCCCTGCCCTGCGCCTGGGTAGGGTGTGGGGTCCCTGGCCACCTCCCGGCCTCGCCTATTCGCCTATAAGAAGCCCCCAATAGAGAAACCCTAAGTACCCGATCAATATTCCACGAAAACTTCTATAGACGCCGCCACCGTCGTCCCTAGATCGGGGGGATCTGAAGTTCTTCCCAGCACCCTGCCGGAGGGGAGATCATCTCGGAGGCCTTCTCTCCGGTATGATGCTTGAGTAGTTCCACCTTGGACTATGGGTCCATGTAGTAACTAGATGGTTGTATCTCCTCCTTGTGCTTTCATGTATAAATCTTATGAGCTCCGTTCATGATCAAGATCTAATCTATTTGTAATCATGCATGTTGTGTTTATGGGGATCTGATGGATATTTCGATTATTATGTCAGATTGATTAATGGTTTTGTCTTTATGATTCTATCATGTCTGTGTTGTTTGTGATCTTGCATGCTCTCCATTGTTAGTAGCTATCTTGGCCGAGTAGTTGCTAGTGACTCCAAGAGGGGGTATTTATGCTCGATAGTGGGTTCATGCCTCTAGTTTCCAAGGGAAGTGACAAAAATCTCTTCGGTTGTAGATGTGATGTTGCCACTAGGGAGAAAACAACGGTATCTTGTACATGGAACATGTGGACTGTTTACCTTACACACTTTGCTTAAAGAAGTTGTCTATTGCTTGCAACTTAATACTGGAGGGGGTTCGGATGATAACTTGAAGGTGGACTTCTAGTCATAGATGCAGTTGGATGGCGGTCTATGTATCTTGTTGTATTTCCAAATCGAATCTCATAGGATCTTTCTGACTAGTAATTGCATTGTTATGCCTTGCTTAGTTCCTGTCAATTGCCCTGCTGTAATTTGTTTACCCTTCATGACATGTTGTTTATCTAACGAGATCACCTCTAGTGAACTATGGACCCCGGTCCAATCTTTACCATTGATACATCTTCCATTGTTACTTGTTTACTTGCTGCAAACCATTACCTTCCACACCATACGTTTAATCCTTTGTTACAGCAAACAGGTGAGCTTGACAACCTCACTGATTCGTTGGGGAAAAGTCTTGAGTTTGTGTTGTGCAGGTCTCCGCATTGCTTGCAACACCTGTGTGAAGTTTCCTTCCTCCTACTGGTTCGATAACCTCGGTTTCTTACTGAGGGAAAACTTGCTGATGTGCTTCTTCACACCTTTCTCTCGGGGTTCCCAACAGACTCCACATCAAGCACCAGGTTCTCTGGCGCCATCAAGGAGTCACCATCAAGCTTTTCTGGCGCCGTTGCCGGGGAGGCTAAGGACGTCTTCACTAGGGGAGTCCTTCACTTCCTTTCTC
Organism: Avena insularis; assembly: GCA_023614405.1. Lineage (NCBI taxonomy): Eukaryota > Viridiplantae > Streptophyta > Magnoliopsida > Poales > Poaceae > Avena > Avena insularis. Next base: position 119,336,167 of record CM042697.1, on the reverse strand, counting down.
TTTACTTTGTTTTTAGTTTTCTTATTTCCTTTTGCTTGGTTTTGTTTGCCTCTTTTCAAAAAACCCAAAAAAAATAGTCTAGTTTGGTTTGCTTCCTTTATTCAAAAACACAAAAAAATTAGTTCCTATCAGAGTCATTGCTGTTTTGGCTTGCCCACCTTTGCCAAAATGAACTCTGCTGAGAACACCAAGTTGTGTGACTTCACTAGCACAAACAACAATGATTTCCTTAGCACACCTATTGCTCCACCTGCTCCTGATGCTACCTTTTATAAAATTAAGCCTTCCTTGTTGAATCTTGTGATGAGAGAGCAATTTTCTGGTGCTAGTTCTGATGATGCTGCCGCCCATCTCAATAACTTTGTTGAACTTTGTGAGATGCATAAGTATAAGGATGTAGATGGAGATATTATTAAGCTCAATCCTTTTCCTTTCTCCTTGAGAGTAAAAGCTAAAGAATGGTTGCTATCTTTGCCTAAAAATAGTACTGATTCTTGGGCTAAGTGCAAAGATGCTTTTATTGGAAGGTACTACCCTCCTGCTAAGATTATAATGAACATGATAATGAAAAACTTGATAATGAACATGTTGCTCAAGCTTGGGAAAGAATGAAATCTTTGGTTAAAAATTGTCCCACTCATGGACTCGCTGCTTGGATGATTATCCAAACTTTTTATGCAGGTTTGAATTTCTCCTCAAGAAACCTGTTGGATTCAGCTGCTGGAGGTACCTTTATGAGCATCACTTTGGGTGCTACAACTAGACTCCTTGATAATATGATGGTTAACTACTCTGAATGGCACACTGAGAGAGCTCCACAAGGTAAGAAGGTAAATTCTGTTGAGGAAACTTCCTCTTTGAGTGATAAGATTGATGTTATTATGGCTATGCTTGTTAATGGGAAAGCTCCTCTAGATCCTAAAGGTTCCTTAGCCTCTTTGGTTGCTCAAGAAGAGCAAGTTGATGTGAACTTCATTAGAAACAACAATTTCAACAACAATGCCTATAGGAATAATTTTGGTGGTAACAACAATTATAGGCCTTATCCTCCTAATAATGGCAACTCCTATGGAAGCTCTTACAACAATGCTAGAAGTGCCCCCTCTGAACTCGAAGTCATGCTCAAAGACTTTATTAGTAAGCAAACCACTTTCAATAAGGATATGGAGGAAAAACTTCTAAATGTTGAGAAAAACATATCCTCTTTGTCTAAAGCTCAGTCTTCCTTGATTAATAAAATGGCTGCTAAATCTGAAACCATGGAAAATACCTTTGCTACTGCTCATGCCATACAAGTTACTATTGATGAAAATGTTAGGTTGTTAGCTCAACTTCATGCTAGGTGGGAAAGAGAAGCTGAAATTGATAGAAACAATAGTGTGTGCACCATCACCACTAAACCACAAGTAGTCCCTATTCCTCCTCCTACTATGCGTAAGCCTATTGAGCCTACTACTAGTGTTGCTAAGTTTGATTTTGATATTGATGGTTGCAATATTTCTGAAGTTATTATGTTCCTACAAAAGGTTGCTAGAAGTCCTGATGCTAGTGATATGCATGTTGCTTTCACAAAACATATTACAGATGCTCTTGTGAAAATTAAGGAAGAGAAGCTAAAACACAAAGCTTATATTCCTAGGAAAGTAGAAGATAGTTGGGAACCCATTATTAATATGCAAGTAAATGAACTTTGATCTCAAAGCTTCAGGTGATCTTGGTTCTAGTGTCTCTATTATGCCTAGGAAGATTTATGAAATGCTTGATTTGCCACCGTTGGAAGATTGTTATTTGGATGTCCCACTCAATGATAATGCTAAGAAGAAACTCATGGGGAGTATTAATGATGTTCTCATTATGGTTAACAATGCTTATGTCCCTATGGATTTCTATGTTTTGGATGTTGAATACAATGCTTCTTGTCCTATTACTTTGGGAAGACCTTTTCTTAGAACAGTTGGTGCCATCATTGATATGAAAGAAGGCACCATTAAATATCATTTTCCATTCAATAAAGGTATTGAACACTTCCCTATGAGGATATAGAAGTTGCTTTTTGCTCCTCCTTTGAAAGCAAGGTTTGATGTGAATGCTTCTTCATTTGAAAATACTTGATTCTTCTTGCTTTTTGTGCCTAACTTAAAGGCGTTAAAGAAAAGTACTTGTTGGGAGATAACCCAAGAGTTTCCTTGAGTCTTGAAAGTTATTACTTCAGTAATGACCTCTCCTTATCATTTTTGTTTGATTTTTGTGCCAAGAATGACCTCTAATGAGAGGGAAGTAAGATTAGGGGACTTGCTGTCCGAAATAGATTTATGTGCTCCACCAAAGAAATTCGTGAGGAGTCTAGATAACTCGGATTAATCTCAAAATTTACAAATAAATCCCTAGTATGTTAGATAACTTTCGTTAGTTCAACACTTTTTGATTTGAGCAACACAAGATGTTCGAAAAAATCGGTTTCTACCTGCTGGTCTATTTTGATAGATTGCTGCCATTATTTGCATTTGCTTCTTATTGATTCCTTTTTTGAGTTCTCTTTAGGTGAACTAAGCTTTTTGAATGAGTTGCTACAGTAGCTTGTGTTTTTAGTGAAAAGTCTTTATGTTCCAAATTTTTGCCAGAGGTCTAATATATTTTGAATACACTAATGTTGCTAATAACGATTGTGTGAAGTTTTGTATAAAGGAAAAGTTTCAGGTGTAAAGAGAGAATGATGTAACGAGATGAAGAATAGACAAAAGATCAAGCTTGGGGATGCCACCCTGGTGTCACCCCAAGAAATATCCAAGAGTTACAAGCGTCAAAGCTTGGGGATGCCCAAGGCATACTCTTCTTCACCAATAAAAATCTCAGGTCTTTCTAGACATTCATTTTTATTGTTTCATGCACTATTGTGTTGTTCTTGGAGCATCTTAGTTTTCGTTTTAGTTTGCTTGAATAAAGTAGTTTTGACCCCCGTTCTCGCTGTGTTGTTGCAAATAAGTTGCTTGGTATTGGAAAAGAGTAGTAAGTTCTTGCTTGTAAGTGCAAGAGGATCTTGCATTGACTGTGACTTAGACTTTAGCATGACACTCTAGGTGTTGTTTTGACCTTATGCTTAGTGATTATTGATGTAGCTTGTCTTGTTCCAAACAATTGGGATTGCTTAGTGTGCCTTGAAGAAATTGTGCGTTGTTTTAGCATGCAAAAGCATAGTATTGTGGTATTCTCCTTCGATGTTTTGTTTGGGTTTACTTGGCACATGCTCACACCATGTTATGACTATGAAAAGTCACCATAGCCTCTATGATCATTTAGTCTTTGATTTGTAGTACCACTCTAAGCTTTGATTAGTAATGCTTTGTTGCACTGCATGATTATGGCCATTATTGCTATCTTAGTTGGTTGCTCCCGGTCTATTGCTAGCCTCCACTTGTATGAGTAAGCTCTACTCATGGTTCCAACTCCAAAGTGTAGAGGTCCCAAACTTTAATAAGGTAGAGATCCCTGTGTTTACAATGCTAGTCCCTGGATCAATAGCTAGCATCCACAGTTAAGATGTAATATCAAGAAACAAAGGTCATATTACAACTTTATAACCAGGAATAAAATAATTCATTACATCTTATATAGCTAAATTGGATATCTCATTACAATGCAGCAGTAATAACTATATAGCATGGAGTCCTTCATCTTCAAAGTGCCACATGCAATCATGTTGGTTGTAGACTTGTAATCCTAATCAACACACTTCACTAACATCAAACAAACCTGCAACATAATAAGTTACAGCCACAAGGGTCAATACATTTGAATTGTATTGCCTAGTGATACTATGGTAGAATAGTGGTATCTATCATCTATATGCATTTGGCTAACTGGAGCTTAGGCTTGCTTTGCTCAAAAATAGATTTTCCTTATCATTTAAAAAAAACTAAGTTTTTGTTTGTCAAATCACCCAAGGCATCTACCAATAGAAATTGGTGATCCTTTAACCCTTGTTCAACCACAAGTTTTTAACTTAGAAATTGGGATGAGGAGATCCTTGATAGCTTCCATGTCTTGATGCTCAAATTGTCCGTTGCCGGGGACACGTCTAAGTACTTAGATTTTACTCTATCGAGAGGTGGTGCACTTTCCCCACAAGACTCGACATGCATCGAGACAAGATCTTTCAGAAGCCTTCCCTTAGACCAAAATGGACGCGCTCCAAACCTATCACCCCTACCACCAACTGTCCATCTAGCTAAGTTATTGCAACCTATATGATCCAGGCAGAGCCCATAATGCCAAGTGGCTGCACTTGAAGCTTCTCAACATTTGACATCTCAAATCTCTTTGTTCCTAGGTGGCTTTCCACAAGTGAGATACACTAGGGTAGGCCATAAATGTGGGGCCCTGTGTAACCACTCAACATAAACCATTCTCACCATTCCACCCAGGTGATTCATTCACATAGTTATTTTATTAAACAAAACACAAGTCATAGACTTAGAAATTTCTCATAGCATTAATATAATCCACCCTTGGTTGCTACTAGCTAGGCTAAGCATGGCAATAGAAAGTATCTTAACTTAGAGAAAATTCTAACAATTCTACAACTACTAGGATTTCCCAAGCATAGAATATAGATACTTAGCAAAAATATTCATGCAAGCCCTATACAAAATATCACTAATGCATAGTCAAAATATTGGGACAAAATATGAAGCACCACTTGCCTTTTTGGTTGTCACATCCCAAAATTTTCCAAATTTTGAAATGTGAAAAATAGATAAACAAAATAAACAATTGTTGATTTTTAGGGTGAGAAGAAACTTTTTGATTCCAATTGGAAACATCAAAACCTATTTTGATCAAATAAAAATCCTAAAGGGATTTGAAAAGATAAACAAATAATAAATAAATTATAATAATTGGAATCACTATTTTTGGATCTTTTAATAAAAAGATTTGGTTTTCAAAAGGAAAGTAGAATTAATAAATAAGGATTATTTTATAGAGCCAAATTAGATCTTGGCCAAGCTTTTGAAATAAAATATTTCTATTTGATAAAAAGAGTAAAGGTTTATTTAAATAAAATAATGAGGATTTATTAATATCCAATTTTATTGAAGTAAAGGCTTTTCCATTTTAAATAGACACTAAAACTTGTTAATTTATTTTAAATAAGATTTCCAAGTGTTTTTGTTTTCAAATAAAACCTACTGAAATGGTTTTGATATTATTTAGATTTCAAATAGAGTTTTTAAATAAATTAAATCCTATTTGAATTAATGACTAAGGTCTATTTATTTAATTATTAATGGATCCTAAAAAGAATAAAAATTATTTTGTTTTGGACTTTGATTTATGTTATTAAACAGAATTAAAATCAATACAAGGTTTGGTGGTGGTTTGATTTGAATTGGTGTTCGAATTATTTGTTTGAAAATCAAAACAGAAATTCAAATTGGAAAAATAAAAAAACTTTCAGTATAAAAAAAGTGAATCAAACCCAACCCACTAAGCAAGGCCCAGCAAGCCCACTAACTTCCTGGCCCCATTTTCCCCTCCCTCACTCTTGTTGATAGACGGACCCCACAACGCCAGCACATCGTCTTCAACCCTGCGACCAGCTCCCCCATTCATCGCTGCAGTTTCTGGCCGCACTTTAATTCGTTAAATTTGCGTTGATGGCACAGTAATCCAGCCCCGCGACAATGCCTTCTTAACCGCCACCCCTTTCTCTCTAATTTCCCCCAGACCCCATGCCTCTGGAGCCACCAGGCTGCCTCGAATCGGCTTTGCATTGCCGCTGCTCCGGCGAGCTTCTCCAGCAAATTCCAGCGTCGACCAACCGCCCCTCGCCTCCTCAACCACACTAGCATGCTCCCCATTCCCTGACGCTTCTCATTCCACGGCTTGCTCTGCTGAAACCGTAAAGGCCGGCAACCTCGACACCGAGCGCCACCGTCTTCTGCCGTTTCTCCGGCAAGCTCCCCCTGGTAAGATCAGACCGCCCTAGCACCTCCCGTTGATGCTCCTCTACTCCCCACGCTACCAAGCGTCTAATCAGATGTTCGCTTGACTTAGGGTGACCTGTAGCCCCATCCCTGACGACGCCTGAGCACACCCGTCGCCAGGAGCAACTCCGGCGAGCGATTGCCGCCCACCCCGAGCGCCCCTTCGACGGAGAAGACAACGTTGAGCTTCAGCATCACCCTGGGAACCCTGTGAGCATCTCCTCTCCCTCCCTTCCTTCCTGCTTCGCCAAAACCACCGCGAGCAGATCCCGCGCCGCTAGTCGCCGCCGCCAGCGCCGCCCACTCTTGGTCAAGCGCATAGCATCCGTTGGATCTGAATCTTGCGGCTAAGAATAGATTTAGGCGAAGGGGTATGCGTCAATCTGAGCCGTGCGATTTAAGTGAAATCCTGCGGTCCAGAGAGGCTGATCTGCACGAAGCGGTACCGTCCAGTTAGATTGCGCCACGTGGCCAGTCTGTTTGAATAAAACCAGAAAAATGTTCTATTTGATTTGCAAACTTGTAAAATTCATAACTTTAATTCCACATGTCCAAAGTTTGCAAATTTTATATCAATGGATTCACCAGAACAAGTTCTTTGCAACCATGCACTTTTTTTAATGTTTTGCTTCTGGAAAATTGGTTGAATTTGCAGAAACTTGTGTAGGCTTATTTTGAATATAAAAATTGTTCTAGAAATATTTTTAATATGAAATCTTTGCAAAATGGTTTGTTTTGAACCTACTGACCCTAGGAACCAACTTATGGATTTAAAAATGTATTATATGAAGTTAAGGAATAAATATTAGAGTTAGAGCATTTCTAGTCAAATAAAAATATTGTTTATGATTTAGAAATGATTTTTGAGTGAAACCTTGGGAAATGTTTTGATTCAAACCTTCTGACGCTAAACACCAAGTTTTGAGAATTAAAATATATTTGGTGAACCCTTTAAAGAATATTGCTTTGCTAAAAGCATTTTCAACCACATAAAATATGGATTTGATTTAAAAATGGTTTATAGATAAAACCTTTTGAAAATGGTTTTACCACCTTGGTAAATGACCAATGTGAGCTTGAAGATGTTTAGAACCTAGTAGAAACCACTTTTCCAAATAAAACTATCTTTTGCATGCTTGCATAACCTTGTTTTTATTATTTTATGTGTGAGAAATTGTTTGAATGCTAGTTGAATATATGTTTACTTGATAGAAATGTAGTGAAGTTAGAAGAGTGTGATATTTGCAAGATCAAGAAGTGAACCAACGTTCTCTACTAAAAAGGCAAGTGACACTATCATCCAAGTCCTACTATTTTCATTACACTTAGTGAATTTTTGAAACATGCATGATAAGGACTACTATATTTTATGCTATGCTAAATCCTAATAGGATACCCTTATATCTCCCTTAGTGGAAACATTATAGTTGTAGTATGCTTAGCCCTGCTATATATTTGGGATGGGATACATGTTATGATTATATGAAGAGTTGAAAAGATATATGTTTTATATAATAAAACAAGTACTCAATGAACCACCTGGGTGGACAAGGATACTCAAGTTTTGGACAAGGTGGCACAAAGGGAACCATGTTTATATGGCTATCTATTTGTATGTGCACTAGAAGAAAACCACCTAGGGACTTAGAGATTGAACATGTTTCTCAGACGGTGCTTACAGCCACATGCTAAATGGGCTCTGGCTTAGTCAACTACATAGTGGAAGACCCATGCATTGGCATCTTCAGGTTAACTAGAAATGTGTAAGGGAAATTTATCCCTACATTGGTGCCTGGTTGACAAGCTAGCATTGTGTATTGGGAGGACTTCTATGGAAAGACTTTGTCACATTCTCGATCTGCCAGTACTCCATTTTGGTGAGTACTTATCCAGCGGCCACTGGTGGCATCAAGACGAGATTGTGTCATGTGGGTAAAGCGTACAACTTCTGCAGAAGATCAAAATTCTAAGTACTTAGCAGTGTCCCCGGTTATGGACAATACTGGGCAACTAAGGCCTGAAGCTATGGAAGATCTCGACATTCCAATTTCTCAAAGTAAAACTCGATGGTGACAACAAGGGATTTGAAGCACTTGGAGTTTTTCCAAGAAGTTCAGAAAGATTTGACAAAAGATCAAAACTATTTTGAAAAGATAGGATAAAACTCTATTGCTTTCTGCAAAAGAGCCTAAACCCTACTTAGCCAAATATGCATGTAATGATAGGATCCACTTATTTCTACATAGTAGTGAAACTTGCCAATACAATTCAAATGTATTGACCCTTGTGGCTGCAACTTATTATGTTGCAGGTTTGTTTGATGTTAGTGAAGTGTGTTGAATAGGATTACAAGTCTACAACCAACATGATTGCCTATGGCACTTTGAAGATGAAGGACTCCATGCTATAGTTATTTATGTTGCATTGTAATGAGATAGCCAAATGAGCTATGTAAGATGTAATAAATTATTTTATTCCTGGTTATAAAGTTGTATTATGACCTTTGTATCTTGATATTACATCTTAACTATGGATGCTAGCTATTGATCCAGGGACTAGCATTGTAAACACAAGGATCTCTACCTTATTAAAGGTTGGGAACCTTACAGATGGTATCAGAGCACAGTGTTGCCTGTATAATTGTAACCCTAGGATTGGACAAAACCCCTTAGAAAAATAGGAGTTGTATTTGTTCCAAAAACTTATTTACAAACAATCTTGTAAACTCTTTCCTCAACCTTTTTGGTTTTTGATTATACATCTCTTCCTTTTCAACTTAATGGACAAAGCCTTCACCATGATCAATGACTTCAACTTTAGTTTCACCAAGGACTTCAACTTAGACATCACTAAAGACTACAAGTGAGAACCAAGAGACATTAGATTGCCTACCAAAGACATTGATATCAAGTTAGAGTATGGATCATATTGACCTATGAGGTATGATTATACTAAGTTATTTATTTCAAGAAAACTTGTTGTATCCTTCAACTCATGAGTTAAGCTCATAAGTTTTTAAGTGGATAGTTGCTTGTTGATTTTTTGATTGTTTGATTGAACTTGGATGTTTTGAGTTGTGTGTTAGAACTTCTTAAAAACCTATCCATCATCACTTATCCCTATCAAACCAATAGATGCCTCCCCGTCGTGCGAACCCCAACCAAAACAACAACATCACTCCTGAGATGCAGATGATGACAAATGTATAATAACTGATGCAGGAGATGACCACATTCATACAGAATCAGAACAACAACAAAAACAACAACAATCAGAATAATCCTCCAGCACTTGACATGATCACCAAGTTTCTAAAACTTAGGCCTGCAAGGTTCTCTGGAACAACTGACCCAATGGTAGCCGATGATTGGTTACGTTCGGTGAATAAGGACTTAGTGACTGTTGGCTGCACCAATGAAGAAAAAGTTAGGTTTGCAGCATTTCTGCTTGAAGGACCAGCAGCAACATGGTGGGACAACTTTCAGATCACCCCTCCCCTTGAGGATGTGACTTGCGCTATTTTTGAGGATGGTTTCCGTACAACTCACATCTCACCTGGAGTGATGTACTTGAAGAAAAGGAGTTTCACAATCTAAAATAGCGTCACCTTAGTGTGGCTGAGTATATTGAAGAATTCAACAATCTGGCATGATATGCACCGGATGAATTTGACACAGATGCTAAGAGAAAGGAGAAATTTCTTGAAGGACTTAATGATGAGTTGAACCTGCAGCTGTTGTTGCCTATGTCCCAACTTATCAATCACTCTGTGACAAAGCCACCATTTTGGAAAATAAGATGAATCAAGTTGAGAACAGAAAGAGGAAGCATAAACTCAAGAATCACTCAGGATCATCACAAAAGAAGCATTCATTCAAAAAGAGCAAGGAAGATTCTGAACCACATCAGTATCTCCACAACAACAATGGAAGTGATAATAATGGAAATGATACTGACAATGGAGATGACCTTGGTCAGAGCCAACATGACACTTTCAGGAAGAAAGATATTAGCCAGTTGTAGTGCTATAATTGTAAGGAACTTGGACACTATGCATCAGACTGTCCTAAGAAGAAAAAGAAAAAGGATGCTAGAAGAGCCAATGGAAATGACTCCAATGTGACCTAGAAAGGACATGTGAACCACATTGACATGGATGGAAACTTTGAAGAGATAGAAGAAGTGGATGTTAGAAACTAGTTAACTCAGAAGAGTCAAATAAGGATTCCTTATCTGGATATTAAGTGTTGAACACATAGTCAAGTGAACCATCAATGTAATCCTATGAGACTTTGTTTTAAGGGTGGTAGTACCCTAGTTGCCTTGAAGCCAACTTGTAACCCTAGCCTTCCCAAATCTCGGGACGAGATTTCTTTTAAGGGTGGTAGCCTGTCACATCCCAAAATTTTCCAAATTTTGAAATGTGAAAAATAAATAAAGAAAATAAACAATTGTTGATTTTTACGGTGAGAAGAAACTTTTTGATTCCAATTGGAAATATCAAAACCTATTTTGATCAAATAAAAATCCTGAAGGGATTTGAAAAGATAAACAAATAATAAATAAAATTATAATAATTGGAATCACTATTTTTGGATCTTTTAATAAAAAGATTTGGTTTTCAAAAGCAACGTAGAATTAATAAATAAGGATTATTTTATAGAGACAGATTAGATCTTGGCCAAGCTTTTGAAATAAAATATTTCTATTTGATAAAAAGAGTAAAGGTTTATTTAAATAAAATAATGAGGATTTATTAATATCCAATTTTATTAAAGTAAAGGCTTTTCCATTTTAAATAAACACTAAAACTTGTTAATTTATTTTAAATAAGATTTCCAAGTGTTTTTGTTTTCAAATAAAACCTACTGAAATGGTTTTGATATTATTTAGATTTCAAATAGAGTTTTTAAATAAATTAAATCCTATTTGAATTAATGACTAAGGTCTATTTATTTAATTATTAATGGATCCTAAAAAAGAATAAAAATTATTTTATTTTGGACTTTGGTTTATGTTATTAAACAGAATTAAAATCAATACAAGGTTTGGTGGTGGTTTGATTTGAATTGGTGTTTGAATTATTTGTTTGAAAATCAAAACAGAAATTCAAATTGGAAAAAGAAAAAAACTTTCAGTATAAAAAAAAGTGAATCAAACCCAACCCACTAAGGAAGGCCCAGCAAGCCCACTCGCAGCCCAACTTCCCCCCCAGCAAATCGTTTTTCACCCACGCGCGCACCCGATGAGTCGCTGACCGCTGGCCCCATTTTTCCCTCCCTCACTCTCGCTGACAGACGGACCCCACCACGCCAGCACATCGTCTTCAACCCTGCGACCAGCTCCCCCCATTCATCGCTGCAGTTTCTGGCCGCACTTTAATTCGTTAAATTTGCGTTGATGGCGCAGTAATCCAGCCCCACGACTATGCCTTCTTAACCGCCACCCCTTTCTCTCCAATTTCCCCCAGACCCCATGCCTCTGGAGCCACCAGGCTGCCTCGAATCGGCTTTGCACCGCCGCTGCTCCGGCGAGCTTCTCCAGCAAATTCCGGCGCCGCCCCTCGCCTCCTCAACCACACTAGCATGCTCCCCATTCCCTGACGCTTCTCTCTGCCCCCACGGCTTGCCCGCGCGAGCATCTTAGCGTCGGTAACCTTGACACCGAGCGCCACCGTCTTCTGCCGTTTCTCCGGTGAGCTCCCCCTGGTAAGATCAGACCGCCCCAGCACTTCCTGATGATGCTCCTCTACTCCCCACGCTCGCTCGCGTCTAACCGTATGCTTCCCTTGACTTAGGTTGACCTGTAGCCCCATCCCCGACGACGCCTGAGCACACCCGTCGCCAGGAGCAACTCCGAGGAGCGATTGCCGCCCACCCCGAGCGCCCCTTCGACGGAGAAGACAACGTTGAGCTTCAGCATCGCCCTACGAACCCTGTGAGCATCTCCTCTCCCTCCCTTCCTTCCTGCTTCACCAGAACCACCGCGAGCAGAGCCCGCGCCGCCAGTCGCCGCCACCAGCGCCGCCCACTCTTGGTCAAGCGCATAACATCCGTTGGATCTGAATCTTGCGGCTAAGAATAGATTTAGGCGAAGGGGTATGCGTCAATCTGAGCCGTGCAATTTAAGTGAAATCCCGCGGTCCAGAGAGGCTGATCCGCACGAAGCGGTACCGTCCAGTTAGATTGCGCCACGTGGCCAGTCTGTTTGAATAAAACCAGAAAATGTTCTATTTGATTTGCAAACTTGTAAAATTCATAACTTTAATTCTACACGTCCAAATTTTGCAAATTTTATATCAATTGATTCAGAAGAACAAGTACTTTGCAACCATGAAATTTGTTTAATGTTTTGCATCTGGAAAATTGGTTGAATTTGCAGAAACTTGTGTAGGCTTATTTTGAATATAAAAATTGTTCTAGAAATATTTTTAATATGAAATCTTTGCAAAATGGTTTGTTTTGAACCTACTGACCCTAGGAACCAACTTATGGATTTAAAAATGTATTATATGAAGTTAAGGAATAAATATTAGAGTTAGAGCATTTCTAGTCAAATAAAAATATTGTTTATGATTTAGAAATGATTTCTGAGTGAAACCTTGGGAAATGTTTTGATTCAAACCTTCTGACCCTAAACACCAAGTTTTGAGAATTAAAATATATTTTGTGAACCCTTTAAAGAATATTGCTTTGCTAAAAGCATTTTTAACCACATAAAATATGGATTTGATTTAAAAATGGTTTATAGATAAAACCTTTTGCAAATGGTTTTACCACCTTGGTAAATGACCAATGTGAGCTTGAAGATGTTTAGAACCTAGTAGAAACCACTTTTCCAAATAAAACTATCTTTTGCATGCTTGCATGCATAACCTTGTTTTTATTATTTTATGTGTGAGAAATTGTTTGAATGCTAGTTGAATATATGTTTACTTGATTGAATTGTAGGGAAGTTAGAAGAGTGTGATATTTGCAAGATCAAGAAGTGAACCAACATTCTCTACTAAAAAGTCAAGTGACACTATCATCCAAGTCCTACTATTTTCATTACACTTAGTGAATTTTTGAAACATGCATGATAAGGACTACTATATTTTATGCTATGCTAAATCCTAATAGGATACCCTTATATCTCCCTTAGTGGAAACATTGTAGTTGTAGTATTCTTAGCCCTGCTATATATTTGGGATGGGATACATGTTATGATTATATGAAGAGTTGAAAAGATATATGTTTTATATAATAAAACAAGTACTCAATAAACCACCTGGGTGGACAAGGATACTCAAGTTTTGGACAAGGTGGCACAAAGGGAACCATGTTTATATGGCTATCTATTTGTATGTGCACTAGAAGAAAACCACCTAGGGACTTAGAGATTGAACATGTTTCTCGTACAGTGGCTTCTGTGTACAGCCACATGCTAAATGGGCTCTGGCTTAGTCAACTACATAGTGGAAGACCCATGCATTGGCATCTTCAGGTTAACTAGAAATGTGTAAGGGAAATTTATCCCTACATTTGTGCCTGGTTGACAAGCTAGCATTATGTATTGGGAGGACTTCTATGGAAAGACTTTGTCACATTCTCGATCTGCCAGTACTCCATTTTGGTGAGTACTTATCCAGCGGCCACTGGTGGCATCAAGATGAGATTGTGTCATGTGGGTAAAGTGTACAACTTCTGCAGAAGATCAAAATTCTAAGTACTTAGCCATGTCCCCGGTTATGGACAATACTGAGCAACTAAGGCCAGAAGCTATGGAAGATCTCAACATTCCAATTTCTCAAAGTAAAACTCGATGGTGACAACAAGGGATTTGAAGCACTTGGAGTTTTTCCAAGAAGTTCAGAAAGATTTGACAAAAGATCAAAACTTTTTTGAAAAGATAGGATAAAACTATATTGCTTTCTGCAAAAGAGCCTAAACCCTACTTAGCCAAATATGCATGTAATGATAGGATCCACTTATTTCTACATAGTAGTGAAACTTGCCAATACAATTCAAATGTATTGACCCTTGTGGCTGCAACTTATTATGTTGCAGGTTTGTTTGATGTTAGTGAAGTGTGTTGAATAGGATTACAAGTCTACAACCAACATGATTGCCTGTGGCACTTTGAAGATGAAGGACTCCATGCTATAGTTATTTCTGCTGCATTGTAATGAGATAGCCAAATGAGCTATGTAAGATGTAATAAACTATTTTATTCCTGGTTATAAAGTTGTATTATGACCTTTGAATCTTGATATTACATCTTAACTGTGGATGCTAGCTATTGATCCAGGTACTAGCATTGTAAACACAGGGATCTCTACCTTATTAAAGGTTGGGAACCTTACATTGGTAGAGAATATAAGTTCACTCCTTGATCTTGCAATAGTCACACTCTTCAAATTTCACTACAATTCAATCAAGGCACAAATTCAATCTAGCTTTCAAACAATCCACCACATAAAATGAATAAACAAGGCAATGCATGCAAGCATGCAAAAGATTTTTTTATTTTGAAAGGTGGTTTCTAATAGGATATAAACATTTTAAAACACCTATTGGTCATTTGTAAAAGTGGTAAGGTCATTTGAAAAACAAGTTAGTGAAAATGGCCACTTTAAATCATTTTTGTCTTGCTAGGAATGATTTAAATCAAAGGAATAATTTCTAGTGTTTGCCAATATATTTTTAAACACAATTGTTAGTTTTTATGGTCAAAGTGTTTTAAAACAAAATTATTTACAAAAGGTTTCACTCAAAAACCATTTTTAAATCAAGCACCATTTATTTTGTTAGAAATGCCTATGAACAAAGTAATAATTTTACTACGGTTAATCAAATACATTTTTAAATCCAAAACATGGTGTTTAGGGTCAGAGAGTTTAATTAAAACCATTTTAATAAGGTTTTACTCAAAAAACATTTTTAAATCATATTCAACATTTTTATTTAACTATAAATGCTTCTATTCAAAGGAATATTTCCTAAGTGTCATAATATATATTTTTAAATCCAAAAGTTGGTTTCTATGGTTAGTAGGTTCAAAACAATCCATTTACAAAAGATTTTACCCTAAAAACATTTTTAGAATCAATTTTATACACAAAACATGCCTAAACATGTTTCTATAAAAACAACTAATTTTCCAGAAGCAAAACACTAAACAAAGGGTATGGTTGGAAAGTATTCTTCTTGCTGATTCCAATGATATAAAGTTTGCAAATTTTGGACGTGTGTATCAAAAGTTATGGAATTTACAATTTCAAACATCTAATAGGATAGTTTCTGTTTTTAAATCAAAACACTAGCCACGCGTCATATTTCTATTGGCTGAAAATGTTTTGTGCGGATCGATCGATACAGACCGTAGGATTTAAGTGAGATCGCATGGTTTAGATCTAACATACCCCTTCGCTTAAGTGGATCTAACATGTCCTTACGATTTAAATCTAACGGCTGACAGAGCTGTGACCTAAGATGGGCGGCAGCAGCGCTCTGGCGGTGGCGTTGCCGATGATTTAGAAAGTGCGGGAGAGGGAGAGGTTGATTACTGGGTTCGTCGCGACGTGATGAAGCTCGAGGTGGTCGTTGCAGGGGCAGGGGCACATAGTGGCGTCGGGGATTCCTCGCCGGAGTCACTCCTGACGTCGGGCACACTCTGTCTAAGACGGAGGCGAGGCTACGGTGCATGCCAGAGAAAATAGAAGGTGTTGTTAGATGCGCAAGGTCGTGGCGAGTACACGCGTGTGAAAGAGAGGGAGAGGGTAGGTCAGGTTTTACCAGGGGAGCTCGTCGGAGAAATGGCAGACGACGGTGGTGCTCGGTTGAAGACATAGTCGAGTATCTGGGGCACGCGCGGGCAAGCTCGTGGTACTGGAAGATGCGTAAGAGTGTGGGGAATGTTCCTGTGGAGGTTGGGGGCAGTGGGGAGGGTCAACTTCGCCGGAATTTGACGGGGAACTCGTCGGAGGTAGGAGGTTTGAGGTGAGCAGTTCGAACGGCCTGGAGGCAGAGAGAGCCTGGCGAGTGAGGGAAATCAGAGAGGGGAGAGGGGCGCTTAAGTGTGTGAGGTCATGGGGCTGAATTAGCGCGTCGTTAATGCGGAATCAAGCGCGCATTCAAAGGCAGAAACGACAACGACGAGAGAGGGGGACTAGGTCGCAGGGTTGAAGATGGTGACGTGTTAGGTGGGGTCCAGAGGTCAATGAGAGGGGATGGTTACGCGTGGGGTCCTACTGTCAGCGTCTGAGGGGGTTGGGTTTGCGGTAAGAAAACAATTCGGGGAGGGAGAAGAGGTGGGCTGCGCTGCTGGGCTAGATGGGCTGGGCTGGTTCTTTCCCTTTTTCTTTTTCTTTTTCTGTTTTCTTTTTCTGTTTTTGAATTTTGTTCAAATAATTCAAACACCATTTGAATTCAGATCTTTACCAAACTTTCAGTAAGTTTCTATTATGTTTAAACATGTATTTTAAAGACCATTTAGGAATAAGTCTTTAATTCATTTATGGTTTATTATTTATTTAAAATAGGCACTTGCCTTTATTTAAATAGGATTTAAATTATATTTTCAAACTCTTATTTAAATCCTAATTTTCACCAAACCTTTTTCAGTAGGTTTTATTTATTTAATAGGGTGTTAAATAATTCACTTTGAATTATTTGATTTTTTTTAATATGATTTATTAATCATTTAAATTAGGCATTTGTCTTTATTCAAATAAAATCAAATATGGTTTTAATTCCATATAAGTTTTATTCAAATGATTCTTTTAAGTTAATTAGATAAATTTTTAATCCTCTTTGGTAAATTCCTATTTATTATTTTCTCATGATTTAATTATTCATTTACCTAAGGGATTTTGTCTCCATTTAAATATAATTAAAATATGGTTTAATCCCATATGTTTTTATTTGATTATTCTTTATCCCTTTATTTTATTTGGATTTGAATTATCTTAATTCTATTTTCTTATGGATTTGGCCAAGATTTAATTTGACTTTTTAAATATCCCTTATTTCTTTCTTTCTTTCTTTATCTTATAAAATCCATATCTTTTTATTTATAGATCCAAAATTGGTGATTCCAATTTGTAGAATTTTATTTAATACTTGTTTATCCTTTTAAATATCTTTAGGATTATTTTGCTCACAATTTGGTATGGATTTTAGATAGGAGTTTTATTATCTTTGGAAATTTAATTCCTTTATCTTATTAAATTCATAAGTTTTTATCAATGACTCCAAAGTGAATGAAATCAATTTCTATGGTTTTATAATATTTTTATTTGTCATTATTGATCATCTATAAATGTTTGTTGATAGATTTTTACATGGATCAATTCCATAGTCTTTGAGAGATCTCGAATATGATTTTGTTCCATTAGGGTTTTTAGGGTTTTGGTTCAACTTTTCCAAGTGTTTAAATTTCAAGATACATTCATTGATGAATGCATTTCACTTGATTGAAATTTGTTGGATTCCTTTTATTCAAAGTTTGTTCAAGTAGGGTTTTGATGTTTCCATTTGGAATCAAAAAGTTTCTTTTCATCCTAAATTTCAACAATTATTTATTTTGTTTATTTATTTTTCAGATTTCAAAATTTGGAAAATTTTGGGATGTGACACAAAGAAACCAAGTTATTCCAAAGTGTCCACTACAAATTCCCATGCATGGTGCGTTACACCATTCCAAGTATATTCTTGTTTTCAGCTATCTTCCAATTAAAAACTATTTTGTTATGTGAAAACTTATTGATTAAATCCCTCACAAACTTGATGGCACACTTTATATTCTTTGCCCCTAATAAACTTTAACCATTCTGTCATCTATGTTGTATATGCTTGCACTTATACGCTGGAATTAGCGTAACTGGTCATCACGGGAACGTTTTCAACATTGCACTTGTACTTTGTACTCAGTTGATATCATTCTATTTTGTCTATGGATGTCACCGGTGTGAAATAAAGAGGGAACTTTTAAGTCCATGGAGTTTGTATTTTGTGTTAGAGAAACGCCTGGGCCGCTAGCCTAAGCCATGCCTAATCATGGTGGAAACTTGCAGCATCACCATAGTGAGCTATCTATGAAGCATCCTCAATAAAAAGCTATGCATATAGTAAATAAAAAGATCGTTGAGATGCTCATTGTCTGCTTGCCTTGTCATTTTGGTTATGGTATAGCTCCTGTACCATGTGCAAGGGGTACCCCGTTGGCGGTTCTCTATGATATGCAAATACTTACAATGACAAGACCTTACAGGTGACTGAGGTTGAGTAGCATGAGGTGTAGCCCTCGTATTCAAGGGACTTGAGATTGCCAACTTATACTTTGTCAAGCATATACTCCATAGTTTGTTCACTTTAACCTTAATCACTTCAAGATGCTTATGATAGGGGCAATGAGGGCTGAAAGCTAACAAGTACCATAATTTTTGGAAGCTCTTTTTGAAACTTGAAATCCGTGCCTCCCTTTGTGAAGGGCCTTCCTTCCACCATTATTTGAGTCTCCACCTTCTACCTTTAGGCACCATTAATAGAGCATAGTTGTCATTATGTGTGCAGTGTCCCAAAACTTATTGATTAATGCATATTGTGATATTACTTGTTCTTGTGCTATCTGTTTCTAGTCACCCTTGTGAACTTTGAAGGTGTCCTATGCATCTATTTGCTACTCCATGAGGGACAAGCTGAATGCCACTATGCTATGTTTTCTGTATGTGAAACAAACAATCGTTTTTCAATGCATGTTATTCATGATCTTTGTTTGCAGCCTGTCATGTTGCATGCATAATTACTTTGTCCTATTGTTAGAAATCCATCTTTCATGCACATGTTTAGAGTTCTTTGATCCTAGCTTTCAATGCTTGCAAATGGTTTGATATTGGTTTTGATGGTGCATGTCACCTCAAAAATTATTATTTTTATCACTTACCTACTCGAGTACGAGCAGGAGTTAAGCGTGGGGATTCTTGATACGTCGGAAATGTATCTATAATTTTTGATGCTCCATGCTTGTTTAGTATCTACTTTGCTTGCTTTGTCTACACTTTGAGGTGTTTGTTATATCTTTTCTAGAACTAACCTTTTAACAAGTTGCCACAGTGCCAGTTGCCTGTTTTCTTCTGTTTTTGGTTCCAGAAAGGCAGAAAATTAATATTCTCGGAATCGGACGGGACAAAATCAAAAGTCAATATTTTACCATGAGGGACACGAATCCAGAAGACGAGACGGAGAAGCGAACCAGGGCGACCAGACCCCCTAGGCACAGGTGGGCCTTGCCCCGCGCCTGGGTAGGGTGTGCGGCCCCTGGCCGCCTCCTGGCCTCGCCTCTTCGCCTATAAGAATCCCCTGATGCAGAAACCCTAAGTACCCAATCAATATTCCACGAAAACTTTTGTAGCCACCGCCACCATCGTCCCTAGATCGGGGGGGGGGGGGGATCTGAAGTTCTTCTCGGCACCCTGCCGGATGGGAGATTATCCCAGAGGCCTTCTCTCCGGTATGATGCATGAGTAGTTCCACCTTGGACTATGAGTCCATGTAGTAGCTAGATGGTTGTATCTCCTCCTTGTGCTTTCATGTATAGATCTTGTGAGCTCCGTTCGTGATAAAGATCTAATCTATTTGTAATCATGCATGTTGTGGTTGCGGGGATCCGATGGATATTGAGATTATTATGTCAGATTGATTAATGGTTTTGTCTTTATGATTCTATCATGTCTGTGTTGTTTGTGATCTTGCATGCTCTCCGTCGTTAGTATCTATCTTGGCCGAGTAGTTGCTAGTGACTCCAAGAGGGGGTATTTATGCTCAATAGTGGGTTCATGCCTCTAGTTTCTAAGGGAAGTGACAGAAATCTCTTCGGTTTTAGATGTGTTGTTGCTACTAGGGAGAAAACAACGGTCTCGTGTTCATGGAACAAGTGGATTGTTTATCTTACACACTTTTCTTAAAGCATTTGTCTGTTGCTTGCAACCTAATACTGGAGGTGGTTCAGATGATAACCTGAAGGTGGACTTCTAGTCATAGACGCAGTTGGATGGCGGTCTATGTATATTGTTGTATTGCCCAATAGAATCTCATAGGATCTTTTAAACTAGTATTGCATTGTTATGCCTTGTTAGTTCCTGTCAATTGCCCTGCTATAATTTGTTTACCCTTCATGCCATGTTGTTTATCTAAGGAGAGCACCTCTAGTGAACTATGGACCCCGGTCCACTCTTTACCATTTATACATCTTCCGCTGTTACTTGTTTACTTGCTGCAAACCATTACCTTCCACACCATACGTTTAATACTTTGTTAAAACAAACCGGTGAGCTTGACAACCTCACTGATTCGTTGGGGCAAAGTCTTGAGTTTGTGTTGTGCAGGTCTCCGCGTTGCTTGCAACACCTGTGTGACGTTTCCTTCCTGCTACTGGTTCGATAACCTCAGTTTCTTACTGAGGGAAAACTTGCTGTTGTGCTGCTTCACACCTTGCTCTTGGGGTTCCCAACAGACTCCACGTCAAGCACCAGGTTCTCTGGCGCCATCAAGGAGTCACCATGAGTTCGCGCCATGACTGGAGGACAAATGATGACTTGAGATGAATTCAAACTCAAGTTTTGCAGAACCCATGTGCCACCGGGTTTGATCAAGAGGATGAGAGATGAATTCAGAGAATTGAAGCAAGGGAGGATGACAGTACTTTAGTACCGTTACAAATTTCTGTCCTTAGCTAGATATGCACCGGATGACATTGACACTAAAGCCAAGAAGAAGGAGAGATTCTTGAATGGTCTGCATGATGAGATGCAGACAGTGTTAGTCAATATTCCATTTTCTGACATAGAAGCCTTAGTAGATTCTGCCATTTAGATGGAAGACAAAATCAACCAAGCCAATGAGAACCGCAAGCGTAGAATGATGAATCAACCAGGAAGCCACCATACCCCAAAGTATCGCCCCAACCCGTCTACAGGATTTGCCCCTAGAAACAATAGACCCCTGATGAACCGCCCAACCTACCCCAACCGTGGAGGAGGAAACCCAAGGCCCAGAGGAAACCACGACAACAACCCCGGCAACCCCAACAATTTCAATCGTGCACCGCCCAAGTTCAACAACAACAACAATGTCGCCAACAACACCAATACAGCCCCAAGAACTAGAAGCAATGCTATGCCTGTTGCAGGAAAGGACAAGTCTCAGGTGACTTGTTATGAATGTGGAACCATGGGTCACTATTCCAATGAGTGCTCCAAGAAGATTGCGGCAGCCCCCAATATGAATGCCGCAGCTCAGCAACAGCGTCATGTTCAGCCTGGAAGGAGATTTGCCCCAGGGAATTCGCTCAACCGCAACGGCCGTCTGTTTCTCATGAATCTTTGAAGAAGCCCAAAGCGCCAAATTGTCGTCTTGGGTATGTTTTCTGTTAACTTAGTACTTGCAAGAGTGTTGTTTGATTCTGGAGCATCGCACTCATTTGTTACAGAAGAATTTGCATGCACTAGTAAGATTAACCAACAAAATTGAAGCATGTTATGATAGTACAAATACCTGGTTCAACCACCAAAGCTAGACAAAATGTGCAAGGCCGTACCTATAAGAATCCATGGCATATATTTTTTATGATAATCTAATAGTACTTGGAACAAAAGGTTTGGAAGTAGTACTAGGAATGGATTGGATGTCAAAACATAAAGGATTAATCGACTGTGCCAAGAAAGCCATAACCATGACCAGTACAGCCGGAATATCAGTAGAGCATGTATCTTAAACCTTGCCCCATCAATTCAAGTGCAACAAGAGTCTAGCCCAACCAACCATTGACCAAGTCAGAGTAGTCTATGAATACCCCGATGTATTTCCAGATGTTTTGCCTGGTATGCCCCCAGATCGGGATATCGATTTTATCATTGAACTAATCCCTGGAACCGGACCCATAGCCTAGAGACCTTATAGTATGAAACCATCAGAATTAGTGGAGCTGAAGAAGCAATTGGATGCTATGCTGGAGATAGGACTGATTCAACCAAGTGCGTCTCCATGGAGATCACCTGTCTTGTTTGTGGACAAGAAAGATGGAGGTAAACGTTTGTGTACGGATTATCGGAAGCTCAATGATGTCACCATCAAGAAAAAGTACCCACTGCCGAAGATAGAAGATCTGTTTGACTAGTTGACTGGTGCCAAAGTGTTTTCTAAGGTTGATCTTAGAACTGGCTATCATCAACTCAAGATTCGCGCAGAGGATATTCCGAAGACCACCTTTACCACCAGATATGGATTGTATGAGTACACTGTCATGTCTTTTGGATTAACCAATGCCCCAACTTATTTCATGAAGCTCATGAATAAGATTTTTATGGACTTCCTAGATAAGTTTGTCGTTGTTTTCATCGATGACATTCTGATCTATTCCAAATCAGAAGAAGAACATGAGCTACACTTGAGGACCATCCTTGGAACCCTTAGGGAGAATCAGTTGTATTCCAAGTTTAGCAAATGTGAATTCTAGTTACAGGAAGTAGGATTCCTCGGACATATTATGTCAGCCGAAGGAATTGTCGTTGACCCTGCAAAGGTTAAGGATGTTGAAGAATGGCAAGCCCCAACCACTCAAACACAAGTTCGTGCATTTCTCGGATTAGGGGGATATTACCACAAGTTTGTAGAAGGATTCTCGAGCATCGCAAGACTCATGACCCAATTTTTGAATAAAGATAAGAAGTTTGAATGGACGGACAAATGTGAAGCCAGCTTTCAAGAACTTAAGAAGAGATTGATTTTAGCCCCAATCTTGATTATGTCGGATATCACGAAGCCTTTTGATGTGTATTGTGACGCATCCAAGATCGTTATCGGATGTGTGCTTATTTAAGAAGACAAAGTCATATCCTATCTATCCCGACAACTAAAGCAACATGAGCAGAATTATCCTACCCATGACCTTGAAGACATGGCTGTAGGGGTTCGTAGCATGGAAAACAAAAATTTTCTATCGCATACAAACAAACAAGCCAAGATCTATCTACTAGATTGTAGCAACGAGTCGATGGAATAACTCACCCTCGAAGATTCCAAAGTGTTTAACGAGAGCAGATTCTCGTGGGTGATGTAGTCGCATTCTTCCGATCTCAAGATCACAGACGATCCTTCCAGCGCCACGTTCAGCAGCGCTCCCGGATCGGTCACACGCTGTACTGACGAAGACCTTCCTCTCCTTGTTCCAAAGAAAATGGAGGTTGTAGCACTCTCCTCATGATTCCAAAGAAGACAACGGGCGTGGTACCGAAGTAGAGGGAAATCCCGCAGGCTTCGCCAAGCCGTGCAGTATGGTGGAGCTTATGAGAGAGGCTATTAGTGGTCTAGTAATTAGACACACCAATTAGAAGGCTCTAAACCAATTAGAAGGCTCTAAACCAAAATAGCTCTAAACCGGGTTTAGGTCTAGGGTTTAGTTTAGAGGATAGGAACTAGTGTGTACTAGGAGGGAGCCCCGCCTCCTTATATAGGTGGGAGGGGGCGGCCAAGGGGAGGGAGGAGTCCCTCCCCAACTCGGCCTTGAGGTGGGCGCCGGCTTGGGGAGGAGGAATCCTCCCAACTCGGTTTCCACTTCTCCTCCTCTTCCACTTTCCAAAACTTGCCGCTTGACTTTCAAACTAGCCGCTTGACTTTTCAATTTAGGATTTAAATAAACCCTTTATTTTGGACAAAGACACCTAGTACATGATGCAATCATTCCAATATGTAATGACACATTCATGTACCCTTCCCCTCCGGAGTGCCGGACATTCCGGACCTTCTAGAATGTTCCCGATGAAAACACCGGAATCATTCCGCCATTCAAACGGACTTTCCTTATATGAATCTTATTCTCCGGACCATTCCGGATCTCCTCGTGATATCCCGGATCCCATCCGAGACTCAACAACATTCAGTCTCTTTCTCATAATACCATAACTACTCAAACAACGTCAATCCTTATGTGTCTCCCTACGGTTCGTGAATTATGCGGACATGATCGAGACACTTCTCGAACAATAACCAATAGAGGAATCTGGAAATTCATATGGTTCCACATATTTCTACGATTACTTTGCGATCGAATGAACCACTCACATACGATACCAATTTCCCTTTGTCTCACGATATGTTACTTATCCGAGGTTATGATCGTGGTATCTCCGCATACCTAGTTCATCCTCACATCGATAAGTACTCTTTTCGCTCCCGTGATATGTGATCCCTTGTGACCAAGTCACATGCTTGCAAGCTAATTGGATGACATTTCACCGAGAGGCCCAGAGAATATCTATCCGTCATGTGGATGGACAAATCCCACTCTTGATCCATGTGTTTCAACCAATACTTTCCGAACACTCAATGCCACCTTTATAGCCACCCTGTTACGGTGTGGTGTTTGATGACATCAAAGCATCCATCCAGTAAAGGTGATATGCATGATCTCATGGTCGAAGGAATTAGGTTACTATGTATCAGAAAGCATATAGCAATTGAACTATTGAAATGACTTGATCTTTATGCTACGCTTATCTATAGGAGTATGTCCATCATATCATTCTCCTAACGATATGATCTTGTTGTTGATAACATCTCAATGTTCATGATAGGGAAACCACAATCATCAATCAACCAACAAGCTAGTGAAGTATAGAGGCTATACTAGGGACTTCAAATTAAGTTTACAAATCACACAAGTATTAATGTTTCCTTGTTAATACTATTATAGCATGAATGTAAACATTTATCATAAACACAAAGATATAATAATAACTATATTTATTATTGCCTCTAGGGCATATCTCCAACAATGGCGACATTACCTCATGGGAAACCGTTGTGAGATTTATTCGGATCACAAGAGCTTGAAGTATATTTTCACTCAGAAGGAGATGAATATGAGGCAAAAGAGATGGATAGAGCTAATGAAGTACTATGATCTGGACATCCACTATCACCCCTGTAAAGCCAATGTGGTAGCAGATGCCCTTAGCAGATTGCCGTGTCGCTTGAACTCTATGATTCTGAAGGAGAAACCATGTTTGCACAAGGAGATGGAGGATTTCAGAATGGAATTAGTAAGTGAAGGATTTTTGACTAGCATAGAACTTCAACCCACTTTGATCAGTCAAATTAAGGAGGCGCAGAAAGTAAATGCTAGTATCGACGGAATCAAACGTCGTATTGGTACAGGGAAAGTACCAAGATTCACCGAAGATGAAGACGGAGTTTTGTGGTACAAAGGACGTATTTGTGTACCAGCAGATTCAGAATTGAAGCAAGCTATTTTGAAACAAGACCATGATACTCTTTATTCTATCCACCCCAGAGGAACTAAGATGTATCAGGATTTGAAAGAGCAATTTTTGTGGCATAAGATGAAGAGAGAAATCGGAAGCTATATCGCCAAGTGTGATATATGTCAGCGAGTCAAGGCCGGACATCAAAGACCCGCTGGATTGTTGCAACCATTGCAGATTCCGGCATGGAAATGGGATTCCGTTGGAACGGACTTTATCACCAGATTGCCTACTTCTAGTAGGGGAAATGACTCTATCTGGGTCATAGTGGATAGATTGTCCAAAGTCGCCCATTTCTTACCCGTCAAGACCACATATCAGAGTTCGAAGCTAGCGGAGTTATACATCACTAGAATCGTTAGTTTGCATGGAGTCCCCAAGAACATCGTATCTGATCGAGGAACTCAATTTACCTCGAGATTCTGGAAGAAAGTCCAAGAAGGTTTAGGCACCCGCCTAGATTTCAGCACCGCGTATCACCCTTAGACCGAGGGACAAACGGACCGAGTAAATCAAATACTCGAAGATATGCTGAGAGCATGTGTGTTAGAATATGGATATAAGTGGGAAGACTGTCTGCCATTTGCAAAATTTTCGTACAACAACAGTTATCAAGCTAGTTTGAAAATGGCCCCATTTGAATTCATGTACGGAAGGAAGTGTCGCACCCCTTTGAACGGGTCGGAAGTAGGAGAGAGTCAGATTTTCAGACCCGATATCCTACGAGAAGCAGAAGAGAAGGTTCACAAGATTCGTGAGCACCTCAAGACAGCCCAGTCCAGACAGAAGAGTTACACCGACAAGAGACGTCAAGACCTCGCCTTCAACATAGGAGATTTTGTATATCTGAAAGTGTCACCATTGAAGGGAATGCAGCATTTCCAGCTGAAAGGAAAGTTAGCCCCCAGATATATCAGACCTTTCAAGATTCTGAACCGTAGAGGAGAAGTGTCGTATCAATTGGAACTACCCGAAGAGATGTCAATCGTGCACAATGTGTTCCATATCTCATTACTTCGCAAGTGCCTCGAAGTTCCGGAGAAGACGGAAGTGTTCAAGAATATCGATCACCGGACCATAGAGATCAACGATGACCTGACCTATCCTAAAGTACCCATCCGTATTTTGGAAGAAGCTTTCCGAACCACCAAAACCCGAAGCATCAAGTTTCTCAAGATTCAGTGGAGCAACCACACAGAAGAGGAAGCTACCTGGGAGCGCGAAGATCACATCAGGACGGAGTTTCCTGATCTCTTCAAATCCTAGGTAATCTTTTCTTCCTTTTTCAAATCTCGGGACACGATTTTGTTTAAGGGGGGAAGGTTTGTAACATCCCAAAAATATTAAACTAGAATCATCAAACTCTATGCATCAAAATTAGGGTTAACAAAAACTTTTCTAAATAAAAATATGAAAGGATGCATGTGTGTATGCATCCCATTTTGAATTCTTTTGAATTGCCTTGTTCATGTGTTTCTTTGCTTGTAAAAGGATACTTAGGTGAAATAAACATCATCTAAACAATTCCTACACTTTTCCCAAAGACAAATAAATCAAAACAAACAAAAATAAGGGAATGGTCATTTTAACCAATTTAACTCCCATGCCTACTTTGGCTGTCTCTAACTTTCAAAACTTAACAGAAAGTTGTTTGGATCTTTGCACCCCTTGATAGTACTCATAACAAAGTATCAAGGCCAACCTTGTGATCATCCAAAAACATTTGAATGCATAGTTTAAAGGACAGTTTAAAATTGAATCTATATCATATGGGAAGATCCCACTTTTTCAAAAACCACTCAAACAAGCTCAACTTTCAAAACCCAAGCATCTACAGACTAACCAGCACCTACCTAGCACACCCACCAAAAATCGTTTCAAAATTCAAAACTTGAATTCATGCGGCCATTTCATCAAACACCTTGCAGATGCAAATCAAATAAAATCCAAACACTATTTGGAGCAGTGATTTGAGCCTAACTTGTTCCCTCTCTGGTTACACTAGCCTCAGTAGATCATCTGGCCAACTTCACTAAGCCCTAGCCCCACTGTAAGCTTGGCAATGTCATTAATGGTGAATAGCCAAAGCCACCCATGCCACCCCAGTGTAGACAACAAGCTAGGAGAGGAACTAGCCGTGCAAACCTTGTCTAGGAGATCACCCATGCCTCACCGCCCCCTCTCGACCAGCCCTGCCTCGAAGACATCGACCAGAGCAACCAGGAACGCCGCACCCGTGCCGCTGTCGACCATGCCGAGCATGCGCCAGAGCGCCACCCTCGACACACGCCCACGCATCACATACGCCTTCGTCGCGTGCATACGCCGATCACCACCGCCCCGTCGAGAGACCGCCAGACATCCCGTTTGCCGCCCATGCCTCCTGACCCACCGCTTCGCCGTTAAACGCCGCCTACATCGCAGAGCATCGCATGTTCCGCATCGCCACCGCCCTACGCGCATTAAAGCCATAGAGCATTGCCAGGAGACCACCGAACAATCGCCACCGCTGGCCATGCCTCTAGCAGCCTGTAGCCATGTCGCCACCGTCGCCTGCCCATCTCGTTCGGTCTTGTCGTCGAGACTATAAATAGAGGCCTTCCCCGCTCAAACTCTTCACACCATCTCACTCCCCTCTCCTTAGTTATCGATCCACCCCATTCCTAGAGCAAGGCGAGCAGCGCATCGTCGGAATTTGGCCGGAGCAGGCCGCCTCTATAGAAGAAGGGCGTCGTCGATTTCGTCCACCCCAGGAGAAGCTGCCGGTACCAGGAGGTTCGCCGTCATTGACTTTGTCGTTCGCCCGCCTCGCTGACCCTCGCCTGAGCCCTGGTGAGCCTCCCACGACCCCCACCTGCCGCGTTAGGTTTCTGTCTCGCCGGCGCCACCTGACGTGGACGATGAGTAGCAGCCGTTCGATTAGACTTAGATCGTGCGGATGAGATTGCCCCGTACCGCTTCGCGTTTAAAGAGCCATTGACTGGTGGAACCCCCTATCAGTTGAGCCCCGCGCCGTGGAGTGACACCGGGTCGGCTCATTATCATTTCCCACACAGCCCAGTCGTTTGAATTTAACTTTTTCCATTTTAATTCAAACACAGTTCTATACCTAGTTTCAAAAATCAACCCAGCTCGATTCAGTGAACCAAATTGAATGAAACCAATTTTTTAGAAAGATATTGAAATGCTTAATCCAAGCCCGTTGGATTCAAATCATTTGAATCTATAGATCAACCTTGGTAAAAATAACAAGGCAGAATCTTTTCTGCATTCAAACATTTTTCAAATTTAAATAATAATAGCTTTTGAGTTGATTCCAACTCTCAAAAATCACATTTGATCATACCTTTCAGAATAATAAAAACATTTGGGTTCACTTACAGAAATAATGTTCAAGTAATAAAAGAATGCCACATAGGGATTTCTAGTCACTTTATTTAAGTAAAATAAAAGGTTAAACCTTATTAAATTGTGACACCACTTTAAATCAAATTCCCATATACTGAAATGTGTGGTGATGACATGTGTCAACATGATCCCATGTTTGGTTTGGATAATATTAAATCTTAAGTAGTTTTTCAATGAGTAGAAATTACTTTTCTAAAAATAAAAGAAATTCAACCAAGCTTCAACCTTGTAATGTTAGTGATGATGCTAGATCATCTATATGACCCTTTTGTGTGATGATTGAAAGTAGTTAAGTATTGTTTGGTGATTGTGTACCTTGTATTTATTCATAGATGCTAGTACCGACCAAGGATACGAGGAGGAAGGAGGATACTACGAAGAAGAAGCCGAGGAGAACTTCAACCACTGCTCTGCACAAGGCAAGCTTATACTGATACTTGTGCAAGCTAACACTTGCAAGATACTATACCTATGCAAGCAAATACTTGCTTGTACCATGCCAACTATATGCCTTAAGCATATATGATCATAACCCCTTGATAAACCAATCCTAATTTTACTTACAAGCTTTATACTTTATTTCTTTGTAAAAGCTATTACTTAGAGTTTACTTAAGTAAATTATAGATACTAGAAAGATAATTGAAGGTTTCATAAAGAGCATAAAATTTGGCCTAAGCTAGATAATCTTTATGTCATCCTAAGGCATGAGATTGAACTTAGTTAAACTCCACTAGTTTACCACCCCTCATTAGTACTTACCCCCACTTGTAGATACTAGTGCTAAGCATAAAACTTGATCAACTTAGATGGGAATACTTGGTGGAAAAATGGTTATGAAAACCTTGGAATGATGGATCATTCTATTGAAATGTTTTGGACATGTGTTTCCGAACACCAGATGATTTATGGTGATGAAAATGTTGAGGCATGAGCCTTAGCCCTTTATAAAATTGATGGTTTTCTGGATGCCATACCATTCCAATTTTACCGTACAACCACAATACCCGAGAATTGGGTAGGGCTTGATTGGAAACTTATATACCCTAGTATTGGTTCCCTCACGGCCAAGGTCTGATCTGAGGCTACCTTGTGAAGATTGTCCACCTGTGCAGTACCCAAGATGACAGTTGGTCATGGTTGGGAGGCCAAACTCACAGGAGAGGTGCTTATACTAGGGCGTGTAATTGAAAGGTTAGGATTGATTATCCGCATACTAAGTATGGTAAATTCAGGATTTGTTCCTGACGGATGTATCGAATGTTGTGGTGAAAGTGTACAATCTATGTAGAGTGTCAAACTATTCGAATAGCCGCGTCATGATTATGGACAGCTAGAGTGGCCATCTTCCCCGTCAGATGTTTTCAAAACGACTTGTGAAATGACTTGAGACTTTGACTTGACCACAACAGAGTTGTGATATGAAATTCAAGTTCCCACTTAGGTGTTATAAAATTTCAACTAGCTTTTCTTGCTTCTGAACTTAGTAGATGTAAATCTGGCTTTTTGCAAAACAACCATAGAGGTTAGTGTCCTACTACCAAAACCCCCTTTAATTGTTAGTATTAGTTGCGAGTACTTAAAGAGTACTCATGGCTTTGTCCCTGGCTATTCCCGTGGCCATACTATGAAGAGGAGTACCTGGAGTATGGACCCCAGGAAGGTTAAGACAACTAGGATCATCTCCCATCTGTGACCCCGAATATGGTGCTTCGCCTATGCTACCGTTATTATTACGTATTTCCGCTGCTTGAGTTGTATTAAGAACTGGATCATGAGATCCTTATTTGTGTAAGACCTTATGTATGGTTTGTAATGGATGATGTACTGTGGTATCCAAATCTATTATGTCTCGCAAAAATGGTAATCCTGGGATTGCGATGTATGGCATAACAGGCATCTGGGATTAAAAATCCGGGTGTTGACATCCTAGGATTGCGATGTATGGCATAACAGGCGTTTGGGATTAAAAATCTGGGTGTTGACAGCTCCGTTCATGATCAAGATGTAATATATTTGTAATCATGCATGTTGTGTTTGTGGGGATCCGATGGATATTGAGATTACTATGTCAGATTGATTAATGGTTTTGTCTTATTGATTCTATCATGTCTGTGTTGTTTGTGATCTTGCATGATCTCCGTTGTTAGTAGCTATCTTTGCCAAGTAGTTGCTAGTGACTCCAAGAGGGGGTATTTATGCTCGATAGTGGGTTCATGCCTCTAGTTTCCAAGGGAAGTGACATAAATCTCTTCGGTTGTAGATATGTTGTTGCCACTAGGGAGAAAACAATGGTACCTTGTTCATGGAACAAGTGGATTGTTTACCCTACAGATTTTGCTTAAAGCAGTTGTCTGTTGCTTGCAACTTAATGTTGGAATTATGCCCTAGAGGCAATAATAAAGATGTTATTATTATAATTCTTGTTCATGATAAAGTTTATATTCCATGCTAGAATTGTATTAAGCGGAAACATTAATACTTGTGTGGTTTGTGAACAACACCGTGTCCCTAGTACGCCTCTATTGACTAGCTCATTGATCAATGATGGTTAAGGTTTCCTAACCATAGACATGAGTTGTCAATTGATAATGAGATCATATCATTGGGAGAATGATATGGTGGAATAACAAACTAAGCAAAGCTATTAGATCGTTTCATCGTGTTCGTCTTTGCGAAGCTTTTCTCATGTCAAATATTGTATTCCTTAGACCATGAGATAATACAACTCCCTGGTATCGGAAGAAAGCTTTGAGGTCATCAAACGTCATCCTATGAGAGGGTGATCATAAAGGTGTCTCTCAGGTGATCGGAAAGTATCTGTTGGGTTGTATGTATCGAGATGGGATTTGTCCCTCCCAAGTCGGAGAGATATACTTCGGGCCCACTCGGTAATCGATATCAACACCGCTTGCAAGCATGTGGTTAAGGAGTTAATCACAAAGTGATATCGGATTACGGAACGAGTAAAGTACTTGCTGTGAACGAGATTGAACTAGGTATGACGATACCGACGATCGAATCTCGGGTAAGTAAAATATCGCGAGACAAAGGGAATATATATATGGGATTGATTGAATCCTGGCATCGTGGTTCATCCGATATAATCATCGATGAATGTGTGGGAGTCAATATGGGTGCCTGACCCGCTGTTGATTATTGATAGAAGATCATGTCTCATATTCTCGAACCGCAGGTCACACATAACGTGTCTCGACACTAGGATAGATTGGATACTTGGTTTATGAATTTTTGTTCGAGTCTCGGATGGGATCCGGGACATCACGAGAGGTTCGAATGGTCGGAGAATAAGATTCATATAAAGGCGGTGCAGTTTTGGAGTTCGAATTGTTAGGATTAATCGGTATTCTACCTAAGCTTCTAGAACCTTCGGAAGGGGGCCAACGTGGTCCCACCTTCCGGGAGGGGCATGGGCCTATGAGGGAGTGTCCTGGCGCATTGGGCCAGGGCACAAGGCCCCATAGGGCCCAGCCGAATTCCTAGATAAGTTTAAACTCGTTTAAACTAGAGATAGGGTTTCTAGATAAGGGAAAGTTTAAATCGTTTAAACTAGAGATAGGCTTGGAGGATGGGCAAGGGCTGGCCGCACCCCCCTCTATATATGGAGGGATGGTGCGCCCCCTCCCCCCAACAACACACCTTCCTCCAAACCCTAGTAGCCCTGCTGCCCTCCTCTCTCCCTCCCGACTGTTTGTAGGCGAAGCCCTGCGGCAGAAATTCTCCACCATATACACCACGCCGTCGTGTTGTAGATCCAATCCATCTCTCCACCATACTTGCTGGTCCGAGGAAGGAGGAGACGTCGAGGTGCTGCACGTGTGCATCTCACGGAGGCACCGCCACTTGTGGTGCTAGATCGGATCGGATCGCGAGGAGGAGAAGCGAGTACGACTACATCACCCACGTTCAAATTAACGTTCCGCTGTGCAAATCTTCAAGGGTATGAAGATCTAATCCAATCTCTCGTTGTTTGCATCTCCTAGATTAGATCTTGGCTTTCCTTCTGTTCGCTCAGTGAAAATTTTGATTTACTATGCCGAAACCCTTGATGGTATCGAGCTAGATCTGCGTAGATGTGATTCACGAGTAGAGCATAACATGGTTGTTGCGGGCGTTGATGTTTTCTGTTGCAAGCCTCTTGTTTGTGTTCTTCTTATGACGCGGGATAGTGAGATTGAAGCGGTCCAGGCCAACCTTACGCGACGTCGTTCGCGAGACTGGCTCCGCACTTGACGTGTGGCTTGTACCACACATGCGGCTGGTGGATGTCGCTCTCTCACTATAGTTGTCATGGGATTAACACGAGTTTGGCAACCATAATATCACCGTTGTGGCTTTCCGTAGGTAAGAATCGTTCTTAGCATCTACTCCCATGAGCCACGTAAAACATGCAACAACAAAGTAGGCGTCTAACTTGTTTTTGCGAAAGTGTTTTCGTGATATGGTATGGCCCAAGATGTGATGTGTATATTGTATGCGATGATCATGTTTTGTAATGTTTCACGACTTGCATGTCGATGAGTACACAACCGGCAGGAGCCATATGGTTGTCTTTATAATTGTGTATGACCTGCGAGTCAACTTCTTATATGCCATGTAATAGCTTTACTTTATCGCTAAGTAGTTAGCAATAGTTGCGCTTGCTATTCGTGGTGGAGGCAATCATGGTGGAGTGATGGAGATCATACGTAACGCACAAGATGGAGATCATTGCGCGAAGATTGGCTATACCATGTCACATAAAGTTATATGCATGTGATGTTTATCCTTTTATGTATCTTATTATGCTTAGATCGCGACGGTAGCATTATAAGATGATTCCTCACTTAAAGATCAAGATAAAAGCTGTGTTCTCCCCAAGTATGCACCGCTATGAAAGTTAACGTGTCCAAGCATCACGTGATGATCGGTGCTATAGACTCTACGCCACATACAACGGGTGCAAGCCAGCTTTGCACTGCGGAAATACTTGGGTCTAACTTGACGAGCCTAGCATGTACGCACATGGCCTCTAACACAAGAACCGAAAGGTTAAGCATGAGTCATATGAATGATATGATCGACACTTCATTGTCCACCATTGAAACCACATCTCTTCTCGTGAAGATCGGATTAGGTGTGGTGAATTTGGATCGTGTTCACTAAACAACTTGAGGGATGTTGAATTTAGTGGGAGTTCATCTAGTAATTTGATTAAGTTGAACTATTTATCATGAACATAGTCTAAATTGTACTTGCAAATACTGTAGATCACATGGCCAAGTCCAACTTCAACTTCAACGTTTTTGCTGAGAAAGAAAAGCTTAGAAACAATGGGTCTAACTTCACCAACTGGTTCCGCAATCTGAGAATCATTACATGCGGCGGACAAAAGGACTATGTACTTGAGAAAGCGTTAGGTAACCCCCCTGCTGCAACTGTGCCGGCTGATGAGAAAGCTGTCTATCAGTCGCGCAAAGATGATTATGGTGTGATTAAGAGCACCATGTTGTTTGCTATGGAACCGGAACTTCAAAATCGTTTTGAAAACTATCCCGGGCCCTTTGAGATTCTCGAGGAGCTGAAAACCATGTTTCGGACTCAGCCCGTTCGAGAGATATGAGATCTCCGAGAAGTTCTTTAATCGCAAGATGGAGGAAGGAGTTCCGTTAGTGAGCACGCCATTAAGATGTCGGGCTACACTCAACGCCTTGAGCAATCGGATCTGCAAGATTCCGGAGGAGCTCAAGATTGATGGGTTCGCAATCACTCCTCCCTACAAAAGTTTTGTAGTGACTCACAATTAGATTGGTTCCACTGATACAATCACCGAGCTCTTCGCAAAGCTGAAGGCTGCGGAGGTGGACATCAAGAAGGATAATCATGTGTTGATGGTCAACAAGCCCTCCTTTAAGAAAGGTAAGGGTGCAAAGAAGCCCTTCAAGAAAAGCGGCGGCAAGCGCGTTGCCCCTGCTGAGAAGAATCTCAAGTCTGGTCCTAAGCCGGACACTGAGTGCTTCTATTGCAAGGACAAGGGTCACTAGAAGTGCAACTATACGAAGTACTTAGCGGACAAGAAGGATGGCACCATCAAAGGTATATTTGATATACATGTTATTGATGTTTTCCTTACTAGCCCTCGTTGTAGTGCCTGGGTATTTGATACCGGTTCAGTTGCTAATATTTGTAACTCAAGCAGAGCTACGGAATAGGCGGCTTGCGAGGGATGAGGTGACGATGCGCGTTGGCAACGGATCAAGAGTTGAT
Organism: Avena insularis; assembly: GCA_023614405.1. Lineage (NCBI taxonomy): Eukaryota > Viridiplantae > Streptophyta > Magnoliopsida > Poales > Poaceae > Avena > Avena insularis. The sequence goes on along the minus strand of CM042697.1, from coordinate 119,301,209 downwards.
GTGATGGCCGTCGGCACGCTCTCCTTAGTTTTACCTTCGGGATTAGTTTTAAACCTTAATAAATGTTATTATGTGCCTGCGTTGATCATGAACATTATTTCTGGATCGTGTTTATTGCAAGACGGTTATTCATTTAAATCGGAGAATAATGGTTGTTCTATTTATATGAGTAACATCTTTTATGGTCATGCACCTCTTATGAATGGTTTATTTCTTCTAAATCTCGAAAGGGATGAAACACACATCCATAACATTGAGGCTAAGAGATGCAAAGTAGATAGTGATAATACTACTTATTTGTGGCACTGTCGTCTAGGTCATATTGGTGTAAAGCGCATGAAGAAACTCCATTCTGATGGACTTTTGGAGTCTCTTGATTTTGAATCATTTGACACATGCGAACCATGCCTCATGGGCAAGATGATCAAAACCCCGTTCTCCGGTATGATGGAGCGAAACACGGACTTGTTGGAAATCATACATACCGATGTATGCGGACCGATGAGTGTTTCGACCATGTGGATATCGCTACTTTCTCACTTTTACCGATGACTTAAGTAGATATGGGTATATCTATTTAATGAAACATAAATCTGAAACGTTTGAAAATTTCAAAGAATTCCAGAATGAAGTGGAGAACCATCGTAACAGAAAGATTAAGTTTCTACGATCCGATCGTGGGGGCGAATATTTGAGTTATGATTTTCCAACGCATCTCAAAGCAAGTGGAATCGTTTCACAACTCACGCCACCCGGAACACCACAGCGATGGTGTGTCTGAACGCCGGAATCGAACCCTATTAGATATGGTCCGATCGATGATGTCTCTTACTGATTTGCCGTTATCATTTTGGGGTTATGCATTAGAAACCGCTGCATTCACTTTAAATAGGGCTCCATCTAAATCCGTTGAGACGACACCGTATGAACTGTGGTTTGGTGCTAAACCTAAGTTGTCGTTTCTTAAAGTTTGGGGATCTGAAGCTTACATCAAGAAGTTGATACCGGACAAGCTCGAACCCAAAGCGGAGAAATGCGTCTTCATAGGATACCCTAAGGAAACTATTGGGTATACCTTCTATCACAGAACCGAAGGCAAAGTGTTTGTCGCAAAGAACGGTTCCTTTCTTGAGAAGGAGTTTCTCTCGAAAGAAGTAAGTGGGAGGAAAGTAGAGCTAGACGAGGTTATTGAACCTTCTCTTGAATTGGAGAGTAGCGCAGCACCTGAAATTGTTCCAAAGGTCACCGCACCAACGATAGAGGAAGCTAATGACAAGGATCATGAAGCTTGGACGATGCTTTGCTCTTGAGCGTCGCAGTCGACAAGGTCGTGCCTCTCCGAGTGGTACGGCAACCTGTCTTGACTGTCTTGTTAGTAGAAGATGGTGAACCTATGAACTATGAGGAAGCGATGATGAGCCCAGACTAGAAATGGCTAGAAGCCATGAAATCCAATTGGGATCCATGAGTGAAAACCAAGTATGGACTTTGGTGGACCTCCTAGCGACCGAAAGGCCGTTGAGTGCAAATGGATCTTCGTGAAGAAAGCGGACGGATGGTAATGTTACCGCCTATAAAGCACGGCTTGTTGCGAAGGTTTTCGACAAGTTCAAGGTGTTGACTACGATGAGATCAGAGCGATGTTTAAGTCCATTCGGATTTTATTAGCAATTGCTGCGTTTCATGATTATGAAATATGGCAAATGGATGTCAAGACTGCTTTCCTCAATGGCAACATTGATGAAGAGTTGTATATGATGCAACCCGAAGGTTTTGTCGATCCTAAGGATGTCGATAAAGTATGCAAACTTCAGTGTTCCATTTATGGATCAAGCAAGCGTCTCGGAGTTGGAACCTTCGTTTGATCAAGTGATCAAGAGCTTTGGATTTGTTCCAAATTGCTCTGAAGCTTGCATCTACAAGAAAGTGAGTGGGAGCTCGGTGACGTTTCTGGTACTATATGTGGATGACATATTGATTATTGGAAATGACATCAACATGCTTAACAATGTGAAGAGTTATTTGAACAAGTGTTTTTCAATGAAAGACCTAGGTGAAGTTGCTTATATATTGGGCATCAAAATCTATAGAGATAGACAAAGACGCTCGATAGCTTTAAGCGGTACATACCTAGACAAAGTTCTGAAAAGGTTCAGAATGGATAAGGCATTGAAAGGTTCAGTGCCTATGTTGTCAGGTAAGATATTGAGCAAGGCTCAGTGTCCAGCTACGGTAAATGATAGGGAAGCTATGAGCAAAGTGCCTTATGCCTCGGCCATAGGTTCCATCATGTATGCCATGTGTACTAGACCGGATGTGTCCAATGCTCTTAGTTTGACGAAAGATATCAAAGTGATCCGAGTGGAACATGGACAACCGTGAAGAACATCCTAAGGTACCTAAATAGGACTAAAGAAATGTTCTTAGTCTATGGGGTGATGAACAGCTGTCGTAAAGGTTACGTCGATGCTAGTTTCGACACCGACAAGGATGATTGTAAATCTCGAGTGATACGTGTATATTTTGAATGGAGGAGCCGTGGCTGGAGAAGCTGCAAGCAAAGCGTGATCGCGGGATCTACAGAGAAGCGGAATACATGGCTGCTGCGAAGCGTCAAGTGAAGGAGTTTGGATCGAAACTTCGTCATCGAGCTTGGCGTGGTTCCAAGTGCATTGGACCCACTGGAGATATTGTGTGACAACACTGGCGCCATAGCACTCGCTAAGGAACCAAGATATCATCCAAAGACCAAGCATATCAACCGCAAGTTTCATATAATCCGAGATTATATAGCGTATGGAGATCCAAGATTAGCAAAGTACATACAGATCTGAATGTTGCGCATCCATTGACTAAACCTCTTCCACGTGTAAAACATGATCAAGACCTCGATTGCCATGGGTGTGAGACTGTTGCCAAATGTAAACTAGATTATTGACTCTAGTGCAAGTGGGAGACTATTGGAATTATGCCCTAGAGGCAATAATAAAGATGTTATTATTATAATTCTTGTTCATGATAAAGTTTATATTCCATGCTAGAATTGTATTAATCGGAAACATTAATACTTGTGTGGTTTGTGAACAACACCGTGTCCCTAGTATGCCTCTATTGACTAGCTCATTGATCAATGATGGTTAAGGTTTCCTAACCATAGACATGAGTTGTCAATTGATAATGAGATCATATCATTGGGAGAATGATATGGTGGATGCACCAAACTAAGCAAAGCTATTAGATCGTTTCATCGTGTTCGTCTTTGAAGCTTTTCTCATGTCAAATATTGTATTCCTTAGACCATGAGATAATACAACTCCCTGGTATCGAAGAAAGCTTTGAGGTCATCAAACGTCATCCTATGAGAGGGTGATCATAAAGGTGTCTCTCGGTGATCGGAAAGTATCTGGGTTGTATGTATCGAGATGGGATTTGTCCCTCCCAAGTCGGAGAGATATACGGGCCACTCGTAATCGATATCAACACCGCTTGCAAGCATGTGGTTAAGGAGTTAATCACAAAGTGATATCGGATTACGGAACGAGTAAAGTACTTGTGAGCGAGATTGAACTAGGTATGACGATACCGACGATCGAATCTCGTAAGTAAAATATCGCGAGACGAAGGGAATATATATATGGGATTGATTGAATCTTGGCATCGTGGTTCATCCGATATAATCATCGATGAATGTGGGAGTCAATATGGGTGCCCAGACTGTTGATTATTGATAGAAGATCATGTCTCATATTCTCGAACCCGCAGGTCACACACTTAACGTGTCTCGACACTAGGATAGATTGGATACTTGGTTTATGAATTTTTGTTCGAGTCTCGGATGGGATCCGGACATCACGGGACATCAGAGGTTCCTAATGGTCCGGAGAATAAGATTCATATAAGGCGGTGCAGTTTTTGGAGTTCGGAATTGTTCCGATTAATCGGTATTGCAGAAAAGCTTGAACCTTCCGGAAGGGGGCCACGTGGTCCCACCTTCGGAGGGGGCATGGGCCTATGAGGGAGTGTCCTGACGCATTGGGCACAAGGCCCCATAGGGCCAAATAGCCATTCTAGATAAGTTTAAACTCGCTTAAACTAGAGATAGGGTTTCTAGATAAGGAAAGTTTAAATCGCTTAAACTAGAGATAGGCTTGGAGGATGGGCAAGGGGCACCCCTCTCTATATATAGAGGGCTGGCGCCTCCCCCAACAACACACCTTCCTCCAAACCCTAGTAGCCCTGCCTCCTCTCTCTCTCCTCCCGACCGCTTGTGGCTCGTGGCAGAAATTCTCCACCATATACACCACGCCGTCGTGTTGTTGATCCAATCCATCTCTCCACCATACTTGCTGGTCCGAGGAAGGAGGAGACGTCGAGGTGCTGCACGTGTGCATCTCACGGAGGCACCGCCACTTGTGGTGCTAGATCAGATCGGATCGCGAGGAGGAGAAGCAAGTACGACTACATCACCCACGTTATTTACGAACATTCCATTGCAAGAATCTTCAAGGGTATGAAGATCTAATCCAATCTCTCTCGTTGTTTGCATCTCCTAGATTAGATCTTGGCTTTCCTTCTGTTCGCTTCCGTAGAAATTTTTGATTTACTATGCTGCGAAACCCTTCACTTAATACTAGAGGGGGTTCGGATGATAACCTGAAGGTGGACTACTAGTCATAGATGCAGTTGGATGGTGGTCTATGTATATTGTTGTATTGCCCAATCAAATCTCATAGGATCTTTTTTTATTTTATTGCATTGTTATGCCTTGCTCAGTTCCTGTCAATTGCCATGTTGTAATTTGTTTACCCTTCATGCCATGTTGTTTATCTAAGGAGAGCACCTCTAGTGAACTATGGACCCCGGTCCAATCTTTACCATCGATACATCTTCCACTGTTTACTTGCTGCAAACCATCCATCACCTTCCACACCATACAGTTAATCCTTTGATACAGCAAACCGGTGAGCTTGACAACCTCACTGATTTGTTGGGGCAAAGTCTTGAGTTTGTGTTGTGCAGGTTTCCACGTTGCTTGCAACACTTTTGAGACGTTTCCTTTATCCTTATGGTTCAATAACCTTGGTATCTATTGAGGGAAACTTACTGTTGTGCTCATCACACCTTGGTCTTGGGGTTTCCAACGAAGCGTCCAACGTCAACACCGGACGCCACCACGTTCCGGCAGTGCTTCCGTAGTCGGTCACATGTTTGGTACTCGATGAAGACCTTCCTCTCCCTTGTTCCAATAGGAAACGGAGGTTGTAGATCTCTCCTCACGATTCCAGCAGCACGACGGTGTGGTGGTGGAAGTATAGGGGAAACCCCGTAGGGCTTCGCCTAAGTCGGAGCGGGTATGGTGGATTAGAGAGGGACTTTGGATACTAGGGTTTAGAGGCCAAGGGTAGGTGGTGGCCGGCGGCTAGGGTTTAGCTAGGCAGCAGTTTTAGAGGGGCTCTAGGCGGCGGTGACTTGAGAGGGGCAGTGGTCGGCGGCTAGGGTTTCAAGTGTGTGGGCAAGGGGGCGCCCATCCCCTCCTTTTATGGGAGGGAGAGGCGGCAAAGGGAGGGGGAGTCCTTCCCAAACTCCCCTTGATTGGCCGATGGCAAGGAGGGAGGGGAAACCTTCCCTAACTAGGCTTCCTCTCCTCCCTCCACTAGGCAACCATGTTGGGATTTGACTTTTCAAACTGGCGTTTGACTTTTCAAACTAGAGTTTGATTTCTCTCTTCCCATTGCCCAAACAAGTGACCTAGGACATGATGCAACCATTCCACTTTGGTATGACACATCCATGGACCCTTCCCACTCCGGAGCGGTGGACCTTCTAGACCCTTCTAGAAGATTCTGGTGAAAACACTGAAAACATTTTCGAACCCCGGAATTGGACTTTCCTTATATGAATATTATTCTCCAAACCATTCCGGATCTCCTCGTGATGTCCTTAAGTGTGTCTCCCTACGGTTCGTGAATTATGCAGACATGATCGAGACTCTTCTCCGATCAATAACCAATAGAGGATTTTCGAAATTCATATGGCTTCCACATATTTCTACCATTTACATATGATACCAATTTCCCTTTGTCTCGTGATACTTTACTTATCCGAGGTTTGATCGTCGGTATCTCTGCATACCTAGTTTAACCTCGGTACCGATAAGTACTCTTTACTCGTTACTGTGATATGTGATCCCTTGTAAGCCAGTCACATGCTTGCAAGCCAATTGGATGACATTCCACCAAGAGGTCCCAGAGTATATCTATCCGTCATATGGATGGACAAATCCCACTCTTGATCCATCTGCCTCAACACATACTTTCTGAATACTCAATGCCACCTTTATAACCACCCAGTTACAAAGTGGTGTTTGATGTCATCAAATCATCCATCTTGTGATGGTGATTAACATGATCTCATGGTCAAAGGATTTAGGTTACTATGTATCTGAAAGCTTATAGCAAACGAATGAACTATTGAAATGACTTGATCTTATGGTACGCTTAACTATAGGAGTATATCCATCACATCATTCTCATAATGATATGACCTTGTTATCAATAACATCCAATGTTCATGATCAGGAAACCATGATCATCAATCAATCAACAAGCTAGTTTAACAAGAGGGTTTACTAGGGACTCTTACATGTTTATAAATCACATAAGTATTAATGTTTCCGGTTAATACAATTATAGCATGGATGTAAAAATTTATCATAAACACAAAGATATAATAATAACTACTTTTATTATTGCCTCTTGGGCTAGTGTTGGTCATGTTTTTCCCTCGGGTGAGGTTTAGTCAACGGATCCACAACATTCAGATCTGTGTGTAGTTTGCAAATATTTATGTCACCATCTTGGACATGCTCGCGAATAGCATGAAAATGTAGCTTGTTATGCTTCAGCTTCTTGTGTAACCTTGGCTTCTGCACATTGGCTATGGCACCCATGTTATCACAGTAGATAGCCATTGGGTCCAGCGCACTGGGAACCACACCAAGCTCTGCAATGAACTCCTTCATCCATATCGCCTCTTGTGAAGCCTCCGAAGCAGCTATGTATTCTGATTCAGTCGAAGATCTCGCCATAACGCTTTTCTTTGCATTCCTCCAGCTTACTACTGCACCATTCAAAGTAAATATGTATCCATATTGTGATTTAGAATCATCCGGATCGGTGTAGCATCGGTGTAACCGTTTACTACGAGTTGTTCATCACCTCCATAAGATAGAACCATATCCTTAGTTCTTCTCAAGTACTTCAGGATATTTTTGACCGTTGTCCAGTGACCTACTCCTGGATCACTTTGATATCTACTATTCAAACTAACAGCATATGCAATATCTGGTCTTGTACCGAGCATGGCATACATGATAGATCCTATTGCCGAGGCATAGAGGAGTCTTACTCATCCTCTCTCTATCTTATGTCGTAGCGGGACTTTGAGTTTTACTCAAGGTCGTATTGGGCAACATGGGAAAGAATCCTTTCTTGCTATCTTCCATTCCAAACCTCTTTAGAACCTTGTCCAAATATGTACTTTTTGGAAGTGCTATTAAGCGTCTAGATCTATCTCTATAAATCTTTATGACTAATATATAAGCAGCTTCGCCAAGATCCTTCATTGAAAAACTATTATTCAAATAATATTTGACACTTTTAATAAGTTCTATATCATTCCCAATCAACAATATGTCATCGACATATAGTACTAGGAATGCTACAGAGCTCCCACTCACTTTCTTGTAAATACAAGCTTCTCCATAAGTTTGTATAAATCCAAAACTTTTGATCACCTTGTCAAAACGTTGATTCCAACTTCGAGTTTCTTGCTTCAATCCATAAATGGATCATTGAAGTTTGCATACCTTGTTAGCATCTTTAGGATCGACAAAACCCTTGGGTTGTACCATATACAACTCTTCATCAATGTCACCACTGAGGAACGATGTTTTGACATCATCTGCCATATCTCATAATCGTAATATGCAGTGATTGCTAATAAAATCCTCATAGACTTTAGCTTTGCTACTGGTGAGAAAGTCTCATCGTAGTAAACTCCTTGAATTTGTCGGAACCCTTTCATGACAAGTCGATCTTTATAGACGGTTACATTACCATCGGCATCTATTTTATTCTTGAAAATCCATTTGTTCTCGACAGCCTTGCGGCCATCCGATAAGTCCACCAAAGTCCACACTTGGTTTTCAAACATGGATCCAATCTCAGATTTCATGGCTTCTTGCTATTTGATGGAATCTGGGCTCATCATCGCTTCCTCATATATCGCAGGGTTGTCGGTGTTGTCCACCAACATGACACTCATAATGGGATCATACCAATCGGGAGTGGTACGAGTCCTTGTCGACCTGCGAGGTTCCGTAGTAACTTCGTTCGAAGTTTCATGATCATCATCATTAACTTCCTCTCTTATTGCTGCAGGCGCCACAGGAACTTCTTCTGGTGCTGCGCTACTCTCAAATCCGAGAGAAGGTGCGACAACTTCGCCGAACTCTACTTTCCTTCTAGTAACTTCTTTTGATATAAACTCCTCGAGAAAGGATCCATTCTTAGCAATGAATATTTTGCCTTCGGATCTATGATAGAAGGTATACCCAATAGTTTCCTTCGGGTATCCTATGAAGACAAAATTTTCCGCTTTGGGTTCAAGCTTGTCGGGCTGTAACTTCTTTACATAAGCTTCGCAACCCCAAACTTTAAGGAACGACAATTTAGGTTTCTTACCAAACCATAATTCATATGGTGTCGTTTCAACGGATTTAGATGGTGCCCTATTTAAAGTGAATGCGGCTGTTTCTAATGCACAACCCCAAAATGATAACGGTAAATCTGTAAGTGACATTATAGAACGAACCATATCTAAGAGAGTTCAATTATGACGTTCAGACACACCATTATGTTGTGGTGTTCCCGGCGGTGTCAATTGTGAAAGTATTCTGCATTACTTCAAATTCTTGCCAAACTCGTAACTTAGATATTCACTTCCACGATTAGATCCTAGAAATTTAATCTTCTTGTTACGTTGATTCTCTATTCCACTTTGAAATTCCTTAAACTTCTCGAATGTTTCGGACTTATGTTTCATGAAATAGATATACCCATATCTACTCAAGTCATCCGTGAAAGTAAGAACATAACGACAGCCACCGCACGATGCCACACTCATCGGGCCACACACATCGGTATGTATGATTTCCAATAAGTCCGTAGCTCGCTTCATCATACCAGAAAATGGAGTCTTAGTCATTTTCCCATCAGACATGCTTCGCATCTTTCAAGTGATTCGAAATCAAGTTATTCAAGAAGTCCAGCGGAATGGAATTTCTTCATACGCTTCACTCCAATGTGACCAAGACGACAGTGCCACTTGTATGTAGAATTATCATTCAATTTCAAACGTTTAACATCTATATTATGAACATGTGTATCACTACTATTGAGATTCATTAAGAATAGACCATACATCAACGATGCATGACCATAAAAGATATTACTCATATAAATCGAACAACCATTATTCTCAGACTTAAACAAGTAACCGTCTTGCAATAAACAAGACCCTGATATAATGTTCATGCTCAACACAGGCACCAAATAACAATTATTTAAGTATAAAACTAATCCCGATGGTAGATGAATAGGTAGCGTGCCGACCGCGATCACATCAACCTTTGATCCATTTCCAACACACATCGTCACCTTGTTCTTCGCTAGTCTCCGTTTATTTTGCAGCACCTGTTTCGAGTTTCAAATATGAGCAACCGAACCAGTATCAAATACCCAGGCACTACTACGACTACTAGTAAGATACACATCAATAGCATGTATATCAGATATACCTTTCTTCTTGATGTTGTCGTTCTTCAGATCCGCCAAGTACATTGGGAAATTCCGCTTCCAATGACCTTCTCCCTTGCAGTAAAAGCACTCAGTATCAGGCTTAGGCCCAGCCTTGGTATTCTTCGCCGACACGGTAGCTTTCTTACCGCCCTTCTTGAAGTTTCACTTTTTCTTAGGCTTGCCTTGCTTCTTGAAATTGGTGGTCTTATTGACCATCAACAATTGGTGCTCTTTCTTGATCTCCACTTCTGTAGACTTCAACATAGAGAAGAGTTCTTGTAATGACTTATCCATGCGCTGCATGTTGTAGTTCATCACAAAGTTCTTGTAACTTGGTGGTAGTGATTGGAGGACACAGTGAATCCCCGAAGCATTAGGAATAACTATACCCAAGCTCTGGAGCTTATAGGCGTGCCTAGACATCTTAAGAACATGCTCACAGACGGATCCGCCCTCTTCCATCTTGTAGTTAAAGAACTTTTAAGAAGCTTCATAACTCTCAACTGCCGCGTGAGCCTCAAATATCATTTTGAGTTCACGGACAATATCATGTGGGTCAAAGTTCTCAAACCTTTTATAAAGCTCTGATTCCAAACCATACAAGATAGCACACTAAACTATGGAGTATTGTTGCTTCTGAGCGAGGAAAACATTTTTCTCCTCCTCGGTAGCATCTTCTGTAGGTGGGTCACCCAGCGGTGCATCCAGCTCATAGGTCAACTGACCAGTATTGAGGACAATCCTCAAATTACGGAACCAATCCGCGAAGTTGCTTCCATTGTTTTTCAACTTTTCTTTCTCTAGGAACGCGTTAAAATTGATGTTAGGGGCCACCATGATCTACAACATATTCGTAATAGTTTAGACTAAGTTTATGACAAATTGAGTTCTAATTAATACTTAAGTTAATCTAGGTGAAGTCCCACTCAAAACAATATCCCTCACATTTCTTTAGTGATCACACGAACCAAATCCACTACATCAAGTCTGATCATCACGAGAGATAATGTAGTTTCAAACGTGAACAATCAACATGTTCATCATATCTACTATATGACTCATGCTTTACCTTTCGGTGATCCGTGTTCCAAGACCATGTCTGTACATGCTAGGCTCGTCAAGATTAACCTTAGTTTCCACATGAGAAAATCTGGCTTGCTCCCGTTGTATGCACACGCTGAATCAAATACACCTGATCATCACGTGGTGCTCCAAAACAACGAGACGGTGCCTACTAAGGACGGACACTTTATTACTTGATATTTTTTTAGAGGGATCGTCTTATAATGCTATCGCCACAATCTAAGCAATAAAAGATGCATAAAAAGGATTAAAATCACATGCAATTCATAATATGTGATATGATATGGCCTTTCTTCTTGTGCTTCTGATCTCCGTCTTTAAGCACGAACATGATCTCCATCATCACCAGCGTGATGTCAAGGTCAATGGCGTTGCTCCATGGTTGTCTTCCACCAGCATCAACTATTACAACTACTTTGAATAATAGACACGCAAGTCTTAATGAAATTTAAAGACAACCATAAGGCTCCTGCTAGTTGCCAACTTACAATAAGGATCATTGCATACATCATATATAATCACAATCATGGCCATATCACATCAGATCACACCCTTGCAAAACAAAGTTAGACGCCTCTAATTTTTTTTGCATGTTTTACGTGGTTTGGGGCTTTCGAATAAGAACCGTTCTAACTTATGAACAAGAACCACAACATTGATACAAGTGTTGTCAAGTGCCCGTTGTAAATTGCAACTTCAATATGGTGGGAGAGTGCGGTGACCCAGCATACCACTGCATGTGTAGTACACTATAGTCGTTGACATGACATACACAGAACACCGTTCCGTAAATATCACATCCCTCAGAGTGGTACAACAGAAACATTGCGGGTCCATATTACAAAAATACATGCCTTATTATTATTACAATACCGGAAGTTCAAGACTTCCAAAATATTCAACTTAGAAACCAAAATATAATGTGTTTTAGCGGAATTTAAAAGTAGCAACTCCGACTAGGAGTTGAGCTCAACAACTTATTCTATAGAGTTCATGCTGCTCGGCTCCGTTGGTTACTACTAACTAGGGATACTTAGTTGGACTCGTTATCGTCAACACCATAGCGTATTTCGTAATCCACTCCTTCAACACCTCCGGACAGATCGGGTTCCTCGTAAAACAAGGAGTTGATCCTCAGAGTCTAAGCAAGGGATCAAAGGAAAGAATGAGTAATAGTGTTACCCAACAAGTTCATTATATGCAAGGTGGGAAGTTTGATGCTCTAACTACCACCTCGACTATAAGTCCTTGGCACTATGCATTTTTTGTAAATTTTTCTTGAAAGATTGATTTTATTATGAAAATCTATAACCATCAGCCTTCACAGGTTGACAACCGGGCAGAGGTGCGTTACTTTATCCATGAGAGATCAACTCCTTGTTGCACAATTGGGCGTACTTTCCCGTCCACAATTCCATGACGTGGGGCCCAGTAGTTGGTCCAAGCCAATCACTGCCCCCTTCGCGACCCCGCATGCCTCCTTGGTGTACACCATGCCCACATAATTAATTACGACAATGGTTTGTACAAACCGTTAGATGCCAGAACTATCATGGGACGATGAGGGTTCCCACCCATATGTTTTATATCCTCTACGAATTACCAATTAATATGCACGCTACAAGGATAACAGCCACGACCTGCACATCCGGCTTCATGCGAGAGGAAGAAGATACAGCTAACTTCTTTGTCCCATTCCAAATCTCATGGCTAACGCGTAATATACGGCTCTAGAATCACTGATGTCAGGGGTTTATTAAGTCCCTAATTGATCATCATTGTTGCAAATAGAACCCTAAGTTCTATTGCTCCCTTATAACACCACTTAGGATGATATCTATGATTTCTTTATTTGTGAAAATAATATTTTCTTTCTTTTATAGCATATATGATAACACACAATTTGCAAATACTTTGATAAAGACTCTTCAAAGGACATGAGCAAGTGATGAACTTGCCTTGTGATGGCAAGGTAGTGAAGTCTGATGCTTGCACTGGACCTTGAGCTTCTATGTCTACAAAAACATCATTATTGCCTGGTAAGGACAATATTTAAAGAAGCAAAATGATTATGCAAGTAATGTAATGCATCATTTAACTTGATATGCATTCACCCTATTATTATACAAGGTTCTGTTTAATAATAAAGGATTTATAAATATTACTTTTTAATATTTATAATATATATTGAACTATTTTATTTTATTTGACTTTTATTTTTTTAATAATTCTTTTAGGAATTATCACTTAAATATTAGAAATTGTTATTAAAAATTTATTTAGTATTTTTCAAAAATAATACAATGTTAATATATAATGAAAGTGATTTTTATTTATTTTTATCATTTTTCTATAATTTTGTAAAATTCCATAAGGAATATATAATTTACAAAATTCCTAATAAAATTCAAATGTCTAAAATTTTATATTTTAATTTATTTGGTTCGTGTGGATTATTGTGAATCCAAAAATATGTTATTTATAATTTTTGGACTTTTATTTTATTTTCTAGATTTTAATTAAGTCCAAGGTTATTTTGGTCTTTTCCTATTTATTAAAACAGGCCTGAAAGGTTTTTAGGCTGGTTTAATCTTATTAGGCCCTGGTGGCCCATTAGTCATAATCAAAATAGCCACCCGAAGGGTCTGGCCCAACTCAGACCACTCCTCACTGCCTCTCTCCCTTGATCTCACTCCTCTCCTCTTCTGCCCCCGACCTCGTGGTCGGTGATATCGCCACCAGCGATTCCCGCCGCCGTGGGCCGTTCTGGTTGCCACCATGGTGCAACAGGAGGTTGTCGACGACGCCCGTCCTTTCTATCCAACTGGATTTGGGTATGGGGCTCTCCTGCGACGGATCGATGCCGTCTCGAACCCTAGGGTTTGGGGGTTGGCGTGGATCTTAGAGTTATCGCTGCCGTCGTGCGTTGTGGTGATTTGTCTCGCCTCTAGGCATGGTCAGGGTCACTGTCGTGGCGCCGTATGCGTTGCATGGCCCCCTCTGGGGTGCTCCCCGTGCCGCCATGGTCGTCGGCCACTCTGCTTCCTCTTCTAGTCTCCAGCGAGGACCTTTGGTGAGTTCTTTTACTCTCCCCTTGTGCTCTCTGTGCTCGCTCATCCCATGCTGGATGTTGGCAATGACCTCTCTGGTGACTATCTTGTCTTGATTAGGATGGTTTATTTCATTTAGGTTTCTTATCATGTGATTGATCATGTACTGGATGAATTAGATCATGTGTGGATGGTCTGTAAGCATGCTAAATGGTTATTAGCCTGAGGCTTGTTGCTTGAGATGAACTATAATGGTTCTTATGATTTATTTAGATGCTTTTATGCTTGGATTGCATATGATTCAGATGGTATAGTTGCTTTGGAACCAATGTTTGGTAAAGTCAGTGACTTGATAACTTTCCAGTGTCATTTCATGGTTTAGGATCATGGTTATGGTTTGATGAAATCATTGTCTTAGTGTTGTTGGCTTAGAAATTAATATGTGGTTTGAGATCAAAATGATCTCAAACAGTACAAATAAACATTGGAATGTTTTTAATTATGATTCCTGACAGGAAAATGATTAGTAGATTGATTTTTTGAATCTATAATGATTGGATGTTTATCCTGATTCATATAGAATTGTTCTTGTGACACCATCTTGGTATGGCACACAAGATTGATTCTTATTCATTGATTGGGTTGGTTTAAGCTTAAGACAAGCTTGGCTTCATAAGATAAATAGAAATGTTCTTCTTTGAAATCCCTAAGACCAATGATGTTGGTCTGAGGCTTAGGGGTTTCAGGCCTTATCTAATTGATTCATATAGGTAGTCCTGGTAGTGGTACCAACTATTGTTTTTGAATCAAAGCTTGGTAAGAATGATAGTAAGCTTGATCATTATCTGGATCCAAAAGATTAGTTTCTAAGGTGCTACCCTTACTTTAGGGATGTGCCTAGAAATTAGATCTTAGCTATATTTATGCTTGAATTGTAATATATAGCTTGACAACCAAAGCAATGATGTTGTTCTGAGCTCTGGTTGGATCCTTGTTATTTGCTGTTTGCTTTTAGAGTTTAAAATCTCTATGATGGATTCACCTTACTTGGGTGCTTTCTGAGAGTTTGACTGTGATACAGATCATGTATGCTGGTGTAATTCTAGACAGATAGATCATGTGATGGTCTATGTACTCACCACTGTCACTTGATGTTGTGGTTGCTATTGATGGATCTTGTTTTGCTGAGCTCCTGTGCTTGACCTTGAGCTAGCCTACTCCTCCTATCTCCTGGACTTGATCTTGCTGTCCACCTGATCCTTCCCCTTCCTTATGTCACCATCCTGGTGATGAGATCTTGGCTTTGGTTGGTTTGGTTGCTGGCTGTTGTGCTTGGTTTAGCTGCTGGCTAAGCTGGCTGTTCTTGTGTGTGTGCAGTGAAGAGATGCACTAGTGCCTCTCCACGGTTGTGCTGCTGGTTTTGGTGTGTTGGAGCTGTGCTGTGAAGCTGACAGCACACCACATGCATTTAGTTGTGTGTCCTTCTTGTGTGCTTGCTGTGCACTTGTGGATATGCTTTGGATTTAAAAGTTACTTTGATCAGATTACTTTTACCTGGCTGGTGAAACTTGCCCCTCTTGGCTGTCATTTGATTTCTGGCTTAAAAATTATGGAAGATTTATCTTTTCATATTGGTAAAACTTACCCCTTATATACTCAATGATGAAATATTGAGCAGTGCACTTCACTATCAACTTCTGAGAGTAAAACAATACTAACCCTGACTCTCCTTTTTCTATTTAGTTTCTGTTTGTTTTGCAGGTACAGATTTAAAGTGAAGATTTTAGTTTAAGTTTAGTTATAGAACAATCCAATGTAATCTATTTTATTCTTTTGTAATTTTAGTTCTATTCTTTTGTAATCTTCATTTTATTATTTTGTAATAAAGATTATACTATTATCAATAAAGAATATTCTTATTCTTTATTTATTTGCTTCTGTGAAGTGTGTGGATGATTTTAATAAGTTACAATTTTGTAACTTATTTATAAAATAAAAATATGAAATAAGTTTTCAGATTCTTAATTGTTTTCTTTAGATAAAATTTGAGTGATAATAATTAACTCCTAATTAAATCAAGATTCAAACCTTATTCCTTATTCATTTGAATTATAATTCAAACACTCAAGTTTAAAATTCAATTTCATTTTCCAAAACACATAATTCCTCAGAGATCATATCAAAGTCTATAGCAATCATCCTTTAAGACTAAACCTAATGTCAAAGTATGAAAGAAACCTTGATCACTTAAGGTTTTTATTTGACGAAAATTTTACCCACATTTTCACAGATGAATGCATGCAACATTCCAAATTCCTAAATCTACCCTTCGCTAGTTCCTAAATGCTGGGATGTTACAGACTTCCCCCCTTAAATTAAACTTCGTCTCGAAGTTTGCGGAGATGTACCTGAATAGTTTTGGATACGCTTTCCTTAAATCCTCTTCTTTCTCCCACGTGGCTTCCCTTTCAGGGTGATGTTCCCACTGTACCTTGCAATATTTGATTGCTCTGTTCCTCAATCTTTTCCTGTTTTCTTCCAGAATCTTACAGGGATTTTCAATATAGGTCAGATCTGCTTGTAGTTCTATCTCTTGGTGTGTGATTGCATCATACGGAACTTTCAAACATTTACGAAGTTGTGACACATGGAAAACATTATGCACTTGAGCTAATCTTGATGGTAACTCTAAAGCATAATCTATAGTTCTGTTTTGACTCAGTATCTTGAATGGTCCGATGTATCTTGGATTCAATTTTCCTTTAACTCCAAACCTTTTCACCCCTTTCATTGGACTTACTTTAAAATAGACCATATCACCCACTTCTGGATGCCATGATCTTCTGACTTACTTTAAGTTTTCTGCCTACTTTGAGCTATTTTTAGTCTATCCCTGATCTTATTGTAGAGGTCCCAACCTTTAATAAGGTAGAGATCCCTGTGTTTACAATGCTAGTCCCTGGATCAATAGCTAGCATCCACAGTTAAGATGTAATATCAAGAAGTAATATTACAACTTTATAACCAGGAATAAAATAATTCATTACATCTTACATAGCTCATTTGGCTATCTTATTACAATGCAGCAGAGATAACTATAGCATGGGGTCCTTCATCTTCAAAGTGCCACAGGCAATCATGTTGGTTGTAGACTTTCAATCCTAATCAACACACTTCACTAACATCAAAAAAACCTGCAACATAATAAGTTACAGCCACAAGGGTCAATACATTTGAATTGTATTGGCAATTGATACTATGGTAATATAGTGGAGTCTATCATCTATATGCATTTGGCTAAGTGGAGCTTAGGCTTGCTTTGCTCAAAATATATTTTTCCTTATCATTTGAAAACACTAAGCTTTTGCTTGATAAAATCACCCAAGGCATCTCCCAATAGAAATTGGTGATCCTTCAACCCTTGTTCAACCACAAAATTTTAACTTAGAAATTGGGATGAGGAGATTCTTGATAGCTTCCATGTCTTGATGCTCAAATTGTCCTTTGCCAGGGACATGGCTAAGTAGTTAGATTTTTCACTCTGCAGAGGTGGTGCACTTTCCCCACAAGACTTGGTTTCACCAAGACAAGATCTTTCAGAAGCCTTCCCTTAGACCAGAATGGACGTGTTCCAACCTATCATCCCCTACCACCAACTGTCCATTTGTCTAAGTTATTGCAACCTATATGATCCAGGCAGAGCCCATAATGCCAAGTGGCTGCACCTGAAGCTTCTCAACATTTGACATCTCAAATCTCTTTGTTCCTGGGTGGCCATCCACAAGTGAGATACACAAGGTAAACCATAGAAAAGGGCCTTGTGTAACCACTCAACACAAACCATTCCTTCCATCCCACCTAGGTGATTCATTCACTTAGTTGTTTTATTAAACAAAACACAAGTCCTTGACTTAGAAATATTCCATAGTATGAATATATTCCACCCTTGTTTTCTACTAGCTAAGCTAAGCATGATAGTAGTAGGAATCTTAACTTAGGAAATTTCTACTAAGGTTTCATCTACTAGGATTTCCCATGTCATAGTTTATACTTAGCAAAAATTCCATTCAAGTCCTACTTAGAAATATCACTAATGCATAGTGAAAATAATGGGACAAAGTATGAAGCATCACTTGCCTTTTTGGTAGAGAATATAAGTTCACTCCTTGATCTTGCAATGATCACACTCTTCAAATTCCACTACAATTCAATCAAGCAAGCAAAATATTCAATCTACCATTCAAGCAAACATCACATAAAATAATAAAAACAAAGCAATGCATGCTAAAGATTGTTTTATTTGGAAAAGTGGTTTCTAATAGGTTATAAACATTCTAAAACACCTATTGGTCATTTTATAAAAGTGGCAAAACCATTTGTAGAAGATTTTACCTATAAACCATTTTTAAACCAAATCAATATTTTATGTGGTTGAAAATGCCTTTAGCAAAGCAATAATCTTTATAGGGTTCACCAAATACATTATAATTCTAAAACTTGGTGTTTCAGATCAGAGAGTTTAATCCAAATCATTTCCCAAAGATTTTTGTCCAACAAGTATTTTTAACATATAAATAACATTTTTATTTGACTAGAAATGCTTTAATTCAAAGATTTATTCTTTTGCCTCACAAAATATGTTTTTGAAACCACAAGTTGGTTTCTATGGTCAGTAGGTTCAAAACAATCCATTTTCCAAAGATTTTATCACAAAAATAATTTTAGAATGATTTTTATATTCAAAATATGCCTACACAAGTTTCTGTAAAAACAACCATTTTACTAGAATCAATTCATTAAACAAAGTTCACGGTTGGATTGTACTTGGTCTGCTGATTCCATTGATATAAAATTTGCAAAATTTGGACGTGTAGATCAAAAGTTATGCAATTTACAAGTTTGATCATCTAATAGATCAATTTTTGGTTTTTATAAACAGACTGTGCCACGTGGCTGTTTCCTATTCGCCAGTACCGTTTTGCGCGGATCGACTATCGTGGACCGCTGGATCTAATGCAAATCGCTTAGCACATATGCTCTCATACCTCTTCGATAAGTCAATCTATCGCAGCCGCGCGATCGTGATCTAACGGTGTACAGGGGCCTGACCAAATCTGAGCGGCGCTAGCGGCGGCGAACGGCGGCGCGCGCTCTGGTGGTGTCGTTGCCGATGATTCAGGATGCGAGAAAGAGAGAGAGTGCGCTCACCGAGTTCGCAGCTTGTTGCTGATGCTCAACGTAGTCTTCTTGGGTCGAGGGGCGCTCGTGGTTGTCGTGGATTGCTCACCGGAGTTCTGCCTAGCGTCAGGCTCGTACTGGTCTTGACGGAGGCGAGGATTGAGAGCGCGCTAAGACGAGTGGAGGACACGGTTAGATGTGCAAGGTCGTGGCACGCACAAGAGCATAAAAAAGAGGGGAAAGGAAGGTCAGGTCTCGCCATGTGGAGTCACCGGAGTCGAGGCA
The DNA here is from genome assembly GCA_023614405.1 of Avena insularis. NCBI lineage: Eukaryota > Viridiplantae > Streptophyta > Magnoliopsida > Poales > Poaceae > Avena > Avena insularis. The sequence continues at coordinate 119,281,753 of CM042697.1, read as the reverse complement.
GACGGTGGCAGAGCTCAGTTGAAGTTGTTGCCGTGGTTACGGGGCACACGCGATAGAGAGGAGGGCACGGGCAGGTGCGTAGGGAGATGAGGAACAGGTTCCTGGGGACTGGGAGGCAAGGGGAGGAGAGGTCTGGCCGGAATTACGGTCGCAGCTCGTCGGAGCAGAGGGCGGTGTTGCGAGGAATTGAGGCAGCCTGGTGGCTCCGGTGGGGCGATGATTGGGGGAAAGGAAGAGGGGAGCGTGGCGATTAAGTATGCATGGTCGCGGCGAGGTTTATGCATGGGATTGATGGAAATAAAGGCCGGCATTGAACGTCTGGGAAACGGCCAGAGGGCGTGGTCTTCGCGCGCGGGTGGGAACGAAGGTGATCTGGCGGTGGGGTCGTTTTGTCAGCGAGGGAGAGAGAGGAAGAGTGGGTCCAGGCGGTCAGTGGCGATGCGGGTGTGGTTTTGGGTGAAAAACGGTCCGCTCGTGGGCGAGAAGGATGGGCTGATGCTGGGCTTATTGGGCCAGGTTTGTTGGGCTGGCTGCTTTGTTTATTTTTTTCCTTATCCTGTTTATTTTTCTTTTTCCAATTCTTTTATTCTGTTTTGATTTTGTTTAATCATTTCAAACAACTATTTGAATTCAAACTTCAACCAAACTTTGTGTATAATCAAACACTGTTTATTAACATATTCTGAAGTCAAATTTAGAATAATTCTTTTATTCTTTTTAGGGTCTTTTATTTATTTTATAAATGGACATTTGTCTTTATTTCAAATAGGTTTTAATGTGTTTTAAAACTTTATTTGAAATCCATATTTTTACCAAACCTATTCAGTAGGTTTTATTTATTTATTAGGGTGTCACATAATTCACCTTGAATTATTTGAAATATTTTTAATATGATTTATAAATCATTTAAATTGGGTATTTGTTTTTATTCCAATGAAATCAATTATAGTTTTAATTCCATAAATTTTATTTAGGTGATTTTCTTGATTCCATTTAAGTTAATTAAATGACTTTTAATCCACTTGGGTAAATTCGAAATACTATTTTCCCATGATTTAATTAATCATTCTTATTTGGGAATTGTCTTAATCCAATGGAATAGAATTTGGTTAAGGCCATATTATTTTATTTCAATATTATTTATTCAATCATTTCATTTGAACTTGGATTATGTTTATTCCATTTGCTTATGGTCTTGGCCAAGTTTTAATTTGGCCTTTAAATATTCCCCATTTAATATTTCTATCTTTATCTTATAAAATCCATATCTTTTATTTATAGACCCAAACTTGGTGATTCCAATTTGTAAAATCTTATTTGATATTTATTTATCCTTTTAAATATCTTTAGGATTAATTGCTCACCATTTGGTATGGATTTCTATATAGGTGCTTTATTAGCTTTGGAAATTCAATTCCCTTATCTTATTAAATTCTTAAGATTTTGTCTATGGCTCCAAATTGGAAGGTTTGGAAGAAGATCACCGACATGCCATCCGGCTTAGGGGTCAAATTGGTATTCATAGACTTGAGAGCGGCTGCTACCTCCCCCGGCAGGAATGGAAGTGTGATCTCTGCGTTGTCAGCAGGGGTGACTATAGCCCCGTCAGGCCAGAAGTCCGGGGCCAGCGATAGTCCAGAACACGGCGTGATGATAAAAAGATCCTTATAAAAGGCATAATTATTGGTGGAGATCTCCTTCGGGTCCTCCAAAAGGGAGTCCCCTTCCCAGAGACGGGGGATCGAGCACTTCTTCCTCCTGCCATTAGCTATGGAATGAAAGTAGACCGTGTTCGATTCCCCTTGAAGGATCCAGTTCTGGAGACTACGCTATCTCCATAATGCATCTTCCCCTTTGTAGATCTCCATAATGGAGGTCTCAAGAGAGTACCTATAGGACCAAGCGTCCGCCGAGATACCAACCTGGTCGTGAAGGGAATATGCCCGAGAGGCAATAATAAAGTGGTTATTATCGTATTCCTTGTTTATGATAAATGTTTATTTCTCATGCTATAATTGTGTTAATTGGAAACGTTAATACATGTGTGTTTAATAAAAAATAAGAGTTACTAGTTATGCCTCTCATATGAACTATCTCGTTGATTAATAACATGATCAAGGTTTCCTGATCATGGATATTGGATATTGTTAATAACGGCGTCACAACATTGGTGGAATGATGTGATAAACACTCACCCGAAGTATAGTAGTACGATCAAAGTCATTATGTTTACATTGCTATAATAATTCCTACAGAGTAATCCTAATCCTTAGACCATGAGATCATGTTAATTGCTAACACCGAAGAGTACTTTGATAACATCAAATGTCACACCATAACAGGGTGACTATAAAGGTGGGTTTGGGTACTCCGAAAGTGTTATGTTGAGGATCATGGATAAAGAGTGGGATTTGTCCATACAGATGACAGAGAGATTTAGTCTGGGCCCTCTCGGTGATATCACATTGACATATCTTACAAGCAAGTGATAAGATCACTAGAATGTTATATCACGGGAACGAGAAAAGAGTACTTGTAGGTAACGACATTAAGCTAGGTATGGGGATACCGATGATCGAATCTCGGACATGTAATATATCATGAGACAAAGGGATTTAGTTACAATGTCAAAGGTTCTCACGATCACTAAGTCAGTGTTGAATGTGTGGGGGTCAATATGGATCTCTAGGTCCCGCTGCTGATTATTGATCAGAGAGGGGTCTCGATCATGTCTGTATTATTTACGAACTGTAGTGTGACAAACTTAAGGGATACTAGCACAATTTTTCGCAAATAATATGCCAGAGAAAGAAAATGAAAGTGCTAGAATTATTTCAATGTACAACGAAATTATTTCGGGTGAAATTGCTAAAATTGGTTCTGCATGTGATATTGAAATGTTGCAAGGGGTTTTTATGTGAATGTTTGTTAACTAAAGTAATTAACAAAATTCTAAATAAAATAAATAAAATAGTTTTATTAATTGAGAGATACAATAATTTTGAAAGTAATGCATGTTAGTGGACATGTGAGTGGAGGTGTGTTTATGTGAGTGGGAGCTCCACCGACATGAATGAGAAAGAGGTGGGGGCACCCACCATGGCCACCACGCCATGGCCTTGGGGCTTCCCACCTCACCTATAAAAGGAACCCCCTCCCTCTATATCACTCACACCTCCTCGTGAAGGATCTTGCTCCCCCTAGAATATTCCCCATGGCCTCAGAATAGCGAGGTACATGTTTCCAGTGGCTTTTTCTAGAAGGATTTGCTGCTTCCGCTGCTTCGCTGGAGAAAGGACACGGAGGTTGTCGAGGTACCGGACGTGTGTGAGATCATGGATGCACCACTGCTTTGCGGTGCTGGACTTGCTGGTGCTGGACCTGCTGGACTTCATCATGATCTTGAGAACCAATCTTGTAACGCTTTGTCAGTCTTCGAGGGTAAATTCTCTATGAATGTATATCCACCAGTTGCTTGTATCTAGATAGATAGATCTTGGTGCTTAGTTGTTCATATCATAGGAAAAATTGTGTTTTCTATATTGCGAACCCAACAGTAGTATCAGAGCTAGATCTATGCGTAGATACTTGTACGGGTAAAACACATAGGAGTATGTGGGCGCTGATGATCATGTTATTGCATCCTCCTGTGTACTTTGGATATTAGTGTCATAGTGGGATGAAGCGGCCTAGACTAACTTTACATGTCCTCGCACATCATACCTGTTCCATGCTTGACATGCAACTAATTTTGCATAAGTGGCTAGTGGGTGTCTGTCGCGGCGCCGGAAGGATCGTCTACATGATCTTGAGATCTGCAAGTGACCGACTACATCAACCATGAGAATCCGATCTCGTTAAACGCTTTGGATCTACGAGGGTTAGTTCTCTACAATCTCGTTGTACCTATCTCGTAGATTAGATCTTGGCTTTGCTATAGATTAGATCTTGGTTTTGTGTGTTCATGCGATAGAATTTTTTTGTTTTCCATTCTATGAACCCTACAACAATGTCAAAGGTTCTCACAATCACTAAGTCATCGTTGAATGTGTGGGAGTCAGTGCGGATCTTCAGGTCCCGTTGCTGATTATTAATCGGAGAGGGGTCTCGATCATGTCTTCATTATTTGCGAACCATAGGATGGCACACTTAAGGGATACCTACATCATTTGGAGCAAATAAGATGCGAGATAAAGAAAATGAAAGCGTTGGAATTATTTCAATGGACACCGGAATTATTTCTGGTGAAATTGCTGAAATTAGTTCTGCATGTGATATTAAAATATTGCAAGGGGTTTTTATGTGAATTTTTGTTAATTAAAGTAATTAACAAAATTCTTAATAAAATAAATAAAATAATTTTATTAATTGAGAGATACATTAATTTTGGTGGAAAATTAATGCATGTGAGTGGACATGTGAGTGGAGGTGTGTTTATGTGAGTGCGAGCTCCATCCACATGAATGAGGAAGAGGTGGGGGAACCCACCATGGCCACCACGCCATGGCCTTGGGGCTACCCCCTCACCTATAAAAGGCACCCCCTCCCTCCATGTCACTCACACCTCCTCGTGAAGGATCTCTCTCCCCCTCTAGAATATTCTCCATGGCCTCGGACTAGCAAGATACATATTCCTGGTGGCTTTTTCTGGAAGGATTTGCTGCTTCCGCTGCTTCGCTGGAGCAAAGACTCAGAGGTTGTTAGGGTACCGTGCATGTGTGCGATCATGAATGCACCATTGCTTTGCGGTGCTAAACTTGCTGATGCTGGACCTATTGGACTTCATCATGATCTTGAGATCAGCAAGTGAACGACTACATCATCCACGACAACCAATCACGTAACGCTTTGTCGGTCTTCGAGGATAAGTTCTCTATGGATGTATATCCACCCGTTGCTTGTATCTAGATAGATAGTTCTTGGTTCTTAGTTGTTCATATCATAGGATTTTTTTTATTTTCTATGTTGCGAACCCAACAGGTCGGCCTGCTGGTCAAGACCCTGAATCTCCTGAAGCAGCACCTCCATCTGGCCATGTAGGTATTCCCCTATGTGAGCCCCCCAGCCTCGCATGAATTGGTGGGCGGCTTGGCACAGTGATGCCAGGTGTCAACTGCACAATACACATGAGGGGGAGGCAACGACCTCCAACCACTTCGACTGCACCGCCTCCATGAATCCAGGCTTCTGAAGCCAAAAGGTCTCAAAGTGAAAGCGGTTCAGTCGTGCTGGCACACCTCCTCCTGAGGATAGAAGGGGAGTATGGTCGGATCCAATCCTGGTGACCACCCTCATGGAGCACAAAGGAAAGGCCAATTTCCACTCCACCGACACGAAGACATGGCCTAGAACAGTGCGAACAGGGTCGAGCTGCTTGTTGGTCCACGTATATCTAGCGGCCTCTCACACATAAATGTTTATGAGCGTCCATATCATAATTCGAAAAACATAGGAAAATACTTGGGGAATAGGGATTCATACTTCGATCTAGTGTGAAATTTCACCATATCTGTATAAATAGCCGTAGCTGAAAAATGATACGTGAAATACAACCTTCGACAAAACGCTTCCGACTCTAGTGAGCCGGCTAAAATGGCTCTTATTTCTTATTGGAGCCCACGAAAGCTAATATAATACAGTATTTGCTTATGATATCCGTTGTTGCAGCATAGCTAGACCTCTAGCCACGCCCCCGCAAAAAAAGACCTCTAGCCTCATGGCCTCCAAGAACATGATATGCATGGCTAGACCTAGTGTCCCTTCTGACCGGGTGGTTGTCCAAGCTTGATAGTGGCACAACACCATGGTTTGGGTGGTTTTTTCACATGGTTTAGACAAAAAAAATACTCCTAAGTTGTAGATAGCGTGTGCTTCGATAAGTTTCTGAGTCCGCCATTGGTGATATCGATACATCTATTAACCCTAAAAAGGCATGCGTGCCGTTTTCCTTTTCTTTGTGACCTGAATTATACCTTCTTTATGTAATTTTAGGGATTTTAGTCTCGTTCTCTAATTAGTATACCGCAGGGGTTTGTTTGCAAAAAAGCCACTTGTTTTTTTTGAGATAAAAAGCCACTTGTTAATTGCACAACAAACATGCACCATGTCTCATTGTCAAAAAAAAAAAAACATGCACCATGTCTCAGCAGCAACTTACAACGATGTGGTTGTATGTATGTGGTGGAGTGTGCGCGTGTCAGCGAGCTGCCAAGCAAAAAAGAAGAGCAGAATCAGCGAACAATTAAAAACTTTCTTCCCTTAAAAGACTGTTAATCGGTTCATGATCGAGGATATCTGCTGGGAGCCTGACCTGGTCAGCTCAACCGTAGCCAGTAGGTACGGGTTTGGCACGGTTATCCTGCACGCCCACCGGCAATGATGCAGCCGGGGCTGGGGCCCATGGGAAGGCGGCTTCTTCCTCCTTTCGGTCAATGATTAGGTGAAAAGAAATACGCATCGCAGGAGACTGGGCCGAACGATTACAAGAGAAGAGCAGATGGTTATTAGGTCAATGCACATCTACTACAGAGTATAAGAAGATTTCTTACAGCTGGGGGAAATTCGATAAACCGACGGATTTGCTAGCATCGTTGCGTCTGCAGAGAACAGCATAGATGTCATTTGACTTGACCAAGCAAGGGAGCGTATCAGATCATCCCCAAAGTCGTCAGGGGGTAGAGTTGTATAGTATCTATTTCCTCGGCAGAAATTATCCGGTCTCCATTTCTTCCGTTTGCAAACCTGCGACCGGGTGCCTGCCATACATGTTGGGGAACTTTGGCAGTTCGACATCGACCTCCCTAAGCAACTCCTTGATGTGCCATTGTTTAAGCTTTAATCCTTATATTTCTTTATGTGTCCATGCGGTGCGTTCTGTTACAAACGAGTCATGTCGTCTAGAAGCATTGGAATGATTGAATAAGATGCATAGCCGGCGTGTAAGTGTGATTATCCAGAACTAGTGGCCGACGTTCATAAAACAATTCCGACCGATCAGCCAATCTTCTTGTCCAGGAATGCATGTGAGCTTCTGGATAACGATCATTGACCGTGACCCGACCCGCACCCACCCACCATGCCAACGCCATGCATGAAAACCAGGAGAACGATCGCAACGCGCTTTGCCCTTCGGACCAAGTTCCCCGAACCCTACCTGCTCCGACGACCACGTTTAAAGCTGCCATTTGAAAATACTTGAGCGCGCGGATTGAGTCATTTCACCGTACGAACAATAAATTTATTTCTTCAATGAAAGATTGAATAATCGTGGCATAATTTTAATCAAAGCCTTTTGCATATAGAAAATGCGTTTTGTTCCCTACTATCTTTCAAACACCAGAGGAACGCATCACAGAATCCTGTTAGGGCGGGAGCGCTTGACGTCATTACATCGCTAGGTAGAAATAATAAGATTTTTAACATAAAATCTCTTCTTTTAGGCAGGTTATCTACGAAAGCACCACTACGCTCTGTTTATGTTTATCTCTATAACGTGTGAAATTTTGAGACCTGTTTACGGAGAACTGTACATGCTTGAAAGATATGTTGATAGATATTTTATCGACATCGATTGCAACGTAATTTTAGGATTGCACCTTCATCTTCTTAGACGTTTTGTATTATCATATGATTCTACGCATTTCGCCTTTCCTATATTTTTTTATTGGGATTTCTATTTTATGCCCGGGTTGCTTAGTTGTACTCACGTTTTTCTAGGCACTAAACTTTCTCTCACTTTTGCCCACCTCTTGTCCGAAACTCTCACATGGTCTAAAACTCGCTGTCCGTTAGCCTTGTCGTTGTGCGCTGATAAGTGGAGCCACGTTCGGTCGGGTCCCGTAGTGGAAACCTCTTTCCACTTATTCGGACCAGCGTGGGATCCACGGCTTATCCTCGTGAGCGACGGACCCACAACTTACCTAGGTTGGCATTGCAAGATGGGAGCCCGAGCCAGCCCTCCGCATGTGTTGTTGCCTTCCCTTTCCTCTTCTTCTCCGGTGATGGCATCTCTTCTGCGACAGCAGCCCTTCTCCGACCGGCAAATTATGTCTAGCTTCACTTCAGCCTCCCGTTTGTCCTGGCTGCAGTATGGTTCCGTCCTATTGACCTGTATGAAGGATGACAATAGAAACCGTGCGCAGGGAAGATTAGATCTTGCACCAAATTCTTCCAATTAGAGGGGACACTTGATGTGGAGAATCAATTGCCGCAACTCAAGAGCTCAATTGGGTGCGCGCTTTCTATGGAGAATGCGGCCGACAAAGAAGACATTCCGATAATTTAATTTGTTTATCGAGTTAGTGTCTCGGTTGCAATCAAGTTAATCTATAAGGTGAAAGTCAAGCTTTAGGATTTAGAGAGATGGAAGTATAAGAAATAAGAAAATGACACAACTCTTAAACACTTTCAAATTAAAAAATTATACAACTGTTAATATAAAAGAGAGTTCATAATTTTTAGGGTGAAAAGTAATGCATTTACTAAAATATTTATGTCTCGTTCGAATACCAAAATTATACAACTTTTAAACACTTTCAAATTACATTTAAGACATGATAATGTTGTCCTAAGAAAATCTTGAGAGTTTATCATTTTTATAGAGTAAAATATAATGTATAAACATGCATATACGAAAATTATACACCTTTGAACACTTTGAAATCACACTTAGGACATGATAATGTCGTGCTAAGAAAATCTGGAGAGTTTTTCATTTTTATAGAGTGAAATGTAATGCATAAATATGCATATGCGAAAATTATACTCCTTTAAACACTTTGAAATCGCACTTAGTTCCCCGAACCCTACCTGCTCCGACGACCACGTAAAAGTTGCCATTTGAAAATAATTGAGCGGATTGAGTCAGTTCACCATATGAACAATAAATTTTATTTCTTTAAGGAAAGATTGAATCGTGGCATAATTTTAATCAAATCCTTTTGCATATCTCAAATGCGTTTTGTTCCCTACTATCTTTCAAACACCAGAGGAACGCATTATAGAATACTGTTTAGGGCAGCAGCGTTTGGCGTCATTTCATCGCTATGTTAAAATCTCTTCTCTTATGCAGGTTATCTAGCGAAGCACCGTTATGTTTATGCTCCTCTCTACAACGTGTGGAGTTCGATACCTGTTTATGAAGAACTAGAATTGTACATGCTTGGAGGATATGGTGAGAGATATTTTTTTGACATGGATTGCAGAGTAATATTAGGATTGGACCTCCATCTTCTTAGGCAGATGATTCTATGCATTTCACCTTTCCTACATTTCTCTATTTCATATTGGATTGTTGTCGGCTGTGCGCATCTTGGTTATGAAGATGTCGGGTGTAATACTTAAACATTTTTAAGTAATAATAAAGCGCTCATTAATTTCCAATTAAAAACATAACCTATAGACAATGTTTCCGAACTTGATGCTCCCAATAGAGGAACGTCATCGAATATGCCACCATCGCTGATCTAGATCTGATCTAGGCTTTTGCTCGGACACAACAACCAAACCAAAGAGAGAGGAAGATGCCTACACACCTAGAAAACGCCTCCAACGAGGGACAGAACACCCACCGGTCGTTATCCCTGCACCAACCAAAGACTGGCAGGACTTTCATCTGTATCATCACAAAACTAGCATCATAATCACTGGAACATACTTCACACACTGTCTATGTTGATTTTATCTGCCACAAGCCTGCAATACCTCGATGTAGTAGTCGCAAAGTAGTGATTCATCGGCACCACCACCAGAACGAGCGACACCGCTACAGTTCCCAGCCGCTGCCAAAGAATGACGCCTTTTCACGACCTTGCACCCAAGGACCGTGCCCCACCATGTCACCAGGTCCAGATGCACCAGTGAGCCTAGAGCCCCTAGCCACTTTTGTTAGGGAAACACCACCGGACAGAGTCGACCCTCCACCATCGTTGATGAGACGAGCCGCCACCGGATATTGGGGTGTGCCCGCTCTACGAAGACCATAGCCGGAAACCCCTCACCGCCCCCATCACCATGCTATGAGAGAGGGCGCCGCGCCCGGAAAAGGCCCTGCCACTGTATACATTGTCCAAGCTTCGCCCAAACAGTGGCCCTCAGCGGTGGCAAGGGACAAGGTGAATTGGGAGGGATCAGCGACCGGGGACGCTAGGGTTTCCCATGTCACCTTGGAGAAGGGTGAGGGTGTTGGAGTTTAGGGTGGAATGGTGTACCTCGTTAGAGGCACCGGCTACGTGTTATAAGGGGTGAGAAAGAGCCACTCACGTGGCATACAAGGGTTCGGTATGAGTCCGGTTGGTGTACTACACCATACCGGATCATACCAGATATTGCATGTCTAACACCCCGTCTTAATCTAAACCTAGAAGAGGTTTAGATTACGTTTAAACTCTGCTAATTTCTTGAAACACAATGTGTTTGTAAAACCATCTGCAATCTGATCCTTGCTTGAGATAAAACTGACATCAAGTTGTTTCCTAGCAACCCTTTCCCGAACAAAGCAGTAATCAATCTCAATATTTTTTGTATGTGCATGAAAAACTAGATTAGCAGACAAATATGTTGCACCAAGATTGTCACACCATAAACATGGTTTCTCCTAGAGCGAAACACCAAGTTCACGAACTAGTGCTTCAAGCCATATTAGTTTAGAAGTGGCATTTGCAAGAGCCTTATATTCAGACTTAGTACTGGACTGAGACAGAGTGGGATATTTTCTAGCACTCCAAGAAATGAGATTAGGACAAAAAAAATATAGCAAATCCTCCTGTGGAACGCCTATCATCTAAATCCCCTGCTTAGTCTGCATCTGAATAGGCACTAAGCAAGGTGGATTGGGACCTCTCAAAAGTAAGACCAACCTTGCAGGTGCCATGGATGTACCTCAGAATTCGCTTGACAATAGTCTAGTGTGCAATTGTTGGAGCATGAAGAAACTAACATACCTTATTGACAGAAAAACAAAGATCAGGTCTAGTTAGTGTCAAGTACTGAAGGGAACCTACAATACTCATGTAACGAGAGATGTCCTCATAGCCAAGGGGAGTCCCATCTGTCAAAGACAAGGAATCACTAGTCAACTGTGGTGTTGGGCATGGTGTGCACTCACTCATGCCAACACAAGCCAAAAATTATGTAGCATATTGTTTCTGAGTCAACAATAGACCATTGGGATATTTGTGAACTTCAAGGATTAATAAAAAAAATGCAAATCTCCAAGATCCTTAAGAGCAAAGTCAAAACGCAACTGATGAAGAAGTGCTGAGATGACCAACTCAGAAGAGCTTGTAACTATGATATCATCAACATAAATCAGTAAGAATATAAAAATCCCTGACTTGTTGTAAAGAAATAAAGATGTATCAGCCTTAGACGGAAGAAACCCAAGGGTATGTAGTTTTGAGCTGAGACGAGAATACCAAGCTCGAAGTGCCTTTTTTAGACCATCTAATGCTTTGTCAAGTTTGCAAGTGTAGTTTGGAGTAGTGGAAGACTCAAAACCTGGTGGCTATTTCACATAAACCTCCTCTTCCAGAACACCATGTAAAAACACATTCTTGACATCTAGCTGCCGCAAGGGCCATCCTCTGGAGACTGATATAGAGAAAACTATTCTGATAGTAGCAGCCTTAACAACAGGACTAAAAGTATCTTTATAGTCTATACCATACCGCTGCTTGAACCCTTTTGCAACAAGGCGTACTTTATACCTATCAATTTTACCATCAGCATTTTTCTTGATACGATAGACCCACTTGCAATTAATAATGTTCTTTTTTGAGCTTGGTGGCACAAGATGACAGGTGTTGTTGGCAAGAAGAGCATCGTATTCATCTTTCATAACATGTTTCCAATTATCATTTGTAAGATCTTCCGAAAGGTTCTTTGGTTCTCCTGTAGAAGTGAGTGCATACCTAACAGTACCATCAGTGTATTTTTTTGGATGGCGAATACCTTTTTGCAACCGAGTTTGAACACCTGTTGTAGGAAGGGTTGCAGACGTGGGCTGCACAGAAGATCCTAGAGCCTGCTGATCCAATCTAGCGTCAGCAGAGCAATCATCAGATGAATCCTCATTGAGTAGGATGTTGGGTGCTGTCGGCTGGTCGAATGACGGCATTGAATGTGGAGGGGACCACGGCGGTGACCGAAGTGAGGGCGAGGCGGGCGATTCAGTGCGCACGGGAGACGTGGTATCACGAGACTGGTGCGGGTCGGACGACGCGCTGGAGTGCACAGGTGATGCAGGGTCCAGCTGCGATGTGGCAGGCGCGGACGGGTGCGCGTCCTCGGACGCGGGCGACCTGGTACAACGCGTGTCAGAGCCTAACAGGGAGCGATCCAAGGAGGATTCCTAGGCAGTATCAGCCTCGGGATCGCTGCGATTTTGTTTTGTCTCTTGCTGTTGGCCTAATTCATTATTTGATGTGAAGTTTCCATCGTTTTCTGCAGCAACTGGATGAGTATTTTCACCAGGTTGTAGGATAGTTTCCGCGGCAATAATCTATGGAGAAACAACAATAGGAACAATTGGCAAGTAATGTTCATTAGTATGCACACCCCTTTCAGTGGACACCAAGGAGGAAGCAGTTGATGAAAGAAGGAGAATTTCTTCACGGAGATGACAACCAGCATTGGGATGAAGTTCAGCAAAAGGGAAGATGTTTTCATAAAAAACAACATCTCAAGAAATATACACCTGACCAGTGGTGACATCAAGACATTTTACTCCTTTGTGATGAAAACTATATCCAAGGAAAACACAACGTTTAGATCAAAGAGAGAGTTTGTGTTTATTGTATGGACGAAGGTTTGGCCAACATGCACAACCAAAAATACAAAGAGGTTCATAATCAGGTTTGATTTGGAATAGTTTTTCATAGCAGTTGCAAGATTAAGGACCTTTGTGGGTAACAAATTTATAAGAAAGGTGGCTGTGATGAAGGCATCATTCTAATATTTTAAGGGCATGGAAGCATTATCAATTAATGCAAGACCAACTTCAACTATATGATAATGTTTACGTTCAGCAGAACCATTTTGTTAATGAGCATGAGGATATGAAACATGATGAACAATGCCTACTGAAAGTACAAAGGAAGTCGCCTAGAAGGGGGGTGAATAGGCGTTTTTTAAATATTATGGTTTAGGCTCAAGTAAATGCGGAATAAAACTAACATTTAATTTATTGAGCACAAAACCTAGCCACTAAGTTCACCTAAGTGCACCAACAACCTATGCTAAGCAATACATGCAACAAGGTGATAGCAAGATATAAATACTTCAAGCACGATGGCTATCACAATGTAAAGTGCATAAGTAAAGGGCTCGGTTGAGAGATAACCGATGGACGCGGAGACAAAGATTTGTTTTCCGAAGTTCACTTCCAAAGAAGCTACGTCTTCGTTGGAGAGGTGGGATGGCGCAATGCTCTCCGAACGCCACAAATGGCTCACCTCGAGGTGTGGTGGCTCGATGCTCACCCAATGCCACACAAGGCCTCACCCCGGATGCGGAAGCACGTAACTCATCGACGCCACAAAAGGCTCATCCTATTCTCCTGAGTGCGCACCACAAAAGGCGGGCACTTGCTCCACTATGGGACGCTTGAGGGCGGTCACCGAACCCGTACAAGATTGGGCTAACTCCACAACTCAATTGGAGGCTCCCAACAACAAAGCCACAAAAGGCCAACAAAGCCACAAAAGGCTACAAGACCACAAAAGGTCAATAATACCACAAAAGGTCAACAACCCAATCACACAACCGTCTAGGGCAAGTCCTTCTCTCCCAAATTCCAACAAAGCTACAAAAGCTATTGGGGGCAAAGGGAGGAAGAACACAAGAGGAGAACTCAAACCTATGCACCAAATGCAAGGGAAAGTACTTCTCTCCCAAATTCCAACAAAGCTACAAAAGCTATTGGGGGAATAAGGGAGGAAGAACACAAGAGGAGAACCCAAAACTCTCCAAGATCTAGATCCCAATGATTCCTTCACAAAGAAGGGATTTGACTTGGGGGGATTGTAGATCTAGCTCTCCTCTCACTTTTCCCTCAAAAAGATGTAAGAATCATTGGAGGGAGAGGGAGTAAGAGAGCTCAAATAGGTCAACAATGGTGGGCAAAAACGAGCTCAAAAGATGAGGAACCATTGGGGAAGAAGCCCCCCTTAAATAGGACAAGGAAAAACCGACCGTTTGGGCCAGATTCGCACCCCACCGGAACTTCCGGCAAATAGAAACACAAGTTACTGATCCTGGCCGGAACTTGGGTCGGAACTTGGGTCGGAACTTCCGCTCAAGCAAAAACGCAGGATAGCATTGCACGAAAACTTCAATAACTTTTGATTCCGGACTCCGTTTTTTATGATTTTGGGCTCGTTTTGAAGAGAATGAAAAGCTCTATAAGATTATGCAAAGAACCATCATAGTCCAGCATGGAAGTATAAAACAAAATTGATAAAGTTATGACCTCTCTAGAAGCGATGAACCGGTAAAACCTCCAAAACCCAAAACACAAGAAGATGAGCTTGGAAACTCCGATTGGGATGAAACCAATTTTGTTGGGAATATAAAACCAAGAGAACACAACAAAATGTTAAATTTTTGATACCACCAAGGGAGAAAATATCAATTATATATATGTGAAGTATCCCCCAAGGTGTGGAGCCGAAAAACTCGCAAGATCAAAAAACCGCAATAAGATATGCAACAAAAATCCTTGGAAGATAAACTAGAGCTTGTTATGATGATGACCAAAAGCTCTAGATCCTCTCATGGACAAGAACCAAATAAAAACCAAGAAAGATGATGCTATGAATGCAAAGGTTTGAGCTCTCTCCGAACGATGCAATCAAGACACCCGCTTGAGATCCCCTCTTGATAGTACGGCTATCTATCCTAAACCCGGTCTCCCAACTAACAACACGAGACCGGAAAAAGAGAAGCCCTGTCAAGAACATACCTTTGCCTTGAGCAACCCACTTGAACTTTATGTAGACCGTCTTGTTCTTCTATAGTGGGAACACCTTTCTTGATAGCTCTTGCTTGATGAAGATGAAGACTTGCGAATTGCTCCCCCATACTCCATGGGGAAACCTCTTCTTTGAACTTGTCTTCATCACCCCATTATCATGAGGATGGCAAGCTTTAAGAATGAGATCTTCTAGAGATGGCGAATCTTGAGCTCGCCCTTCATCATATCTTCTTGAGGTTGATCCATCTTGATGCAACTCTTTGCACATGTCTTGATCAACCTTCAAGCTCCTTCTTTCTTCATGATTCCAATGGGCACAAAGCCCTTGGACATTTCTTCATCTTCCAACCTTGAGAACAACACAAGACCCAAGCGATGACAATGGACAAACCTACAAGTGAAACTCAATTTACACATTAGTCCATAGAGATTGTCATTAATTACCAAAACCACACATGGGGGCATACATACCCTTTCATTCTCCCCCATTTTGGTAATTGATGACAATCCCTTTACAAGGGTTTAAATTTGACAATTAATGACCAAAGAGGTTGCCCCAACATCAAATACTACACAAGTATGTGATGTTGGTACAACCACAATATATAGAGCAAACTCCCCCACAATCTATGCATGTGTGATGAACTAGAATTTCATTGCATAGATTGCCAACCGTTACCGTTGGTTGAGTTTCCTCTATATATTCAACATGCAAAGCAACCAAAATGATGCAAGAGCATGAGAGGCAAATTCTTAAGAACACACCCAAAGCAAAGGCTGAGTTCCCTTAAACCCTCCAAAACTTCTCCCCCGTTGGCATCGATTGCCAAAATGGGTGAAAAGTTTTAGACGACCAACATAGTGAGAATTTCTCCAAAGGTGTGCATATGGACAAGTCAAATGATGAGAACTTGGGAGGAAGTAAAACTATATTGAGGACCCAAAGAAATCAAAAATAAAATAAAGAGAAATAAGCTTCAACAAACGAAGCGAGCAATCAAAAGATCCAAACGAAACAATTGAAACACCAACAAATGATGTCAAATGGAAACAATCAACAAAAAGAGTGTTTAAATGAAAATAGAGAAGCTCCCAAAACTTTGTGCAAAGATTAGAATACTTGTATTTGAATACAATATGCACAAATATGGAATCCTCGCTCTCCCATAAGCATTTAAACCACAAGAAATGAGAAGGAAGGAAAATGTGCATTATTAAATGGATTAGAGAAGCTCCCCAAAGATTATGCACCAATTATAGTAATTGTATTTTGAAACAATGTGCACAACCATGGAATCCTCACTCCTCCAAAACCATTTAAAAATGCACACAAAATACAATAATTTGGAAGCCACCAAAGAATCAAAATGAAGTAAGAGGTGATTTCCAAGAAATGCAAAAACAACCAAATATTGATCTTCTCTTGTGTGTATAAATTTCTAGGTGGAAAATATAACAAAGACATATGACCACAAAGAAATATGCACAAACAAGATAGATGCTCAATAAAGCACATTGAAAGGCAAATAGGAAGTCATAGAATATACCAATAAGATGTTTTGCTTGAAAGCATGGCCAAGGGCTCAAATATATCTTATTGTACATCGATGAGCTTCAAACACCAACAAACTCCATACAGTACAACTATTCTCAAGGGAAGAAGGGGATAGAAGGAATATATGGAGAAAGGCAACAAGTATCACAACATAGAAATCAACTTGGCAAGATAGAAATCAACAAGTATCAAAAATACTCACCATTTCACATGAGAGATATTGAGGAAACGATATGCAACAAAATTGCTAGATTGACATATTTGGGATTAGTGAATCATGATCATGATTCAATATAGTCCCCATTATATGCACTCATCTCAACATACACACATTTGCAATAGAAATACCTCTTCAAAGCCAACTCAAGAAATCCAACATATGGAAGAACACAAACTCATGCCAACAAGCAACCTACACAAGGTTGGGAACAAGATATGTATGCATGAGTGAGAGATACTTGTTACCGATATATAATTGGTAGGATGAAGAAGATATGAATTCGTTGATTGTCCTAGCTTGCATCCAATTGACATGTAGACGCCACTTCTTCCTTGTTCAAGATACAAGCACCCAATATATATCCCAATATACGTAAAACACAAATAAGTACACCACGGTCCCCAAACAAATTGGGTCCAAAGTAGTTAGTGAAACTACAATACATAGGAGAGCCCCCAAACAAATATGTGCATATTGATATGAAATTGAATTTCATGCACATCTTAGCCCATTAGGATTTGGTGGAGTTTCCCCTATATATTGGATCAAAGAAAGCAAGCATGCCATAATATATACAAGAAGTAAATATGCATGCATAGGCTTTCAAGAACCAAAAGGAGATAGAATTTGAAAAAAAACACCAAGTAAACCAATAAGACACACACAAAAGTGTGACTTGACAAAAGGTGTCAAAATTGTATCGAAGAGCCAAATCAACACATGAAAGAACACAAGTTCAACAAATGAACTCGAAAGAGCCAAAGAAAAAGGATAAGAAAAATACCAAGGCTCAAGGATTTATCTCATCCTAAAAGAACAAAACAAGTGAAACGGAATGAGATAAAGCCAACTCCCAACAAGATCAAGGAAATAATAACCAAAACAAACTCTTTACACTTTTCATGATGGCACACAAAGTACCAACACAAAAAGGATCGAGCTTCCAAGCAAAAACGGATCAAATTAAGAAGCATAAAACAATGTTCTAGATAATATAGGAGAGCTCCCCCATAAGTAGAGCATTATATATAATTTTGCCTTTGAATGCAAAATGCCCACAAATGAGATCATCACTACTACCTACACTAAGTAAAACACAAGGGGAAATAAATAGAATAAGAAGATCCACAAGAGGCAAGGAAAGCTTGGGAGCAACTAGATAAACATTTTATTGGCCAAAGATAAGATAAATAAGAAAAGGCCAAAACAAATATGATCAATGAATTCTACCATATATTAAATACTAATTGTCCAAGGACAAGAAGTAATAGGGATAATTTTCCCGAGGTAGTTTGCAAGGATATCCAAGATCATATTCACACAAAGAAGCATATAACAAGATAGTAATTAGGCTTGATGCTTCGAAAGAGATTCTTGATTGCTTCGAATAGTCACATAATCACTAGTGATTGGATTAAATAGAAGCAAGTGGTTCCCATGAGGATATGTAGATCCAAATATGAGGAAACACATACCAAGAATCACTCTCACAAACAAGATCCAAAAGATGAGCAATCAAAACATTCAAGCAAATTGGAACTTGTATGAGCCATTGTGCCACATAGGAGCTAGATAGTTTTCAATATCAACTCTAAGTGGCACTACCTCAAATGTTCACATTTTCTAGTTTTGTAATATGCACAAAGCATATGACTCCCCCATAATGTGATAAACCAAGATATCTCAACAAGAGGTAAAAATATCAAAATAGAAGTATTAATGGACATTATTGAAAATATTTTATCATGAGAAAGACATACCACATAGAGACTAGATAACCAAATAATATAACTACTAAGTGGTTTTCCTCATGTACACACAATTTAGGATTGTGGAATGCCTAAGCACGACACTCCCCCAAAACGGAATAGTCCATTAATCCCTCATAAGAGCCAACTAGGATACCAACAAGAATCAATAAAGGCTCCAAGCCAACAAACACAAATACATGGTGTGCCAACCAACATACACAAACATACATCATAGGTCAAAATAAGTAAGTGGGAAGCACAACATGTACAAACGCATGCAAGGTACAAAACCAACACATGCACAAGGGAGCAAGTAACTATAATGTAAAGGAGTTAAGCACAAGTTACCGGAAGGAGGGACATTGGATATAGAATAGATGCATGATAACCCAAATAACTTGACTTTCATAAGAAGGATTTGATGAAGGTCCCTCAAATCTTCATAAGGTTGTCAAGTCTCCAATGCCCTCCAAAAACACCTATTGATCAAGTTTTAGCTTGTTGGTCCCCAACCAAGTTGGGTCCTAAGAAGTTAGTCACAATAGGTTTGGACACCCAAATGGTTATTCTCTTGACACCACTTTGGGCACTAACAAATTTGGCAAACACATTGCCCATCTCATCCTTACGAAGAAAATAAGCATCATCAATCAAGATAGGATGAGATGAGGAGATACCCATGGTGCATGAGGAAGAAAGGTGCCCCTTCTCATGTCATATGTAGCAAGTTCTTCTCTTGACATATTTCTTCTTGGGAGGAGCTGCACCATGAAGAAGAGCTTGAGGCTTCTTGGGAAGTGGCCCATCTTGAGCTTGTGGAGGAGATTGAGGCCTCTTCCCTCGTTGCTTCCCACTAAGAGTCTTCTTCTTCAATGGGCAATCCTTCACATGATGCCCTTCTTCCTTGCATTTGAAGCACACAATGTTGGCCAGATTCTTCACTTGTTCTTGGCCCTTCTTATTGTTGCCCTTGTGCTTCAACGAGTTAGTGGGATTGCTCTTGGTGTTGGAGTTGAATCCTATCCCACTCTTGTCACTTGGGGTTCGTCGCACACTCAACATATTCTTGAGCGTGGTCTTCCCTTCATGACACCTTTTCAAGTCATTCTTCAAAGAAGTGACTTGAGCCTTTAGCTCTCTGACTTCCTCTACATGTTTAGTATCAACAACAATACTAGAGGAAGTAGAAGCTTCATTGTTAGAGCAACAAGGCAAATGATGCAATTCATCACAAGATTTAGCATGGTTGTGAGAGAATGAATTACAAGGACTAGCACATGGAAATATAGCATTGGGAGTAGATATATTGCTAATGTCCACATAAGGCCCACTAGATGTTACCTTTGACACAATGGCCTCATGAGCTAACCTTAGCCTACCATGGGAGACTAGAAGATCCTCATTAGAGCTTGAGAGCTTGGCATGACTTTCTTCTAATTTCCCATAGTTGCTAGTTAGCAAAGCAAGTTGAGCCTTTAGCTCAACATTATCCTTCAAGATAGATGCTTCACAAGAATAGAGTTAGTAGCACAAGCATCATCATTTAAGGCAAGAGGTGAGGTCAACTTGGAAAGCTCTTTAGAATAAGAAGCTTCAAGTTGCTCATGTGAATCGGTGAGTTTAATGAGCTCACCCTTAATGACCCTACAGCCATTGTTGAGGTGCTCAAAATCCTCAAGGAGTTTAGCATAAGCAACTTCAAGTTCATCATTTTTAATTTGAAGGGAACGTGCCACCTCAAGATCTCTATCATGAGATTTCTTCACTCTAGATAGCTCTAGAGCAAAGGTATCCTCAAGAGATTCCTTAGTGGTTTGTTACACTTCAAGAGCTTCATTTAGGTTTGCAATGTCATTAGCATACTCACGCTCAAGACTACCCATTTTGTCAATAGTATCCTCATGCTCATCAATAAGTTGCCTACTTTCTATAGCATAGGTCAAGATTTCAATGAAATTAGAGCAAGCATTTTTATTAGGATGAAGAGCACGAAGGACTAGCCCCCCCTTCTCTTTTAAGGAAGCAACATCATCATCTACTTCTATATGATCAACATTCACATCATCATGAGATATATTGGAGTCCAAAGGAGAGGTTACCTTTGAACCCTTAGCCATGAGGCACAAGTGAACATCGGAATAGGATGATGATGAGGGAACACATGAAGCTCTATTGACAACCTTGCCTTGGCCCACACAATCTTCACTTTCCTCTACATGGTTAGCAACACAAGAACTAGAGGAAATAGAAGCACATTCATCATGGCAACAAGGCAAAGCAAGCATATCATCATGAGACATATTCAAGGAATTTATACATGATATGCAAGGGCAATCAACACTAGGATGTAAAACACATGTGGTCCTACAAGTGTTCATGCCCAAAGATACAACATTGCAATGAGATAGAGACAAAGGATCATGTGGAAATCTCACTATCTACATTGCAAGTTCTATCACCACTCACCATATCATTACCTTGAGATAACTCATATGTTGGTGAAGTAGAAGAAGATGAGAACTCATCGCGGCCGGAGGTGGAGGGAACACAATCATCCTCATTAAGCTTGGACACATCATATTTTGCTTGAAGCTTGGTCCATATATCATAAGCATTCCGGAAAGGCATGATTGAGGAAAGAACTACAAAGCTCACACCATTAACAAGCACATTAGACGCTTGAGCTTCGAGATAAGAGTTTGTCTTCTCCTCCAAAGATAGATTTTGGGAATCCTTAGGAGGAGACAAGCCCATATCTAGAATTTTCTGAATGTTTGGGTCAATGGCCCAGAAATGACTAAGCATACGAGTACGCCAAACATCATAATGTGTGCCATCAAATTTAAATGTGTGAGAGTGCACTAAACCCCTAGGAGACATCTTTACTCTCGAGGCGGTGAAGCCTAAAAGCGAGAGACCTCGCTCTGATACCAATTTAAAGTACAAAGGAAGTCGCCTAGAGGGGGGTGAATAGGCGTTTTTAAAATATTATGGTTTAGGCTCAAGTAAATGCGGAATAAAACTAACGTTTAATTTATTGAGTACAAAACCTAGCCACTAAGTTCACCTAAGTGCACCAACAACCTATGCTAAGAAATACATGCAACAAGGTGATAACAAGATATAAATACTTCAAGCACGATGGCTATCACAATGTAAAGTGCATAAGTAAAGGGCTTGGTTGAGAGATAACCGATGGACGCGGAGACAGAGATTTGTTTCCCGAAGTTCACTTCTAAAAGAAGCTACGTCTCCGTTGGAGAGGTGCGATGGCGCAATGCTCTCCGAACGCCACAAATGGCTCACCTCGAGGTGTGGTGGCTTGATGCTCACCCAACGCCATACAAGGCCTCACCCCGGATGCGGAAGCACGCAACTCATCGACACTGCAAAAGCCTCACCCTATTCTCCCGAGTGCGCACCACAAAAGGCGGGAACTTGCTCCACTATGGGACGCTTGAGGGCGGTCACCGAACCCGTACAAGATTGGGGCTAACTCCACAACTCAATTGGAGGCTCCCAACAACAAAGCCACAAAAGGTCAACAAAGCCACAAAAGGCTACAAGACCACAAAAGGTCAACAATACCACAAAAGGTCAACAACCCAATCACACAACCGTCTAGGGTTCCAAGGAACCCAAGAGAAACAAGCCCACAAGCTTGAACTCGCCGAATCTCCAAGTATAACTCAAAGCTATGCACCAAATGCAAGGGCAAGTCCTTCTCTCCCAAATTCCAACAAAGCTACAAAAGCTATTGGGGAAAAGGGAGGAAGAACACAAGAGGAGAACTCAAACCTATGCACCAAATGCAAGGGCAAGTCCTTCTCTCCCAAATTCCAACAAATCTACAAAAACTATTGGGGGAATAAGGAAGGAAGAACACAAGAGGAGAACACAAAACTCTCCAAGATCTAGATCCCAATGATTCCTTCACAAAGAAGGGATTTGACTTGGGGGATTGTAGATCTAGATCTCCTCTCACTTTTCCCTCAAAAAGATGTAAGAATCATTGGAGGGAGAGGGAGTAAGATAGCTCAAATAGGTCAACAATGGTGGGCAAAAACGAGCTCAAAAGATGGGGAACCATTGGCGAAGAAGCCCCCCTTAAATAGGACAAGAAAAAACTGACCGTTTGGGCCAGATTCGCGCCCCACCGGAACTTCCGTCCCCCCACCGGAACTTCCGGCAAATAGAAACACAAGTTACTGATCCTGACCGGAACTTGGGTCGGAACTTGGGTCGGAACTTGGGCCGGAACTTCCACTCAAGCAAAAACGCAGGATAGCGTTGCACGAAAACTTCAATAACTTTTGATTCCGGACTCTGTTTTTGATGATCTTGGGCTCGTTTTGAAGAGAACGAAAAGCTCTATAAGATTATGCAAAGAAACATCATAGTCAATCATGGAAGGATAAAACAAAATTGAGAAAGTTATGACCTCTCTAGAAGCGATGACCCGGTAAAACCTCCAAAACCCAAAACACAAGAAGATGATCTTGGAAACTCCGATTTGGATGAAACCAATTTTGTTGGGAATATAAAAACAAGAGAACACAACAAAATGTTAAATATTTGATACCACCAAGGGATAAAATATCAATTATATATATGTGAAGTATCCCCCAAGGTGTGGAGCCGGAAAACTCGCAAGATCAAAAAAACCGCAATAAGATATGCAAGGGAAATCCTTGGACGATGAACTAGAGCTTGTTATGATGATGACCACAAGCTCTAGATCCTCTCATGGACAAGAACCAAATAAAAACCAATAAATATGATTCTATGAATGCAAAGGTTTGAGCTCTCTCCGAACGATGCAATCAAGACACCCGCTTGAGAGCCCCTATTTATAGTACGACTATCTATCCTAAACCCGGTCTCCCAACTAACAACACGAGACCGGCAAAAGAGAAGCCCTATCAAGAACATACCTTTGCCTTGAGCAACCCACTTGAACTTGATGTAGACCATCTTGTTCTTCTATAGTGGGAACACCTTTCTTGATAGCTCTTGCTTGATGAAGATGAAGACTTGCGAATTGCTCCCCCATACTCCATGGGGAAACCTCTTCTTTGAACTTGTCTTCATCACCCCATGATCATGAGGATGGAAGCTTCAAGCATGAGATCTTCTAGAGATGGCGCATCTTGAGCTCGCCCTTCATCATCTCTTCTTGAGGTTGATCCATCTTGATGCAACTCTTTGCACATGTCTTGATCAACCTTCAAGCTCCTTCTTTCTTCATGATTCCAATGGGCACAAAGCCCTTGGACATTTCTTCATCTTCCAACCTTGAGACCAACACAAGGCCCAAGCGATGACAATGGACAAACCTACAAGTGAAACTCAATTTACACATTAGTCCATAGAGATTGTCATTAATTACCAAAACCACACATGGGGGCATACATGCCCTTTCACCTACTCTCTGAAAAACCCATATACACACCACCCCAATCTGTTTGCATGGTGAGAATTTTTTTGCCAAACTGGCGTTCAACATATTGTTGGAATCAAGAAACACTTGGTACACATCAGAACATTTCTTAAGCAAATATATCCAGTGTACTTGCTAAAATCATCAATAAATCTTACATAATATGCATGTTTGCTTACAGAGAGAGGAGTTGGTCCCCATACATCAGAAAATATCTGTTCCAAAGGAACTATGAGAACACTAGTGGAGACAGGATATGGTAATTGATGGCTCTTAGCCTGCTGGCATAGGTCACATATGTAAGAATTTATTTCAGGAATGTATAACAATTTATTCTTTCTAAGAACTTGCTGAACAATAAAGGAAGAAGGATGCCCTAGACGACGATGCCACGTGGAGGATGAAGGCTTGACAGTGACAAGAACATGCTTGGACGATGGCCCCGTTGAAACATGAACTAGGGGGATAGAGGCCACCATGACAAGGACCTCTAAACATGATGTGCTGCATGGCATGATCTTTAATCAAGAAAAAGAATGGGGGAATTTCAATGAAGGCATTATTGTCTAGGGAAAGTTTGTGTGCAGAAAGTAAATTCATGGATGATGAAGGATCATGAAGAATGTTATTGAGTTTTAAAGAATAGTGTGGGGTGTGCAAAACTGAATGACCAATATTAGCAATTTCCATACCTTTTCCACTAGCATTGTGAACTTGATCACACCCTTGATATGTTTCATGAACTTGAAGCTTGTTTAGCTTCCCTGTTGTGTGGTTTGTAGCTCCAGTGTCCATGATCCAGTTGTTGTCAACTCCATATGCTCCCTTGGATTTAGGTGGTGTGTCATCCTCATCATCATCATCATCATAATCATCATCATCACCATAGCGCCACCAACAGTCAATAGCAGGGTGTCCTTCCTTTTTTGAATATCTGGCATATTACACCATCCTAATATGGAGTAGCCACTCGACCGGCGAGGTGGAGCACGGTTTGGGGCTGGAGGTTGTGGTGGAGGTGGAGGCATGTGCTGCTGCAGTGGCATGTAGGGTGTTGGTGAGTAAGGAGGCATATAGTAGGGTTGTGGGGTATAGGGAGGATATGTGTAGGGCTGTGGTGGTGGATATTGGTAAGGAGACGAAGAGGGTATGTAGGGTTGTGGTGGTGGCATGGGAGGGATATAGGGTTGTGGTGGCATGGGAGGGATATAGGGTTGTGTTGGTGGTAGTTGTGGGCATGGGGGATAAGAAGCCCCATAGTTTATGGGTGGATGGCGAGCAACAACATTAATAGAAGAAGTAAAGCGTCCAGGTGTTTGTTCGGTTGACAAGAGCATGGCATCCCTATTTTCACAAGACAACAATTGGGAACACATATCATTGAGGGAGGTGACGACCCATGATACGTCCAAAACGTATCTACTTTCTCGAACACTTTGCTATTGTTTTTCCTCTAAACTTGTGTGATTTGGATACAACTAACACGGACTGGTGCTGTTTTCAGTAGTATTACCTTGGTGTCTTGTTTTTGTGCAGAAAATGAACTATCAGGAAAAATCCCGAAAAAAATATGCCAAAAACTATTTCTCACCAGAAGATCCACGGAGCCAGAAGGGGAGATAGAGAGGAGGCCTGGGGGGCCAGACCCACCCTAGGCACGGGCCCACCTAACCCCGCTCCTGGGGGAGGTCTGGCCACCCCAGGCAGCTCCTCGGCCTCCCTCTGCGCCTATAAGTTGCCTTCTGACCTAAAAACTCAGGGGGTTTGATATTTTTCAGAAAGAGTTCCGCTCCGCCGCCGCCACCAGAAACCAAGATTCGGATCCAGAAACTCCATTCTGGCACCCTGCCCGGACGGGGAATTTGGAGGGATCATCGCCATCGTCATCACCAACACATCTCCATCAACCACCGATGTTTCCCTCATCCATAAGTGAGTAATTCCCCGCTATAGGCTTGGGGATGGTAGGGATTGGATGAGTTCTATCATGTAATCGAATGAGATTGTTAGGGCATAGTGCCTAGTTTCTCTTGTGCTATTTGACTTTGTTGCAACTTGTTGTGCTTAATGCTTGTCACTGGGGCCCGAGTGCCATGACCTCAGATCTGAACTTATTATTGAATTATTATGATAGTATTATTTGTGATATTATCTGCAAGTTGTGTACATATATCATAGTCCGGATCCAAAGGCCCCAAAGTGACAATAATTGGGACAACCGGAGGGGATGGCTGTGGTGTGAGGATCACATGTGTTCACGAGTGTTAATGCTTGGCTCCGATGCTCTATTAAAAGGAGCAACTTAATTGTCGGTAGTTCCCTAGAGGCCCCGCTGCCACGGGCTGGCTAGACAGAAGATGTTGTGCAAGTTATCATTGCAAGCACGTATGACTATATTTGGAGCACATGCCTAGGATTGTTTAGTACTTGGATGCTTGTTATTATTTATCTGCAATGCCCTAGATATTGAAGTTACATATTTAGATTCGTCCATGCAACGCCCGCCATCCATCCCTATGCCTACCGCACTCGAATCCTACTGTTACTATTGCTCCTGTTTCACTTTTGCTATTGCTGTCACTGTTACTGTTGCTGTTGCTTTGCTGTTGTTACTGATAAAATTCTATGAGCAAGAACTATTTCCAGGTACATATGAACTGACAAATTAGTTGTTAAGGCTTGCAAGTATTCTTTGGCTCCCCTTGTGTCGAATCAATAAATTGGGTAATACTACCCGCGAAGACTGTTGCGATCCCCTATACTTGTGGGTCATCAAGACTATTTTCTGGCACCGTTGCCGGGGAGCATTGCTTTATTTGTAAGTTTGCTACTCCTTTCATCATGGGGAAGTATCATGATGGAAAGTTCCCTATTTTACCATCCACTACAAGAAGAGGTATAGTCCTAAACACCTCTGCTGCTCTTGATTCACCGTCTGTTATAAGTAAGCTTGTCACACCACCACCACATACTCATGCTACACACACCGCTACTACTGCTGAATCTGAAACTGCTTTTGATGCTCATGATGTTACTTCTACTGTGCTTGATGCGAGTGGTTCATTAGGTCCTTTTCTAGATGCTACTATGGCTAGTCTAGGAAATACCAAAACTCCCAGTGAAGCCACTGTTACACCTGTTAGCTCACCTGAGGCTAGTGAGAGCTATGATATTAATGATGGTTACAGTGAGCTCACTGATGATTTTGTTGAAGAGTGTCGAAACAAACATGGTAATAGTGCTATGAAGAGTCTCCTTGCTAGACGTACTATTATGCCTAAGTTGTCCTCTAATCCTAAGTTTGCCACCTCTCCCATAGATATTAAAGATGAAGATTATGATTTCTCTCTTTATTTATCTTATTTAGATATTGTTGAGAAAGAACCTTTTTGTAGGACTGAAAATGAGAGTGTTGTGGCTCATATGAATGAGCTTTCTACTATGAGTGCTTTGTTCTCTGATGATTTTAAGATGCGCAAATACTTTGTTGCTAAGATATTCCCTTTTTCACTAAAAGGAGAAGCTAGGGCTTGGTTTAATAGATTACCTCATGGTTCCATTGATAGCCCTGATTGCTTGATTGCTTCTTTCTTCTAGAAATATTTTCCTCCTAGTGCAAGGCATGCTGCTTTGTAGAGACTTTTTCATTTTAAACAGGGAGAAGAAGAGAAATTTCTTGAGTCATGGAAAATATTTTGTGCCTTGATTCATGCACATCCTGGATGTCCATTACCTAAAAATGAGCTTCTTGATATTTATTATAATGGACTAACTGATGATTCTAGGACCTACCTAGATAGCTTTGCTGACTGTGTTTTCAGGAAAAGGACTCCTAAAGATGCTGAATAATTAATGACCAAGATAAGCAAGAATTATGATGATTGGACTTCAACTGAGCTGAATACACCTGAGCCTATTACTCCTGAACCAGATGTTCCTGAACCAGTTCCAACACCAACAACAAATAAGAGGGGAGTTATTGCATTAAATGATGAAGTGATGAAGGAAGCTAAGAAGTGTCTAAAGGATAAAGGTATTAGAGCTGAAGATGTGAAGAATCTACCTCCTATAGAAGAATTATGTAAGCTAATTCCCCACTCATCTACTATTGAGGTACACTCTCTCCAACACTTTGATGAAGGTGATATTTCTTATGGTAAGCCTCCTGATCAATGTTTAGAGGAACTTGACATTTTTATTGTTAAACAAGGTCATTTTAATAAACAAGTTCAGAATCATTTATTGGAAAACTCTAGAGCTATCCATGAGTTGAAAGATATTGTGGAAAGAACTTCTAATGATGTTAAAATGCTTTGTAAACACTTTCAAATGGTTCAAACCCAACTTGATCAACTTGATAAGGTACAAAAGGATATGCTAGTTAATGCTTCAGGAGATAAACATGCTTATGGAATTAGAACTAGGAGTGGTATAGCTACTCAAGATCCTTTATATCCTGAAGGACACCCTAAAAGAATAGAGCAGGATTCTCAACAAGGTGAAGATAGTGGTAGTCCTCGTAAGAGGAAGAAAAAGAAACATAAGATAGTTGAGGAACCACTTGAACCTGTTGTAGATCCTAATAGTATATATGTCTCTGATGCTGAAACTGAGAGTGGTAATAATAATAATGAATATCCTGATAAGGAGGAAGGTGAGGAAGAACCTGAGAAGCACACTAAGAACACTAGGTACGCCAAGGAAGATTTTATTGCTAATAAACATGGTAAACAGAGAGAACCTTGGGTGCAAAAACCTATGCCTTTTCCAGGTAAGAAACACAAGTCAAAGGAGGAGGAACACTACAACAAGTTTTGTGAATGGATGAAGCCTTTATTCTTGCAAATTCCTTTGACTGATGCTATTAAGTTGCCTCCTTATTCAAAGTATATGAAGGATATTGTCTATAATAAAAGTAAGATTCCTAATGAGGAGATTTCTACTCTACTTGTTAATTACTCCTTCAATGGTAAGGTTCCAAAGAAACTTGGTGATCCAGGTATACCAACTATTCCTTGCTCTATTAAGAATAATTATGTTAGAACTGCTTTATGTGATTTGGGAGCTAGAGTTAGTGTTATGCCTTTTTCTCTCTATAAGAGACTCCAGCTAGAAAAGTTGATACCGACTGATATTTCTTTGCAAATGGCTGATAAGTCAACTACTATTCCTATTGGTATATGTGAGGATGTTCCTGTTCAAGTTGCTCATAATTACATGGTTCTAACTGATTTTGTTGTGCTTGAAATGCCTAAAGATGATAATATGTCTATTATTCTTGGGAGACCTTTTCTTAATACTACAGGTGCTATCATCAATTGTAATCAAGGGAAAGTAACATTCAATATAAATGACAAAGAGCACACTATCTATTTCCCAAAGAAGGTTGTTAAGAGCTATTGCCTGAATTCCATTGAAAATATTGAAGGCATTAAGGTTGGAGAAATATATTGTCCCATTCCACAAGAAAACTTTGAAACTATTATGATTGGGACAATTGCTATCAAGTATGAGGTAACATAATCACCTTGTGGAATACAAAGTTTTATTTCATATAAGATGGTTTTGGTAACAAGACTTGATCAACCTTGTTAACAAAAGGATTTTTTATGAAAAAACAATGTTTTCACTATGGTTATACTTGCTTTCTTTTTCCTTTATCCTTCCTAGTCTTTGCTTTAGCTTTAGTTTTGTTAGTTGTTTGCTTGTTTCAGTTTCTTAGAGCTCCTGTAGTTTGGCTTTTGGTTTGCTTTTGCTTCTTCTGAAAAAATGGTTTCTGCGAGAAAATCAATTTTCATACCCTGAAAATTGGCCAAAAATAAAGTTTTCCGAAAAATCCCAGAAAATTCAAAATAAATTTATCCTTGAAAAAAGGGGCAGAGAGGTACCTGAGATGACCCAGGGGGCCACCCCAGGCCACCACACCTAGGGTAGGCGCGGCCTACCTAGGGGTGGCGCCTAGGGGGGTCTGGCCCACCTAGGCCCCTCCAGCCTGCCTCCTCAAAGGCACCTTCTTTCTCTCTCCCGAAAAACACCGGAAAACTTGCTCAAGCTCGAGTTCTTGTTGTTCTTTCTCGCGATTTTCGATCTCCTTGTTCAGCCCATCTCAAGTGCTGATTTTTGGAGGGTTTTCTCCTTGGTATGTGCCTCCTCCACTTGTCCAATTAGATTTGTGATTGGTAGATTGTATCTTGAGCATTTTGCTGCTATAGGTGACAGGTTGTTTGAGCTTGCATGCTTATTCTATGCTTAGAAACTTTTTTTTGTTGCATGTGTAGTCCTCTAGCAAGTTCCTATAGTAGTTGATCATCATTTATCAACTTAGAAATCACTTGGTTTGATGGTTGTTTTGAAATTTCAGAATAGGAAATCCATGGACCACCACACCTTTGGTGACATTTTTGAGAGTGATGCACCTAGAAGGGCAAGGCTTCCAAGGTCATCCACCAGCTCTAGACCCTCATCACTCCGCAGTTTGGTGACGAGGGAGATGA
The DNA here is from genome assembly GCA_023614405.1 of Avena insularis. NCBI lineage: Eukaryota > Viridiplantae > Streptophyta > Magnoliopsida > Poales > Poaceae > Avena > Avena insularis. The sequence continues at coordinate 119,251,322 of CM042697.1, read as the reverse complement.
AGGGGATGTGCACCCCTCCACCTTTCCTTGTCAAACTTTCTTACGAGTTGCTGGGATTCTTAACAATTTCATGACTTTGATTGAGAGGGCTGGTCTAACAAGTTTCATGCAGGATGAGATCGCACAGTATGCTTTGCTTACTAAAACATTTGTGGAGAGTTTATCCTTTACTAATAGTTTGTTCAATCCTACTATGTCTTTTAAAATATATGGCAGGGCTCATTCTATGACTTTGAAGCAATTTTGCAAAGCCTTGGGACTGGGTACAACTGGATCATCAAAGAAGATTACAGCTCTACCTGCTGATCTGTTAGAGCTTTACCGAGGAATAACCAATGATGATGACCGTAGAGCTCAGCGAGGGAAGATAAAGAACATCCAACTTCCAGCCATCAGGTATTTTGCCTACTATCTTACCACCAGTGTTCTTGGTAGGGAGAACACTAGTAATATATCCAACTATCAATTGGCCTTCTTAGTTGTGAAGCTCTATGGTGAGGATAAGTATAATCTTGGTTCCCTCATTTCTCGTTGTTTAGCTGCTAAGGGACCCATTTATGGGGGAATTATTGCTACTCGTATTGGTGCTACCTTGGACATTGCTGTTGATCCACATGATACAGTTTTGGCTCCTCTGAGGCTTGATCGTGCTGCCATGAAGGCGCACCACTTTGTCACCACTAGCTCTACTCTTGAGAACTTGGTTTATAGAATGATGTTTACTGACGAGGGAGAGAGAGATCCCTCTACCCCAAACCACTTTGTTCAGTATTTCTTAGGGACCTTGGTCACGCACGAAGGCGGAGATGGATGACAAGTTGCGCTCTCTCAACTTCCATGGGCACTATCAGGGGGAAGAGCCCTCATATGACCCTGCGTATTACACAGGGGAGGCCTTGAGCTCGTACCAGGACGAGTGAGCTTCCTCGACATACTACGAAGACGCATCTTCTTGGACACCTTGGGATTGAGCCCCACTTAGGCCAAAATCCTAAGCTTGGGGGGAGGTATACCGACGTCACACTCATATATATATCATGTTCAGTCGGTTCTTTGTATATCCATTGTTTCGCTTTCTTGTTGGTTCTTTGTTGCTTCTTTCTAAAAACCCAAAAATATTTTCGTTGTTTCTCTTGGTTTGTTTCTTTGCTTCTTTGCTTTGGTTTGCCTTAAAAGAAAAATCCAAAAAGATTTTGCTTTGTTTAGTTTGCTTTGTTTTTGTTTGGTTTTTCTTTGTTTGCTTGTTTCTAAAAAATCAAAAACACCAAAAATATTTGTTCTTCTTCTTTGGTTTTGTGAGTTCTTTGCAGGGTTCAGCCGTCCTCAGTGGTTTGTGGTTTCATGTTAATTATTCAAGTCACACAAGTGAAGGGCAATAATTAAGATTAAGACAACTCGAGGTGTGGTAAGAGGTTGGTAACAAACTCTACTTGTTTCATTTTTGTACATAAACTCATCATTGTGAGCATGCTTAGCCTGTTTGTGTAAGGTGTATGTCATTATGGATGCTTAGTAGTTCTTGCTTGTCTATGATTAGCTCCAGCTTGCTAATAGTTTGTAGCATGTCATATGAATGTTTGCTTGCATTGTTTTATTCATACTTTGGTATGATATTGTGGTATCCTCTCTGACTGTTCATGTGAATAGACTTGGCACATGCTCACGCATGCATATGACTAATCAATAGTCAGTAAGCCTCGATTATTTATTTTGCCTCAAAGTTCTTGTATCACTTTCATACCATAGTTAGTCATGTTTTGTTGCAAGCATGATTATGACAGCTATTGCTCTATCGTTTGTCGCTCCCTCTCTTTTGCTAGCCTTCACTTGCACTGAGTACGTGCTCTACCTATACTTCCAAATTCCCAAAACCAATATTGCCAGTTGTGTCCATCGTACCTACCTATTAGCATCATTTTCTACTTCAGTGCATCTTTTATATATGTCATGTTTTCTTCCAAAATAAAATGTTTGTCTATTTTGAGAAAGTTAGTTATTAAAGCTCTCACGAACTTGATGGCACACTTTATTCCTTGCGCTTAATAATCTTAAACCATTGTGAGTAATCCATGAAAGTTATATACTTGCTAATTATATACTGGGAATCAGCAGAATCGTGTTGTCACGGGGAACGCTTTCAACACTTTTTGGATATCTCATCCTGTTGATTCCTTGCTCTTTTGTTTATGGATGTCGACGATGTGAAATAAAAGGGAAAGTTGTTAGTTCATGGATTTAATACATTGTGTTAGAGAAATGCCCGGGCCGCTAGCCTAAGCCATGCGTAATCATGGTGGAAACTTGCAACATCACTATAATGAGCATCTATGAAGCATCCTCAATAAAAATCTATGCATATGGTAAATAAAAATATTGCTGAGATGCTCATTGTCTGCTTGCCTAGTCATTTTGGTTATGGGAAAGCTCCTGTACCATGTGCAAGCGGTACCCTGTTGGCGGTTCTCGATGATATGCATGTATTTACAATGAAAAGAACTTTTAGGTGACCAAATTTGAGTAGCATGCGGAGCGACCCTCGTACTCAACGGACTTGGGATTTCCAGTCTATGGTCTTTCAAGCATATGATTCAGAGTGGACCTCAATTTCACCTTAACCACATGAAGATGCCTATGATAGGGGCAATGAGATCTCAAAGCTAATGAGTACCTTACTTTCAGCATTGGGAAGCCTTTCAAACCTTCACAATACCGTTTTCACAACTTTGTTGAGTCACCACTTATTCTATGAGCACCTTCTTGAGAGCATAGTTGTCATTCTTGTGTTTGTTCCAAAACTTGGTTAATTATGTCATGACTTTGATGCTTGTATCTCTGATATCTTTACTTCTAGTCTCCATGTGAACTTAAGAGGTGCCTTGGCTTTTATATTGTGATCTTCAAACAAAGGCAAGCGAGATACCACTCTATCATACCTTATTATGAGCATTGAAATGTTGATTATGTTTATGTTTCATGCTACTTATTATTATTGAGTTGGTTTCTCTTCATAGCTTGCAATGACTATTGAGTAGACTTAGTTGCCTACTCCTTATTATGAATTGTCTAAGCATCTACTCTCTATGCTAAGAATATTTACATCATATGAAGCAAAGTGTTCGTGAAAGTTCTTTTGTCGCACTCAGTTTCCAACTGAATTGCTTGAGGACAAGCAATAAGCTAAGCTTGGGGGAGTTGATATGTCCAAAACGTATCTACTTTCTCGAACACTTTTCTATTGTTTTTCCTCTAAACTTGTGTGATTTGGATACAACTAACACGGACTGGCGTTGTTTTCAGCAGAATTACCTTGGTGTCTTGTTTTTGTGCAGAAAATGAACTATCAGGAAAAATCCCGGAAAATATGCCAAAAACTATTTCTCACCAGAAGATCCATGGAGCCAGAAGGGGAGACAGAGAGGAGGCCTGGGGGGCCAGGCGTGGGCCCACCTAACCTCGCGCCTAGGGGAGGTCTGGCCACCCTAGGCAGCTCCTCGGCCTCCCTCCGCGCCTATAAGTGGCCTTCTGACCTAAAAACTCAGGGGTTCGATATTTTTCCAGAAAGAGTTCCGCTCCGCCGCCGCCATCAGAAACCAAGATTCGAATCCAGAAACTCCATTCTGGCACCCTGCCGGGACGGGGAATTTGGATAGGATCATCGTCATCATCACCAAGGCTTGGGGATGGTAGGGATTGGATGAGTTCTATCATGTAATCAAATAAGATTTGTTAGGGCATAGTGCCTAGTATCTCTTGTGCTATTTGACTTTGTTGCAACTTGTTGTGCTTAATGCTTGTCACTAGGGCCCGAGTGCCATGATCTTAGATCTGAACTTATTATTGAATCATTATGATAGTATTGTTTGTGATCTTATCTGCAAGTTGTGTACACATATCATTGTCCGGATCCAAAGGCCCCAAAGTGACAATAATTGGGACAACTGAAGGGATAGGCGTGGTGTGAGGATCACATGTGTTCATGGAGTGTTAATGCTTTGCTCGGTGCTCTATTAAAAGGAGCACCTTAATTGCCGATAGTTCCTAGAGGCCCAGCTATAGCTCGACAGAAGATGTTGTGCAAGTTCTCATTGCGAGCACGTATGACTATATTTGGAGCACATGCCTAGGATTTTTTAGTACTTGTATGCTTGTTATTATTTATCTGCAATGCCCTAGATCTTGAAATTATATGTTTAGACTCGTCCATGCAACGCCCGTCATCCATCCTTGTGCCTACCGTTTCGAATCCTCTTATTACTATCATTACTATTGCTCATATTTCAATCGTTGTTGTTATTCTTGTTGTTGTTGTTGCTTTGTTGTTACTACTGATAAACTTCTGTGAGCAAGAACTATTTATAGGTGCAGCTGAACTGACAACTCAGTTGTTAAGGCTTGCAAGTATTCTTTGGCTTCCCTTGTGTCGAATCAATAAATTGGGTAATACTACCCACGAAGACTATTGCGATCCCCTATACTTGTGGGAAGTATCATAAAGAATACTTGCAAGCCTTAACAACTGAGCTGTCAGTTCAGCTGCACCGGGAAATAGTTCTTGCTCACAAAAGTTTATCAGTAGCAACAGTTTGTAATAGCCATAGTAAAGTAACAGCATCAGCAAAACAAGAGCAATAGTAACAGTAGTAGCAAACATTAGGATATGAGCGCGGTAGGCATAGGGATGGATGGACGGGCGTTGCATGGACGAGTCTAAACATGTAACTTCAAGACCTAGGGCAATTGCAGATAAATAAGAATAAGCATCCAAGTACTAAAAAATCATAGGAATGTGCTCCATATATAGTCATGTGTGCTTGCAATGAGAACTTGCACAAGATCTTTTGTCCTGCCAGCCCGTTGCAGCGGGGCCTCAAGGGAACTACTGGCAATTAAGGTGCTCCTTTTAATAGAGCACCGAAGCATAGCATTAACACTCCGTGAACACATGTGATCCTTACATCACAGCCATCCCCTCCGGTTGTCCTAATTTCTGTCACTTCGGGGCCTTTGGATCCGGACAATGATATGTGTACACAATTTGCAGATAAGATCACAAACAATACTATCATAACGATCCAATAATAAGTTCAGATTTGAGATCATGGCACTCGGGCCCTAGTGACAAGCATTAAGCAGAACAAGTTGAAACAAAGTCAAATAGCACTAATAGAGATACTAGGCACCATGCCCTAACAATCTTATTCGATTACATGATAGAACTCATCCAATCCCTACCATCCCCATAGCCTACAGCGGGGGATTACTCACTCATGGATGAGGGAAACATTGATGGTTGATGGAGAGGCGTTGATGATGATGGCGATGATCCTCCCCAAATTCCCCGTCCCGGCAGGGTGCCACAACGGAGTTTCTGGATCTGAATCGCGGTTTCTGGTGGTGGCGGCGCAGCGGAACTCTTTCTGGAAAAACGTCGACCCCCTTGGTTTTTAGGTAAAGAGGCGTCTTATAGGCAAAGAGGAGGTTGAGGGTGCTCGTGGCCGCACCCCAAAGTGGCTGGGCCACGTGCTGGCAGGGCGTGGCCCCTCGTGCTTCCACTCCGTGCTGCCCGTGGAACTTCTGGTGAAATAGGATTTTGCATATTTTCCGAGATTTTTCCGATAGTTTATTTTTCGCAAAAACTAGACACCAAGGTAATTACCTTAAAACAAAATCGATCGTGTTAGTTGTATCCAATACACACAAGTTTAGAGGAGAAACAATAGCAAAAGTGTTCGGGAAAGTAGATACGTTTTGGACGTATCAACTCCCCCCAAGCTTAGCTTATTGCTTGTCCTCAAGCAATTCAGTTGAGAACTGAGTGCGATAAAAGAACTTTCACAAACACATTTGCTTCATATGATGTATATATTCTTAGCACAAGAGTAGATACTTAAACTATTCATAATAAGAAGTATGCAACTAAGTCTACTCAATAGTCATTGCAAGCTATGAAGAGAAACCAACTCAATAATAATAAGTAGCATGGAACATAAACATAATCAACATTGCAATGCTCATAAAAAGGTATGATAGAGTGGTATCTCGCTTGCCTTTGTTTGCAGAGCACAATATAAATGCCAATGCACCTCTGAAGTTCAAGTGAAGACTAGAAGTAAAGATATCAGAGATACAAGCATCAAAGTCATGACATAATTAACCAAGTTTTGGGACAAACATAAGAATGACAACTATGCTCTCAAGAAGGTGCTCATGGAATAAGTGGTGACTCAACAAGGAAGTGAAAAGTTTTTGAAAAGTTTGAAAGGCTTCCAAATGCTGAAAGTAAGGTACTCATTAGCTTTGAGCTCTCATTGCCCCTATCATAGGCATCTTCATGTGGTTAAGGTGAAATTGAGGTCCACTCTGAATCATATGCTTGAAAGACCATAGACTGGAAATCCCAAGTCTGTTGAGTACGAGGGTCGCTCCTCATGCTACTCAACTTTAGTTACCTGTAAGTTCTTGTCATTGTAAATACATGCATATCATAGAGAACCGCCAACGGGGTACCCCTTGCACATGATACAGGAGCTATCCCATAATCAAAATGACAAGGCAAGCAGACAATGAGCATCTCAGCGATCTTTTTATTTACTATGTGCATAGCTTTTTATTGAGGATGCTTCACAGTATTCTCACTATGGTTATGCTACAAGTTTCCACCTCGATTAGGCATGGCTCAGGCTAGAGGCCCATGCGTTTCTCTAACACACATACATAACTCCATGGACTTACAAGCTCCCTTTTTATTTCACACCGACAACATCCACAAACAAAAGAGCATGGTATCAACTGGATATGTATCCATAAGTGTCGAAAGCATTCCCCGTGACAGCATGGTTCTGCTAACTCCCTGCCTATAATTTGCAAGCATATAACTTTCATGGAGAAGTCACAATGGTTCAGGATTATTAAGTGCAAGAAAAAAAGTGTGCCATCAAGTTCGTGAGAGATTTACTAACTAACTTTCTCAAAACAGTCAAACATTTTATTTGGAGGAAAACAAGGCACAATGAATATGCACTGAATAGCAAATAATGCTACTAGGTAGGTATGGTGGACATTGTTGGCAATATTGGTTTTGGGGAGTTGGATGCACAAGTAGAGCTCACTCAGTGCAAGTGAAGGCTAGCAAAAGAGAGGGGGCGACAAATGAGAGAGCAATAATTGTCATAATCATGCTTGCAACAAAACATGACTAATTATGGCATGAAAGTGATTCAAGAACTCTGAGGCAAAATAAACCATCGAGGCTTACTGACTATTGTTTAGTTATATGCATGCGTGAGCATGTGCCAAGTCGATTCACATGAAACATTCAGAGGAGGATACCACAATATCATACCAAGTTATGAATAAAACAATACAAGAAAACATTCATATGACATGCTACAAACTATTAGCAAGATGGAGCTAATCACAAGAAAGCAAGAACTACTAAGCATCCATAAATAACATACACCTTACATGAACAGACTAAGCATGCTCAGAATGATGAGTATATGTACAAAAATGAAAACAAATAGAGTTTGTTACTAGCCTCTTACCACACCTCAAGTTGTCTTAATCTTCATTATTGCCCTTCACTTGTGTGACTTGAATAATAACATGAAACCAAATCTACTGAGGACGGCTGAACCCTGCAAAGAACTCACAAAATCAAAGAAGAACAACAAATATTTTTGGTGTTTTTGATTTTTTTAAAACAAGCAAACAAAGCAAAATATTTTTGGATTTTTCTTTAAGGAAAACCAAAGCTAAAAAAGCAAAGAAACAAACCAAGAGAAACAACGAAAACATTTTTGGTATTTTTGTGTTTTGAGAAAGCAGGAACAAAAACCAAAAAGAAAGCAAAACAATGGATATACAAAGAACCGACGAAACATGATATATAGATGAGTGTGATGTCGGTGTACCTCCCCCCAAGCTTATGCTTTTAGCCTAAGTGGGGCTCAACTCCATGGTGACCAATAAGGTGCACCTCCATAGTACATCGAGGAGGCCCCTTCGTCCTGATAAGAGCTCGAGGACTCCCCTGTGTAGTGTACAGAAGGGTCGTGTGAGGGTGCGTCCTCCTAATAATGTCCATGGAAGCCAAGAATGTGCAGCTTCTAATCCATATCCTCCTTGGAGCGTGGCAAAGGTCCCTGAGAAATACTGAACAAAGTGGTTTGGGGTAGAGGGATCTCTCTCTCTTCCCCGTCAGTAAACAACATTCTATAAACCAAGCTCTCAAGGGTAGAGCCAGCAGTGACAAAGTGATGTGCTTTCATGGCAGGAAGATCAAGCCTCTGAGGAGCCAAAACTGTATCATTTGGATCAATAACAAGGTCCAAGGCAGCAACAACACGTGCAACAATAATTCCCCCATAAATGGGTCCCTTAGCAGCTAAGCGACGAGCAATGAGAGAACCAAGATTGTACCTAGTTTCATTGTTGAGCGCAGCATCTATGAAGGCCAAATGATAGTTGGAAATATTACTAGTGTTCTCCCTACCAAGAACACTAGTGGCAAGATAATAAGCAAAGTACCTGATAGCTGGGAGTTGAATATTTCTTATCTTTCTCCTTTGGGCTCTACGGTCATCATCATTAGTTATCCCGCGGTAGAGCTCCAACAAATCAGTGGGTTGAGATGGAATCTTCTTCACCGTCCCAGCTGTACCAAGACCCAGGGCCTCACAAAATTTCTTCAATGTCATAGTGTAAGGCCTGCCATATATTTTGAAAGACACATCTGGCTTGAACAAGCTATTAGAAAAAGAGAAGCTCTCCACAAATGTTTTAGTGAGAGTAGCATATTGCACGCTCTCATCCTGCATATAGCTTGTTAGTCCAACCCTCCAAACCAAGGTTAGAAAATCCTCAAGAATCCCAACAGCTCGCAAAAAGGTTGGGCAAGGAAAGGTGGAAGGGTGCGCATCCCCCTCATCTCCCTCGTCGCCAAATCGCGGTGTAATGAGATCATCGTTGTATGAGGTCCTAGCTCGAGATGATGATCTTGAAGGCCTTTCCCTCCTAGGTGCATCACTCTCAAATATTTCACCAAAGGTGTGGTTGTCCATGACCTCTTTTTTTTGAAATTTTTAGACAAACATCAACCAAGTGATTTCCAAATCCATAAATGATGATAAACTACTATAGGAACTTGCTAGAGGGCTACACATGCATCAAAATGAAATATCTAAGCATAGAACAAGCAAGCAAGCTCACACAACCTGTCACCTATAGAAGCAAAATACTCAAGATATAATCTACCAATCAAAAATCTAATTAGACAAGCGGAGGAGGCACATACCAAGGAGCAATCCCTCCAAAAATCAGTAACAAAGATGGGCTGAGCAAGGAGATCGAAATTCGCGAGCAAGAACAACAGGAACTCAATCTTGAGAAAGTTTTCCGGTGTTTTTTGGGAGAGAGAAATAAGATGGCTGGGAGGAGGCATCTTGTAGGGCCATGTGGGCCACACCCCTGCCAGGCGCCACCTGGGGGTTGGCCACGCCGCTCAGGGGTGTGTTGGCCTGGGGTCGCCCCCTGGGTCACTCCAGGTGTCCCTCTGCCCCTTTTTTCGAGGAAAGTTTATTTTGAATTTTCTGGGATTTTTCAGGAAACTTTATTTTTGGCCAATTTTCAGGGTATGAAAATTGATTTTCTCGCAAAACAGATTTTTTTAGAAGAAGTAAAAGCAAACAAAAACCAAACTATAGAAGTGCTAAGACACTCTAACAAGCAAACAACTAACAAAACCAAAGCTAGCAAAAGAAGAGGCAAAAACTAGGAAGGAGAAAAGAAAAGGAAAGCAAGTATAACCATAGTGAAAACATTATTTTGTTCATTAAAATCCTTTTGTTAACAAGGTTGATCAAGTCTTGTTACCAAAACAATCTTATATGAAACAAAACTTTGCATTCCACGAAGTGATTATGTTACCTCAAACTTGAAGCAATGGTCCCAATCATAATAGTTTCAAAACTTTCTTGTGGAATGGGACAATATATTTCTCCAACCTTGATGCTCTCAATATTTTCAATAGAATTCAGGCAATAGCTCTTAGCAACCTTCTTGGGGAAATAAACAATATGCTCTTTGTCACTAATATTAAAAGTTACTTTTCCTTGATTACAATTGATGACAACACCTACAGTATTAAGAAAAGGTCTCCCAAGAATAATAGACATATTATCATCTTCGGGCATTTCAAGCACAACAAAATCAGTTAAAACCAAGCAATTATGAGCCACTTGAACAGGAACATCCTCACATATACCAACAGGAATAGTAGTTGACTTATCAACCATTTGCAAAGATATATCATTTGGTATCAACTTTTCTAGCTGGAGTCTCTTGTAGAGAGAAAAAGGCATAACACTAACTCCAGCTCCCAAATCATATAAAGCAGTTCTAACATAATTATTCTTAATAGAGCAAGGAATAGTTTGTATACCTGGATCACCAAGTTTCTTTGGAACCTTACCATTGAAGGAATAATTATCAAGCAAAGTAGAAATTTCCTCATTAGGAATCATCCTTTTATTAGAGACAATATCCTTCATATACTTTGAATAAGGAGGCAACTTAATAGCATCAGTCAAAGGAATTTGCAAAAATAAAGGATTCATCCACTCACAAAACTTGTTGTAGTGTTGTTCCTTCTTTGACTTGTGTTTCTTACCTGGAAAAGGCATAGGTTTTTGCACCCAAGGTTCCCTCTCTTTACCATGTTTATTAGCAATAAAATCTTCCTTGGTGTACCTAGTGTTCTTAGTGTGCTTCTCAGGTTCTTCCTCAACTTCCTCCTTATCAGGAGCATCATTTTTATCATTACCACGCTCAGTTTCAGCATCAGAAACAGATATACTATCAGGATCTACAGCAGGTTCAAGTGGTTCCTCAACTATTTTGTGTTTCTTTTTCTTTCTCTTACGAGGACTACCACTACTTTCACCTTGTTGGGAATCCTGCTCAATTCTTTTAGGGTGTCCCTCAGGATATAAGGGATCTTGAGTAGCTATACCACTCCTAGTTCTAATTCCATAAGCATGTTTATCTCCTGAGGCATTAACTAGCATATCCTTTTGTACCTTATGAAGTTGATCAATTTGGGTTTGAACCATTTGAAAGTGTTTACAAAGCATTTTAATATCATTAGAAGTTCTTTCAACAATATCTTTCAACTCTTTAATAGCTCTAGAGTTTTCCAATAAATGATTCTGAACTTGTTTATTAAAATTACCTTGTTTAACAATAATTGTGTCAAGTTCCTCTAAACATTGATCAGGAGGCTTACAATAGGGAATATCACCTTCATCAAAGTGGAGAGAGTGTACCTCAATATTAGATGAGTGGGGAATTGGCTTACCTAATTCTTCTATGTGAGGTAGATTCTTCACATCTTCATCTCTAATACATTTCTCCTTAAGACATTTCTTAGCTTCTTTCATCACTTCATCATTTAATGCAATAACTCCCCTCTTCTTTGGTGTTGGTATTGGATCTGGTTCAGGCACAACTGGTTCAGGAGTAATAGGCTCAAGTGTATTTAGCTCAGTTGAAGTCCAATCATCATAATTCTTGCTTATTTTAGCCATTAATTCTTCAGCATCTGAAGGAGTTCTTTTCCTGAAAACACAATCAGCAAAACTATCTAGGTATGTCCTAGAATCATCAGTTAGTCCATTATAATAAATATCAAGGAACTCATTTTTAGGTAATGGACATCCAGGATGTGCATGAATCAAGGCACAGAACCTTGTCCATGACTCAGGCAATTTCTCTTCTTCTCCCTATTTAAAATCAAAAGTCTCTGAAAAGCAGCATGTCTAGCACTGGGAGGAAAATATTTCTGGAAGAAAGAAGCAATCAAGCAATCAGGGCTATCAATGGAACCAGGAGGTAATCTATTAAACCAAGCCTTAGCTTATCCTTTTAGTGAAAAAAGGAAGATCTTTGTAACAAAGTACTTGCGCATCTTAAAATCATCAGAGAATAAAGCACTCATAGTGTAAAGCTCATTCATATGAGCTACAACACTCTCACTCTCAGTCCCACAAAAAGGTTCTTTCTCAACAATGTCTAAATAGGATAAATCAAGAGAGAAATCATAATCTTTATCTTTGATATCTATGGGAGAGGTGGCAAACTTAGGATCAGAGGACAGTTTAGGAATAATGGTGCATCTTGCAAGGAGATTCCTAATAGCACTAGCACCATGTGTGTTTCAGCACTCTTCAATAAATTCATCAGTCAACTCAATGTAACCATCATTAATATCATATCTCTCTCTAGACTCAGGTGAGCTAACATGTGTAATAGTGTCTTCACTAGGAGTTTCAGTATTTCCTAGACTAGCCATAGTAGCATCTAGGAAAGGACCTAATGAACCACTCGCATCAAACATAGTAGAAGTAACATTATGAGTATCAGAAGCAGTTCCAGATTCAGCAGTAGTAGCAGTGTGTGTAGCATGGGTATGTGGTGGTGGTGTAACAAGCTTACTTATAACATACAGTGAATCAAGAGCAGCAGAGGTGTTTAGGACAGTACCTCTTCTTGTAGTGGATGGTAAAATAGGAAACTTACCATCACGAGACTTCCCCATGATAAAAGGAGTAGCAGTGAACAATAATAGATCCAAGTGAACTTACAAATAAATCTATGCTCTCCGGCAACGGCGCTAGAAAATAGTCTTGATGACCCACAAGTATAGGGGATCGCAACAGTCTTCGAGGGTAGTATTAACCAATTTATTGATTCGACACAAGGGGAGCCACAGAATACTTGCAAGCCTTAACAACTAAGTTGTCAATTCAGCTGCACCTGGAAATAGTTCTTGCTCACATAAGTTTATCAGTAGCAACAGTTTTGTAATAGCAATAGTAAAGTAACAACAGTAGCAAAACAAGAACAATAGTAACAGTAGTAGCAAATAGTAGGATATGAGTGCGGTAGGCATAGGCATGGATGGATGGGCGTTGCATGGACGAGTCTAAAGATGTAACTTCAAGACCTAGGGCAATTACAGATAAATAAGAATAAGCATCCAAGTACTAAACAATCATAGGCATGTGCTCCATATATAGTCATGCATGCTCGCAATGAGAACTTGCACAAGATCGTTTGTCCTGCCAGCCCGTTGCAGCGGGGCCTCAAGGGAACTACTAGAAATTAAGGTGCTCCTATTAATAGAGCACCGGAGCAAAGCATTAACACTCCATGAACACATGTGATCCTCACATCACAACCATCCCCTCCGGTTGTCCCAATTTCTGTCACTTCGGGGCCTTTGGATTCGGACAATGATATGTGTACACAATTTGCAGATAAGATCACAAACAATACTATCATAATGATTCAATAATAAGTTCAGATCTGAGATCATGGCACTCGGGCCCTAGTGACAAGCATTAAGCAGAAAAAGTTGCAACAAAGTCAAATAGCACTAATATAGATACTAGGCAGCATGCCCTAACAATCTTATTCGATTACATGATAGAACTCATCCAATCCCTACCATCCCCATATCCTATATCGGGGAATTACTCACTCATGGATGAGGGAAACATTGATGGTTGATGGAGAGGCGTTGGTGATGACGATGGCGATGATCCTCCCCAAATTCCCCGTCCCGACAGGGTGCCAGAACGGAGTTTCTGGATTTGAATCGCGGTTTCTGGTGGCGGCGGCGCAACGGAACTCTTTCTGTAAAAACATCGAACCCCCCTGGTTTTTAGGTCAAGAGTCATATTATAGGCGAAGAGGGAGGACGAGAGGATGCCTGAGGTGGCCGCACCCCCTAGGCATGGCCAGGCCTGGCCCGCGTCTGGCAGGGGTGTGCGCCCCTTAGGCCTCCACTCCGTCTCGTACTCTAGCTCCATGGATCTTCTGGTGAAATAAGATTTTTGGCATATTTTCTGGGATTTTTCCTAATAGTTGATTTTATGCACAAAAGCTAGACACCAAGGTAATTCTGCTAAAAACAGCGTCAGTCCGTGTTAGTTGTATCCAAATCACACAAGTTTAGAGGAGAAACAATAGCAAAAGTGTTCGGAAAAGTAGATACGTTTTGGACGTATCAGGAGGTTATAGGAACGACATTCACGGAAGCAACTAGGGAGTTGAAGGAGCCATCGAGTCCATTCAAAATATAATCTTTCAAATCATCATCATCAACACTCTTCCCGGCAGCAGCAAGCTCCGAGGCAAATCCTTTCATCTTCGTGATGTATTGCTGGGCAGTCATGTCAAGTTTCTTTGTATTGGTGAGAGCACCACGGAGGGTGGATACCCGGGACTTGGATTGAGTAGAGTACATGGCATGCAGGGCGCGCCACACATCAATGACATGATGAAGGCTATAGACATGTGGCAACACATCCTCGGAGAGAGAATTCACCAGAAAACTGACCACATGTTGATCCTTGGTGATCCAGGCATCATACACCGGGTTCGGAATTGTCACTTTTTTGTTGTTCTCATATTCAGCGTCAAGCTGGTCAGCGGGAGCACGGTCAGAACCCTCTAGGAGGCCCATGACCCTGGCGCCATGGAGAGTAGGCAAAACTTGGGTTTGCCAGGAGATAAAGTTCTCTCGAGTCAGCTTCATCGCAGGAGGGGAGGTCATGGATGCTGACGCGAGCGAAGATGAGGAGGTCTTCATTGGCCAGACAAGGTCATGGTGAGAGTGAGGGAAACAGGAAGATTGGTCCTAAAAAATAGAAATTGACGAGGCTTTTTGGATTGTGGCGATGATGTCGGGTTTGATCTAGGGTTTTAGGTGGAGAAAGAAGGTTTGATCTAGGGTTTGTAGGTTGTGTTTTGGGAAAACCGAGGCAGGGAATAGGTGCTCCCGGTTGAGGTCCTTGTCGTGGTCCTGTTGAACTAAGGAGAAGGGGATCCTAGCGATGGCGACACGATGGAGAAGACCGACGACGGTGGCTAGAAGGGAAGAAGAGGGGTTCCTGATACCATGTTGAATTTTAGGATGGAACGGTGTACCTCGTTAGAGGCACCGGCTACGTGTTATAAGGGGTGACAAAGAGCCTCTCGCATGGCATACAAGGGTTCGGTACGAGTCTGGTTGGTTAGTGTATTACACCGTACCGGTTCATACCAGATATTACATGTCTAACACAGGGAACATGATGCAGCCCGTCCAACGAACGCTACTACATCTACTCCTACGAGATCCCCAAGTGGACCCATGACTCGCGCCCGAGCCAAACTCCTACAATCTCAGGTTAACTCGCTCCTTTCCTCGTGTGATTTCAATAAGCCCCTGGATGGCTTGCTACTTCATACGCCCACCCTGTGCATCCTCAGGTATGAAGAGAAGGACCCATGGAACGGAGAAACCACAGCGGAAGGGACCAACCACATTCAGGCTCTAGCGGTACCACCGGATCCGGCGACCGGTACTACCGGTGCAAGCGGCGCTACCGGACCCTACTACCGCGCGCTCCAGAAGGAACCCATCCGAGCCCCAGACGCCAGCGGTACTACCGGTGCTGGAACCGATACTACCGGTCGGCGTTACTACCACCCACTACTACCGCTCGCTACTGATGACTCCAACTGAAGCCCCAGGACCGCAAGCAGTACTACCGGTTCCAGAGCGATACTACCGGTTGTGACCGGTACTACCGGTCGCGAGCCCGGTACTACCGGTCGTGCTGAACTGTTCACACCGCCCAAAGACCTGTACCCCTCTCTATATTTTTCCGTTTCGTTCCTAAACTACCCCTATTTAAGTGGCTGGCCTATAAATCGCCCCACCCCTCTATTGTGAACCCTAGATTAGGATAATTGTAATTGAAGACACCCCTAGTGGATCTATCAATTACTAGTCTCATGCTCCTTGACAAGGAGCACCAATTATCCCCCACAACCTCTTGGATTTTTCCTCGTGCGTTCAAGTTGTACAAGTCCTTGGGATCTCGGTGTCTCGTCCCCAAGTAGTCAAGATCTCATCAAGCCTCTCACCCCCGTTGTTGGCCGTGGGAGAGTGTCTTGCCCAACGCCGATCCTAGGGATTGTGTTGGACCGGTTTCCACCGGCGTGAGCTATCGGCTTGTATCGTGTTTTCGTGTGTGTGTGTGTTCATCGAGTTCTTCGCGTGTGTGTTCGTGGATTTCATCCCCCTCCTCCGTCCACTCGCTCCTCCCTCGATTACCACAGAATTCATGAAAGATCGGGCCACCCCAAGGGGTCACCCCTAACATATTGGTATCAAGAGCAAGGTTGATCACGAATTTCCCCTCAAGTTTTTCTTCTATCCACCATAAATTCGAAAATTCCCCAAAAAAGAGCCCCAAATCGCCTTCGGATCGATCTTTAGATTTGGTGAGTTTTTCGTGGTTTTGGACCATAGAACTGTTGCTTTTGGAGTCGATCTACAGTCTTCATATGTTCCTAGCCCAGCCTTTCGGTCAGATTACCACGAATTTGAGGTTGTTTCCAAGTTGATTGCGTGCCCAGATCTGCGCCAGGCGGTACTACCGGTCGTACGAGCGGTACTACCGCAAGTCTCCGGTACTACCGGTCGTACCGGGCGGTACTACCGCCCGCAACTAACAGTTTTTCATTTCCTTTTGACACCTCAATTTCGTTTGCTGACTGTCCTCTTTAGCTTGTTCGTGTTTCGCGTGTTTGTCACCATACTAACAAAAGCTTCCGCAACAAAGTTCACCACGCGCTCAACAACACCGCGACACTCGAACATCGTCCACAACAACGGTTGCAAGTCGTCAACAATACCAAAGGTATAACTTGCGACACTTTGACAGCCCCATATCTTCCTTTGTGTGTATCTATCCTATGAGAGCAACTCATTTTGTGTTTGTCTAAGCATTGTGCACTTGCCTTTGGAAAGTGAGAGTGTGAGGGCAAATACAAAAGTTAACATAGTAGTATAGAAAGGGAGAAAAATAATCAAAAAAAAGAAAAAAAGCAAAATAAAATAGAAAGATAAATAGTCTCCCAATACAAAGGGAGTATCAAGCTTGTAAGCAAAAGGAGAGGAAAAAAGCGCGCCAAGGCAAGTGCACAAATCCATTGCTTAACCCTCTTTTGGCAAACGAGTTGTGGTCTCTCCTTGCGTTGGCACGACACCGAGCTTAGTCTATGTTAGGACATTTTGTGCTCATTTTCATAGTCGTGTTAACCCCTTTAATCTCCACGTGTGCGTTTCCTCGTGTTTTTGTAGATCGTATCCTTTTTGCTTTTGATCTTTGGTTCTTTACCACCTAGAACAATAACCTTTTCTTGGATCGTTTTGTTTGGTTTCCCACACTCCTAACCTTCCACCAAAAGCTTTTGAGAGTTCTACTTGATTTTTGTGAGTTTCTTTACGATTTCACTTTGCAAGATCTTAGCTCTCTTGTGTGGCATTTGGTTTGATACAATCTCCAAGGTGAGGTAAAAGGCTAACTCTCCACGTTTTCTTCTCCATATACAATCCTTGTCGGCTTTGCATCATGGACAGGAATGATGAGTCGTCCCAACAAACGCCACATCAAGAGGGAGACGCGCAATACATGACAAGGTTGGATCATTGGAAGATCCAAGGAGAATTCAACTACCGATGTGACACCCTTGAGCAGCGCTAAGATGAACAATTCAGCGAAACTCGAGTGGAGTTCAAGAGCATCGACAACCGCTTCGAGGAAGTCCGAGGCCAAATGCATGCCATGCAACATAACCTCGGCCATCAAAATGAAGCTTTTGGCCGCGCTCTCACCGCAACGGATGAGAAGATTCAACGCCTCATTGATGGGCTAGCAAGACCACGATCTCGCGACTCAAGCGCATTACACCACTCCTCAAGTGAATCAAGTTGTTCATGCCATCACGTTTCAAGGCACCAAGATGGACCCGTCCTTCACTCCATGAGCTCTTCTCAAGCGGTACCATCTCCGCGACACGCCGCAACGTCAAGCTATGATGGTGACCTATCCGCAAGACCTCCAAGACGTGAAGCGAACCGTCCACAACCAAGGGCACTCATGATTCAACAAGAACAACCCCACATGGACCCCTAAGCCCATCGTCAACGAGGCATCCCTTCAACAACAAGTGTAGCATCCGAAGTGGACGAACAAGCTCGCCGTCGACGTGAAGCACTAGAAGACCCACCAAGGCATCATCATCGTCATGAACGTCAACATCGACAAAATGATCACCATGACGAGCCTCCTACACATCAAGAAGAAAGGGAGCAGCCCATTGCGCATGCGGCTCGCCGTCCTCCTCGCCACATGGTGCAAGACAATGCTCATCATCATCAACCACGCTAAGAGCAAGAGCAAGCTCCCCAAGCTCATCGTGAGAACCAACAGCCTCCTCCGCACCAACAACACAAGCAAGCTCCCCAAGCTCATTGTCAAGACCAAGTTCCACCACCAAATGCGGCACCGCAACAACCGCAAGGGCAACGCCACCATCACCAAGCAAGACATGAGAGCTCGGATGATGAAGATGGCCACCAAAATCATGGCAACCGCCAACACTGGAACCGCAATGAAGAAGAAACCTTCGACAAGGTCAAATTCACCATGCCCAAGTTCACCGGTTCCAACGAACCCGAAGAATATCTATCGAGGGAACTCAAGGTTGACAAGATCTTCCGCATGCACAACTATAGCAATGAGAAGATGATGGCCATGGTGTCCCTCGAGTTTGATGAGTATGCAGACCTTTGGTGGGAATAAGTCCAATTCGCTTGTGAAGCAAAAGAAGAGCCTCCAATCACAACTTGGCAAGATATGAAGGCTCATATGAGATCCCGCTTTGTTCCTTCGCACTACACACGTGACCTCTTCAACAAGCTTCAAACGCTTAGTCAAGGGATAAAGACCGTGTAAGAGTACTTCAAGCAAATGGAGCTCAACATGATCTGTGCCAACATTGAATAGTGTGATGAACAAACAATGGCATGTTTCCTCAATGGCTTGAACCATCGAATCAAGCGCATCACCGAGTTCCAAAAGTACAACAACATGGTTGAGCTTGTACACATAGCATCAAAAGCCGAACATCAAGTGCAAGAGGACATTAAGTACAACAAGCCAAAGACGTACTTCACCTACAAGCAAGCACCAACCACTATGCCAACAACCCCAAGTGGAATCTCATCAAATACCACAAAGCTTCCTTTCAAGACAACACTTCCTCAAGGAAAATCGCCCCCAAGTGGCAAATACACAAAGGATGATCAACCATTCAATGGTGAATGCTACAAGTGTGGAGGCAAAGGACACAAGTCGGCCACATGTGGAAACAAGAAAGTTTTATTCATCCACGACAATGGCGATGAAGAATACTTGAGTGAAGATGAGTTTGATGCAATGGTCAAGGAAGCATTGGCTAGGCAACATTTGGAAGATGACCAAGAACTACTTGTGTGTGAGCATGACGCAAGTCCATCGCTTGTGGTCACAAGGGTCTTAACTACTCAAGTCAATGAGAATGAAGACCAAAGATTAAACATCTTTCAAACTCGTGACGGTATCAATGGGAAGTCCATCAAAGTTGTCATCGATGGAGGGAGTTGCCACAATCTTGCAAGCATGGAATTGTGTGAGAATATCAACCTCACCCTCCATCCACACAAGCATCCCTACCATATACAATGGCTAAGTCACCAAGGGTCCGTCAAGATTAAGCACACCGTCTCGGTAACTTTCTCAATTGGACCATACAAGGACACGGTGGAGTGTGATGTGGTCCCCATGATGGTTTGCCATATGTTGCTAGGAATGCCGTGGCAATATGACAAGCGTGCTTTGTATGATGGTCACACAAACACCTATACCTTCAAATGGCTTGACAAGACTTGTGTTTTGCAACCAATGACTCCTAGAAAAATAATTGCGGACAATGGAAAGGCTTTAGCGAGGGCGCAAAGGACAACACCACCTTCTGAGAAGAGCAGTGAACGAGAGAACCACACTATAGTGAGTGAGAGCCACAAGCCAAACTCGAGTGGAAAAACTAAGAGTGTTCTTCTTGCCACCAAAAGTGAGATGAGAGAAGTGTGGAACAATCCATCCATATTGAACTATGTCCTTATATGCAAGGGACTAGCGCAAGAAACTAATGACTTGACAAATGTTCCTCCTTCTTTGATGGCTATTTTGCAGGAATTCCAAGATGTATTCCCCAAAGAGCTTCCTCATGGACTACCCCCTCTTCGCGGAATCGAGCACCACATTAACCTCATACCCGGCGCACCACTTCCAAACCGCGCCGCATATCGCACGAACCCCGAAGAGATGAAAGAGATAGAACGACAAATCAACCAACTTGTCTCCAAAGGTTTGATCCAAGTGAGAACTAGACCAAGCGCGGTACCCGTGATTCTTGTACCAAAAACGAATGATACGTTGCGGTTATGCATGGACTGTCGTCCAATCAATGCTATCACCGTGCGTTATCGACATCCTATACCGCGTCTTGATGACATGCTTGATGAGTTATGTGCACTATATTTTCAAAAATTGATCTTCGTAGTGGTTACCATCAAATACGCATGGCCGAGGGTGATGAGTGGAAAACCGCCCTCAAGACCAAGCTTGGTCTCTATGAATGGTTGGTTATGCCTTTTGGCTTATCTAATGCCCCATCTACCTTCATGCGCCTTATGAACCATATTTTGAGATCTCTCATTGGCAAGAGTGTCGTTGTCTACTTTGATGATATTCTTGTCTATAGCAAGTCACTAGAGGAGCATGTTACACATGTTAAGGAGGTACTTCAAATCCTTTGTCATGAAAAGTTATATGCTAATCTCCCCAAGTGTACCTTTGTGAAAGACAAACTGATTTTCCTTGGTTTTGTTGTGTCTTCTAATGGCATTGAAGTTGATGTCTCAAAAGTTAAGGACATACGAGATTGGCCCATCCCTACTAATGTTAGTGAACTTCGTAGTTTTTATGGGTTGGCCGGTTTTTACCGTTGCTTTGTGAAAGACTTTTCTACCATTGCGTGCCCTCTCAACGAATTAACCAAGAAAAATGTCACATTCGTTTGGGGCAAAGCCCAACAGAAGGCTTTTGACGAGCTCAAAAAGAGACTCACCAAAGCACCACTTCTTGCATTACCGGATTTCACAAAAACTTTTGAGATTGAATGTGATGCTAGTGGTATTGGCATTGGAGGTGTTCTTATGCAAAATGGGCGTCCTATTGCATACCATAGTGAGAAACTTGATGGCGCACACCTTAACTATCCAATTTATGACAAAGAGCTTTTTGCCTTGGTTCGTGTCCTTCAAGTGTGGCAACACTACCTTTGGCCAAAAGAATTTATCATCCACTCCGACCATGAGTCATTGAAATATCTTAAGGGCCAAGCCAATTTGAGTAAAAGGCACTCCAAATGGGTTGAGTTCATGGAATCTTTTCCTTACATCGTCAAGTACAAGAAGGGGAAAGAAAATGTAGTAGCGGACGCCTTGTCTCGCAAAAACACAAACCTTCTTACGTGACTCGAAGTAAATGTCTTGGGTCTTGATGACATCAAATCTTTGTACGCGTCCGACCCATTCTTTGGATCAATTTTTGCAAAGTGTTCAATAGACAAAGGGGTTGATGATTTCTATTTGCACAAGGGTTTTCTTTTCAAACAAAACAAGCTTTGCATGTTGGAGATATGCCCTAGAGGTAATAATAAATGTAGTTATTATTATATATCTTTGTGTTTATGATAAATGTTTACATTCATGCTATAATAGTATTAACAAGGAAACCATTAATACTTGTGTGATTTGTAAACTTAATTTGAAGTCCCTAGTATAGCCTCTATACTTCACTAGCTTGTTGGTTGATTGATGATTGTGGTTTCCCTATCATGAACATTGAGATGTTATCAACAACAAGATCATATCGTTAGGAGAATGATATGGTGGACATACTCCTATAGATAAGCGTAGCATAAAGATCAAGTCATTTCAATAGTTCAATTGCTATATGCTTTCTGATACATAGTAACCTAATTCCTTCGACCATGAGATCATGCATATCACCTTTACTGGATGGATGCTTTGATGTCATCAAACACCACACCGTAACAGGGTGGCTATAAAGGTGGCATTGAGTGTTCGGAAAGTATTGGTTGAAACACATGGATCAAGAGTGGGATTTGTCCATCCACATGACGGATAGATATTCTCTGGGCCCTCTCGGTGAAATGTCATCCAATTAGCTTGCAAGCATGTGACTTGGTCACAAGGGATCACATATCACGGAACGAGAAAAGAGTACTTATCAAGATGCGAGGATGAACTAGGTATGTAGAGATACCGACGATCATAACCTCGGATAAGTAACATATCGTGAGACCAGGGGAAATTGGTATCGGATGTAAGTGGGTCCTTCGATCGCAACGTAATCGTAGAAATATGTGGAGCCATATGAATTTCCAGATTCCTCTATTGGTTATTGTTCGGAGAAGTGTCTCGATCATGTCCGCATAATTCACGAACCGTAGGGACACACTTAAGGATTCGACGTTGTTTGAGTAGTTATGGTATTATGAGAAAGAGACCGAATGTTGTTCGAGTCTTGGATGGGATCCGGATATCACGAGGAGATCCGGAATGGTCCGGAGAATAAGATTCATATAAGGAAAGTCACGTTTGAAGCGGAATGATTCCGTGTTTTCATCGAACATTCTAGAAGGTCCCGGAATGTCCGCACTCCGGAGGGAAGGGTACATGAATGTGTCATTGCATGTTGGAATGATTGCATCATGTACTAGGTGTTCTTGCTGTCCAAAATAAAGGGTTTATTTAAATCCTAAATTGAAAAGTCAAAGCAGCTTGAAAGTCAAAGCACAATTTTGGGAAGTGGGAAAAGAGGAGGAAGTGGAAACCGAGTTGGGAGGATTCCTCCTCCCCAAGCCGCCCACCTCAAGGCCGAGTTGGGAGGACTCACTCCTCCCTTGGCCGCCTCCTCCCACCTATATAAGGAGGCAGGGCTCCTCCCTTACACACATAAGATCCTATCCTCTAATCTAAACCCTAGATCTAAACCCCGGTTTAGAGCTATTTCGGTTTAGAGCCTTCTAATTGGTTTAGAGCCTTCTAATTGGTGTGTCTAATTACTAGACCACTAATAGCCTCTCTCATAATCTCCACCATACTCGCACCGGCTTAAGGCGAAGCCCTGCGGGATTTCCCCTCTACTTCCGGTACCACGCCGTTGTGCTGCCGGAATCGCGAGGAGAGTGCTACAACCTCCGCCTGCTGGAACAAGGGAGAGGAAGGTCTTCGTCGAGTACCGAACGTGTGACCGATCATGGAGCGCTATGGAACGCAAGCGCTGGAAGGATCGTCTCGCGATCTTGAGATCGGAAGAGTACGACTACATCACCCACGAGAATCTGCTCTCGTTAAACACTTTGGAATCTTCGAGGTGAGTTATTCCATCGACTGTTGCTGCAATCTAGTAGATAGATCTTGGCTTGTTTGTTTGTATGCGATAGAAATTTTTGTTTTCCATGCTACGAACCCTCACAAAGGGTATCGAGCCGTGTCTATATGTAGATCTGTTGACGAGTAGAACACAATGGTCATTGTGGGCGTTGATGCTTTTATTGTAGATTGCTTTTTGTGTACTTTGCATCTTGCGGTATGTTGGGATGAAGCGGCCCGGGCTAACCTTACATGACATCGTTCATGAGACTTGCTCCACGTTTGACATGCAACTCGTATTGCATAAGTGGCTTTGGTGCCTGTTTCTCCTAGCATAGTAAAGATCCAATTTACAACGGGTAATCAACAATGCTAGTATCAATGTTGTGGTTCTTGTTCGTAGGTTAGAACGACACCTATGGAAAGCCCCAAACCACGTAAAATATGCAAAGAAAGTAGAAGCGTCTAACTTTGTTTTTCAGGTGTGTGCAGTGATGTGATATGGCCATGATTGTGATTATATTTGATGTATGCAATGTTCCTTATTGTAAGTTGGCAACGGCGGGAGCCATATGGTTGTCTTTAATTTCTTAAGACCTGCGTGTCTATTCAAAATAGTTGTAATAGTTGAAGCTGGTGGACGACAACCATGAAGAAGCGTCATTGACCTTGATGCTATGCCGGTGATGATGGAGATCATGTTCGTGCTTGAAGATGGAGATCGGAAGCACAAAGAAGAAAGGCCATATCATATCACATATTATGAATTGCATGTGATGTTAATCCTTTATGCATCTTGTATTGCTTAGTAGACGGTAGCATTATAAGATGATCCCTCATGCACATAAATTTCAAGTTCTAAAGTGTTCACCCTTAGTATGCACCGTTGCCAAAGCTTGCTGCTTGAAGCACCACGTGATGATCGGGTGTCTTTGATTCCATGGTGAATACAACGTAAGCAAGCAGATTTGATTATGCGGTAGCTAAGGTTTGATCTTGACGAGCCTAGCATGTACAGACATGGCCTCAGGAACACGGATCGCCGAAAGGTAAAGCATGAATCATATAGTAGATATGATGAACATGATGATTGTTCGCCATTAAAACTATATCAACTCTCGTGATGATCGGTGTTGATGTAGTGGATTTGGTTCGTGTGATCACTAAAACAATGTGAGGGATGTTGTTTTGAGTGGGAGTTCACCTAGTTTAATTTCATTAATTAATTTGAACTCAATTTGTCATAAACTTAGTCTAAACTATTGCAAATATGTTGTAGATCAATGGCAGCCCCTACCATCAATTTTAATGCGTTCCTAGAGAAAGAAAAGTTGAAAACAATGGAAGCAACTTCGGATTGGTTCCAATTTGAGGATTGTCCTCACATGGTAATTTGACCTATGTGCTGGATGCACCGCTAGGTGACCCACTGCAGCTGATGCTACCGATGAAGTAAAGAATGTTTACCTCGCTCGGAAGAATCAGTACTCCATAGTTCGATGTGCTATCTTGTATGGTTTAGAATCGAGCTTCGAAAAGGTTTGAAGAGTCGATCCATATGATATTGTCGAGGATCACAAATTAGGCTTTGAGACTCCTGCGGCAATTGAAAGTTATGAAGCTTCTGAAAAGTTCTTTAAGCGCAAGATGGAAGAGGGTAGCTCGTCGGTGAGCATGTGCTTAAGATGTCCAGGCACGCAAATAAACTTCAAAGTTTGGGTATAGTGATTCCTAATACTTTGGGGTTTACCGCATCCTCCAATCACTACCACCAAGTTACAAGAACTTTGTGATGAACTACAACATGCGTAACATGAACAAAGAGTTGCGTAACTATTTGCTATGTTAAAATCTGCGAAGTGGAGATCAAGAAAGAGCACCAAGTGTTGATGGTCAATAAGACCACCAAATTCAAGAAAGGCAAGTCTAAGCGGAGGGACACTTCAAGAAGGGTGGTAAGAAAGTTACCACGACGAAGAAGACCAAGGCTGGACCTAAGCCTGAAACGAGTGCTTTTCTTGCAAGGGAGAAGGTCATCGAAGCGGAATTGCCCAAAGTACTTGGCGGATTTGAAGAACGGCAACATCAAGAAGAAAGGTATATCTGATATACATGTTATTGATGTGTATCTCACTAGTATTCGTAGTAGTGCCTGGGTATTTGATACTGGTTCGGTTGCTCATATTTGTAACTCGAAACAGGAGCTGCAGAATAAACGGAAGCTAGTGAAGAACGAGGTGACGATGCGCCGTAGGAAGCGGATCAAAGGTTGATGTGATCGCGGTCGCACGCTACCTCTTCATCTACCATCGGGATTAGTTTTATACTTAAATAATTGTTATTTGGTGCCTGCGTTAAGCATGAACATTATATCAGGATCTTGTTTATTGCGAGATGGTTACTTGTTTAAATCCGAGAATAATGGTTGTTCGATTTATATGAGTAAAATGTTTTATGCACATGCACCTTTGATAGATGGTCTATTCATATTGAATCTCGATAGTAGAAATACACATATTAATAACATTGAAGCTAAATGATTGAAATCAAGCGATAACTCGACCTATATGGCAATCGTCGTCTTGGTCAAATTGGAGTGAAGCGTATGAAGAAACTCCATTCCGATGGACTTCTTGAATCACTTGATTTTGAATCACTTGAAAGATGCGAAGCATGTCTGATGGGTAAAATGACTAAGACTCCATTTTCTGGTATGATGGAGCGAGCTACAGACTTATTGGAAATCATACATACCGATGTGTGTGGTCCAATGAGTGTAGCATCGCGCGGTGGTTATCGTTATGTTCTTACCTTCACGGATGATTTGAGTAGATATGGGTATATCTATTTCATGAAACATAAGTCCGAAACTTTCGAGAAGTTTAAGGAGTTTCAAAGTGAGGTAGAGAATCAACGTAACAAGAATATTTAATTTCTACTTTATGATCGTGGAGGTTAATATCTAAGTTAAGAGTTTGGCGAGCATTTGATGAAATGTTGAATACTTTCGCATTGACACCGGGAACACCACAACAGAATGGTGTGTCCGAACGTCAGAATCGAACTCTCTTAGATATGGTTCGTTCTATGATGTCACTTACAGTTACCGCTATCATTTTGGGGTTATGCATTAGAAACAGCGCATTCACTTTAAATAGGGCACCGTCTAAATCCGTTGAAATGACACCATATGAATTATGGTTTGGGAAGAAACCTAAATTGTCGTTCCTTAAAGTTTGGGGATGCGAAGCCTATGTAAAGAAGTTACAGCCGGACAAGCTTGAACCCAAAGCGGAAAAATGCGTCTTCATAGGATACCCGAAGGAAACTATTGGGTATACCTTCTATCATAGATCCAAGGCAAAATCTTCGTTGCTAAGAATGGATCCTTTCTAGAAGGAATTTCTCTCGAAGAAGTGTGACTGGAAGGAAAGTAGAACTCGACGAGGTTGTTGAACCTTCTCTCGAAATTGCGAGTAGCGCAAAGACCGAAGAAGTTCTGTGGTGCTGCACCAATAAGAGAGGAAGCTAATGATGGTGATCATGAAACTTCGGTTGAAGTTGCTCTGAGCCTCGGAGGTCAACAAGAACTCGTACCACTCCAGTTGGTATGATTCCGTTATGAATGTCATGTTGGTGGACAACACCGATGACCCGAGACATATGAGGAAGCGATGATGAGCCCGATTCCAATAAATGGCAAGAAGCCATGAAATCCGAGATTGGATCCATGTACGAAAACCAAGTATGGACTTTGGTGGACTTACCGGATGGCGGAAGGCTGTCGAGAACAAATGGATTTTCAAGAAGAAAAGCAGATCTTGATGGTAATATTCATGTCTATAAAGCTCGACTTGTCGCAAAGGGTTTCGACAAATTCAAGGAGTTGACTACGATGAGACTTTCTCACCGGTGAAGCTAAAAGTCTGTGAGGATTATGTTAGCAATCGCTGCATATTATGATTATGAGATATGGCGATGGATGTCAAAACAGCATTCCTCAATGGAGACATTGATGAAGAGTTGTATATGATGCAACCCAAAGGTTTTGTCGATCCTAAAGATGCTAACAAGGTATGCAAGCTTCGGTCCATCTATGGATTGAAGCAAGCATCCGAAGTTGGAATCAACGCTTTGATAAGGTAATCAAAAGTTTTGGTTTTATACAAACTTATGGAGAAGCTTGTATTTACAAGAAAGTGAGTGGGAGCTCAGTAGCATTCTTAATCGTATGTGGATGACATATTGTTGATTGGGAATGATGTAGACCTTCTTAATAGTGTCAAAGAGTATTTGAATAATAGTTTTTCAATGAAGGATCTTGGCGAAGCAGCTTACATATTAGGCATAAAGATTTATAGAGATAGATCGAACGCCAAATATCATTGTCACAAAGTACATATTTGGACAAAGTTCTAAAGAGGTTTGGAATGGAAGATAGCAAGAAAGGGTTCTTGCCCATGTTGCTAATCGACCTTGAGTAAAACTCAAAGTCCGACATCGGCGTAAGATAGAGAAATGATGAGTAAGACTCCTATGCCTCAGCCATAGGATCTCTAATGTATGCCATGCTATGTACTAGACCCGACATCGCATATGCTGTTAGTCTAACTAGCAGATATCAAAGTGATCCGAGTGGATCATTGGACAATGTCAAAAACATCCTTAAGTACTTGAGAAGAACTAAGGATATGGTTCTTTCTTATGGAGGTGATGAACACTCGTTGTTAATGGTTACATCGATGCTAGTTGGAACACCGATCCGGATGATTCTAAATCACAATCTGGATACATATTTATTTTGAATGGTGCAGCAGTTAGCTGGAGGAGTGCAAAGCAAAGCGCTGTGGCGAGATCTTCAACTGAATCGGAATACATGGTCGCTTTGAGGCTTCACAAGAAGCGATATGGATGAAAGAGTTCATTACAGAGCTGGGTGTGGTTCCAAGTCGCTGGACCCAATGTCTATCTCTTGTGATAACATGGGCGCCATAGCCAATGCGCAAGAACCAAGGTCACACAAGAAGTGAAGCATATCAAGCTGCATTTCCACGCTATTCGAGAACATATCCGGGATGGGGATATAAAGATTTGCAAAGTACACACAGATCCGATGTGGCGGATCCGTTGACTAAACCTCTCCAGGGCAAAACATGACCAACACCAAACCGCCATGGGTGTTCGGTATATTACCATGTAATCTAGATTAGATGACTCTAGTGCAAGTGGGAGACATTGGAGATATGCCCTAGAGGTAATAATAAATGTAGTTATTATTATATATCTTTGTGTTTATGATAAATGTTTACATTCATGCTATAATAGTATTAACAAGGAAACCATTAATACTTGTGTGATTTGTAAACTTAATTTGAAGTCCCTAGTATAGCCTCTATACTTCACTAGCTTGTTGGTTGATTGATGATTGTGGTTTCCCTATCATGAACATTGAGATGTTATCAACAACAAGATCATATCGTTAGGAGAATGATATGGTGGACATACTCCTATAGATAAGCGTAGCATAAAGATCAAGTCATTTCAATAGTTCAATTGCTATATGCTTTCGATACATAGTAACCTAATTCCTTCGACCATGAGATCATGCATATCACCTTTCTTTGGATGGATGCTTTGATGTCATCAAACACCACACCGTAACAGGGTGGCTATAAAGGTGGCATTGAGTGTTGGAAAGTATTGGTTGAAACACATGGATCAAGAGTGGGATTTGTCCATCCACATGACGGATAGATATTCTCTGGGCCCTCTCGATGAAATGTCATCCAATTAGCTTGCAAGCATGTGACTTGGTCACAAGGGATCACATATCACGGAGCGAGAAAAGAGTACTTATATCGATGAGGATGAACTAGGTATGCGGAGATACCGACGATCATAACCTCGGATAAGTAACATATCGTGAGACAAAGGAAATTGGTATCGTATGTAAGTGGTTCATTCGATCGCAAAGTAATCGTAGAAATATGTAGGAGCCATATGAATTTCAGATTCCTCTATTGGTTATTGTTCGGAGAAGTGTCTCGATCATGTCCGCCTAATTCACGAACCGTAGGGAGACACACTTAAGGATTCGACGTTGTTTGAGTAGTTATGGTATTATGAGAAAGAGACCGAATGTTGTTCGGAGTCTCGGATGGGATCCGGGATATCACGAGGAGATCCGGAATGGTCCGGAGAATAAGATTCATATAAGGAAAGTCACGTTTCGGAGTAGCGGAATGATTCCGGTGTTTTCATCGGGAACATTCTAGAAGGTCCCGGAATGTCCGGCACTCCGGAGGGGGAAGGGGTACATGAATGTGTCATTGCATGTTGGAATGATTGCATCATGTACTAGGTGTTCTTGCTGTCCAAAATAAAGGGTTTATTTAAATCCTAAATTGAAAAGTCAAACGGCCAGTTTGAAAGTCAAACGGCAATTTTGGGAAGTGGGAAAAGAGGAGGAAGTGGAAACCGAGTTGGGGAGGGATTCCCTCCTCCCCAAGCCGGCGCCCCACCTCAAGGCCGAGTTGGGTAGGGACTCCACTCCCTCCCCTTGGCCGCCGGCCTCCCACCTATATAAGGAGGGGCAGGGCTCCCCTCCTTACACACATAAGATCCTATCCTCTAATCTAAACCCTAGATCTAAACCCCGGTTTAGAGCTATTTCGGTTTAGAGCCTTCTAATTGGTTTAGAGCCTTCTAATTGGTGTGTCTAATTACTAGACCACTAATAGCCTCTCTCATAAGCTCCACCATACTCGCACCGGCTTAAGGCGAAGCCCTGCGGGATTTCCCCTCTACCTCCGGTACCACGCCCGTTGTCTTTGCGGAATCGCGAGGAGAGTGCTACAACCTCCATTGCTTTGGAACAAGGAGAGGAAGGTCTTCGTCGAATGCGAGCGATGTGACCCATTGCAGGGCGCTGCTTGAGCAGGCGCTGGAAGGATCGTCTACGCGATCTTGAGATCGGAAAGAGTACGACTACATCACCCACGAGAATCTGCTCTCGTTAAACACTTTGGAATCTTCGAGGGTGAGTTATTCCATCGACTCGTTGCTGCAATCTAGTAGATAGATCTTGGCTTGTTTGTTTGTATGCGATAGAAAATTTTTGTTTTCCATGCTACGAACCCCTACATTGCATTCCGAAGTCGTCTCTCCAAATTTTGCTTCTTCAAGAGTCCCATGGTGGAGGCCTTATGGGTCACTTTGGTCGTGACAAGACATATGACATGCTCTCCACTCACTACTTTTGGCCAAAGATGAAGCACGACGTGGAACGCCACGTCCAACGATGCACTACATGTGTCCAAGCTAAGTCTAAGTCTAACCCTTTTGGTCTTTACATGCCATTACCTATTCCTCATGCACCTTGGTCAGACATTAGCATGGACTTTGTGTTAGGACTACCTAGATCTAAGCATGACCACGATTCTATATTTGTTGTAGTGGATCGTTTTTCCAAAATGGCACACTTCATCCCGTGCCATAAGACCGATGATGCTTCACATGTTGTAAATCTGTTTTTCAGGGAAATAATTCGGCTACACGGTGTACCTCGAACGATCGTATCCGACCGCGATGTCAAATTCATGAGCTATTTTTGGAAGACACTCATGGCAAAGCTCGGGATCAAACTGCTATTCTCGTCCGCATCACATCCCCAAACTGATGGACAAACCGAGGTCGTCAACCGGAGCCTCGGAACGCTACTCCGCGTGTTGATCAAGAAGAACCTTAAGGTTTGGGAGGACTGCATTCCCCACGCCGAGTTCGCCTACAACCGCGCCAAACACTCCACAACCATGCAGAGCCCATTCATGATCGTCTATGGATTCGAGCCTCTCACCATGCTCGACATCCTACCTCTTCCTCTTCATGACCGCATCAACATGGACGTCGACAAGTGCGCCCAAGCTATGAAGAAACTCCATGAAGACACAAGAGCTACGATCGAGCAACAAGTACTTCGCCAAGCATCACGTCTAAACAAGAACAAGAAGGAGATAATCTTCGAAGAAGGCGACCTTGTGTGGATACACTTGAGTAAAGACCGCTTCCCCAAGTATCGCGACTCCAAGCTCAAGCCAAGGGCCGATGGCCCTTTCAAAGTCCTCAGGAGGATCAACAACAACGCCTACATTATCGACATCCTGACATCAAAATACATAGTGAGCTCGACGTTCAATGTCAAAGACCTATCACCATTCCATGGAGATGATGACGTTGAGAAGGTTGAAGAGTCGAGGACGACTCTTTCCCAAGGGGGGGAGCTGATGCAGCCCGTCCTACAAACGCTACTACATCTACTCCTACGAGCTCCCCAAGTGGACCCATGACTCGCACCCGAGCCAAACTCCTACAAGCTAAGGTTAACTCGCTCCTTTCCTCGTGTGATTTCGATACGCCTCTGGATGGCTTGCTACTTCATATGCCCACCCTGTGCATCCTCAGGTATGAAGAGAAGGACCCATGGAACGGAAAAACCACAGCGGAAGGGACCAACCGGCTCCAGCGGTACTACCGGATCCGGCGACCGGTACTACCGGTGCAAGCGGCGCTACCGGACCCCGCTACCGCGCGCTCTAGAAGGAACCCATCCGAGCCCCAGATGCCAGCGGTACTACCGGTGCTGGAACCGGTACTACCGGTCGTTGGTACTACTACCCACTACTACCGCTCGCTACTGATGACTCCAACTGAAGCCCCAGGACTGCAAGCGGTACTACCGGTCCCAGAGAGGTACTACCGGTTGTGACCGGTACTACCGGTCGTGAGCCCGGTACTACCGTTCGTGCCTGAACCTGTTCAGCGTCATTTCCAACACCTGCACCCTCTCTATATTTTTCCGTTTCGTTCCTAAACTACCCCTGTTTAAGTGGCTGGCCTATAAATAGCCTCACCCCTCTATTTTAAACCCTAGACTTGGATAATTGTAATTGAAGACACCCCTAGTGGATCTATCAATTACTAGTCTCATGCTCCTCGACAAGGAGCACCAATTATCCCCCACAACCTCTTGGATTTTGCCTCGTGCGTTCAAGTTGTACAAGCACTAGTGCAGAGCCCCCCTTTAACTCCGGTTGGGAGGGCCCTCTAACAGCGGTTCCTCAACCGCTGTTGAGGGTTCGGTGTTAGAGGGGGGGCCCCTTTAACACCGGTTCTTATACGAACCGGTGTTAAAGGGTGGCGCACGTGGGGCTGCCGCAGGCCTCAGGCCCCCCCCTTTAACACCGGTTCGGGGATGGAACCGGTGTTAAAGGTTCTTCTGCCGCGGCAGAGATTTAGGCCGTTTTCCTGCCGCGGCAAAACGGCCTAAATCTCTGCCACGGTAGACTGCCTCTGCCCTGCTTAAGGCGTATTTCATGGGAGGGAGGGAGCGAGGGGGAATCGATCAGGAGCGGTATACACATAAATCGTCATCGGTACATACGAGTACATGAATAATTAAGCAACTATTATTATACACAAACATCATCATCGGCACATACATCATCATCGGCACATACATCATCATCGTTCATTTTGGTGGATATCTAAAGAGTTCTCCACCAGGCATGACGACCTCATCAAGTATGAACCCCGCCAATTCCTCTTGAATGGCTCGTATGCGTTCAAATGGTAGGAGTTGGTCCCGCATCCGTTCGATCTGAATATATATGAAGAATGGGTCGTCAATATATATATAAGAATAAAACTCAACACAATTGATGGTAATAAAATAATGTTGTGGACTTTGTTTACTTACTCTAAGTTGTTCTAGTGCGGCTTGGCCCGTCGCACATATTGTGTTGCAAATGAACTCGCAAACATAGTACCCACATAAGTTATTGTCGTGTCCCTGATGCGCGCACTTTACAAGAATAGAGAGTTCAATCAAAATAATAATCAATAAAGCATGATATAATGGAATTGGAAGCTAGCTAGTATTACTTACATTTTGGTCTACAAATTTTAGTTCTTCTGACCATTCACCCACGACCCTGCCCGTGAACCTTTTCCAAACCCTGTCCGGCAAAGCAAATGGATAAAGGAGTAATTAATTACTTGTTGTCACGAAAGTTGTCGATCTAGTGCGATAATATGATTGAAATTACCTCTGGAGCATCTCTCTAAAGTCTGCCCATATCTCTTTTCTTTTAAACGAGTCCATGACAAGGACTTTTCCAGTCGGGTTGAATGACTAGCGAATAAAGTGGAACCTACGACGCATAACTCATCATCGTTACACTTAACATCGAGTAAGCTGAAATAGAATGTGTACAAGAGAGAGAGGTAATACTCACGAGAAGTTGTAAGGCAATAGTATTTCCTTTTGGTTTGTTGTCTCAAGAAAGACGTTAGCAAGTAATCTTACATTTGCGGGTTTGGTTTCTACCACTTCTTCATGAACTCTATTTGGGTCAACGAACCCAATGTCAAAAGGGCCTCCTTTCCTGCATTCCATAACCTTTTTCCTGCATAATAGTATATACATATATGGTGAGCATATATATATACATGCAATTAATGAAGTGAATGAGATGAGATATAAATTACAGAAATAGTACTTACACACAATAAAGGCTGATGGCAGCTTTGTCGAGTTCCTTCTGATTGAATAGAAAATGCAAGTCTTGAATGTTGAAGTCGATCGCGTCGTCTCCGCAGAAGAAAATCTCATCTCTTATATGCGTCGTGATCCATTCTACCTTTCTCGTCTTGCAGAAATGAAGGTACCACTTGTGCAATTTTCGCATCTTTGTTGGTAGATTCTTGAGCTCCTCTTTCTTTACGAGATTCTTCCCATACTTCCATGGCTGTATGGGGTTGGAATCGCATTTGGGAAAGTTGTCTCCCATGACGTTCAAGTATGCAATGTAAGTCATCCCCATCTCATTGGCCTTTCTTTGTAGCTCTGCCTCGTAATCATTTACGGGAGGAGCGTCCCGTGTGTCGAACATTTGGAGCGGGGCGCATGATTGGTGTTCCTGCTCTCCGAGCATGGGAACTGTTTTAAGGTGCCTCACATGCTACTTTCAGTCTCCCTACGGCGCCTTGCATCCGCCTTCAAAATCTGGCGCTCGTAGTCCGGCACAAGTGGGGTTTCAGGTTTCAAAAGATTTTTGTAAAACTTCTCCACCACCGCCAGATCTATTTTCTCCTTTGGCTCGGCCCGTCTAGGTGCAAAGAATTTCTTGACCTGTTCTTACGAGATCCTATTGGTCTCCTCGTCGCTGCGATTCTACGGTAAAACCGGCAATGGCTTGGCGGAAGGCTGCGGGACGTAGTTTTTTGAACTCTTTGGCGTACGGTTTCCTGCGGATTTCTTTGTGGCAGTGCTACTGATGCTCTTCGTGGCAGTGCTCTTCCGCTTACGCTAAGGAGATGGCTGAAGCACCGGAGATGGATGACGGGCCGGAGATGGCTGCCGCGCAGGAGATGGCTGAAGCGCCGGAGATGGCTGCCACGTAGGAGATAGCTGAAGCGGCTCAGACTGCTGACGCTGCGGAGACGGCGGGGGTGCCAGTGACCTCCAATTTGGAAGCACAATGTGTTCCTTCTTCCAAAGAATGGTTGTTTTCACTGCAAATTTGAGTTGAGTTTCCCTTCACCGTAGCATGGTCAAGCTGTGCTTCCTCATATTCCTTCACAACCTCATCCACCCGACAATAGCATAGCCATCTGAATCGAATCGGCGGTGGTAAGTTCCACCAGCTACGGAGGTAAGGCATAGCCGACCACCTTAATGGATAAGCCCATTAATCTCACATGCAGCTCAGC
The DNA here is from genome assembly GCA_023614405.1 of Avena insularis. NCBI lineage: Eukaryota > Viridiplantae > Streptophyta > Magnoliopsida > Poales > Poaceae > Avena > Avena insularis. The sequence goes on along the minus strand of CM042697.1, from coordinate 119,216,149 downwards.
GTGTTCGCTCTCCGTGATCTCATCCACGGGTATCGAGGACCCGCCATTTCAGCGTGGTTGCCGTTCTCCGTGGAAGCCACTGCTGCTTCCGAGCAGAGTCACGGCAGCTTCCAATGCAGGCTCTTCGTGCCGCTGAGATGGGCCGGTAGCTTGATGGCTCTGTTGTGCATTCACTTGCGCCTGCAGCGCCGTAAGTGCATGTTCTATTTGTGTCATCCGATCTGTACGCTCTTTTTCTTTTCTGTCGTGCCATCTGTAAGAGTCGCTCCAGTCGGCAAACCCATCCTTCCACGTCATACCCCTGTGCCTCGTGCATGTCCAGGGTGTTCTTTTTTACCGATGGCGCGTGTGAGCTGGTCATTCTCTCTGTCGGGATGGAAGATCCTGGCGGATGTTTCCTCGTATGCCGTGATGAGTTCGGTGGGGGTTTGGCAAGGAGGGTTGGGAAGATACACAATCTTGTTTCGGGTCCAACCTTGCCCCGATTCCAGAGAACCAAGTCTTTGCGTAGGTCCCACCCATCCGTCTGGGTGTGATCCCTCTCGCAGAGGCCTTCTCAGCTTCCTCCACTTAGGCCTCTCGAGATATGTAGCCACGACCCCGTCCTCTGGTGATATTCCTTCATGGCATTAAGCGTATTGGTTTGACCTCTTTTAGCTATAGCACTTTTTTATATGTCTCAAATTCGGCCGTTGAGGTCTTATCTTCATAATATCGTCTTCAAATTTGAGTCTCACAGATTTGACAAATTTGTTCAATTTTGTCTTCCAGTTGGAAAGCGTCACCATCTTCTTTAGAGTCCACTCTTTGACCTTTTCCTTTATAACTGTGTTATTTTCATCCTCCTGGCGGAAGGGTGAAATTTACCAACAACGAATTCAAAGCGTTTCTTTGGATCTGTCATCGACAAAGGTACCGTCGCCCTTCTTTGGCTTATTCCAATTTTCAATTATGATTGGGATTTGGTCCCTAACAAGAACTCCAGCCTGACGTACAAATTTGTCTGCGGCCTTCTTGGGCTCCATCGGCCCGCCATCAACGATTTGCTTGATCGTGAACTTTGCACGATCTTTCAACCGCTGGCTCGCGCCTCGCTTGCTCTTTTTCGTGGAAGAATATGGTTGCTGGTTGGTCGATCCAGAGGGCTAAAAGAAGAAAGAAGCGTTAATTAATACATGTAGAAGAAGATTGTTGGTGGAAGTCAGAGGCTTAATCAATGCATATACCTCGGGACTTTGTAACCATTAAATTGCGTTCACCGGGTCTTCATCTTCTCCATGACTAGTACTTGAGCTATCGTCATCATGTCCCTCCAAGTTCAGATATTGTGAGGTGTCCTCATCAATAATGTTCTCCATTATTTCTTCTTCAAGGTTTCTACTAAGTGGATCCATAGTTTCTAAAACAATAATATTATCTAGAGTAAGAGTGTAAACATTCAAGTGGACTTGGATTCATACACAAATATACATATTATTCATACAAAAATACACAAATAAATACACAAATGAAATTAAAACCCTAAGGATGCTTGATCATTTTAAAGCGAGTTCAGGGGTGAAACCCTAATCAGGATGAAACTATGTTGCTTGAACCCGCTTGACACCCTATCTATACTACTACTCCCTCCATAATTACATGCCATCTTAGTTTGAGTTTCGATGTTAGTGAGATGTGCAATGATACACTATATTAAAAAAGACAAGCAAGACTGGTGGGGAAATGGTTGCTCCTGTTGGACTGACGACATGGGGGAACTACTTCGTATCTCTTGTTACTGACCACGTCGGTGTGTTCTTAGGATGAAGATCATCTTCAATTTCGACGCATTCGCACCAACTGGTTTTAATAAGATGAGAAAGATTTGTAATAGTTTGGTGTTGATTTCAATAAAGTTCTTAATCGTAAATACTAAATATGAAGACAAAAGTTCAAGATTACATATATTATAGCGATGAGGCCGCATGTAAAATAATCACCGACATATTGCTAGCAATATTTAAGCATACAAATATATACATATGAATTTCACAACTTGGACAACGGTACATTTTCCTAAAATACTACATCTATGATAATTAACTTGTTAAACAATATAATAGTAAAACCCAATTAAATTGGTATTATTTTGATACAAATATATACATATGAATTTCACAACTTGGACAACGATACATTTTCCTAAAATACTACATCTATGATAATTAACTTGTTAAACAATATAATAGTAAAACCCAATTAAATTGGTATTATTTTGATACAAATATATACATATGAATTTCACAACCAACCAAGTGTGTTTATGAATTTCGATGGGCAAAGATTTAAAAGAACACTAGACAAAACTTGTTTATGAACCAAGTGTGCATCATATGGCTCGAATGCTGCTCAGTAGGCGAGGGCGAGCCATGGCTCCGGCGAGGCGAGGCTCCGACACGGCTGCTCTCTGTGGCAGCCTTGTGTGGCGTGATCTTGGTGCGGTGGCCAGTGGCGGCGAGGCAGCGGCGCCGGCGCTCTCTCTTGTGTGGCCATGTGATGGCAGTGGTGGCGGTCTTGGCGCGCGGTGGCGGTGGCGGTGGCGATTCCTCCCTCACTCCGAGGGCGGTGGCGGCCGGCGGTGGTGGTGGCGATTCCTCTCTGCTCGATCTGGCTCTGGGGGGAAGAAAGGAAGGGGAAGGCGAATTTAATACCCCCCCCTTTAACACCGGTTCGTGGCTGGAACCGGTGTTAAAGAGATTCCGCTTCAGCATTTATCCCCCCTTTAACACCGTTCCACACGAACCGTGTTAAAGGGGTAACGGGAAAAGCGAAAAATCATGCCCCTTTAACACCGGTTCGGGTCTAGAGCCGGTGTTCGTGGGGGGGCCTTTATTGCATGCATTAAAGGGGCATTTTTAATTCAAAAAATATTATATGAATTTAGAAAATTCATATCTTTTTCATTTCAACTCAGAAAAATATGAATAATATATCATAATTTTCAGAAAAATAATATCTATCCATTCATGTAAATCATTTTATATTTACTTTACATGAAAATTTTCAAAATAATTAAAACACTTACATATAAATTTTGATTATTCAATTCAAACAAAAATAAATTGTTAAATCCTAAAACTTTGAACATAAGAAATATTAAGCATCTAAAAATAAATATAACCCTATTTTATTAGATCAAATCATATTTTAATGCCGCATCTTTTGTATTAACATTTTTGAATTGATTGGATATTTAAATGTCGCATCTTTTGTATACACTTGAATCTCACCAAGCCTCGCTCAACTTGCATTATTTTTTTGATAAAATAGCATATTGTGAACCTAAAAATGATTTTTGTAAAAAATCATGAGCATCGTATCATGTACATGTAGTTCATATCTGACTCACTTCCTACCGATTCGGCAGGAATTTGTCTTTTTCACCAGAGGTGGGCGAAAAGGTTTCAGATCCCCCTGTTGGTACATTGTACATATAAGGTGGTCTAGTATTTTTGTAAAATGTGTTGGTGGTTTTTTGAATTAGCCATTTGGTGGTTGCTTCACAAAACCGTCCGTTTGCCATGCCATGATGCACATGTTTGTACAATATGGCCATATTATCACAAACTATGCCTTGATTCTAGCCATAAAATTGGTCATTTGACCCGAAAGCCAAGAAACCTCGAATGAGAATGCAACTAATAGTAAGTTACATAAAGCCGAACTGGAACTGAAAATTAAGATACATAAAAGAACTGAAAATTAAGATACATGGCCAGATTAAGTAACAATCGGCCGAACTTGTTTCGGAATGTTGGAGTGATTCAGTCATGCTCCTGCCTACACCTGTAATACTCGCCCTTTGTAGTCGTACTCGCCGCCGCCGTCATCGCTGTCATCGTCGGGGTCGCCGTAATTGAACCTATGGAGAGTACGCGTGGGCTGGACTTGAGGGTAGCGCGTGGGCTGGACTTGAGGGTAGCGCAGACGGGGGTTAGAGTCGGCGGCAGTGTCATAGGCCATGACGCTCTGGAGAGTCCGACCGTGCCACCATATCCGACGGCCGGCCTCGTTGAATTTAGGAGGAGGTGGGCCATCCTCCTCGTGCCTGGCGAGCGCCCTCTCACGCCGATCCACGAAGAAGGCTTCCCAAGTAGGGAAATAGTCGGGATGCCATCTAGGATTCCTCCGCTGCTCCGGCGTGAGCTCGAAGTAGTAGTGGTTCGTGATGGCCATATAGCGCGCCACACCTAGAGGGACAGGAGGAACCGGCACGCCTCCGACGCCAAAGATCCATCCGGACGGGGACAATGGTCCGTGAGCGGGGTAGTTCGAGAGCCAGCTCCTCCGCCTCCCTTGGGGTTAGTGCTACGGTGGAAGCCATGGGAAAGAGTGATGAGGTTGCAGATATGAGTCTAGAGATGTGCAATGACAATGGAGGCCAACCCTACATATATATATAGTGAACTAGCGGGAAGAACTGGAGGGAAGAATCAAGGAAGAAAAATGGCGGAAGAAGAATCATGGGAAGAAGAACTGGCGGGAAGAAAAATGGCGGGAAGAAAAATGGCGGAAAAATGGCGGATGAACCTTTAGTCCGGTTGGAGACACCAACCGGGACTAAAGATGAACAACTTAGTCCCGGTTGGAGACACCAACCGACAAAAACACGAAGTCAACACTAATAATAGGGGTGAGTGTCGACATTATGTCGTATGGCGTGTACCTTGTCCGGATGGTGTCACCAACGGGACTAAAGATGAACCTTTAGTCCCGGTTGGAGACACCAACCGGGACTAAAGATGAGTGTCGACATTATTTCGTAAGTGTCGACACTATGTCGAGCTGCTTGTACTATAAATAGGCATCCTTGTGAGTCCAGTCCTCCAGCCAGTTTGAGGCTATGTCTTACCTCCTTTCGAGCAGGGACACCACTACGGCCGGATTTAGGAGATGCCGTGAGCCCAGGCCTCCCAAGATCTCCGAGAAACTGGTCATAGAGGCACTCCCTAATATGTGAAATTAGTTAGCTCCTAGGTGTATTGATCTAGTTAGAGAAGTTACAAAGCTGCAAGATGGTTTTCGAGAGTAGGGACACAACTACGGCCAGTTTCAGGGAGATGCCGACGTAGCCTAGTCCACAGGCATCTCCAAGAAACTGGTCATAGAGGCACTCCTAATATGTGACCTGGCGTTTGGAGATCAGATCTTAATGGTAAGTACGAATCGGGACAACTTCTTCTCATAGTCCCGGTCCATCCACAAAACATGACTAACATTCAAGACATGTATTAATATTAAAAACATGAACTAGAGTTACATAATATGAGCATGAACTTCTTGGCATATGTCCTTCCTTATGATCGCTTCAGACTTAACCATGGAGCATCTTCTTTACTTAATGGAATGCTTGGGTCAGTTTTCCTTTGTGAAGGCGGAATTTCATCAAACTTATTATAATCTTGACATATACATCTTGTCCTCGATTCCCACGATGTTTCTTTTCCTGAAAGAACTATGTGACGCTTTGGCTCATCATATGATGTATTCGTTTGCATATTTTTTCTTTTTTTGGTGGAGGACATGTCCTTCACATAGAAAACTGAGCCACATCATTGGCTAGGACGAATGGTTCGTCTAAGTTCTTGTCTACCTTCATAATATTGTTGAGATCCACCGTTGTCATTCCTGCTTCTTGTCTACCTCAACCCCTCCTCCTGTTAGCTTGACCCATTTGCATCGAAACAAGGGGACCTTAAAATTAGGTTCATAGTCAAGTTCCCATATCTCCTCTATGAACCCATAATACGTGGTCTTTTGCCCATTGTCTTCTACTGCATCGAAGCAGACACCACTGTTTTGGTTGGTGCTCTTTTTATCTTGGCCTATCGTGTAAAATGTATTCCCATTTATCTCGTACCCTTGGAAAGTACATACAATGAAGATGGTGTCTGGCCAACAAGTACAGTGATCCCCAACAGTGGTGTTATTCGTGAGAAGTCTTTGCACCAGCCACCAAAACTCGCCATGTGTTCACTTATAATCCATTCATCGACGCCCAGGTGTTTGAGGCGTATTAAATTCTTGTGTTCATTGATATACGGGCAACCAAGATAGATCTTTGTAAAACCGTGTAGTGTGCTTGATTGAGAGAATGCGTCCCTACATATCATTGCTTTACATCCTAGGGTGCCTTTTCCACGATCTCCCTCATGTCGTGATTCGGAACACCAATCGCCTTAAGGTCAGGAATAAAATCAACACGTAACTCAATGACCTCCTCTTACATAGCCCTTGGAGATGCTTCCTTACGGCCTAGCACGGTTATGAACATATTTCTTTAAGACTCCATGTACCTCTCAAAGGGAACATATTGTGTAGAAATACAGACCGAGAATGGCAATCTCTTCTACTAGGTGAACCAGAGATGCGTCATAATATTGAAGAAGGATGGTGGGAACACCAACTCAAAGTCGACAAGACATTGGGCCACATCTGCTTGTAACCTGGTAGGCTTTCGGATCGATTACCTTCCGAGATATTGCATTGAGGAATGCACATAGCTTCACAATGGGTACTCGGACATTTTCGGTAGAAGCCCCTCAATACAATCGGAAGCAATTGTGTCATAGTCACGTGGCGATCATGAGACTTCAGGTTTTGGAATTTTTTCTGCCATATTTATTATTCCTTTATATTGACGAGAAGCAGACGAGACCTTGATAACTTTTCGGACATTCAAAAAGATTTCCTTCTCTGCTTTGGTAAGAGCGTATGGCGGGGAGTTAAGTGGCATCGTTTACCCTTCTCGTTCGAGGATGCATAGGCTCTTCATGGGCCTTGACGTTGCTGGTCTGCCGTGCTTCCGGTGTATCTTTTGTCTTCCCATACACTCCTAGAAAGCCTAGCAGTTCACGCAAACATTCTTCGTCACGTGCATCATGTCGATTGAAGAGGACCTCTAAGACTTTCCAATAGGGTAGGTCCCAAAATATAGATTGCTTCTTCCACATGGGCGTGTCCGCATCGTCATTCGAATGATAGACGCCAGGACCTTTTCAAAGATTACTTCTAGGTCCTTGACCATACCAAATACCTCCTCACCGGACGGAGGACAGGCTTCCTCGGGTTACGCAGACGTTTGAAATGCTTGCCTTTCTTTCTTCGATGCGAGTTCGAAGAAATCGGCGATACCCTAGGTACACAACCTTTTAGATTTATCCAAATATACACTTTCGGTATCATCTAAGCTGTGTGCATGCATTGTATCCCTTGTTTGTCCGCCTGAAATGTTACTAAGAGCGGGCCAATCATTGATGGTTCGAAAAGCAATGCTCGTAGGTCAAATGGCTCCCCTTTGTGCTCATCCCACATACATTACACCTGGTTTGGCCCACAGCTGTAAAAGTTCTTCAACTAATGGCCTTAGGTACACATCAATGTCTTAGGGTTGCCTCGGGCCTTGGATGAGCACGGCATCATAATGAACTTCCTCTTCATACAACCAAGGAGGAAGGTTATAGATACATAGGGTCACAGGCCAGGTCTTGTGACTGCAGCTCTGCTCACCAAAAGGATTCATGCCATCTGTACTTAGACCAAACCTTAAGTTCCTTGCGTCACGTGCGAAGTCCGGGTACTCTCGCTCGACTTTTCTCCACTGTGACCCATCAGCGGGGTGTCTCAACATCGCGTCTTTCTTACGGTCTTCCATGTGCCATCGCAACAACTTGGCATGCTCTTTATTTCTGAAGAGACGTTTTAACCCTGGTATTATAGGAGCATACCACATAACCTTGGCGGGAACCTTCTTCCTAGGGGCCTCGCCCTCAACATCGCCAGGATCGTCTCAAATCGATCTTATATCAGCAAAGGTATACCGGCATGCATCCAAATTCTCGTACTTCTCACCACGGTAGAGGATGCAGTCATTAATGCAGGCATGTATCTTCTGCACGTCTAATCCTAGAGGGCAGACAACCTTCTTTGCTTGGTATGTACTGTCGGGCAACTCATTATTTCTTGGAACAAGATTCTTCATTTTTACCAACAACTTTGAAAATGCGCTGTCAGTCACACCATTCTATGCCTTCCATTGCAGCAAATCCAGTGTGGCACCTAGCTTTTTGTGGCCATTTTCGCAAGTTGGATACAACAATGTTTTGTGATCCTTTAACATCTGCTCCAGCTTCTCCTTCTCCTTTTCAGTTTCACATTCTTACTTTGCATCAGTAATGGCCCGACCAAGATCGTCATCAGCGGGCCCATCTGCTCCCTCTTGATCTTCATTATCTACCCCCGTTGCATTTTCATCATATTCAGGATACATATTATGATAGTTGTGATCATCCTCTTCTTCTTCGTTGTCTTCCATCACAACCCCTTTTTCTCCGTGCTTGGTCCAACAATTATAGCTAGGCATGAAACCGGATCGAAGCAGGTGGGCGTGAATGGTTCTGGTATTTGAGTAGTCTTTCTTGTTCTGACAGTGAACACACGGACAGCACATAAAACCATTATGACCACGGTTTACATTAGCCACAACGATGAAATTTTGGAGGCCCGTAATGTACTCGGAAGTGCGGCGGTCACCGTACATCCATTGCCGGTTCATCTGCATTAATATGTAGTATATATCAAAAAATAATAGGGAGATGACCATTTATATATATAGTACATCAATGACACATGAAACTATAGTTGCCGACCTCGTAGAGACGGAAGAGCAACAAGAAAACTTATTTTGAGCTCTCGGGCATTTCACCGAACACCTCTTGTGCATATGAAAAAAACACAAACTAGCACTCTTCACACCCTCTTGCTAGGCTCCAAAATGTGAAAGAATGGAAGAGTGGGGTGTGTGTGGGCTGGGGTGGTGTCTTATATAGCCCTCCCCCCTTTAACACCGGTTCATGCCACGAACCGGTGTTAAAGAGGTCTGTGACACTTCTGAGGACCTTTAACACCGGTTCGTGGCATGAACCGGTGTTAAAGAAATCCTTTTGCTGCAGGGCCACGCTTGGTACGGCCTTTAACACCTGTTCGTAGAAGAACCGGTGTTAAAGACCTTTTTCGGAATCAACAAAAGACCTTGTTTCCACTAGTGAAGTCCTTGGGATCTCGATGTCTCGTCCCCAAGTAGTCAAGATCTCATCAAGCCTCTCACCCCCGTTGTTGGCCGTGGGAGAGTGTCTTGCCCAACGCCGATTCTAGGGATTGTGTTGGACCGGTTGCCACCGGCGTGAGCTATCGGCTTGTATCGTGTTTTCGTGTGTGTGATTGTTCATCGAGTTCTTCGCGTGTGTGTTTGTGGATTTCATCCCCCTCCTCCGTCCACTCCCTTCTCCCTCGATTTCCATGGAATTTGTGAAAGATCGGGCCACCCCAAGGGGTCACCCCTAACAGAACATAGTCTTCATTATAGGAAGTTGAAAGTCCAGTTGTAGATTACACACACACATACTTACACACATGGGCAAAATTAGGCCTAGCTAGCCCTGCGGGCTGGGGCAGCCATGGCTCTTGCCATTGAAGTTCCATGCAAATCATTGCTTAACCACTACGCGCAGGAACACACGTGGTGTAATTGGACATACTAAAATACTGTACTAGCTAGTAGTAACAGGGAAGCACGAGCAAGGAACATTCCTAAATGTTGCGAACCAACCATTTCACACCGAGAATTCCAAAGGAGGCAAAATAACAAATTGGAACTAGTAACAAAAGCTTTTAAAAAAAATCAAAACGCTGACCAGCTGCCGCCCAACTTAGCGGCCGGGTCCTCCCCATAATCTCGTACATAACAACCATGCGGCAGGTATGGCTCTATATAAGGACACTCCAACCTCCCCTATCAATCGTGCAATCCACTTACTTGCGAGAGATACTCATCGATAGCTAGCTAACTCGCTCCTTCCTATCCTCCACACGTTCCATTAATCCACTCGAGCTCAGAGCTCCATTACCTCGACCACCATGGGCTCTTCTTCCGCTCTGATCGCGCTCCTCGTCGTTCTGGGCTGCGCCGCGGCGGCCACCGCCACGACGTACACCGTCGGCGAAGGGCAGGGGTGGACGGTCGGTCCCAACTACAGCACCTGGGCTAGTGGCAAACCCTTCGTGGCTGGAGAAAAGCTTGGTTAGTTCCCCAACTTTGGTTATGAGCAATTGTTTTGAGTTCGAGATGCGGCCAATGATCACTTCCTGTGAACACTTTACTGCTAATATTTGCAAGTTATAGCCTTGTAGGTTAGTTGCAATACACTTTTTTCATGAATATATAGATACTATCATTTTCATGTGTGTTATTAGAGAGTGACACACAACAAGTTTTGTGTATGTAACAATAGGCAAATTTGAACGGAAGTATCACAATTAAGAGAGAGGTAGTACTATAAATTAAAAAAATTACTGTGATAGTGTTGTAACATTTTGTTTCTTTTTCTTCAGTGTTCAACTATGCGAGCCAGGCTCACACGGTGACCGAAGTCACCAAGAGCGACTACGACGCCTGCTCCAGCACCGCTAACGGCGAGAGCGGTGGCAGCACCACCATGACCCTCAAGGCCGGTGACAACTACTACATCTGCACCGTCGGTACCCACTGCTCTGCCGGCATGAAGCTCGCCATCACCGCCGCCGACTCCAGCTCCGGCAGCCCGCCTGCCACCGGAACCCCGCCCACCACCCCGAGCACCACCCCGTCCGGCGCGCCCGCCCGCCTCCACGCCGTCCCCGTCCTCGCGGCCGCTGCCGGCGTCCTCGTCAAGCTCGCCCTCTTCTGATCCTCCCGACGCCAGGGCAGAGGCAGTGCAGAGATACTCCGTAGTTCGTTCTTGGGCAGTTTCACCGACCGTTGTACGTAGTACGTTTTCTTCTGACGGCCACGCGCGGCATGCACATGCTAGTAGTTTCTACCGTAGAGTTGTTGGCTTGCTGATGTAATAGTACTAGTATTTGGTTGGTTTCGTACGTAGTGGTAGTTGGTGTGAGTGACTTGTGTATGGTTTATTATCTCCGAGCTTCTTTCTAGCAGTAATATATATCAGGGTTGATCAATAAGTTTGGATTTGGTCCTGCTGAGCAATGCATGAGGTTGAATTGTTCTACTACTACCTTGCTTGTCATACGTACCTAGTTTTGGTTGACGTCATGGGAGTGAGAGTTGTTTGTGAGGTTGGGTAGGCAGTTGTAGGAATGTGACTAGACTGGAGGAAAGAATGGAATTACTGGAGGACAACAAGATGGGACGAAATCGGTTTGGTTAGGATGGCTACTTGTCATCAGAAGTTCCAAAATGTTCACATATATATTTTACAGCATCTTCAGAGATAGCAACGTCGGAATGATAGATAGACAATAGGTTGGAGTATACAACTTGTTGACAAATTACTTTTGGGAGAGGACTTCGTGGTGTGGGAGTGGTTGGTACTAATAGCATCTCTACTTGTTGGCCGAACCCAGGCCGAAAATTGGTCCGTTTTTCGGCCGGACGAAACTAGTTTTCGGCCTGGGTACGCTCATTTTCCCACTCGCGTATCCAGGCCGTGTTCCCAAGTTCGGCTAAAAATCATCAAAGATGGGCGAATTTCATTAAGTTGGGCGAATATAGGCGAATTACATCAAATTTAAACTAAACTACTACATAATAAACTTAAAAAAGCCGCCGCCATAGCCTACCCCGGTGAACTCGCCGTCCTACATACCGAAGTTGGTGTAGAACGCCGTGTAGTCGGGGTCAGCGCGGCTGTCATCCTCGCCGCCGTCGTCGTCGCTCGGCGGCTGGTTCTGGCGGGAGCTCCCCTGGCCAGGGTCGCCGCACCTCCAGGGCTGGTAGGACAGGCCTGCGTCCTTGTCGTCGTCGTCGTCTAGGACGTAGAGCGGGGAGCCCTGATAGGCGAGCTCACGGCCAGACAACGCCCGACGACGGGCGGCCTGCTCCTCGGCCTGCAGCGCGCTGCCGCTCCTCCAGCTCCCAGTCCTTCCTGGACCACTCCAGGATGTCCGGTGAGGAGGGCTCAACCGGCGGGGTCTGCGGCGTCTGCGGCGGGGCCTCGCGGAGCGACTGCTCCAGCGCCATCTTCAAGGCGGCGTCTTCGGCCGGCGCCGAACCTTCTACCTTGGGGCGGCGGAGGCGGAGGTGGCCGGTTGGAGACGCCGTCGCCCGCGGCTCGCGGATGACGATGCCGCGCGAGCGCGTCCGCGGCGGCGATCGCACAGGCGACTCCTCTTCGCACTTCACGGCCGTCGGCGTGCGAAGCGGCGCGGTGCCGGAAGAGTGGGAGGCTGAAGCGGAGGAGGACGAGCTCATGCTCGCCATCCTCCTCGGCGCCCAGTTCGCCGGAGCACGCCGACCCGTCCTGGCCCCCGGCGTCGGGTTGCGCGGGAAGCCAAGCCGCGGAGTGTTCCCGCGGTTGATGTGCTCCAGCACGGCGGCGAGCTTCCGCCCTGGTGCACTCCACCAACGTCGGCGCCCCGCCGAGTTTTTGCGCTTCGGCGGGGACTCGTTCGGCGGCCCCTCGTGGCGGTTGAGCTCCTGTTGGCGCCGCTCCGCGAAGAAGTTCCCCCAGTAGAGGAGGTTTTCGGCGCTTTCCTCCTCGGCGGGGTTGTCCATGCCGGCGATGTACTCGTATACATCGTACGACAGCTCGTCCGGCGTGGGCTCCGGCGGGATTGGGATGCCGCCGGTGCTCAGCGTCCACCCTAGAGGCATCCACGTGTCTGGCGGCGCCATGTACCCGGCCGCGTACAGCATGCGCGCCTCCCAGGTCTGGAGGGTGCGCCGGCCGAAGTCGTTCGCCGGAGCGCCGTCGCCGGGGTAGCGTTCGCCCATGGTGAGAGAAGGGGAAGAGGTGAGAGAAGGTTCGCCGGAGTTGGGCTTGTGGGTGGGGGGAGTTGTGAGAGAGTGCGAAGATCTCCGGCGAGGAGTATGGCTTATAAAGGCGGGAGGGGTGTAGCGGCGTGGGCGGGAAAAGTGGAAACGGCGGGAAGTTAGTGACCACCGGTCCGTCGGGGGAGCCGAGGCGACGACGCGTGGCCGACACAACAGGCAGTTATTGCCTAGCGGTCACCGCGTGGTTCCGAGGATGACGACGACTCGGCTTCCGTCACTGACTCTGCGGGTCCATGCGCCGCTTTGTTTTTTTTTCGTCGATCGCTGAGTCCGGCGTTCCCAGGTCGTACCCGGAACCTAGGTTCGGCCTGGATAGTCCAGACCAAAAATGGCTCAAATCCGGCCAAAAACAAATCCTTGGATACGCGACTGTGCCAGCGTCCGGACCGAAATTCGGCGTCCGGATCGACCTGCTGGGTAGGCGAGTGGAGTGGAGATGCTCTAAGATCGATGCAGGACTACTCAAACTACGGCGAGACTAGCAAGTCCTTTTCAGCGTTTTGGTTCAGAGCTCCGTGGAGCAGACCTGCTCCGGCCGGCCGTGCGAATCATGGGGCAAGTAGACTCCTGAACTGATGAGGTGGACTGTGCGACGAAAAAGGCAAGTAGACTCTGTCAAAAAAGAAAGAGCGAGTAGAGGGGACAACGATAGTGACCGGGGCAAGAACACATTCGCGAGTTCTTCCTTCGCTGCAATGGTGGGAGTTGTTGGTGTCTTGGGTGGTGAGTTGAAAACGCATTTCAAGTTTGTCTTTACTTAGAAGAGCGTTGTCCATCAATTAAGTAGTGTAGTAGAAAAGAGCGACCAATTAACGATTCAGGTGATCAGAGACTACTGAGCTTTTGTGATATGAATGTAAATATCTTTTAGTGTATAGTTTTAGAGTAAACTTGTCCACTAAAAAACGTCTAAATATATTTGTTTCACAAAAGATAAAATATCTTATATTATAAAACAGATGTAGTCTGCTCAGTTGGCCGAGCCACTATGCTCACATTAGGAATTCTCAATTTTCTGAACGTAGACTCTTGAGCAAAGCCCAAACTTAGGAATATGCTTTATCATTATATTAGCAGGTTTGTCACGAGTACTAATTTTGTATATCTTCAGTTTATCTTGACAAACAATATCTTGAACATAGTGGTACTTGATATTGATGTACTTTGTGTTTGTTTTAGGCAGGTAACGTGACTTGGATCTCGTCACGGTTTCGTGTTAATATATTTGGCACAACGCCAGAAGTACAACGATGGTTTATGTGAATAATACATGAGCCAAAATACAAAACATGATAAATACAATTAACATTCCCTCTTAATCTGAACCTGTTGAGAGGTTTAGATTACGCTTAAATTCATCTAGCTTTTTAACTGGGAGTGCTTTGGTGAAGCCATCTGCAACTTGATATTTGCTTGAAATAAATCTGATGTCTAGAAGATTCTTAGCAACTCTTTCTCTAACAAAGTGAAAGTCAATCTCAATGTGCTTGGTTCTGGCATGAAACACTGGATTTGCAGACAGAAAAGTAGCACCCAAATTATCACACCAAAGACATGGTTTCTCTTTAAGTTTGATGCCAAGTTCAGTAAGAAGAGCTTCAACCCATATTAGTTCAGCTGTAGCATTACCCAAGGCCTTGTATTCTGCCTCAGTGGAAGATTGAGACACCGTGTCATGTTTCCTAGCACTCCTAGAAACCAAATTTGGTCCAATAAATATGGCAAAACCACCAGTGGAGCGCCTGTCATCAAGAGAGCCTGCCCAATCTGCATCAGAGAAGGCACTAAGAAATGTGGAGGAAGACTTGGAGAAAGATATTCCAGTCTTCAGAGTATCTTGTATGTATCTGAGTATACGTTTAACTGCTGTCCAATGTTCTGTAGTTGGAGCATGAAGAAACTGACAAACCTTATTTACAGCAAAGGATAAATCTGGACGTGTCAGAGTAAGATACTGTAAGCCTCCAACAATGCTCTGATAATGAGTACTGTCATCACTACCTAAGGGTGTGCCATCTGCAAGTGACAACTGCTCTGTGGAAGACAGGGGTGTAGGAGTAGGTTTACAATCATGCATGCCTACCTTGGCAAGTAGTTCAGAAGCATATTTCTCCTGTGTCAAGACCAAACCATCTTATATTTTCTTAACTTCAATACCAAGGAAAAAATGTAAGTCACCTAAGTCTTTGATGGCAAAGTTCTTGTTAAGTTCTTGAAGCAAAACAGTGATAGCATGATCAGAGGAACTAGACACTATGATATCATCAACATAAATAAGCATGTATATGATAACACCTGAGCAGTTGTAGAGAAATAGTGAGGTATCAGCTTTTGAGGGTGTGAAACCAAGATCACAAAGCTTGGAACTCAACCTGGAATACCATGCTCGAGGTGCTTACTTGAGTCCATAGAGAGCCTTATCAAGTTTGCAAAAATGATGTGGAGCGGAAGGATTTTCAAAACCAGGAGGTTGTCTCATATAAACTTCCTCTTCCAGAACACCATGAAGAAACGCGTTCTTTACATCTATCTGCCATAGACTCCATCCACGAGAAACAGAGATAGACAAAACAATCCTGATAGTAGCAATTTTAACAACAGGACTGAAAGTATCCTCATAATCAATACCATACCTTTGTTTGAAACCTTTTGCAACTAGTCTTGCTTTGTATCTGTTTATAGAGCCATCTGCCTTTTTCTTTATTCGATAAACCCATTTACAGTCAATCGGATTTTTATTGCTGCTCGGAGGAACAAGATGCCATGTTTTGTTTTCAATCAATGCATTGTATTCTTCCTCCATAGCCTTACGCCAATTAGGATCACTCAGAGCTTCAGTCAAATTGTATGGTTCACTTGGTTCACCTGTAGACGACAACATGCCATATCGTACAGTACCATCAGTATACTTTTTGGGATTGTGTATACCTTTTTGAAGTCGTGTGCGAGCTGCTGGAGGTGGTGTTGCTGGCGTGTTCGGCGCGCGGCGGGAAACAGCCTCAGAATTTTCGTCATCAAGACCAGCCACAGAAGATCCTCCAGAGGAATCTTCAGCAGCACCAGATAGCGACCCAGGCACAGGCGTGTGCCCAGGCGATGACGTCGGCGTCGACGCAGTAGACAGCGACCCAGGCGGGGTCGCTGCTCCCTCCTCTCCGCCAGGTGGCGTCATGATGTTGGTGTTGGGCGTGTGGCGCACACGCGCTGCCTCAGGAGACAAGCTCCTGGCGCCGTGACGCGGGGACGGGCGCGCACGCGGTGCCTCGGGAGACGAGCTCCTGGCGCGACATGGAGACAGCGCAGGCGTGTGGCGCTGACGCACATCCTCGGGCGACGGGCTCCTGGCGGTGGCGCGACGCGAAGGATGAGCAGGAGAATCCTCCTCGGGAGGACGCGCCGCAGGGTCTGCCTCGGGATCAAGTGAGACAGAGGAATGTTCTGCCTCTGTGTCAACGCCAGTTTCGTCATTTTGTGGCTGATATTCAACTTCAATTTTTGAGCTGATTTGAGCATCATTTTGACTGGAATTTTCTTCTAGTGTTCCTTCCAGTTGCTGCACATTAGTAATTGGCACAATAGGAGACATATGGTTATCAATATTTTGTGCACCCTCATGAGAAGAAGATGTGGATGATGGAAGAAGTAAAATTTGCTGTTTTAGGAGGGCACTGGTGTTTGGATGTAGAGAGGCAAACGGAAAGACATTCTCATCGAAGACCACATCTCTAGATATATAAATGTGTCCCGTTGCAACATCTAAGCATTTTACACCCTTTTGAAGAGGACTATATCCAAGAAAAACACACTGTTTGGAGCGGAACGCAAGTTTGCGCTTGTTGTAAGGGCGTAAATTTGGCCAACACGCACAACCAAAGGTGCGAAGAGAGTCATAGTTTGGTGTTATGTGAAGAAGACGTTCAACAGGACTATCAAAATTTAAGACTTTGGTAGGGAGCAAGTTTATGGGAAATGTCGCAGTGAGAAAGGCTTTATCCCAGAATTTCATAGGCATGGATGCATTTGCTAGCAAGGCAAGACCCACTTCAACTATATGACGGTGTTTTCTTTCGGCAGAACCATTTTGTTGATGAGCATGAGGGCAGGAGACATGATGGGGATGGTGATGGTGATCCTACCACGGTGACCATGGAAGATCTCAAAAACTTGGAAACAAGATTGAGCTCTTCCTTGGTCAACGAAGTCAGGAAGATGCTTGAGCAACTTCTTAAAGACAACACTAATTCCTCCACACATAATGATGGTGGGAAGGGTGAGCACCGTGATTCATGGTACTCTCCCGACCCTCCAATCCCTCACCCTCATGTATAAAATAGAGGTGACCCACCTAAGCTTGAAGAATCTGCTACTTTTGCTCAATGGCAATCACTAATGAGAACTCATGTGCGCAGCTCTTGCATTGAACTATGGAACATCATCGAGCATGGACTCTTTATTGGGGATCCAAACAACTTGACAAGAAGAGAGGTTGTCAATAGTCAACTCAATGCCACTGCCTTGCATATGATTCAACAAGGTTTAGGTACAAAGGATTATCCACACATTGAGTACTTTAGCATTGCCAAGGAAGCTTGGGATGCCCTCACCTTACTGTTTTTTGGAAATGAGAGTATGAGGAGGAACCGGTATGATGCTCTAAGCAATGAAGCCGAAGGCTTCTACATGAAGGAAGGTGAAGATCACGAAGACATGTACCGAAGGCTCAAGACCACCGCCACCGCTTTTAGAAATGTGGGTGCATCACATGTGGATGATGCATGGATAAAAAGGAAATATGTGAGTGCACTCATGCCCTTTGATCCCACCGACTTGAAGAGCCTACAAGGAAGACACAACTACCATCTCATGACCTCAAATGAAGTTATGCAAGAGATGGCCGCCTTCAAAGTTG
Source organism: Avena insularis (assembly GCA_023614405.1). Lineage (NCBI taxonomy): Eukaryota > Viridiplantae > Streptophyta > Magnoliopsida > Poales > Poaceae > Avena > Avena insularis. The sequence continues at coordinate 119,198,369 of CM042697.1, read as the reverse complement.
CCGCCAAGAATGCCAAAGATGCTCGTGCCCGTGCCCTTGGCATGAGCAACGTTGTCAATGTTGCTTTGAAGGCCAAAGCTATGGACCATGGGGTGAAGGCCTCTCCATGGACCACCCTGATGAAGTCAAGATTGCTCATAGTCAATATATGGCCTTCTATGCAAAGAACTTTTGGAAGAACCCCGCCAAAGCCAAGATGGAAATGCAACGAAGAAGTAACCCAAATGGGAAAAGATAAAATACTACTAGATTGAGAACTTGCTTCAATTGTGGTGACCGCTATCACTTTGTGGCAAGTTGTCCCTGTGAGAAGAGAGAAGATCATGGGGGTAAGCTTGTGTTGAAGAAGACTCTCAAACCACCTTACAAGAAACCCTTCATCAAGAAGAATCCCATCAACAAGAAGTCGAGAGAAATTGTCTTGATCACTCATGAAGAATACTCCTCCAACAATGAAGATGAGGAAGAGGAAACTTCTAATGGTGTGGCGGCTCTAGCCACTACTTCTACTCCGACATTCTCACTCTTCGATTCTCCAAATGAGAATTCTCCCATCAAGAACGTCACTTGCCTTATGGCAAGAGGAACGGAGGTATCCTCATAATCTCACTCTACTCCCTTAGACAATGATGAAATTGAAGATGCGATGTCTCTTGATGTTAAAAAGGAATTAATTGCCTTTGATGAGTTTATGACTAACCTACAAGGAGATGCTAAGATACATTTTGGAAACATCTTATATCAACTTTCCCATACACAAGAGCTTCTAGATGTAAGATGTAAACTTGGGCATGAACACATGATTGAGCTAGAGGCTTTAAACAATGCTCTAGAAGAAGAACAAGAAACTAGGTTGTCACTTGAATTAAAACTTGAAGGGCTTGATGAGGCCAATGACACTATTGTTAACAAACTCATCAAAGAGTGTGATCATGCTATTGATAAATACAAAAGGGATAAAAGGGACAAGATTGAGTTTGGTGTGGTTCATGAAAAACTTGCCGGGGACTTTAGTTTGCTTAACAAGGCCCACAAGGCTTTGGAGAGTGAACTCTTGTCACTCACAAAGTCCCATGAAACACTTCAAACTCAATTGGCCAATATTCCTTCACCTAGTAACTTCATTCCATCTAGGAGTACAACTATTCTTGAAGAGAATGCTAGGTTGAAGGGGGAGCTTTCTAAGGCCACATTTCCACAAGTCAACAAGTCCATTGATGATCTTTTGAGCAAGAAAAGGACTAGTGGTGATAAAGGGGGCATTGGTTTCATCTCCAATACTAAGAAGAAGAAGAAGAAGAAGAAGAAGAACAAGAACAAGAAGAAGAAGGCCAAGCCCACACGAGAGACTAACAAGGCCATTGTGGATAGTAAGTCCACAAGTGGTAAAACTATGTCTCATGATGACTTTGCGGGAAGTTCTAACCCTCACTATGTTCTAATGTGTGATTATTATGGTGATGTGTATGCACAATATGTTGGCCCATATGATGGTTATATTGCTTGGTCTATTTGGGTTCCCAAGACCCTTGTTGCTAACAAAAGAGGACCCATTGAAAAATGGGTACCTAAAAATTAGCTTGATCTTTTGTAGACATATGCTTCCGGGGGTTCAAAGTGGGTGCTTGATAGTGGTTGCACAATTCATATGACCGGAAGCTCGTCTATTTTCAAGGACTTAAAGCCAAATGATGATCAAATCACCGTGACATATGCCGACAAGTCAAAGTCTAAGGTAATGGGTTTCGGCAAGGTTGTGGTTGCTCACGACATTACACTCGTGAACGTCATGCTTGTTGATACCCTTGGATACAATTTACTTTCGGTCTGTGCTCTTGGAAATATGGGTTTTGCCGTCTTTGTTGATGATGATATTGTGGTTCTCATGTGGACCAAGTCTCACAAGGTCGCTTTCGTTGGGTATGTCGAACATGACTTGTATGTGGTGGACTTTTCGGGGCAAGCCACTACAAGTGCGATGTGCTTATTCGGAAAGGCCGATGTGGGTTGGTTATGGCATCGCCGACTAGCCCATGTCAATATGAGAAATTTGCAAAGTATCCACAAGGAGGGCCATATTGTTGGACTAAAAGAAAATGTTTCCTTTGCCAAAGATCGTGTTTGTAGGGCATGTTTTATAGGGAAGATGCATGATGCTCCTCACAAGCCTAAGAACTGCATCAAGTCCACCAAGATCTTGGAGCTCCTCCATGTGGACCTCTTTGGTCCTCCATCTCATGCAAGTCTTGGTGGGAAGAAATATTGCTTGGTGATTGTTGATGACTTTTCAAGATACTCTTGGGTTTATTTATTCAAGCTGAAGAGTGAGACTCAAAAGTCCTTTATCGACTTCATCAACTTGGTTCAACGGCAATACAATGTTCCCGTGTTGATTATAAGAAGCGACAACGACACCGAGTTCAAGAACTACACCTTGAATGATTTCCGTAGTGATGAGGGGATTAAACATCAATATTCCATTGCATACACCCCTCAACAAAATGGTATGGCCGAAAGGAAGAACCGGACTCTTATTGAGATGGCTAGGACCATGTTGGCGGAGTTTAAATCTCCTTACAACTTTTCGGCCGAAGCCATCTCCACCGCTTTCCATGCTTCAAATCGGCTCTACCTCCGCAAAGAAATCAACAAGACTCCATATGAAATACTTACCGGTAACAAGCCCAACATATCTTACTTCTGGTGTTCGGTTGTAAGTGTTTCTATCTCATAAAGGGTGTTCGTTTGTCCAAATTTGAGTCTAAAGCATTAGAGGGTATTTTTGTTGGCTATGGTCTCGAATCTCACACTTATAGAATCTATGATAAGCTCTCCGGAGCCGTCATAGAATCTTATAGTGTGACCTTCGAAGAATATGATGGTCCCCAAGGGGGCGTGTTGATGCTTGTGATGCAGATGATGAAATGCCTCAGGAAGCCATAGGAAGAATGGGGGTGGGATATATCCGCCCCGTTGAGGAACCCCTTATGGCGGATCGAGAAGAACTATGCTCCACTCAAGTGGAGCCCTCATCTTCACAACATCAACAAGCTCCATCCACCGAGGAGGACAATGACTCAAGCCAAAGACAAGATGTGGACCCTCAACATGATGATCATAGTGACAACTCTAGTCAAGGGGAGCTTGATTCATTCACCGGGGTTTCAAGTGGTGCCAAGGCAATTTCTCAAGGAAGATCCGTACAAACTGCGTTGAAACAAGCTCAGATTGATGCTAGAAGGGCACTTGATCAAGACCAAGGTCAATCTGTGTCTCTAAATGAAGATAATGATTCCAATGATGATCAAGGTCAAGTTGATGGTCAATACGAGGATCAAAATGATGAAGAGGGTCCCCCAAGAAACAACACGGAGATCCACGCTCGTCGCGAAGCTAGAAAGGAAAGAATGTTGGAATTAAGAGACCACTCTCTACAAAATGTAGTTGGTGACCTAAGGAAAGGTATTTCCACAAGAGCACAATTGAAGAGGTTCAGTGAACACCAAGCACACATCTCCATGATTGAACCAAAGAAAGTGTGGGAAGCTCTTGAAGACTCTGATTGGTTAGAAGCCATGCACAAAGAGCTCAACAACTTTGAGAGAAACAAAGTATGGAAGTTAGTAGAGAAGCCAAAGGATTGCCGCAATGTTATTGGAACAAAGTGGATATTCAAGAACAAGCAAGATGAGCATGGAATTATAGTAAGGAACAAGGCTAGATTGGTTGCACAAGGGTTCTCTCAAATTGAAGGAATTGACTATGTAGAGACTTATGCACCCATGGCTCGCCTTGAGTCCATTCGTATCCTTCTTGCTTATGCAGCACATCATAACTTCAAGTTGCAACAAATGGATGTATAAAGTGCATTTCTTTATGGACCATTAAATGAATTGGTATATGTTAAGCAACCCCCGGGATTTGAGGACCCCAACTTCCCAAACCATTTCTACAAACTTGATAAGGCGATCTATGGGCTTAAGTAAGCCCCACGCACGTGGTATGAGCACCTTAGAGAGTTATTGTTTGACCATGGATTTGAGGTTGGGAAAATCGATCCCACTCTTTTTACTAAGAAAGTCAATGGGGAGCTTTTTGTATGCCAAATATATGTTGATGATATCATCTTTGGCTCATCTAACAAAGATTTTAATGATGAATTCTCAAAGCTTATGACTAGTAGGTTTCGGATGTCTTTGATGGGGGAGTTGAGAGTATTTCTTCGTTTTGAGATCAAGCAAGTTAGAGGAGGGACATTCTTCAATCAAGCCAAGTATACTCAAGATATGCTCAAGAGATTAAATATGCAAGATTTAAATGGATCTCCTACTCCCATGGCTACAAAGACTCATCTAGAACAAAATCCAAATGGTAAAGATGTGGATCAAAAGGTATACCGGTCTATGATTGGTTCTTTGCTTTACCTTTGTGCATATAGACCCGATATTGTGTTGAGTGTAGGTGTGTGTGCAAGATATCAAGCGGATCCTAAGGAAAGCCATTTAGTGGCGGTCCAGAGAATCTTTCGATATTTAGTTCATACCCCATTTTATGGTCTTTGGTATCCTCGAGGCTCAACATTTGCTCTTTGTGCATACATGGATTTGGATTGGGCGGGGGACAAGGATGATATAAAATCAACATCCGAGGCTTGCCAATTCCTTGGTATGTTGGTCTTCCAAGAAGCAAAATTGTATATCTCTCTCCACCGCCGAAGCCTAGTATGTGGCAGCTGCTAGTGCTTGCACCCAATTGCTATGGATGAGGCAAACTTTAAAGGACTACGGTGTCCATTGTGACAAAGTGCCTCTTCTATGTGACAATGAAAGTGCCATCAAGATTGCCTACAACCCGGTGGATCACACAAGGACAAAGAATATTGAGATTCTCCATCACTTCATTAGAGATCATGTTGCTCGAGGTGATATTGATCTATCATATGTGTCAACCAAAGATCAACTTGCCGATATCTTCACGAAGCCACTTGATGAAGCAAGGTTTTGCTATTTTAGGAATGAACTAAATGTCGTAGATTCGAGGAGCTTGACTTGATTTTCTTGCATTCTCACATATGTTTCAACTCATATTTGGTTTAGGTGTAGTCATGGATATAGGGGGAGTGCGGTCCTAATTGATTGGACCATCCCTCCCCCCATTATGCCCAAAGCAATCAAAATCATTCCTCTTAATATCATTTAGTGATATGTGAGCTTAATGATGAGTTTCGGTAATGGACCCAAGATATATCTTCGTGGTGCCAAGCCGAATATACTCAAATATGGTGGCCTAGGTCACCGCCCTCTCTCATTCGAGAGGTTGGTACTTACTCATGTTTGTCATTTGTCTGATTCTAATTGCTTGGAGCTTTTCTAAATGATTTTTTTGGATTCCTATGGCTCTTGTTGGTTCTTCACAGTTTGATGTCTCATCCCAAGCCTGTTCCCTATCTTAAAACTGTCTATCTCTCATATATGTCCCCAAACACCTATCCTGGAGCTTTTGGTCGAGGAGGACCGGAGTCTCTGGTGTCGGCCAGAGTCTCTGGTGTATACCGGAGTCTCTGGTCCAGACGGTTTCTGCCACTTAAAGTAGGGGGGCGGGGTGAACTGGTACAGCAGTTCCTCATTCTTCACCCCGTCTCCTACCTCCAAACCCGTCGCCTCCTCCTCCAAAACTCCTCCCCGGAGGTCAAGAAGCCCCCGGGATCCACCGTGCCGCCGGCCAACCTTCCCCTCACCTCCATTGGGCCATTCCCACCAGAGGAATTGATCCCATGGATAGATCTGGTACCTTTCCTCTAACTTTTCTTCTAGGGTTCATCTCTAGATTTGCTTTTGAGGATTGATGCTGATTTGTCCATTGGAATCACTTGTTTGCGTGCACTCCAGTACTTTAGCCTTGTTGCATTCCCCGATCTACTAGATTCACCCTCACCAACATCTCCACATCACATACCCGAGCCTCTCGGTCGGAGATTCTGGACTTAGGTCGGGAGACTCCGGTCCAGGCTGGAGACTCCGGTTTCAGACGGAGACTCCGATATGCGGTGCGGAGACTCCGGTGTTGGGTGAATCAAAACAGTCCAGAAATGCATCAAAGCTCTTGTACTACATTATTGGGACATACATACTCATCTCCATGCTATCTCCCTCACTGTTGTTCACAGGTGATGGTTCCGGTCGTCCTCGTCGTACCAAGGCCAAGTCCCAAAGGGGAAATCCTCGCTATGATGAAGCTCAGGGTCAGTTTATCGTGCCTCCATCCAACCGGAAATAGCTGGCACGTGATGTAGCTTACTTGAAGAGGGATCAGGAGAGGGATGAACGAGAGGACAGTGCCAAGAAGGCCAAATATGACAACCTTCAGACCTTGGCCAAAATGTCTAAATAGGAGTACCATGAGCTAAGAAAGACAGATTTCTATACGCTGCCTCGTACTAGTGATGACCCTCATTTCTGGAGGAAAGAACATGCTGTGTCCATGAAGGATGTGTATGGTGTGCTCACCAAATCACCTGTATGCCCTCAGAAGTTCATGAGTGTTGAGCAGATGCGCCTCAGCCCTTACTTCAATGATGCCTTGTGGATCTGTGAGATGCTGGGTCTGTATAACTTGATGGAGCTGCGTGAAGACTACAATATCTACCTTGTACAACAGTTCTATGCCACAGTTGTGTTTGGGTCTGATCAAGACATGACTATGGTTTGGATGTCTGGTACCACTCGCTGCACAGCTACATTCCATGACTTTGCCAACGTCATCTTTGAGACCTTTCATGGTGTCTCCACTCATGTTGGGTTGCGTATGCACTCTGCAATTCTGGGTGAGAACAAGTTGAAGCTAGCGCCTCTATATGATGAGGGTGTTGTTGGAGGGTCCAAGGGACTCAAGACTCTCTACAACCTTATGCTAAGAATTTTCCGTCATACCATTGCACCTAGTGCTGGGAATGATGATGCGATTAGGGGTGGCCTTGTCAGCCTTCTATACCACACTCACCTACAATGCTGGACCAGAGGCATATGCTGCACCTATTGATGTGATGGACTTTATCTTTGAGGAGATGTTCCATGCTATACTTTACAAGAAATATCCTCCATATGCACCTTTGGTCATGAGGCTCATCAACTCCCAGGAGCATGATTCTCCACCTGGCATACCACCACACCTCACTAATCACACTATAGTCTCACTGCAGCAGAAGGGGCGTATGGGGCCTGCCCCGAGGCGTTGCTATGGGGATGATGATGAGGAGATTGAGACTGAGAGGGATCCCTCCCCGCCTAGAGTTTGGAGGAAGAATGCCTCCAATTCCCCTATGCCTTCTATGACTCGAGATTATGTGCATGAGAGGGTCAAGAAGGCCAGATTTTGGGAGAGGACCCTTTTTTGCATGAATGTTGACATCCGTAAGCAGCAGCATGCATCCTACCAAAGCAACCGTCGCATTGAGAAGCTCCTCAAGGAGATCAAGGCACATGGTGCTGAGGATAATGAGGAAGGTGAGGATGAATACAATGATGAGCATGGGGCTCAGCAGTCCATAGAGTCTGATCACACACTCTCATTTGGGGCATGGAATGCCCAACAGGATAGTCTGGTGGATTGGAAAACCTTTGCTGATGTCACCTCCGGTTTTGGGTACCAGGGTACTTCCACTTCTCGCCCTCACGGCAAAGGGTCTGCTGTCCCTGAAGACGATAATGATGACTATGATGAGGATGGTGATGACCAGGATGAGGATGAGGATGCCGAGGATGACGCAGATGACGATGATTACTGAGTTATTGGGGCGATAGTTTAGGTCTTTTCCCTTTTTCGGTGTTTCGATGCCAAAGGGGGATAAGACATTCTCATCGGTTTGCATGGGCTTGGGACTTTGGATTTGCTACTATCTGCTTTTATTTGCCATTTGCCATATTCAAACTTGAACTTTATGTGTGTTATTTGCTGTTCATGTGTGTGACTATGACTATGTGCTTGTGTGCACCATCTATTGTAACTCATGTGAGATTTATGTGTGCTACCGTTGATACTATCTACCTTGCATGATTTACTTAATTATCTTATTGCACATAGTCAGGGGGAGTCCCATATATATTTTATTCCATGCAAATCACTTATTGTCATCGAACACCAAAAAGGGGGAGATTGAAAGGGCATTTATTGTCATAATCACTTTTGGTGTTCGGTAACAACAAGTAGATCATTTTATAGTTTGTCACTGTCCACAGGTTGATATTATGATAAGTGAAAAGAACCCTCACTCTTGTGAAAATTCCACACTCATTTGACACATGTCTGGAAACTCCAGACCGGAGTCTCCGGTCTGCCAAGTCCGGAGTCTCCGGTTCTTGCTCAGTCCGGAGTCTCCGGTGTTGGAAGACCGGAGTCTCCGGTATTGCTGGGTCATGGATGGTCTGGGTCATTCAGATAGGCGGTCTGGAGGCTGGTCCGGAGATTGGCCGGAATCTCCGGTGTAGACCGGAGTCTCCGGTCTACAGACCGGAGTCTCTGGTCTGAATTTTCTACAACGGTCAGAAAACGGTTTGTGGAGGGAGCTGCCTATAAAAGGGGACCCTTATCTTCTTCCTCCAGTTGCTCGAGCTGCTCAAGAACACCAACTCCATTAGAGCCACCAAATCTACAAGATCTCTTCATCCAACCATCCAAAGTCATTGATCTTTGGAGAATCGAAGGAGGAGGCCTTGATCTACATCTTCACCAAGAGAGATCTTCATTTCCCCCTCATTCACTTTAGGGCCCCCAAGCTCTAGTGTTTCATTGGAAACCCTAACTTTGATTTGGTTCTTACAAGCTTGTATTTGATTTGTCTTGACAACTTGCTTGTATTTGGGAGCCTCCAATTAAGTTGTGGATGTGTGCCCCGAACTTGTTGTAAAGGTGTCGGCTTCCACCTCGAAGGTTGCCGATATAGTGGAAGGTGGATCGAGCCCGTTGGGGTGAGATTCATCGGAGAACAAGGGGGGCCTCTCGTGGCGTTGGTGGTTTGAAACCACCCCCTCTCCAAATGTAGACGTACTTCCCCTTAAAAGGAAGGAACTATGGGAAACAAATCCTTATGTCTCCGCGTCCACTCCTTTGGTTACTTCTATCCTTTACCGCACTTTACTTACTTGTTCTTGCTTAGTGTTGTGATAGTTATTGCATGGTTGACATATAGGTAAATTCATCATAGTTTCATAATCTAGATAATTTACCTTTCTTGTCAAACCTTAATTTGAAAAAGAAGAAAATTTAAAGTAGCACCTATTCACCCCCCCCCCCTCTAGGTGCCCATACGATCCTTTCATAATGCTTTGGGGTTAACTAGAAGCAAATGATTCTGGACACCTTGATTTTTCCCCTTCATGTTGGAACCATTGTCGTAACCTTGCCCTCTCACATCAGCAACGTCCAAGTCAAGGGAGTACAATGTATCCATCAACACATTAAAAAGACCCAATCCTGATGTGTCATCAACCTGTAAGAACTCTAGAAAAAACTCCTCCACTCTTGGAATGTTACTTGACATATTGACACAACGCACAATTAGCGTCATTTGTTCTTCGTGGCTTACATCTGGGGTACAGTCCAATATAATAGAGAAATACTTAGAATCCTTGATGGCTTTCAAGATAACATTTTTCACTGCATTACCAAGAAGTGAGATCAACTCATTCTGAATACCGTGGCCAAGATAATGATGATGTATCTCATTATTTTGAATGTGCCTAATATGCTCTTGTATCACAGGATCAAATTCAGCAATCATTTCAACCGTGCCCCAAAAATTACCATTGCTATCTTAATACAACTTCTCATTTGTTCCTCGAAAGGCCAAATTACGTTTTGCAAGAAACTTAACTGCAAAAACTATTCTTAGCAATACATGTCTCCAACGCTCCTTTTCCTTTGCAACCTTCTGCTGCATCTCATCATCAATTGTTTGATTTGTATTTAACCTCAACCGCAGCTCATTCCATGTATTCATGTTGGTAAATTGCTCAAAACTATTCTCGTGTTCTCTGAGTCTTACACTAATACTCCTCCAGTCCTTCAGTCCATTAGATGCTAGCAAAGACCTGTTTTGAGTTGATTTGAATAACTTGCAATAAAACAATAAACTTTGTCAACCTCTTTAGAGTAAACCAACCACTTCCTGTTAATAACCTCACGATTAGCTAAATTTCTGGTATAGTGAGAATATGAAAAATGTCTACCAGCAGCATCCGTGGGGAACTCCAGACCCAATTCTCTCATAGGCCCCTTTTCAGTTAAAATATCTTTTTGGCTATTGTCAAGATTATCCCATGTTCTAGGATCATGTAACGATAAAAGAGAATAATCTTGTTCATCATCATTCTCAGGTGAAGGCTGCAAATTTTCATCCTCCGTATTATCCTCAGAAACATCAAGATCTACATTTAAATTTAAGAAACTAAAGTTAGTTAGTTAGTTGCTTTTGCTTATACATAAATCAAAATTATTTTGTTACTTACGCACATCCGAACCCACATCCAAAGACTGTTCGTTGATCTGATCATCAGCATTTGAATTATGATCATCATCTTGTCCGGGTTCAGATTCTTGACTTTGATTATCGTCATTGACATTAACACTACTTGTTGCCAAAAAATATTTTTTTAAAGCACCTTTTTGTGATTGAATAAGTTCAGTCTCCCGTTTCCGTTTATTCCTTTTCGCAGCACCAGACATCTGTTTTAGCGCCATATCACCTAAAATTATGAAGGAATTGACTACATCATATAAAAAAAATTAAAAATAGTATCATACAAGGCAAAACATACGGCACGCGACGCGCAAATAGGGCTGAAATTTACTAGAGGGGCAGATGGGATCGGGGCCTGTCGGTGTCGGCGAGAACTGCCGTCTCCACTGTGATCCTGCCTGGAGTCCGGTGATCCTCGATCGATCCTCGCTCGATCCCGTGCTGCTGCCTGCAGCCTGCCTGAGTGATGATCCTTGATAGCTCGATCGATGATGATTGGACTCAGGAGTCGAGGAGACCAGCAGTCGAGGCCTCGAGGGGAAGAGGAGATCGGCAGATCGCAACTCACGAGTAGCCGTCGCGTTTCACACGTCGTAACTTGTGCCTGCTGCCATGGCCCTTGGTGCGTGACGTGCGACGTCCGTCGCCTTGACTTCTTTTCTCGCGTGTGTCGTACGGCCTGGTTTTCCTGGTGACTCTCGCGATCAAGTATAGCGTACACATATGTATATGTACCTATTTTGGGGCCCCCTAGCCATGGGCCCCTGGCAACGGCTAGGGTCGCTACCCCCTAGAGCCGGGTCTGGGTTCGCCTAACGAGTGGAGATGCTCTTACATCGAACAAGCATTACGTCGAGAACAACTGGCTGTGATGAAATGTAGTGGGAGTGGGAGTGGGAGTGGGAAAGGCTGCCAAATTTTCGCTTTTCTTCTCAATAGGGGTTGCACCCGTTGTGTATTTTTACCTTTATTATTGTTTTTTTTGCCCGAGAAAGAATTTTATTAATTGAAGACAGAGTCACTCAGAGTCTATGATTTCAGCAATCTCTGGGGGAGAATTCCTGAGCCATGTGGCTGTTCTATTTTGTACTCTACCTAGTTTTGCCAGTTCATGACTAGCGCCATTTGTTGTCCGATGAACTTTGACCACTTTTATTCCTCTCTCTCGTAGTAGTTCTCGAATAACTTGGATTCTTGACGCATGTATAGAATAATTGGGAGTGTTTTCCCCTATCAGATATATTGCCTCAGAGCAATCAGTTTCAGCGATGATTGGGAGGGTCGACCAGTTCAGTGCGAGTGCCAGACCTTCTTCGAGTGCCGCTAGCTCAGATTCCGTCGCATCTGTACAGCTCTTTAGCCTCCTTGTAGCAGCTAGTATCACTGCCCCGTTATCATCCCGCAACGCCATGCCTGTCCCTGCCTCCTGTGAATTGATAAAAGATCCATCAGTATTAAGCTTAACCATACCTGATGGAGGAGGGCACCATTTGACCACGTTTTCTGCCTTCGTGCACCACTACCGCCTTGCCTTTGACAGGATCATCAAGCGGCCTCTGTCGTATAATAAGTAAGGAGTCCAAATAGCTTGCCAGGAAACGTCGCGACCCTTCGATTGAGGGCATAGGTTTGTCATGTGTTAATTCATTGTGCACATGCTAGTTACGCCACAAGATCATCAGTGTCATTGCTCGTTGGACCTCCGGTATTTTGCTCAACAGCTATAGAAGCCATTCCGTTCCAGTATTTGTGATCACCTCCTCGCTCGGCAGGGGCCACACAGAGCGCATAGCCTCCCAGAGGTTTCTCGCCGGCGTACATTTTACTAGTGCATGAAAGGTGTCCTCGCTAGCAGTACCACATATTGGACATATGGGCACCATTTTCATACCACGGCTATACATGTTGCTCTGGGTAGGCAGGGAATTTGTTGCAATCTTCCACGTGAAATTTCGAACTTTTGGAGGCATTGGGCACTGCCATATCAGTCTCCAGAAGGGTCGCTCCCCCTCCGGACGTACACTAGTTGCGCCAACATTTTGTGTCATCATGATCTCTTCTAGGCCGAGCTTGTAGGCACTGCGAACTGAGAACACACCCCGGCTATCAGGCTGCCAGGCAATAAAGTCCTCTGTATTTCGCCGAGAGGGAACAATCTTCATAATCGCCTCAGCATCCTCTTGGCTAAACCATCGCAGTAGCAGCACTTCATTCCAGGTACCATTAGCATCCAAAAAATCAGCGACCCATTTGATTCGACACCTACCTTGTCTTGAGAAAGGTTGGTACATTGTCTTCCTTGGGATCCACGGGTCGTGCCATACTCGGATGCTAGCCCCATTACCAACTCGCCATATGATCCCTTTCTTTAGCAAAGCAAGTCCGTGTTCAATGGCCTGCCAGGTGGCTGAATGGTTGCTCGAAAACACAGTGTCCAATATAGATCCATTAGGGTAGTACTTTGATTTCAAAACCTGCGCACACAAACTGTTAGGATTTTGCAACAGCCGCCATGCTTGGCGAGCTAGAAGCGCCTGGTTAAATAGTCTTAGGTCACGAAAACCTATTCCTCCTCTGTCTTTGCTTCTCATCATCTGCTCCCAAGACATCCAGTGTGTCCTACGCTTACCATTCTCCTCACCCCACCAGTAGTTCCTTATCATTTTTGTTAGATCATCACAGAGACCAAAAGGTAGCTTGAAAACCCCCATTATATAAACTGGCAAAGTATGGGAAATTGATTTAATAAAAACTTCCTTTGCAACTTGTGTTAGGTGATTATCTCCCCATTCCAGCAAGCTTTTAGCTAGGCTTGATCTGAGTGATTCAAACTTGCCTTTGTTCATACGGCCTTGCGGCGTTGGCAGTCCTAGATATTTAGAATCCAGAGCTTCTTGTTCCACCTGGAGCACCTCCTTTACACTGGTACGTGCAGATTCCGGACAGGAAGTACCAAAGAAAATGGAGCACTTTGTTGGGTTAATCAACTGTCACGTACTCATCGCATAGTACTGTAGGACATGTTTAACTCGCTGAGCTTCTGCAGCACAGGCTTTAAAGAATAACAGGCTGTCATCTGCAAACAAAAGATCTGAGATACCAGGCGCCCTTCGGCAAATCCTAAGAGGCGTTAAATCATTATTATGGATTTCCTTTTGTAGAAGGGCTGACAGGCCATCCGCCACAAACAGGAATAAGAAGGGTGATAGGGGGTCACCTTGTCGTAGGCCACGAGAAGGCGAAAATGAATCCAGAAGGGTGCCATTGAATTTTACCTTATAACTCACCGTGGTGACACACGACATTATCCAGTCAATCCACCGGCGGGAGAAACCCATTCTTTGCATCAATTTCTTTAGAAAACCCCAATCCACTCTATCATAAGCTTTGGACAGATCCAGTTTATAGGCACAGAAACTTGCATCTTGGTTTTTGTTATGATCCATAAAATGCAAACATTCGAAGGCGATTAAGGCATTATCTGTTATGAGACGACCAGGAACGAAAGCACTTTGGTTTTGTGAAATAAGATCACCTAGTATGGGTCAGAGTCTATTAACTAAACATTTAGCTATCACTTTGTACAAAACTGTGCACAGGCTAATAGGGCGGAAGTCTTTAAGCATCTCAGGGAAATCCATTTTCAGAATTAAGACAATTGCCGTATCATTAATACCTTCTGGCATTTTAACAGTGACGAAAAATAGCTTGACTCCATTGGTGACCTCCTCCTTGAGAGTATCCCAGTTTTGTTGGTAGAATCTAGCAGGAAAGCCATCCGTACCTGGGGCTTTTAGTGGCCCAATTTGAAAGAGTGCATCACTTATTTCTTCATGTGTAAAATCCTGGCACAAACTATTATTCATTTGCATAGTCACCTTTTCCTGAAACAGGGAAGACACATTAGTAGCATTTAAATTCGGATATCTTTGGAACAGCTCCTGAAAGTACGATGTAGCCATACGCTCCATAGTCGTGGGGGATTCCTGCCAGCTCCCATCGCTGTCCTTAAGTCTCCGTATACTATTCTTCCGAGCTCTCCACACCGCACGTTGATGAAAATATTTTGTGTTTCGGTCTCCTTCTAGCCATGTTATGCACGACCGTTGTAGCCACAACATCTCTTCTTTGTACAACAGCTCATTCATGTAGTCAGAGACCTTGCGAACTTCATGTTGATCTCCATTCCGTTGTTGCAAGAGCTCCAATTCTTTGCGTGTCTTTGCTAATTCTTTTTGAATATTCCCAAACTTCTTTTTCCTCCATAATTGCAGCTCCGTCATCAGGTTGTCCAGACCTGTACGAACATCTTCGAGGTTTGTTTTTGCACCTGCGCTCGCCCATGCACGCTCTACAATCTCAGTAAGCTCTGGCGAGCGTTCCCATAGTATTTCATAATGTCGTCTAGGTTGTTTATGTCGTACTTGTTTCTCTTCTTCCATACAAACATGTAAAGGGCAATGATCAGATCATGGAGACGTAAGATGCTTAACATAAGTGTTACCGAAAATATCCCTCCATTGTGGATTTGCAACCACCTCGTCAGTCGACCTTGACGCTTACGACCGATGCGTCATTATCATATGTGAAGGGAGTACCTGAAAAGCCAAGATCTGTTAGATCGCAATTAATCAATGCTTCACGAAAAACCTCCATTTGCCTTTCCGATCTTGGGGTTATTGACAAGTGTTCCTCCTGCCACATTGCCTCGTTAAAATCCCCCATCACTATCCAAGGTAAATTAGACATGGAATGTAACTGACGGAGACTCTCCCACATTAGGTGTCGATTTTCAGTGCGAGGCTCACCATAGATACAAGTAAGTCGCCACTTTGGGGAAGTCGGGGAACCTCAGACATACACATCAATATATCTTTCATTAAGATTCTTAACTTCTACATCCAAACTTTCATGCCAAAATAAAGCTAGACCACCACTTTGACCAAAACTACTAACACCAGCAAAACCTTTAAGACCTAATCTATGCCAAAGCCTACGGACCTTATTTTTATTTTGTCTAGTTTCACACAGAAAAACTAACTTAGGACTCAAAGACTAGGAGAGATACAATAAATCACGAACTTTCGAGGCCCCTCCGACACCTCGACAGTTCCAGCATATGCAATTCATTGGTCCTGGCGAGACCATACATTAGGCCTCGCCTGTTTGCTAGACGTCCCACGTCCATTTTGTGCCCAACCTTGTCCCCTTCGAGCAGTGCCTCTACCCCGCGCCGTGCTTCTGCCCATTGTATCCCCCGCCTCTGTCTGCTTTCCCTTCTTTTGATGTCCACTTTGGTGCATATCATAGGACCGACCCAGGGATAGGTCAAGACGTCTCCCCTGGACTTCCTCCTCCTCCGCTGTCCGCTTACCCAGAACCAAATCTGCTATCCCCATTGTTACATCCTCCTCGCTCAGAGACGCCGTTGAAAAGGATAACGTGCGTATTGGAGGTATCATATCGCCACTGCGCGGACCACTAGAATGACGACTATCCTGGCTCGTTGAGACTCGCTGCATGTACTGAACAAGATTCGGGTGCATCGCTAGGTACGGAGTAGCTTGTTGTTGTACAGAAGCATGTTTCTCTAGGTCTCTTGGCCCTTGACTAGAACCTATTCCCACACCACTGCTAGACGCTCGCCATGTTAGAGCATTTGAGAGGTCACCTCTCGGTACGTCTTGCTGGACCTCTGTACCACCGTCCTCCTTGTCTGTCAGGCTCCTGGATAATTGGTTCAGAATTTCTGCCATACCCACCCTGTGCTAGTCCATCTATGGGCTCATTAATATCCACATGCATGACACCAACCTGTGCCGATAACTCCTCTTCAATATCCTCCAGCGGTGGCATCTCGTTCTCGCCTAGATCATCTTGCGATCCCACCAGTTCTTCAGACTCCCGGCGACGAGCTCCTCTCGAGTTTGAACTCTACCGCTGGCTCGACGACTTGTGCGACTCGGCTATACCAAAAGTAGCGAAACTCAAACCACGTCTTGCCGATGCTTGTCCCGCCGGTGGAATAAAATGCGCACGGTGCTCAAACTTCTTGTACGGACTGCACCTTAGCTCATAGGCCTCATAGTAAAGCGATGGTATGCCGTTCCTCTTCTTCTCGCACACCATCTTCTTATGGCCAAGGAATCCACAATGAGAGCAAAAGTGGGGGAGACGTTCATATTTTAGTTTATATATCTTGGTGGCCCAGGGTTTACCCTTGACACCCGCCGAGACCTGTGTTTGGAGACGGCGATCATATGATATATTCACTCGCACCCGAAGGAACTCATTCCTATCCTGCTCATCGTTTGGTACCATAACTTCCAGTGCTTCACCGATCCCATCTCCCAGCTTCATACCATATTCTTTCTTCTGTTTACCCCAAGGAACATCATAGAAGCGTACCCATATAGGCACCTTATTTAGGATCATCTCTGATGGACAGACATCCTCTTCAATGGCCTTCACAATCAACGCGTTCTGGTTATAAATCCATGGCCCTTCCCGATTCACAAAATCAAAATTGCCTTGTGAGAAGACCGTAACTATATAGTAATTGTTCCCCTTCTCCAAGTACTTGATACCATTACGGAGGAGCCACACCTCCGCAGAGAGCTTGTCGAACATAGCCTTTGCACTCGGCTTGTAGGTAGACATGTACCTTGCTAGGAACTGCCATGGCCTATGGTCCTGCTGTTCAGACTCTGGTTCCTCTTCTTCTTCATCGAATTCTATGTGTGCATCATCCTCCATCTCCACGTTCCCTCCTAGCTGCTTCTCCGGCCCCTGATGTAGTCCCGGCTCCTGACTTGTAAAGGTTCCATCATCCCAGTTACCATCTTCCTCCTCTCTCCCGCCTCGAGGTTGGGGAGGTTCCCGAGGGACAAACGGCACCACAGATTTACCACAGTCCGGCTTCGGGCGGGAAGGGTTCTCACCGAACCCCCCTTGATCGCCCCCACCGTCCAGCGGTGTCCCCATGGCCACCATCTGGCTCCCATCGAGGTCCATCCGAGACGCACTAGTATTACCTTTTCCTTGTATGTCGGTCTGTCCTCCTGGAGGGGTGATTCCTCGTCGCTGAATCTTCTCCTTCATGCTCGCACCCTTCCCGACCATCTTCCCATCCTCTTCCATCTCGCGCAAGCACTTCAGATCCAATCTTCCGCCGCCGTTCAGCCCTGTCTTCTCGTCTCGCTTAGGGTTTTGGGGTTTGTGTGGCCTCTCGTGGATCGGCTTTATGATAGCAGATCGCGCCGCCTCATCTTCTACGTGCCCAATACGGACTCCCTTTGCAGATCGTATCGCCTCGACCTCTGCGTACTCCAGGCGGACTCCAGCCGAGACTCCTTCCGATCCACGTCGCGTGGACGCCGCTGACTCCAAAAACAGCTTTGACTTGGCTTTCCTTCGTCGCTCCGACGGAGTTTCATACCGGGGTGGCGGCGGCGGCACCAGGTCGCCCATGGTCACCACACCCCTGTTAAGACTTACAGATACCTTTATTATTGTTGTCTGAACAAAAAGTTCATTGGCTGCACTGGGGTCTACCTTTTTCACTTGGCCAACGATGGCAACAAGCCATATGCCCGTAGCAGGCGCATGGTTAACAGATGGCATGGAAAGCCCCGATTACACATGGGTAGCGAATCTGCTCTAATTTAAATATTTTCTTTGTTATTACTGTCCTTTTTAAAATATATTTCAAATAAAATAAATGCTTATATTTAAATATCACTAAAATAAGTCAAATTCTCCTTTAAAAAATATACATAACATAAATATTCGTTTCAAAAGTAAAAAAGTAAAAAAATATAAAAAAAGAAGAAGAAAGAACTAGTAATAATAGAATAAGAAAAAATGAAACATTATCTGTTGTTTGGGACGTATTAGGGCCGGCCCATGAAGAAGCTTTCTGGGCTGGACGGAATGCGTCCTGCATTGAGTGGTACATAGGAGGAGTACCCCGATCATATCACGTAAATCCATGGGTGCGCATGGGCCGAGTCCCTCTTTTGCCAAACCAATATGAAGCCTCCAGCTGTACATGTGAAAAGTCAAAAGAATGAAAGAAAATTCGAGGCCTACACGTATCGACGTATAGCTCAACTTTGTTGGTCACGTGACCAGCACCGATGCCTCTGGCGGCTTTCCCGCTGGCCAGCAGCGTGACAGCCTCCCGCAGGCCACAGCAAAATCAGACGGGTCACAGACGTTAGCTTTTGTACCTTGCAATCTCTTTCTTTACATTCGCTCATCTGCAATCTGCGTCATCTCTTTCAGCCCAAAGTACTGTTGCAACAGACGTAGGGATAAACAAACCTATGTTTTGTTTTTTCGGGGAAACAAACCTACGTTACTAACTCTGTTTTAGAAATAGCAGTTTATTTGCAAAAAGAAATAACACGTTTTGATAGGCGCTAAATATTTTTTATTCAATTTCACAAATAATATACGAAATAAAAATTTTGCAAATCTAATGGGCCGTCATCTTTTTAGAAGACGACGAAAGCTGGTCTTTATTTGACAAGACGACGAGCGCCGTCTTTAATTGAAAAAACGACCGGGAGCTATTTTTTTATTTTGAAAAGACGATCCTGTTACATTTGCCTTTTGAATCTTCTAGCCTAGATGATTACAGTAGCGCTCTTTGGGTTGGATCTGAGAGAGTAGAGAGAGACCGGAGAGGTACTACCTGCGCCTTGGCTCGAGGAACACGAGCGGAGGGATGCCAGGTGGTGTCCATGACGGAGAGGCGTGGCGTGGGCGTGGGTGGTTGAGAGTGGCGGCGGCGGAGCTTCCCGTCGGCCTAGCGCTAAACCCTAATCGGTGGGTATGTAGGTGGGGGGCTGCGGCGCACGGTGAACCTCGTACCGTGTGCGTCTGGCCCCCCACCTCTTTATATCTTGGCTGGCAGGGGCCCACCAACCATGATAAGGTTGGGCGCCCCCGATTAGGGCGCGTTGAGGGACTCCGTTCGGGCCGTTGGGCCCGAACGTGGGAGAGATCTGTCTAACATTCTCCCCCTAGATCTCGACTTTACTTTTAACCTTGTTCTTTACTTATTCCATCACAGAATGATACATAGAGCATGTTTCATCGTCTCACTCAATTGCCGATAGAATCGCATGACCACTATATACCTTCATGTTCAAACAAATTACATTACTTTTGGGCCTCTATAGTCCAGGAATCATAGGCTTCCGTTAAACCCATGCCGCTATGTGCTCCTTGAACACATTGGGTGGTAAGCCTTTCGTTAGCGGATCGCAAGCATATCCTTTGTCCTTATATGCTCGAGACTTATAGTTTGATCTGGACTTTGTCCTTCACAACATAATACTTTATATCTATAGACTTTGAAGCATTACTCGACTTGTTGTTGTGAGCATAGAATCTGCGGGCTCATTGTCACAAGACATCTTTAGTGGCCTTCTTGATCACGATCGACCACTTTCAAGTCGGGTAAGAATTTCTTTAACCATAACGCCATCCCATGGCCTCATAACATGCTATAAATTTTGCATACATCGTAGATGATGCAACTATCGATTGCTTACGCTTCTCCACGAAATAGCACCTCCTGCGAGTAAAGACATACCTGTCATAGACTTTCGTCTTTATCTCCAAAAATCTGCATCTGAATACCCTTTTATCTCTAGGGAATCAGATCTTCTATATGTAAGCATGAGGCATTTTGTGCCTTGCACATAACATAAAGCTTTCTTTACCATCTTCCAAAGCTCTATGCGGATTCTCTTGATATCTCTAAAGTACCCGATGATAAATGCTAAGTCGTATGCGAGTGCACACTTGTGCATCTTGTAAGCTTCAACAGCGAAGCATATGGTACTGACTTCATTTGATCGATCTCATATTGATTCTTTGGACATTGGGATTTCCCAAAACTATCGCCCTTGACTATGGGAGCAGGTGTTGAATTACTCGCATGCATATTGTATTTCTTTAAAATCTTTTCTGTCGCTTTACTGCGACAGTCCTAACACTCCATTTTTTCTGTCTCGGTGAATTTCTATGCCCAAAACATAAGAGGCTTCACCAAGGTCTTTCATGTCAAAGTTAGATGACAAGAACTTCTTTGTCTCTAGTAGTAGACTAACATCACTGCTGGCAAGCAGAATGTCATCCACATACAAAATTAGGAAAATATATTTCCCACTTTTGAACTTTGCATAAATGTAGTTGTCCTCAACATTTTCTTTAAATCCAAATCTTTTAATGGTATCATTAAACTTTAAATACCACTGCCTAGAGGCTTGCTTTAACCCATAAATGGATTTCTTTAGGCGGCATCCCATATGTTCTTCCTCCATGAAAAAACCCTTGGGTTGTTTCATGTAAACATTTTCTTCTAAATCTCCATTTAGAAATGCCGTCTTGACATCCATTTGATGTAACTCTAAATCAAAATGTGCAACTAGCGCCATGATGATTCTGAAGGAGTCCTTACATGAGACCGGAGAAAAAGTCTCATTGTAATCTACGTCTTCTCTTTGCGTAAAGCCTTTTGTCACGAGTCTAGCTTTGTACTTTTCTACATTCCCATTGGAGTCATACTTTGTTTTGTAGACCCACTTGCATCCTACTGTTTTGGCTCCTTTGGGAATTTCCTCTAAGTCCCAAACATTGTTGGAACTCATCGATTTCATTTCATCTTCCATTGCCTCCACCCACTTGGCTGAGTGAGGGCTACTCATGGCTTCTTCATATGAGGTAGGATCACCCTCCATATGAACTACATTGTAAACTTTGTAGATTTCTTTGGAAATGGCTGGTCTTCGTTCTCTTTTAGACCGTCTGAGTTCATCAGACTCTTGCTCATTTCTTGCCTCGGGTTCAGGCACATTTACAGTAGGTGGCTGTTCGCTCCCTTCGTGCTCAATAATGGGTTCTGTGGCTCCTGATGGACAGGTTCCGAACTTTCGCCCATTGTTATCACGTGTGGAGTCACAACAGGTGCCGGCACCACAACCTCAGGGGTTGTAGATGGTGGCACAACAGGTAGCGAGAAAAATGGTCCCTGAGTCATCGGATTAGGTGCATGCACCCTCTTCTACTCAAGATCAATTTTCCTAGCTACCGTGCTCCCCCTCATCAATTCGTCCTCCAAGAAGACTGCATGTCTCGTTTCTACAAACTTTGTGTATCTGTCAGGACAGTAGAAACGATAGCCTTTTGACTTATCTGGATAGCCAATGAAGTGGCAAGATACTGTTTTGGGGTCTAACTTTGCAATGTTTGGATTGAAAACTTTTGCCTCAGCTGGGCTCCCCCAGACCCTCAAGTGGTGCAGAGAGGGGACTCTGCCTGTCCACAATTCATACGGTGTTTTGGGCACCGACTTGCTTGGTACTCTGTTGAGAATGTGAATGGCGGTTTTAAGCGCCTCCATCCACAATCCCAATGGGAGGGTGGAATAGCTCATCATGTTGCGCACCATATCCATAAGGGTACGGTTGCGCCTTTCAGCTACTCCGTTTTGCTGAGGTTCGCCCGGCATAGAATACTGGGCGACTATTCCATTTTCTTGCAGGAACCTTGCAAAGGGTCCTGGTACTTGACCATATGGAGTATGCCGACCGTAGTACTCCCCCCCACGATCGGACCGAACTATTTTAATTCTTTTATCGTGCTGATTTTCTACTTCAGCTTTGAAAATTTTGAATTTATCCAATGCTTCAGATCTTTCTTTAATTGGATAAATATAACCATACCGAGAGTGATCATCCGTGAATGTTATGAATGAATCATAGCCATCCACACTTTTCACCGGAAACGGTCCACAAATATCCGTGTGGATTATTTCTAGTGTAGCTATGCTTCGGTTTGCACCCTTTTTAATTTGTTTGACATACTTTCCTTTAATGCAATCTATGCATTGTTCTATGTCGGAGAACTCTAACGGAGGAAGAATGTCATTTTTAACGAGGCTTTCTATTCTTCCCCTCGAAATATGGCCTAGTCTACAGTGCCATAGTTTCGATGAGTCAAGAGTTCGCTTTCTTTTCTTTTGTTCTTTGTTCGACAAGGGAACTTTTTCATTCACATCACACACAGAAAGTACTTTCTCATGCAGGGATTACAAATATAACTTATCTTATAATGTAGCAACACCCACACACTTGTCTTTCAACCAAATGGCACACTTGCCATTTCCGAAATAACATTCATAAGAATCTTTGTCCAAACAGGAAACACTTATTAAATTTCTATGTAATGAGGGAATAAAAAGCACATCTTTGAGCAAAAGGAAAGAGCCATCAGCCAGCTCCAGAGGGACGTCACCAATGGCCTCCACTTCTGCTTCTATTCCATTCGCCACTTCAATGTGTCTTTCTCTTCTTGGCGTGGTCCTTGTCGAATGGAACCCCTATAAAGAGTTGGCAACATGAACAGTTGCACCGGAATCAATCCACCAAGTAGATCTAGTAAACTTTTCATACAGAGATTCATTAACAAAAGAAATTATATATTTACCATTTTTGGCCATGATGTACTTCAGCCAAATTGGGCAGTCTTTCTTGTAGTGGCCAGGCTTTTTACAGTGATGGCACTGGTCTTTATCCCCAGGGGTGGACTGGTGATGCTGGTACTGGTGCTGCATTGGACCCTTGCCATGTGGCTTGGAGGGTGAGCCACCATGGTTGCCGTCTGGGAAGCCTTTCTTCCTATTGTCCTTCACGAAGTTCAGGGAACCGCCGTGAAGGGCCTTCAGCCTTTCCTCTTCTTGGGAGCACATCCCAATGGTATTTTCTATGTCCCACTTTTTAGGGGACATATTATAGTTTATTACAAAATTTTCGAAAGGCTGTGGAAGTGAGGCCATCACTAGGTGCACCAAGAGTGCTGGCTTTAGCTCGAGGTCCTTATCCATGGGCTTGAGCTTCGCTGCCATGTTTGACATCCTCAAGATGTGCTCTCTTATTCCGTGGGGACCCCCGGTGTACTTTTCAGTTTCCAGCTGCTTTAACAGCTGGGTCGTATACATCTTTGAAGAGCCAGTAAACTGGATCTTTATCTTGGCGAGATACTCGCCCACGGTAGCACACTCTCCAATTGAGCCCACTATTGCGTTCTCAATTGTGTTCTTTACGAAGGCCAAACACTTCTTGTTGGCGTTCACCCATTTCTGGTTATCAATCGAGTAGGCCAGCTCCAATGGAGCATGGTCCCTCTTCCTTTTCTCAAACTCAGCACTTTCCTCAGCAGCCCCCCTGACCGGGTCAGCGGGCTTGACTGGTTGCTTGGTGTCAACTACCCAATCCACTTCGGTGCATACGAACGCCAAATCAACTTTCTTCCTCCATTCGAGATAGTTGTCCCCTTAGCAATGGATGTCCTTCAAACAGGCCATGAGGTTGAGACCTCCTGAAAACCACAAAAGATGTGAGATCACCAAGGAAAATAACTGTATGCATTAATTCAATGTTGGTATAAATTAAGCATGCAATCGTTTTGTGCTATTTAAAATTACATCACCGTTGGGCAGAAATAAAGTTAAATGCACCTTTAATACTCAATGGAAAAGATTATGGTCATGTTTATTAATAACGTTGGTAAATTAATAACATGAGACATGATCATCTTTAATTACTTTGTTACATCTTTATTTCAAAATTTAAACAACTTTGTTGCATCATTGCAATTTAAAACATACATTTGCAGCGGAAACTTAATAATAACTTTCTTTATACTTTGAACTTTACAGAAAAAATTCTGCCTTTAAATCATTCTCTAATCAAAATATACTTGCAATAAGATGACTAGAGAAAACTATGCAAAAATGCTAAAAAACCTTAAGCAAAACAAATAAAACAGCTCTGAAAAAAAGCAAGCCGCCCGGCCAGCCATGCCATTCCAACAAGCTCGGCCTGGCAAGCCCGCCAGCGCCGCCATGAGGCTCGATCCTGGCTGTCCACGCGCACCTGACCTAGATCCGACGGCCGGCCGTCCTCTTCGGAGGTATAAAGGCCGGCCAGCGCCGCGGCCCCGCAACCCTAGCTTATTCCGCCCCCATCCACTCTGCGTCCTGCCCGCGTGGGCTCAGCGGCGGCGCCGCGGAGACCCCGCGTGCTCACCGGCGGAGGAGCCGCGTGAGGCCGAGGCGGCGGCAGCGTGTGGCGCCTCTCCCTCTCCCTCTGGCGGTCTTGTGCTGGGTTCAAGAAGTGCCGGCTGCGGCGAGCCCCTCCCTCCCACGACCGAGCTCTCCTTCTCCCCTTTCTGTTTCCTCTCTCCCATCCACCTCCCCACCAACCAAAAACAAAGCGGTGCTAGAGGAAGACGAGGAGGTTGGCGGCGACGGCCTTGCGGCTGCCAAGGTCCACCCGAGGTGGGCGCCACGACCAAGAGGACTAGCGGCGGTGCCTCACAAGCCTTGTGGCGGCTGATGGGTTCCCCACTTCCCATTTTTTTTTTGAATCGGGCTTTGGGGAAAAACGAAAACCAGGGGATTTTGGGGATTTGTTTGGCTTTTCCTTGCGGGATCTGGGAGGGAAAAAGGGACTTTGGGGATTTGATCTGTGGTTTTCTTTGCCCCAGAGGGGTGTGTTCTTCGTCTAGATGCCTCGCATAGGATGCGCATCTAGATCGAGCGGAACGGCGCGGCCGTAAGGGCAGGCGCACTATAGATCTAGGGTTTCTTTTCTTCTTTGCTTTTCTACCGAAAAAATAGGACTAGAACCGCGCTCTGATACCAATGTTACATTTGCCTTTTGGATCTTCTAGCCTAGATGATTACAGTAGCGCTCTTTGGGTTGGATCTGAGAGAGTAGAGAGAGACCGGAGAGGTACTACCTGCGCCTTGGCTCGAGGAACACGAGCCAGAGGGGATGCCAGAGGTGGTGTCCATGACGGAGAGGGGCGACGGCGTGGGCGTTGGTGGTTGAGAGTGGCGGCAGCGGAGCTTCCCGTCGGCCTAGCGCTAAACCCTAATCGGTGGGTATGTAGGTGGGGGGCTGCGGCGCACGGTGAACCTCGTACCGTGTGCGTCCGGCCCCCCCACCTCTTTATATGCGCGCTGGCGACAGGGGCCCACCAACAGGCGTCCCCGATTAGGACGCGTTGAGGGACTCCATTCGGGCCGTTGGGCCCGAACGTGGGAGAGATTTGTCTAACAGACCCTAGTTGTCTAATAGTAGCACTGTTGCTATGCTGCGTCCACGAGTCTGGATGGAGAGAAAAGACGCAGGGAGGGGGAGATGAGGCCGATCACAATTTGATCGTCTCTAGCTGCCGTATCTTGCTACATGATGGGCTTTTAGATACGGATCTCCCAACGCGTGTACCTTAAGTGTTGTGTCTAATATAAACTGTATTTACTTAGTTTTGGATCGATTGTGGTGTAGGAAAACTGTAGACAAGCAACCTCGTCCGCACGATGTAGCCCACCAAGCAGATCCTAGGCATTAGTGCTTTGCATGGGGCCATGAGCTAAGAGCATCTCCACTCGCCTACCCAGGAGGCCGATCTGGACGCCGAATTTTGATCCGGACGCCGAAAATCGGCCCAGTCGCATACCTAAGGACTTGTTTTCGGCCGGATTTCGGTCCATTTTGGTTCGGACTACTCAGGCCGAACCCAGGTTTCCGGATACGCCCTGGGGATGCCGGACTCAGCGATATCGGCGAAAAAAAATCAAAGCGGCGCGTGGACCCGTCGAGTCAGTGATGGAAGCCGAGTCGTCGTCATCCTCGGAACCACGCGGCGACCGCCGGGCAATAACTGCCCGTCGCGTCGACCACGCGTCGCCGATTTACGACGCCACCGTCGCCGCCTCGGCTCCCGCGACGGACCGGCGGTCACTAAGTTCCCGCCGTTTCCACTTTTCCGGCCCTCGCTGCTACACCCCTCCCGCCATTTTTCCGGCCTATAAAAAGCCGTACATCTCGCCGTCTCTCTTCACAGTTCCTCATACCACCACAACTCCGGCGAACTTTGGACATTCGCACCTTGCTTCCTCGCCAACTCTGCCGAGAAGCCATGGCTCACGGCTCACGCGGACACTCGCCTCCCGAGGTCGACACTCAGCCGACGGATCCTGTTACGGTGCGCGGACGCAAGACCTCGCCGGAGAGATCCAGACGACTATCGCCGCCATGGAAGACCCAGACCTCGCCGGAGAGATCCAGGCCGCTATCGCTGCCATGCAAGACTCGGATCTCGAGGATCAGGGCAACTTGGACTTCTGGAGGCAGTTTTTGCTGACAGGCGCCTCGAGAAACTCGCCCGACACGACGGACCGTCGGGCTCGCCGCCGCCGTCACGTAACAATATGGCTTACCGCCGCCACTGGTGGAGCGTTCCAGGGCGGACTCTCGCCGGAGTCATGGCGCACATCGAGGCCGGTAACAACCCTCGCCTCGGCCTGTAGTTGCGGCGTCCGGCGGCGACCACGGCGGCGTCCTTTCCTAGTTAAACCGATGTACTATGTTCCCCTTGTTTAATTTAATGAAATTCCGCCTATATTCGTCCATATTCGCCGAGTTTAAGTGAATTTAGCCGAAACTTCGCAACGCTGACCGGCATGAAGCGATATCCGCACTAAAACACGATTCGTCCGGCCGAAAACTGGTCCGATTTTTGGCCTGGGTACGCCCAACGAGTGGAGATGCTCTGAGAACCATATCACATACACTCTTCTCTTTCCTCCATAACTACATCGTCATGTCATCTATTTGTCTATGATTTCGTGTCAAGAGACGTGCATTAGGGAGAGGCCTGACAAGTGCATGGGCAAGAGAGAAGCTATCTATCGGCGCCCGTGACTGCCCCTGGACTCCGACCGGTTTGGCAGGCCCCGGCACCAAAAGCAGCAGCAGCGCCCATACGCTTTCCCCTCGCTGCACGTGCGGCTTTTTTGCCTGTCATCTTTCTCTCTCATTTCGAAAGATGACGGTACAGATCGTCTTTTCAAATAAAGAACTGCTTCCGGTCGTTTTTTGAATTAAAGACGGACCCGTCGTTTTTTTAAATAAAGACCAGCTCTCATCGTCTTTTAAAAAGAAGATGGTCCGTTAGATTTACAAAATTTCCAATTCGTGTATTATTTGTGAAATTGAAAAAAAATGTATTATTTAATTTTTTTTAGCTTTGATAGGCTATCTTAATTATATTAGTCGTGGACACCGCTATTTTGTTATGAGGTGCATATGTATTTGAGTTTAATTTTTAACAAATTTTAAAATATTAAAAAATATTGAAAAAATATGTGCGCATACATCTCCACATTTTAAGTGCTCCAAGATCGTTTCACGATAAATAAACATTTTGTGTGGCTTCTGTAATAGAAAAAGACAAATTTAGGTGCGGAAATAAGGCTCTCTACAAAATATGTTTTTGTCATTTTTATACAACTCACGAAACATATAGGTTTTCGTGAAACCGCATATTTGAAACCAAAACCATACATGTGACTATAGAATGTGCAGATACATGAATATAATTTTCAGATTTTTTTTAATATTTTAAAATATTTGTTTTTAATAAGGCCTTGTTTATTTCTATGGTATTTGAGGGATGGAAGAGGATTATTTCATATCCCGAAATTTCTTCGATAGGTCTTTTACTAGGCCTGGTTTGAAGAAGATAATCACGGAATATCTCCACAAATCCCCTTCACACTAGTGTATATTTGGCTAGATTAAAGACTCTTTATCTTTTAGAAAAGGTATTTAAGATGATTGGAGAGTATTGAGTGAACACCAAATCCTCACATATCCTGAAAAAGTAAACAAGCCCTAAATGGGACATATGCACATTGGATCACGCATGGTTCTACTTCTAACATATGGATCAAATGTACATTTCCAGTGCATGGTTCTACTTCTAAATATAAAACGTTTTCATAGGCTATCTTATACTCGACGCGCGACCGTTCGTCCGATGGTGTTGAAAAAAGAAAAGATAAAAATAGAAGGAAAAATGGACGCGGCTAGACAGCACCGGGTGCTGGTTTGTCCGTCCCAGTACTCAGTCCAAAAAAGGAAAGTATCACGTCCCGAACGTACAAACAACCTCGCGCTACACCTTAAGCATACCTTTTCCAAAAAAATAGAAATAACCCCACGCGAGGTAACCACCCGCCTTAATCCAACCCAACGTGCCAATTAACCTCCCAGCCCACCTCCCTAGCCTAGATGCTTATTATGCATGTCGTACTGTCCAATTTTTCTTCATTCCCGATCACCAAAAACAGTCTCTACCCTGAATAGCCTCTAACACACCCTTCTCATAAAATTACTCACTCTATGGACATAAAGAGGTACTCCTTCCGATCCAAATTAATGTTTTTAGATGTCTAGATTCGGATATATCTAGTTATGTTTTAGTTTTATATACGTCCAAATCTAGACAAATTTCAGAACATTAATTTGGACCAAAGGGAGTAGCTATGTTGTAGATCTCTTGAAGAACAACAATAAGATCATTGAAGATACCTAGAAAGACATCTAAGGAACAACTTTTACAGCTTTGCTGCAAAAATAACCCTGAAAATTGGAGCCCACCAAACGCAGTTCTTTATCATACTAGTAAAAACAGTAGAATTTAACAAATTGTCTAGCAACTTAGTTGTCTTAGCCTGACATACCTGGGACAAGGACTGAATAGTGCATACAACAAGTATGATTTGAGGAACCAAAGAAAGAACCTGTAGGGCACAACGCATGCCTTGGAATCGAGCAACTAATTTATCGTAGATGTCACCCATGTAAGTAACACAACAAGAGGCAGCAACAACTTAGACCATACAAAAAAACTAGTAGTTAGGAAAGTCCTAGGTCCAAGTAAAACACATGAGCATAACTATACAAAATCCCAACAGAGGTATATCCTTGAAATTGGAAATCAGATTCTACCTACCCATAGATTTCCATAGAAAGCACACAAACCTGGAATATTAGTTGGTCGAGCAACTTAGTTACATTGTAGGTACAAGTAGCATACCTGGATCAACTAGTAGGATGAAGTTGCATATGCCTCCATATAAAAGTAACAGAAGATTACAGGTTTGTGATACAAGCTTCAGGCTCCCAGATTTCCAACATGTTAAAAATAATTTAGCGATATGATTTCAGCAACAAAAGATTAACATGGTACTGAATTTGTAGGTGCAACTACTAATAGTTCTAGAACACAAAGCATCCATATCTTTTTTTCGAGAATGCAAAGCATCTAAGTTATCTGGCTTTGTACATAGTTGGCTTTGAACATAGTACCACCACATTGATATAGGGATAGAATTTTCTCCGTTGACCATGTTGATGCTCCGCTCAATTATTCTTGTCACACTAATCTAAAAAATTACAACCATATCAGAATGAAGTAGTATACTTTTTGTCTTGTGCATGAAAATGAATATCATTTATCTTGTATGACCCGGGTTTTGCGACAATATGAAAAAATCCTAATAAACTTTCTCATGTATCAGATGTCAGGTTTGGATCTGATCGTCATTTAAGGATGAAGTTGCATACTGTTTCATATAAGTGTACAAAACAAGCAACAAAATAAGATTAGATAATAGAAAAGGTGCTACAACTTGAGCATGTTGGTAGAAACGAATTACATAGTACTAGTACTCAACTTAGGCATGGCGACAATACAACTAAAATTCCAAGAAAATAGAGAAACAAAAAGAAAACAAGCTAGATTATAGAACACAACTTAGCATGGTGACATAACCCAACTTAAGTAGTACCGATACCCAACTTAGGAATGATGACAATACAACTAAAATTCCCAAGTGGACAACTTGTGCATTGAACAAAGAGAACTAGCTAGACTATGGAACACAACTTAAGCATGGAGGTAGAACTAACTTATCTAATTATAGTACCCAACTTAGACCTGCTGAAAATTCAACTTTAACTTATTTACCACACATACAAAAGTACTCAACTTATGCGTGGTGTGTTCTATTTTCTAGCAATCTTCTTAAGCCAGGCACGCTTGGTCTTTGTCATTTCTTCTTAATAGGCTTAATGGGGTATGGAACTTAGCACTAGGGTGTGTGCAACTTACCAATAGTGATTATCCAACTTAGCACATGGGTGAAGCAAAAATTTAAAAAGCAACTAAGTAGGATTTAGAACCAACTTAAGCATGGTGTAGTAGCAACTTAGTCATGATGAACAAGCAACTAAAAAATGAAAAAACAAGCATCAAACTTTAAAAACATTAAGAAGCAACTAAGTAGGATTTAAAACTAACTTAAGAATGCTGCAATAACTACTTAATCAAGGTGAACAAGCAACTAAATAAATGAAAAGTCAAGTATTCAAACTTTAAAAATATTATGAAGAAACTAAGTAGGATTTAGACCCAACTTACGCATGCTAAAGGAAAAACTTAGGCATGACGAACAAGAAACTAAAAAATGAAAATTCAAGTATTCCAACTTAAAAACATTCAAAAGCAACTAAGTGGGGTTTAGAACCAACTTAAGTATGCCAAAGGAACAACTTAGGCATGATGAACAAGTAACTAAAAAATGAAAATTCAAGTATTCCAACTTAAAAACATTAAAAAGCAACTAAGTAGGGTTTAGAACTGACTTAAGCATGCTAAATGAACAACTTAGGCATGATGAACAAGCAACTAAAAAATGAAAAAACAAGTATTCAAACTTCAAAAACATTAAAAAGCCACCAAGTAGGATTTTGAACCAACTTAAGCATGTTGTAGTAACAACTTAGCCATGATGAACAAGCAACTAAAAGAAATGAAAAACAAGTATTCGAACTTCAAAAAACATTAAAAAGCCACTAAGTAGGATTTTGAACCAACTTAAGCATGTCATAGTAACAATTTATCCATGATGAACAAGTAATTAAAAAAATGAAAAATCAAGTATTCAAACTATAAAAACATTAAAAACAACTAAGTATGATTTAGAACCAACTTAATCATGCTAAAGAAACAACTTAGTCACTTAGTCATGATGAACATGAACTAAATCTTGGCTCCCTACAAAATATTTTTTCGAACAATACTTCATTTAACAAGCTCATGGGGGAATTACTTGTACATGACTTAGGCATATTTAGTAGACAACTTAACAAGTAATAGTGAGTAACTTAATTAAAATGGATAAGCGACCTACGATGGTCAAGGTCCAAGACCAATGTGCTTGCGCCAGGCGTCATGGCCACTGCCAATGGCTCGAGCTCAATCTAGTAAGCAATTCAACTAAAAAAATGTAAATAAATCTCACTAAATGGAATAAATTTATCATTTAGATGATCAGCGGCTTAAAAAAACTCCCATGCATATACAACTTAACTAAGGCGAGTACATAACTTAATTAAAATGAGTACGCAACTTGACCGCTAGAAAAGTGGGGATCTAGATACATCGACTCAGTAGTGGGAGAACACCAACTTACCACCAAACCTTATACAACTATGTGCAACTAAGACATAAACTACTTTTCTCCACAAACCCAAGAAACATGCAAAAGTCAAACCATAATCTACAACAACTCGGTATAGAGAGAACATCAACTTATCAACAGATCTAAATACAGCTTAATAACTTTCATTACTAAACTAAAGCATGCTTCTAAATGCAACCTAGTTAAACCAGTATCCAACTTATGTTGGTTGTTCAAAGGAAAAAGAAAACCTAGGTATGTTGTGTAGTACAAACAGAAAGCAGGAGGTGCCAGAAATCAACTTAAGTAATTACAGTAGCCAACTTAGGCATGCATCTAAATGCAACTTAATTAAACCCATATCAAACTTATGTAGGTTGCTCAAGTGAAAAGAAAATCTAGGTAGGTCGTGTTGTACAAACTGAAAGCATGATGTACAGAAAAAGAACTTAATAACTTTTAGTGGATAACTTAGACATAATTCTAAATGAAACTTAATTAAACATGTATCCAACTTACGCTAGGTTGCTCAAGGGTAAAAGAAAACCTATGTAGGTTGTGTAGTACCCACAGAAAGCATGAGGTGATAAAAATTAACTTAACTAATTTTGGCAGACAAAACTTCGTAATAAATGAAAGGCTGTGTGCATCAATTGATGCAAAGGCCGGGGCTATGCTCCCATTTCGAAAAAAAGTAGACAACTTAGGATTACTTCTAAATGAAACTTAATTAAACTAGTATCCAACTTATGCAGGTTGATCAAAGAAAAAATAAACCATTTAGAACAAAAGTTGTTAAAAAAATCAACATTTAGCAATTTTTAAATATTGACGCTCATCTAGTTTGTGGAAGAGGCATTGGATGGCTCACTTCTGTCCATCAGGTACTTAACTATATCAGTAGCCATAGGCCAGCGTGCTTCGTATTATCTTTAGTCATTTTTTTTGCTAGACTTAAACCTTGTCTACTAGAAAAACAATTATTTAGGTTAGGAGGACATTGCTCGGTTAACCAAAATTAATGGCATGGTAGAGAACAACTTTAGTTAAAGGATGGAAAATAATATAATTTGATCCTAAAACCAACTTAGGGGATGACTGAAATAACTAAGCATGCTGACATGAGTAACTTAATTAAATTCAGTAAACAACTAAACAACATGAACCGTAAAATGCGAACTTAACTATATCAGTATATCATGGCTAATTTTTTGCGTTTTGCCGCATGAGTTCAATTGGCGTCGGAAGAGCCAATGAGGCACCTTCCTGGGTAGCGATAGCTCTTCGACGGTCTTCAGGCTAGGCTTTCATGCACCCTTAGACGTCATCTTCCGTCTCAAGAACCCCGGCCGGTGGTCTCCAAGTTCTCTCCAGATTAGGCTATGAATATCTGCAGTACAAAAGAAAAATCAAGCATCTTGTGGTGCTGATTTCATGCATATTTCAAAAGCTTAGTAATCAAGTATCAAATATACTTCTCCTGAAATTTGCAGGGTAAATAGATGACAACTTTACCTTATCACCGGGTGAGAAACAACATGAATATCTTGTGCAATGCACTGCTTAGGTTTGTTGCTCACTAGCCACAATAACTGAACATTGAGAGTAAGTCAATCTGACTAGTATCCAATATGAATAATCTGCAAACGAGAAACTCATCCGCATGCACGCACACACGGACACACACTGCATGAAGCATGTTGCAGATAGCCTTCCTCGGCCCCATATTTCCGACATATATTCCCGACATTAGGCATGTAACTTGTAAATCCATCCCTGTTCGCGTTCATCTCAGCCAATGCGAAAAGAAAAATTCAAATTGTTAAATCCAACCGGCTACAACAAGAAGACTGCCTCTAGAACATATAGATTACTTGTAAGGCTACTAGTACGAAGGTTGAATCATACAACAACGGGAACATGAAACAACCGAATGATTGATTTTTATTGACGACTGGATACAGTTAACCTGACTAGCAATCTGACGATTTTAATCCAACATTCAGAAACATGTTGCTAAGATCAAAGTTACCCCATGATTCCAGGAACGGAGAATTTCCTTGGTTTTGCAGTTGATGTTACCAAAAAATGCTTGTCGGCTGGTGATGTTCCCGTCAGTCAGCTCCCATGGTAGGCGTAGTTGCCTCCCTGGAACCAACACAACATTGGCGTCGCTGGTGGGAGAACACGGAGGCTCCCCGGGAGGAGTGCTGGGGCACGGCGGCGGAATCCTAGGGAGTGGCGGCAGAATCCCAGGGGAGCGGCGGCGGAAACCATGGGGAACGGTGCCGACGGAACCCATATCCATGGCCTACTGCACGGTGCGGCGGTCCTCCCGCTTCTACTCGTTTCGATTCCTCCCAAAGGATGCGGCGTCCCCGGTCGCCGGAGTTCTCGGCTCTCGCCATCAAAGAGCGACAGAGCAGAAGGTGCCCTGCAGATGGGGTGGGACGACGGGGGTGCAAGGGATGGGAGCAGACGGCTCATCTTGAGGACGAGGAGGAGCAGAAGGGGTGCGAAGGTGGGCGGTGCAGTGGCACGCCATCGGCTGCAGCGCGAGGTGTAGTCGTCGGCGCCGCCACCGCGCAACTGGAGAGGAATGGGGAACGGAAGAAAAGAAAAGTGAGACCTCAGGTGAAAACTTGTCGGAACCGATGCAGACGGGGGCACGATCCAACGGTCAGGAATCGAGGGCTTGACCGAGCAAACTAGCCCTCGAGCACTTTTTAGCACTTGGAAAAATAGAAAGGATTGGGGTCACGGCACGTTCGCCCACTAGAATTTCCGCTTATATATTATGAAACTGAGATAGTACTGTAGTATACTCTACCTAGCTGGCTTGCTATGCCACAAAGTTTTAAGATGGTGCGCTGTCGGTTAAAAAAAAAGATTTAAAAAAAAATGGTGCGCTGTTAAAAAAAAAATTTAACACGCACTGGCTCTGGGGTGCCGCTGTTTTCTGACATGTCACGGCACGACACACGCTAACCGCACCAAGACGGCCGTGCACGTCGGGCGAACGGTGTCGCGTTCGGTCGGCACCGGGTGCAAACGCCACTTCCACGGGGCAGTGGACACGCGCCCTGCTCCGGGCAGCCGCATAGAGCACCCACCGACCCCCACCTGCTACTCGATGGACTCCAAATTCCACCGCCCATCTCCTAGCTCACACTCCGGATGCTTCCTGACACTCCCCACCCGTGTTGCTCCCCAGCTGGCCACCACGTCACTACACTCCCATCACTCTTCACTAGCAAAAAGCGAGGGGAAAATACCACACAGGAGCTCCAAACAGGCTGCCGCAGGAGACTGAAAACCGAGCAGATCTGGAGACCTGGGGCTTCAGCTCCCCAGATCTGCCGGAACAACGAGCACGGACCAAGCAAGCAAAGCTAGTAAAATAATATAATAATATCGTTAGAAATGTGCTCCCTTAGTTCTAAAATATAAGATGTTTTAGGTTCGTGAAGCAAATGTATTTAGACATTTTTTTAGTATATAGGTTCACTCGAATCTAGACACTAAATCATGTCTAGATACATTTGGTTCACAAATCTAAAACATCTTATATTTTGAAACGGAGGAAGTAGTAAGTAAGAAAGAATCCCCTGAGAAAGACGAGGAATTATACAGTGACAAGCCACAGCAGTACTAGTGTGTCTATCTCTCACACACACGCTAGATGTGAGTAGTAGTTCCTAGACTAATCTAAATGGAATGAGCAACCGGGCCCAAAAGAGAGAGCAATAGCTAAAACAATAAGTAATAAATTAACGGCAGTAATAGTGGTGGTAGTGGTGATATCGAGCGGCCATATCAGCGGCGTAGGCGACGGGGATCTCGTCTCCGGGGAGCAGATCTCAGTACAAGACCGCAACGGCTGCCACTGCGGCGGCGGCCCATGTCGCGGCAGGGGCGAGGCCGGTGGCGGCGTTCGGCGGCGGGGGCGAGGCTGCCGGAGCTTCAGACGGTGGCAGAGAGAACATGCCCGGGGCAGGCGCCGGTGGCGATGAGATGGTTGACTCCGGCGCCGGGGCGCCAGCCTTGGGTGCCGGAGCTTGGGCCTTCGGGGCAGGCGCTGGGGCGGAAGTCGGCGGAGCCATCACCGGAGGCTGCGCGGGAGGGGTGGCCAGAGCTGGAGGCGGAGGCGGCGGGATTGGTTGGGCCTTGGGAGCGGGCGTCGGAGAGGCGCCGGGGGCCTGCGCGGCGGCGGCGGTGGCGGCGAAGAGAACAACCATGGCCACTGCTACGAGGTGGAGGCGCACCATGGTAGGAGGTGGCGAGAGCTGTGCTAGGGTTTGGGGTTTGAGGGTGGTGGGTTTGCAAGTGGGAGCAGGTGCTGGCTGCATGTACGGGACGGGGTATAAAAAGGGTGGGAACACACAGATACGCCGTAGACAAGGAGAAACAAGGTTTGGAGACCGATTAACGGCTAATTTGGTCGGTGGGGAAAGTAGAACGAGTTGCCGCATCGGATCACGATCCAACGATTGGAAGAGTATTCCTATTCTGGTCACAAAGACTCATCCACCAACTCGATGCTTAACCACTAGGGCAGATCTTAGCACCATATCCCTTTGGGGAAAGAGGTTCACGAACTCATGATCTAGGGACGCGTTTGGTAGATTGTATGTCATTCTAGCTGAATTGTAATGCTTGACTCAAATCGTATTATTCAAAGGAGATCAGTACATATAGGA
Organism: Avena insularis; assembly: GCA_023614405.1. NCBI lineage: Eukaryota > Viridiplantae > Streptophyta > Magnoliopsida > Poales > Poaceae > Avena > Avena insularis. Next base: position 119,161,762 of record CM042697.1, on the reverse strand, counting down.
GGGTTACAGTGACGTGCCGAAAGAGAGGGGATCGTGATCCTATAGATCAGGATCAGGCCTAGGACTAGGAGTCGGTTACACAATAGTACCACTACAATACGTGACACATGTATATGTTCAACACCCCCCGCAGTTAGAACTACACCTGCGGTGATGTTCAGGCTGGCTTGGAATTCTTGGAAGAGCACGGTTGGCAGCCCCTTTGTGAAAATGTCGGCATACTGGCAGCTGGTCGGTACATGTAGGACCTTGGCTTCTCCGAGGGAGACACGATCACGGACGAAATGCATGTCAATTTCGACGTGTTTGGTCCTTTGATGCTGCACAGGGTTGGAGCTCATGTACATGGCACTGATGTTATCGCAATACACCACGGTTGCGCGAGACAGTGGGTGGTGCAGCTCCTGCAAAAGCTGGCGCAACAGCAGGATTAGGCAATGCAATTTGCAACGGCACGGTACTCGGCTTCGACACTTGAACGGGACACATGTTTTGGCAGCGAGAAGACCAGGAGATCAGATTAGTGCCAAGAAAAACACAAAAACCCAAGGTAGATTTCCGAGTGTCGGGGCAGCCGGCCCAATCCGCATCGGAGTATGAAATGAGATCCATCGAAGAGGTTTTGTGTATTTGGAGACCAAAATGAGATGTGCCGCATATGTAACAGAGAATCCGTTTGAGGAGCTGAAAGTGAGCGTATCGAGGGGCGTGCATGAAAAGGCAAATTTGTTGGACGGCATAGGAGAGATCAGGCCGAGTGAGGGTTATGTATTGGAGAGCTCCTGCAAGGCTGCGGTAGAGGTGAGGGTCAGAAAAGGGAGACCCGTCGGTGGCGGAGAGTTTGGATTGTGTGTCTATGAGAGTCGAAATAGGATTGCAATTGAGCATATTTGCCTTTTCCAAAATTTCTAAAGCATACTGCTGTTGGGAGAGGAACAAACCATCGTGTGTGCGATGCACATTGATGCCAATGAAATGGTGAATGTCGCCAAGGTCACTCATGGAGAACTCATGTTTGAGGGACTCATTGATGGTGGAAAGGAGTGTGGTGGTGCTAGTGGTGAGAATGATATCATCAACATAGAGCAGGAGGTATGCAATAGAGGCACCACGACGAAATACAAATAATGATGAATCACTTTTTGAGGCCGAAAAACCAATGGAGGTGATGAAGGTTGTGAAGCGAGAAAACCAAGCACGGGGGGCTTGTTTGATCCCGTAAAGTAATTTGTTGAGGCGACAAACATGAGTGGAGAGTGAGGAATCAACAAAGCCAGATGGTTGTTCACAGAAAACAGTTTCGGCAAGATGACCATGGAGGAAGGCATTTTTTGACATCCAACTGGTGCATGGGCCAAGAGTTCATGGTGGAAATGCTAAGAACAAGGCAAACTATAACATCCCAAAAATACTAAACTTGGATCATCAAACTCTAATCATCAAAATTAGGGTTAACAAAAACTTTTCTAGAATAAAAATATGAAAGCATGCATGGTGTATGCATTTCATTTGGAATTCTTTTGAACCACCTTGTTTGTGTGTTCCTTTGCTTGTAAATGGATTCTTAGGTGAAATAAACATCATCTAAACAATTTCCAAACTTTTCTCAAAGACAAATAAATCAAAACAAATAAAATAAAGGAATGGTCATTTTAACCAATTTAACTCCCATGCCAACTTTGGTTGGCCCAAACTTTCAGAACTTAACAGAAAATTTTCTGGATCTTTGCACCCCTTGATTGTACTCATAACAAGGTATTAAGGCCCACTTTGTGATTATCCAGAAACTTTCAAATGCATAGTTTAAATGACAGTTCAAAATTGAATCTTTATCATATGAGAAGATCCCACTTTTTCAAAAACCACTCAAACAAGCTCAACTTTCAAAACCCAAGCATCTGCAGACTCACCAGCACCAACCTAGCACACCCACCAAAAATCTTTTCAAAATTCAAAACTTGAATTCTTGTGGCCATTCCATCAAACACTTTGCAGACACAAATCATTAAAATCTTAAACACTATTGTGAGCAGTGATTGAAGCCTAACTTGTCCCCTCTCTAGCTCACAACCATCTTAGTAGATCATCTAGCAAGTTAAACCAAGCACTAGCCTCACTGTAAGCTGGGCAATGACATCAATGGTGAACAGCCGAAGCTCACCATGCCACCCCAGTGGAGACAACAAGCTAGAAGGATATTTAGCCGTGCCAACCTTGTCTGGGAGGCAGCCCACCGTCCACCGCCACTCCCTGTCCCAGCCGCGAGCGTTGCCAAACTCTGGACCACACGCACGGACCGCGTCCAGCTCGCCAGCAACCATGCCGAGCATGCGCCAGAGCGCCACGCTCGACCGACGCCCACAGACCGCGCACCGCCCTCGCCGCATGCATACATGATCGCCACCAACCCAGGAGACCGCCAGACATCCCCGTTCGCTGCCCCATGCCGCACAGCCACCGCTCGCCGTCAAAGGCGCCGCCTCTACCGCGCAGAGCATCGCGCGTTCCAGACCAAACCGCATCGCCCCTACGCGCGCATTAAAGCCGTAGAGCATCGCCAGGAGACCACCAAGCGATCGCCACCGCCGGCCATGCCTCTAGCCACCCGTAGCCACGTCGCCACCGTCGCCTGCCCATCCCGTTCGGTCATGCCGTCGCGACTATAAATAGAGGCCACCCCCAGCCGAATTGAGCACACCATCTCACTCCCCTCTCCTCACTGATCGTGCCACCCCGTTCCCGGAGCAAGGCAAGCAACACTTCACCGGAATGTCACTAGAGCCTACCACTGCTGGAGAAGAAGGGGGCCAGCGATTGGAGCCGCCCCAGGAGAAGCTGCCGGTACCAGGAGGTTCGCCGTCGTCGACTTTTTCGTTCGCCCGCCTCACCGACCCTCGCCTGAGCCTCGGTGAGCCCCCAACGACCCCCACCTGCCGCGCTAGGTTTCTGTCTCGCCGGTGTTGCCCAACGTCGATGATAACCCTCAGCCGTTGTATTAGAACTAGATCGAACGCACCACATCGCCCCATACCGCTTCGCACCCCCTGTCTCACTGACGCGTGGGGATAGCGACTTAACCAGCCCACGTAAGTGCTGTGCTTAGCAGGCCGGCCCAGTATCGCTTCCCGTGCAACCCAGTTATTTGAATTTAACCTTTTTCATTTTATTTCAAACACACTTCTGTACCCAGTTTCAAAAATCAACCTAGGTCGATTCAGTGAACCAAATTGAATGAAACCAATTTTGTTAGAAAGGTCTGGGAATGCTGAATCCAAGCCCGTTAGATTCAAGTCATTTGGATCTGTAGATCATCCATGGTAAAAATAACAAGGCAGAAGCTTTTCTGCATTCAAACATTTTTCAAATTTAAACCATAATAGCTTTTGAGTTGATTCCAACTCTCAAAAATCATATTTAACCATACCTTTCAGAATATATAAAAATATATAGGTTTACTTACAGAAATAATGACCAAGTAATAAAAGAATGCCACATAGGCATTTCTAGCCACTTTAATTAATTAAAACAAAAGAGAAAAACCTTATTAAATTGTGACACCACTTTAAATCACATTCCCATGGGCTAAAATATGTGGTGATGACATGTGTCGACATGATCCCATGTTTGGTTTGGATAATATTAAATCTTAAGTAATTTTTCAATGAGTAGAAATTACTTTTCTAAAAATAAAAGGAATTAAACCAAGCTTTAATCTTGTAATGTTAGTGATGATGCTAGATCATCTATAGGACCCTTGTGTGTGATGAATGCAAGTAGTTAAGTATTGTTTGGTGATTGTGTACCTCGTGTTTATTCATAGACGCTAGTACCGACCAAGGATACGAGGAGGAAAGAGGATACTACGAAGAAGAAGCCGAGGAGAACTTCAACCACTGCTTTGCACAAGGCAAGCTAACCCTTGCAAGATACTCTACTTTAGCAAGCTTTACTAATCAAGTTGACCTATGCAAGCTAATATTTGCTTGCCACCATGCCAACTATATGCCTTAAGCATATGTGATCCTACCCACTTGATAAACCAATCCTAGTTTTACTTACAAGCTTTATACTTTATTTCTTTATCAAAGATTTAACTTCGAGTTGACTTAAGTGACTTGTAGATTCTAGAAAGATATATTGAAGGTTGCATAAAGAGCATAAAATTTGGCCTAAGCTAGAAAATCTTGATGTCATCCTAAGGCATAAGACTGAACTTAGTTGAAACTCCACTAGTTTACTACCCCCCATTAGTGCTTACCCCCACTTGTAGATGCTAGTGCTAAGCATAAAACTTGATCAACATTAGATGGGAATACTTGGTGAAAATGGTTATGAAAACCTTAGAATGATGGATCATTCTACTGAGATGTTTTGACATGTGTTTCCGAACACCTGATGATTTTGGTGATGAAAATGTTGAGGCATGAGCCTTAGCCCTTTACAAAACTGATGGTTGTCTGGATGCGATACCATTCCAATTTTATCGTACAACCACAATACCTGAAGATTGGGTAGGGCTTGACTGGAAACTTATATACCTTAGTATTAGTTCCCTCACGACCAAGGTCTGAGCTGAGGCTACCTTGTGAAGATTGTCCACCTGTGTAGTACCCAAGATGACAGTTGGTCATGGTTGGGAGGCCAAACTCACAGGAGAGATGCTTATACTAGGGCGTGTAATTGAAAGGTTAGGATTGATTATCCGCATACTGAGTATGGTGAATTCAGGATTTGTTCCTGACGGATGTATCGAATATTGTGGTGAAAGTGTACAATCTCTGCAGAGTGTCAAACTATTCGAATAGCCGCGTCCGTGTTTATGGACAGTTGGAGTGGCCATACTGTTCCCCCGTCAGATGTTTTCAAAAGACTTGTGAAATGAATTGGGACTTTGACTTGACCACAACAGGGTTGTGATATGAGATACAAGTTCCTACTTAGGAGTTATAAAATTGTGACTAGCTTCTCTTGCTTCTCAGCTTAGTAGAGATAAATCTGGCTTTTTGCAAAACAACCCTAGAGCTTAGTGTCCTATTACCAAAAGCCCCTTCACTTGTTAGTACTAGTTTGCGAGTACTTAAAGAGTACTCATGGCTTTGTACCTGGCTATTCCCATGGCCAGACTATGAAGAGGAGTACCTGGAAGATGGACCCCAGGAAGGTTACGACAACTAGAATCATCTCCCATCGTCAGCATTGCCTGTGACCCCGAAGATGGAGCTTCGCCTATGCTACCATTATTATTACGTATTCCGCTGCTTGAAGTTGTATTTAGAACTGGATCATGAGATCCTTATCTGTGTAAGACCTTATGTATGGTTTGTAATGGATGATGTACTGTGGTATCCAATTCTGTTATGTCTCGCAAAAATGGTAATCCTGGGATTGCGATGTATGGCATAACAGGCATCTAGGATTAAAAATCCGGGTGTTGACAAGTTGGTATCAGAGCCATCCTAACCATAGGAGACCCTAGTTAGACTGGACGTTTGAATCAAAAGCTTAGTTTCAAAACCAAAGAAAACAAATATTTACAAAAACTTATTCTCATTCTTATCCCTTTGATTCTTTCATGAAAATTCATGTTCCTCAAAAACTCTTGCAAAATACATAAAATTTTGACACACTTGATCACTCTACTAACTTACTCATCCTATATTCTTATAGATGGACGTGAAGTACAACAAGTTTTATTAGTTGGGGAATAGAGGAGACCTTATCGTTGAGAGGGATTTGGACCAGCTTTCGGAACTTCTGGAGCGTCCGCACCCCGAGGTCTTCGGAGCTCGGCTCAATGATCAAGGAGGAGAAGATCTGCAGTGGCTAATTGTTGCAAGTCTCCGAAGAAAGATTGAACCTCCCACTGCTGAGGGAATTCAGTTTACCTTAAGAGAGAACAACTGGCTCGATGGACTTGCCAGGGCCATGCAGGAAGCTCTTTCCCGTTTGTGTGGGCAGAGCGTCAACCAGATCAAGGGAACCCGCTTTGAGTTTTTCCCAAGGCGTGATGCAAATGGACAGCCCCTGGAAGCCCCATACCACCCCGAGCTGAAGACTCAATTGGACCACCTTAGCTTCATGATGTACGATCGTCAGCAGGAGTTGGATAACTGCCGTGACTACTCCAACCACAAGTCTGCCATCATCAAGACGAAGGATCAAACCATCGCCATGCTAGCAAAGGATCGCAAGTCTTGCCGCTGTCAGCTCGACAAGAAGGAGCGCATCATTGCCCGTTTTCGCCACTGTATCTCATCTTTGGAGGAGACCATCCACGAGAGAGACATGCAGTTGGAAGAAAGGGAGAATAGCAGAGAGGATCTTCGTGGAGACCCCTACTCCTATCTCAGCAAGGATGATAATTTTCTGGAGGATCAGGCTATGGACTTCTTCACCGATGAGGATGATTTCGCCTTAATCGATGACGATGAGGATGACGAAGCCACCGATTCCAAGGAGTAGTAGCACTTGAGCACTAGCGTAGTGAGTAGTATTCGGTCCCACTGTATCGTAGTTTTCAGAATGGTTCTTAAAACCATCTGTTTTTCTTTATTGTGGTGTGTGTTGTATCGTGTGCTATGAATGAATGAATGAAAAGCGAGTTGCTAGAAAAATCAGAGTCAAACTTTAAAAACTTTTCAAAATCCCAGAACCTTAGAAATTTCCCTCTTTTCGCATGATCTATCTCAATCTTCAGATGCCACGCGGAGGAAGTGGTTCATCCCCGGACCCGATGTTGCAGATTCTGCAAATGTTGACTTCTGACCACGAAGCTGAAAGAGCGGAACGTCAAGCCAACCTAGCCACCCTGCAACAGATAGCTCAGCGAGCCCACAACAACCAAGGCCACGGAAATCAGGACAACCATGGATCTAAGCTAAATTTTTTCCAGAATACCAACCCACCTGCTTTCACTAAGTCAGAAGAACCCCCAGACGCTAATGATTGGCTAAGATTCATGGAAAATAACCTAGAAGTCGCCGGAGTGGAAGCCAACGAGAAAGTTCTGTTCGCCACCCACTATCTAGCCGGAGATGCCAGTGCATGGTGGAACAGTATTCACGCAATGACCGGAGGCCAGATGATGACCTGGGAGGAATTCAAAGTCAAGTTTAGCAGAACCCATGTGCCACTGGGTTTGATCAAGAGAATGAGAGACGAGTTCAGAGAACTGAAGCAAGGAAGGATGACCGTAGTGGAATACCGTGACAAATTCTTGTCATTAGCTAGGTATGCCCCAGATGAGATAGACACCAAAGACAAGAAGAAAGAAAGATTCCTGAATGGTCTGCATGATGAGATGCAGACAGTGTTAGTCAATATCCCCTTTGCTGATATTGAAGCCCTTGTCGACTCTGCCATCCAAATGGAAGGAAAGATCAACCAAGCCAATGAGAACCACAAGCGTTGCATGATGCATCAGCCAGGAACCCATCAGACCCCAAAGTATCGCCCTAACCCATCTCCAGGATTTGCCCCGAGAACCCACAGACCCCCGATGAACCGTTCGACCTATCCCAACCATGGAAACCCTAGGCCTGGAGGAAATCACAACAACCCCGGCAACTCTAGCAATTTCAACCGTGCCCCACCCAAGTTCAACACCAACAGTGCTGCCACCAACACCAACACTGCCCCTAGGACTAGAAGCAATGTTGTGCCTGTAGCAGCAAAGGACAAGTCGCAAGTGACTTGTTATGACTGTGGAAATAAGGGTCACTACTCCAACGAGTGCCCCAACAAGAAGAATGCCGTAGCCCCCAATGCCAATGCCCCAGCTCAGCAGCAGCGTCGTGTTCAGCCAGGAAGAAGGTTTGCCCCAGGGAATTCGCTCAACCGCAATGGCCGTCTTTTTCTCATGCATGTTGAAGAAGCTCAGGAAGAGCCAGACGTCGTGCTGGGTATGTTTTCTGTTAATTCAGTACTTGCAAGAGTGTTGTTTGATTCTGGTGCATCACATTCATTTGTCACCGAAGAATTTGCATGCACTAGTAAAATTCAACCAACCAAACTGAAGCATGTCATGATTGTTCAAATTTCCGGATCAACCACCAAGGCTAGGAAAATTTGCAAAGCCGTCCCTATCCGAATCCATGGCATAGATTTTTATGCTAATCTGATAGTACTCGGAACTAAAGGTTTGGAAGTAGTACTAGGAATGGATTGGATGTCCAAACATAAAGGATTGATTGACTGTGCCAAGAAAGCCATAACCATGACCAGTACAGCCGGAATATCAGTCGAGCATATATCTGAAACCTTACCTCGCCAATTCAAGTGCAACAAGAGTATAGCCCAACCTACCATTGACCAAGTCCGGATAGTTTGTGAATACCCCGATGTATTTCCAGATGTTTTGCCTGGTATGCCCCCAGATCGGGATATCGATTTTATCATTGAACTAATCCCCGGAACTGGACCCATAGCCCAGAGACCATATAGTATGAACCCGTCGGAACTAGAGGAACTGAAGAAGAAACTGGATTCCATGTTGGAAATTGGATTGATTCAATCAAGTGCGTCACCATGGAGGTCACCTGTCTTGTTTGTGGACAAGAAAGATGGAGGTAACCGTTTGTGTACGGATTATCGGAAGTTGAGTGATGTCACCATGTCGCCATGGGGTAGGGACTTAGTTCTCTTGATGATCTCGAGCTGCATCTCGAACCCCTCGCCGATCCCATCTAGGAATTGGAGGGTGAGGTCCTGGTCGGAGAGAGGCCAGCCGATGGCGGCCAGATCGTCGGCGATGGTTTGCAGCTTGTTGGCGTAGATTGCGATCACCATGTCGCCATGGGGCGAGCTCCGCAGATCCTTACTGAGGAAGAGGTAGCGAGATGACTCATTGTCGAGGAAGAATCAGTGCAGCCATGACCAGGTCGTGGATGCCAAGCTGTCGGGGCCCTGAACAAGGCGATGCAGGTCCTCCGTGAGGGTGTCCATGAACCACAGGGATATGTGAATGTCGACGACGCGCTAGGTGGCGTCGGGCTCGCGTGGCGCCGCGCCCTCAGTGATGTGGTACACCAGCTGGTACATCGTGAGCAGGAAGGAGAGGGTCTGTTTCCACCGAGAGAACTTAGCACCGACGGAGTTGCCATTGAAATCGATGTAGTTGTGGATGTGGATGTTGAGGATGGGATGGGAGGGGAGGGGAGGATTGGGTTGGGTTGGGAGGGTGGTGCCAGAGCAGGGGCGGCGCTGGAGTTGGGGATCATTGGCAGGGATTCGGTAAAGCCGTCAAAGTTTAGGGGGTCGGCATGCTAGGGAGTTGGTGGTGCACGAGGCCTTGGGATTCATTGTTCGAGAGGAGTTTGGGGATCGGAGTCAAGGGGATTGATGGTTTGTTGTTGGTTGTTGCTAGAGGAAGGCATGGTGGCCGGATCGGAGGAAGAAGGAGTTCCTGGGGAAAGAGCCCCTAGCTCTGATACCAAGCTGAATTGTAATGCTTGACTCAATCATATTATTCAGAGGAGATCAGTACATATATGAGGGTTACAGTGACGTGCCAAGAGAGAGGGGATCGTGATCCTATAGATCAGGATCAGGCCTAGGACTAGGATTCGGTTACACAAGAGCACCATTACAATACGTGACACATGTATATGTTCAACAATTCCTGTCTTCCTTGGTTAGTGCTAGGTCTTTGGGCCAGGCTGGGTGCATAGGTTGGACTACTATGTCCATGTTATTCGGTTGTCTTTGTATTACACTTTTGGATCATCTCATACACACTCCTATTGTTTGGTTGTTACAAGAAGCCTTCTATGGTCACCTTGCTCTACCATGTGGTGAGGTCATTGATGACTGGGTTCCTACACCAATAACAGGGTTATTGCAGTACTTGTAGTAGCAAATATTTAAAGAGTTTGTCCCGATTGGAGCTCGGCGAACATGACCCTGCAGCCACGTTGTAATGCAGCCACGTTCGCACCCAAACCGTGGTTTGGAAATAGTCTACTCTATAGGTTGCTAGGATAAATGAATTTAAGATGATTGTAACAACTACTACTGGGACTAGAAGAAAACTAGAACAAAAGTAAAACTAGAAAGGGGTGAATGCAATGAGATGAAATATTAATGCTATTATTTATCAAGTATTGTTGTATATACCAGTGTGTATGATAAGTGATTATGGAATATCTATAAACTATACTTGTGGCGGTCCCTCAAATACTATTGTCTCCCACCGTTGGTAAGTGGCAACTAGACAACTCAATTGTCCACACCCTCTTGAGACATGGGCCATCTCATATAAGAATAGTGTATTAAGGTAACAAGACCAATCAAGGTAAACCAGAGCAAAGGCATTAAGTTCTATGGACAACCGTACTCCTAAGCAAGTGTGCTAGTCACAAGATAACCCATCTATCACTTTGGGGTCAAGCAATTTGCAACACTATTCCTATCTATATCATGAGTGATCTTGGGGGAACTCTGAGCGGTGCATCCTAACTGCTATTGCCTCCGCAAATCACTTATAGCAAATATCCTATTAGTTCTATCCATGGAAGAGCGAAGACTAATGATAAGTTTTGTTACACACTGTGAATCCCTAGTAAATTCCTCAACAATGGATTGGACATCTCCAATCACTAGAATAATAGCATGAATAGAACAATGTAAATAGAAAGCACAAACATATTAATTAACAAGAACACACCACAATTTAATTACTCAAATCATCATAACATTAATAAAAGGGGGTTCAAGCCATGTTACAACCCATCACGAAGACCATGATGGGGAAGGATGAAGGAGTAGCGGCGATGGAGATGGTGATGACGGTGCGGTGATGGTGGCGTCGGTGTGGTGATGGCGGCGTCCTCCTTCTCCTCCTCTTCTTGCTTGGATGGATTGATGGCATTGATAGAGATCTTGATCTTGGTTGATCTATAGAGGCTATGGAGGTGGCAGGGCAGCAGGGTGCCGCCATGGAGGCGGTAGATGGGATCTATATCTTGTATATGGTTGGTGGTGGCTTCCTCCTCTCTCCCTTGACTCCTCCCTTCTTTATATAGGCCTTGGGGGTGGCCTAGGGTTCCCCCAATACCGTCGTATGACTTACGAAAGGTTTTGGACCTTCCGGGTGGCAAAATCCCGTCGTTTGCGACCTTTTTGGCAACTACACGGCGGGAGCTATATGACCGGAATTTTTCTCCCGCTGTATAGTTGGTCGTTAAACCTTCGGGTGTCTTCCGTATTTTGGTCGCCATTTATTCATACAAACTCTGTTTTGGGTGTTATTGGGCTCGTTGGATTCATCTCGACAAGGATTATAACCCCGTGGTCTTGGATATTTATTTTGAGAAGTTGGAAAATTTCACTTTTCCAACCTCTCAAATGGCTAAGTCTGGTCCTGCAGCTCCTCCATACTATGCTCTCTTTGTTCCTTTTGCCTTTGTTTTATCCATAATCATCATCAACACCTACACACATGTCAAAGACAAGGAAGATGGATAAAATTCTACCTAAACTACTAAATGTGAAAAGCTCATATTGAATTTAATGAAAACAAGTAATCATGCATATCAGGCATAGAAATAGTTAGATGGAGCATGATACGATAGGCAAATGGCACAATTTATATAGCTAAAAAGTGTTGTATTATCACAGCCATCAACTTACCCAATCTAGATCTTGCTCGTCCTCGAGCAAAAGGGATCTATAACTTAATGGGTGTGATCTTTCTTATTATTGAAAATCAATGCACTGTATTCTTGTTTTTCCTGCAAGCTCAAAGCAAGAGAGCACATAATCATACAAGGCAATATAAGCTCAGTTATATTATTCCAAACCGCTAGAGATTAGTCCAAAAACTTATATGCCCCATGTCAAAGTTAACTCTAGCTTGCAAGTAGACTTGTGCTTCTATATGCACTTTATTGTATTTTTGTATTTTTATTTTTATAAGGAAAATCTGAACACGGTTAGTTGTTAATCATAAAATAGAGATAGAGTTTTCCAATGATGGCCACTCATGCCATATATTAAAGTCTCTCAAGTGCAAACTTTGATTGTTGAGCTCATAGGAAATCTATTTCTTAGTAACGATACCATTCCAAAAGAGTGGTATATGTTCAATCGAGACTGTGTAGGCTAGTAATGACACTCGTGACCATTACCGAGGTTTCCCTTTTCAGTATAATGATTTCTCATAACGCTCAGAGGAGTATTCGGACTTTTGCTTTTAACGCAGGCCCATGAGAATACCAATGTATACCCAAATATAGCATTTTTGCTACATATGTTGGGCAACTCATAGCCAAACTCCAATAATTTCCTCTTTTTGGATTGTCCAAAGGCCAGCGGAGTTGTTAGCATCTCATGTTGTGCGACAGTGGTGCAAGAAACACATAAAGCAATATCTCACTTTTATTTCCAAGACAAAATTTTGGCATATGTAATCTCGAAACTTTGAAACAACATTTCTTATTTGACAACTCACTTAGTAAGCATCTATTAAGACCACCATTTCCAACACTATGGGGTCATGCTACTCCATAACCATTTACTTAAGACAATTCTGAATAGTGACAACTAGCAAGTTTCAAAGAACTTATTTTTTTTCTTTTCAAAATGCAGAGAACATGGCAATGTATATTTAGAGGATCACAATATTTTTTTCACAAGCTAGATAAAAGTTGGAAAAGGTGCATCAAAGCTATGAATTGTCCCCTATGGGGCCTAACATGAGCAAGTATATCCCTTATATAAATATGAACAAAAACTCACCTAAGCAAGCATTCGAAAATAGAGGGGTACACAATAGCATGAAAACTTTTTAAGATAAAGAACATTGCACAAGACTCTATGCATGCAAAATAACCTCCCCAAGCTAAGAAATTTTCAAATATCGACTTGAGAAGATCATGAAAACAAAAGAGAAAATGCAGTTATCAAAAGAGAGTATAAGAAGTGGTTACCTCCCCAAGCTTAAGTTAAAGCACGGGTGACACATTTTATTGTTGAGGTACTAGTAACCTCTCTTTCGATTGACAAAGAACCTTTGCTTCAATATGTGTTTCTTGATATGGCTCAGTGTGCCTTCCTTGAGAACCTGCTTAGAAACTAAAAACAAAATGAAATATTTTTGTTTTTTTAAGACACGGGTTTAGCTCACAAGTGATAAAAATACAAGTCCCACTGAGTCGGTTTATCAACCTAAGCACCACGATTAAGTCAACAAACTAGTTCTAGAAGATGCCTCTCCTAGATTGTGATGAGGTGCAAGTGAAACAGGATATAAGACACGAGTGTGCAACCCCTATGTGCTTATTAAAAGAGGTTCTAGTTGGAAAGTTTTACCAGACATTAATAGGTAGGCATATTAAATTGAAGCAACCAAGTGTCTCATGCAAGTGTTTGGACGGTTGGCACTACCGTACATGTCGTCACACAAGGTTCAAGTCCCTGCGAAAATAACACAGAAAATAAAATGCATTGGTTTGGTATACGAACAAAGATCATTTACCCCACCGATAAAAGGAAAGTAAAAAAAGGAAACATGAACTTCTATAGAGAATTACAGTCTAGGAAGTTTCTGAGGTAGAACTTTTATTGCTTATAGATATTCGGCTTCCCCTCGATCAAGGGAGAAGATCTCATGTGGAGTTTCGAGGTTTTTAGAGGAAGTAGGGAGAAAGTATATCGAAATTTTGATACTTGGGCTACCTTCCCATAGGGATTTTGTCGTCACACCAATTATACGACCGGAAAAAATTTCCCGCCATATAGTTGGTCGTCAAACGTGTAGTAATCTGAAATAAGAATTCGAAACAGGTGTCGATATCTATACGGCTGTAACTATACAGCCAGACCAAAAAGGTCCCACCATATAGTTGGTCGTTAAACCTTCTATATCCTGGAAACGAAATTTGATGAAGGCATCGATAACTATACGACCGCATCTATACAGCCAAAAAATTTATTCCCGTCGTATATTTGGTCGTTAAACCTTCTGGAGTCGCCAAAATTTACCTGTTTCTTCGAAAATTCTTAATTAACCTGAAACTTAGCAAAACACCATGTTTTGAAAAAAATGACAACTTTAATTTTCGACCAACATTAGCATGTATAAAACGGGATTTAAATACAACCGAGTTATGCAAGACATAGTAACAATAAATTCTACCTTCTGAAGAGACTTCAACAAGATAACTCTAATAGCAATACATGCAAATAATAAAAGTGCCAATATAACATGAATGCAACTAGACTCAAGACACAAAACTAATAAAGATGCGTAATGACTTCAAGGTTGCCTCCCGGGAAGCGCTCTCTTTAAAGCCATAAAGCCATGCTAAGATGCTCCATACATTACCCACCAGGATACCAAGGGATATCAACTCGAGGTGAGATTGTACATACCAGTTTGGAGCATCTTGGAGTAGAGTTCGGTCAGAGTCATACTTGCTTATGGTGCATCGGCATCATATAGATGAACATGTTCTCGCTTTCAAGCGAGTGTTGATGCACCAAGCTTGGTGAACATGCCTTTGTGTATAGCTGCAATGAGAGGATTTGAGATTCATATAAAATTCTTAAATTTTTACCTTGGTTGCCTATGTAGGGGAACACTTCATAGTACTCTTCCTTCGTAGTAGGGAGTTCAGGATCCTGCATGTTAGTATAGCAAGGTTCTATCTCTATTTTATTATTATTAGGGCTCTCCATATGAGTGTCTAGGCACAAGGCCTCCACGGAACAATTATCAACAGTTTTAGCATCATAAAAATCACTACTAGAGTGAGAGGCATCACAAACAAAAGTTGTAGTGTGACTCTCTTTGTCAACCTCACCTTTTTGTTCCTCCTTTTCATCGACTAGTGTTTTAATAGCAATGATAGAATCAAAAGTAGTAGTTGAAGGTGTGAGAGGGTGATCAATCTGTTCTTCCTCCTCTTCCTTGTGCTCCTTTCCCTCTCCGCTCTTTAATGAGTCCTGCAAAAGGTTATCTTTATCCATGGTGGTTCTAGACCGCTACAGATAATATAATACCAATGCATTATTACTTAAATTATCTTCACAAAAGAGGAATATGAGGTATACTGAATTAAAAACTCCATCAAGTGCTTCACATTCAACATCAATATTTCCTAGTCTGAATACCATTTCAGATGCACCTTTGAAAAGAACGTATTCTAATATTTCCAAACTAGCATAGGATTTATCTCTATTATAATTTACTAGAGTAGGATTGTTGGAATACTTACATTGAAAATTAAGGTGGTCATCTATTATACAAATTATGCAATAAGATCCACTATTAGCATGCAACCATAATGAATGTCTTTCCAATTGCTCCAGCAATTTATTTATCAGCTCATGTCTAGCAACGAGGCTTGGTAAATTTCAATCATTTATCTCTAATGCTTGTATTATCTATTGAAATTTTTTTATCTCGGAAGACATGATTAGTAGCAACAGTTTTTATAAGTTTTTGGTTTTGTAATTTTTTATTTTTTTCAATATAAAAGAAAGGAGTAAGATAATAGCAACAAACGAAAATAAACTATGTGCGAGTAGATAACCAAACGCTTTTCTCCCTGGCAATGATGCCAATTTGATGACTGGTTCCTGCACCAATAACAGGGTTATTGCAGTACTTGTAGCAGCAAATGTTTAAAGAGTTTGTCCCGATTGGAGATCGGCGAACACGATCCCGCAGCCACGTTGTCAATGCGGCCACGTTCACACACAAACCGTGGTTTGGAAATAGTCTATTCTACAGGTTGCTAGGATAAATGAATTTAAGATAACTGTAACAACTACTACTAGGACTGGAACAAAACTAGAACAAAAGTAAAACTAGAAAGAGGTGAATGCAATGAGATTAAATATTAATGCTATGATTTATCAAAATAATGTTGTGTATACCGGTGTGTATGATAAATGCTTATGGAATAGCAATAAATTGTACTTGTGGCGGTCCCTCAAATATTGTTGTCTCCCACCGTTGGTAAGTGGCAACTAGACAACTCAATTGTCCACACCCTCTTTGAACATGGGTCATATCGTAAGAGAATAGTGTATTAAGGTGACAAGACCAATCAAGGTAAACCAGAGCAAAGACATTAAGTTCTATGGACAATCGTACTCCTAAGAAAGTGTGCTAGTCACAAGATATCCCATCTGTCACTTTGGGGTCAAGCAATTCACAACACTATACCTATCTATATCATGAGTGATCTTGGGAGAACTCTGGGTGGTGCATCCTAAGATGCTATTGCCTCCGCAAATCAATTATAGCAAATAGCCTATTAGTTCTACCCATGGAAGAGCAAAGACTAATGATAAGTTTTGTGACACACCGTGAATCCCTAGTAAATTCCTCAACAATGGATTGGACGTCTACAATCACTAGAATAATATCATGAATATAACAATGTAAAGAGAAAGCACAAACATATTAATTAACATGAACACATCACACTTCAATTACTCAAATCATCATAACATTAATAAAGGGGGTTCAAGCAATGTTACAACCCATCACGGAGACCATGATGGGGAAGGATGAAGGAGTAGCGGCGATAGAGATGGTGATGACAACACGGTGATGGTGGCGTCAGCGTGGTGATGGCGGCGTCCTCCTTGCTTGGATGGCTTGATGGAGATCTTGATCTTGGTTGAGTTGTAGAGGCTATGGAGGCAGCATGGTGGTAGTGCGCCGCCGTGGAGGCGGTAGATGGGATCTGGATCTTGTATATGGTTGGCGGTGGCTTCCTCCTCTCTCCCTTGAATCCTCCCTCCTTTATATAGGCCTTGGGGGTGCCCTAGGGTTCCCCCAATACCGTCATTGACTTAGGGAAGGTTCTGGAGCTTCCGGGGGGCGAAATCCCATCGTTTACGATCTTTTTGGCAACTATACGGCGGTAGCTATAGCTTAATTTTTGCTCCCGCCGTATAGTTGGTCGTTAAACCTTCGGGTGTCTTCCGTATTTTGGTCATCATTTATTCATATGAACTCCTTTTTGGGTGTTCTTGGGCTCGTTGGATTCGTATCGACAAGGGATACAACCCCATTGTCTTGGATCTTTATTTTGAGAAGTTGGAAAATTTCACTTTTCCAACCTCTCAAATGGCTAAGTCTGGTCCCTGCAGCTCCTCCATATTATGCTCTTTTTGTTCCTTTGCCTTTGTTTTATCCATAATCATCATCAACACCTACACACATGTCAAAGACAAGGAAGAGGGATAAAGTTATACCTAAACTACTAAATGTTCAAAGCTCATATTGAATTTAATGAAAACAAGTAATCATGCATATCAGGCATAGCAATAGTTAGATGGAGCATGATATGATAGGTAAATGACACAATTTATATATCTAAAAAGTATTGTATTATCACAGCCATAAGTTATCTTGATCGGAAGAACACAATGATGAATACCATAGGAGAGCATTAAGAACACACAATCATGAACATGGAATATTCAAAGAATAACATATGAGGAAGAACACAAGCAGGAAGAATACTAGCAGGAAAAACACTAGCATGAATACCACATGCTGGAACAACATTTGAAGAAGGAACACTAGCAAGAATAACACTAGCAGGAATAACACTAGCATGAGGAAGAACAACACAAGAGGTGTGCTATGATCACCTTGATCTACCACATGACAAGAAGACCATATGCATGAAAAACACAAGTAGGAAGAACAACACACACACCAACAATACAAGTATGAACAAAACGAGGAGTAAGAACAACACAATAGTAGGAACTAGTCATAACAATCATCTTAGTATACTAACAGGTGCATCATGATCATTGCCAAAAGAGGACCACGGTTCAACATACCACCATGGTGCCAACCTACCACCATATCAAAAGTGGGTGTCATCCTAACACCACCACCAGTTCAGAAGTTTTTAGGACATAGTTACAACATCAATGCAATAAGAAGTCAACCAAAATTTTCTTGGTCTACTTCAACTTACCCTTGTTAGCCTCGCTAGAATTAAGCATTTCATAGATGATGCACTCGAGCTTATTCTTTACCTCCTCCCATTTACTCTACTTCACTTTATAGTCTCTATTTGTATTCTCTGCACTTTACCCTCGGATTGTCGACAAGTACGCCATAGTGGGTCCTAAAGGAGTTGAGAAGATGGGGTGTGAGCCATACGGTTTTCCGGGAGAGATGATCACAAGTTTACCTAGGTTCAGATCCAACTGCAATGATCGGATCCTACTCCTGCTAGCAACCCAGTAATATATTAGCGAGAGCCGGATGTTACAGTGGATTACAAGAGAGGTTCGCCTATGCGAGTAGGTTATGGTAGATCTATGATCTGGTTGGTGTTTTATGCCCTAAAGGCTCCCTTAGGTCTGATTTATATAGTCACCAGGGCCTAGGGTTACATGATAGACCTATCCGGCTATGCTACAGAGTCGGTAACTAGATACAGGTTAGACTACAAGTAATACTACAGGCCTAAGTCGGTAACTCTTCTAGGCCTTGTCGTAGCTGGAAGTGACTCCTCCTATTTCTCTGACTGGGCTGCTCGTGAAGCAAATCTCTAACCCGTTGGTGGGCCAGCCTGGTCAGCGAGTCCTGTGGGTATACCCGGAAAGTATATCCCCAACAGTAGCCCCCGAAAGTCTCCAAGATCCAAAGTCAAATAAATCGTCTAACTTGATGGTTTCTTCCTCTTGATAATCTTGAAGGGTTCCCGAAAACTTCACCCAGTAGTGTAGGATCCGAGTCTTATTTGATTTGGATATGTCTTCTTGACTTCAGTCATTTTCCTGCTCGTTTCAAAACATGAGCCAGATTTAAAACAGTGACGTGTTGTCTGACAACTTTTTCAGGCCAGGTCTTGTCACTCACAAGAATCCCGTCAGCATGACCATTGGTGGGTATGTTCCTTATGGAACAGAACACCGTTTCAATGCCCGCGCGAGAATAAAGGGGGCGGAGGCGTTGCGAGGAAGCCACCCATATCTCTCCTATACGTGTGGTGTAAATCGTGCGGATCAGCATGAATCTTGGCGCAGATGTTAATAAAAGTAGAGATATCTCTCTCTCCAAGATTCATTCCTCACCGCTCTTCATTGCCTCCTCGTACTCCCCGAGCGCTCCGCATCCTCCCTCATCTGCACATCCAAAAAACCTTAGCGCCGCCAGTTTTTGACCTTCTTCGGCGAGATGGAACCATCATCGAGCTCCGGAGCGGTGGCGACAACAGGCACGGTGGCAACGGACGAAAGGAAGCTACGGGGCCTCTAGGTCCCAAGCGTCATGGACAAAACCGAGCTCCAAGCTATGGAGTGCGAGGGCTACCTCATTGCCGGAGTGTGGCGGAGCAGCGCTGGAGATGCCGTTCTAGCACCACTCGACATCGAGCGAGTCCTCTTCAGAACGCACGTCGACCGCGGCCTCAGTATTCCACCATCGGAGTTCTTCACCAAAGTTCTCCAATATTACGGTGTGCAACTTCATAACCTCCCTCCCAATTCCTTGCTCGAGCTTAGCACTCACGCAGCTCTTAGTGAGGGATTTCTTGGCATTAGGCCGAGTCTTACCCTTTTCTGGTACTACTATGGTACCCTAAAGAACTACATCAGTGTCGATGTTCCTTACACCACTGGCACTCTTAGCTTAGTCCTTAGGAGAAACAAAATTTATCCTAGATTAACGCTAGTGAATTAGTAAAGGGATGGGCCAGAACCTTCTTTTATCATAAGGTTACTCCGGCTCTAAAAAAGGTGGAAGGTCTTTCGGCCTTCGTCAATGGTGCTACTCCCCACAAAGAGTCATGGGACGTAGACGTGCCGGAACATTCTGAAGACTTGATCCTCGCCAAAAGGCAGATTGAGTTTTTGATGAAGAACCAGGGGCTCCGTGGATCCAATTTGATCCACTGCTTGCTGGATCGCTGGATTCAGCCACTGCAGCATCACAGAGAGCGCCTGATGCACACGGTCACCAGAGACTGAAAAGACAGCTCGAGGGTCAGTCTGAATCGCATCCCTGTGAAGGACTACAAGACCCGGATGCAGTTTTCGATCAAGGAGGTGTGAACAAGAAGATCCCTGAAATCTCCATGAAGATGTATACAGCCGACCGACCTTTGACTTCAGTGAGTTTTTCGACTCTGCATTTTGCCTTTTCATCTCGTATCCGACTTTATTTTGCACTGATGTTTTTTACAACTTATCAGCTCAAGCAACTTCCCGAGTCTGAGCTAGCCCCTCTTGAGGGCTATCCCTCATATGACTCGGAAGCGATGGAGGATGACAAGGTGAAGGAAGTTCCTGCCTCTGCTTCCAATAAGCGTAAGGCCAAGGAGACTGTTGTTACCGCTGGCGCACAAGTGTTGTCAGTGGTAAAAAGGTAATCACTTTGTGATCTTTAGTACTGTGTACATTGTTTCTTTCCGAAGCACACTTGACATACATTCTTGTGTGTTTTAGAGCTAGGTCAGTTTTGAAGAGTAAGCTTAAGTCGGAAAGCAAGCCGGCCAAGCAATTGCACCAGCATAAGCTTGCATTATCTCTAGCCGTTCCTCCTCCAACTCCTCGCAGCACTCAAACCTCAGCACCGGAAGCTTCGATCTCTCCCAGTGCTGGTTTCGTTGTCCCTCACGCTGCCACAACCTCACAAGCCCTGGTTACCATTGGTAGCCAGGCAAAATACAAGGGTGAACCCGTCAAGGTTAATGATCCCATGCTAATGTCGCCAGGGAGGATCAACAAGATGGCCTACTCTGCTGCCTCCAGCCTAAAGCGGAAGAAGGATGAGATTCTCAAGCTGACGCAATCCAGTCTTGAGAAACAAGTCCTTACTCCAGAGGCAGCGAGCCAAGAGACGGAGGACGCCAAGCTGGTGAACCTCCTGGACCAAATTTTGGTCCGGGGTCAAAAGATTAAAGCTGGCGAGCTTCCAGCGACGAGTGTTTCTCCCCTCTCCCTTGCCAAGAAAGTGTTCCACAAAATGAAACTTGGATTTGAGAAGTTGCATCTGGAGCACATTGTAAGTTTTCCGATTCTTGTTTGCAGTATTTATTATCATATCCTCTAGCCCCAAGCATAAAGTCGGATAAAGAGCATAGCATAAGATCCGAGTTGGTGCTTATAGGATGCAAAAGAACGATATAGTGTAGCCCCCAAGGCTCGTGCTGGATTTTGACTTTGTTAAAGTTGCATCCCGAGTCTTAGTAGCCGTCTGACGGTATTCCGTCTTTAACTTACAGAAAGTTCGCAAAGAGATTAAGACTGCATCTTGAGAATTCCAAGCTACAGGTTGAAAGAGATGAGGCGGAAGGTAATCTTTTCCGACCATCAACCTGAGCTATTTTTCATAGTAGATTTTTTTAGCCGACTCATATTTTTTTCTTTGCAGAATTGTTAAAGTATTCCAGCAAGATGGTGGAGGAGGCCGAGAACTTCAAGGTCTGCCAAATGGAGAATTATGAACTCCGGGATGAGCTTAAGAAGCTTAAAAATGAATCATAGAAATTCGTGAATGCCATCCTAGAGTCAAGCAATATGGATATTGAGAGGCTCGAGAAGCTGTTGGCCCTTCGTGATAAACAACTTGATGATTTGTGGAAGGACTTCGACAACCATAAGAATATAGCCCAAGCCAGAAAAGAAGAACTGAAGAGTCTCCGAGAGGAGCGTTCTCAGTGGAACCACTATGTACTAGCTAACATTTCTGACTTTACTCTTCCTTTGATTTTTGACTTTTATTTTAGTCAGATTTTGACTTTTGGTTCTTTCCGAATCTTCTGCATATTTGCGACTCTTCTTCCTCTGAACCCCGTCTCGAGTGCATCAAATTGGTCGGAGATGTTCTTTTGGACTTCCGCCAGACTCTTGAAGAGGCTGGCGAGTCGGTTAGACTTTCTGGCTTAAACAACTTGCCAGTGCTCGATATGAGAGACAGAGCAAATGAGATTCCGAAGCTCATTGAGGATTGGAAGATTTCCTATGCTCGGACTGCTGCACAGACCGCCCTCACTATGGTGATGAGTCGCCATAGTGATATGGAAATCTGGCACGTCACCAAGGGCATCGCCGACGAGGACGATGAGGGTAACCTGCAAGACATCAAGACCATCCAAGAATCTTGCTGGGGTTATGCTTGTCGTATGGAGGATATGATGAACTACACGATACCATTCGTCCAATCCGTTGTTGTGCCTCCTTGTCCCAAAGAGCCAGAAGATAGCCTCGTCGAAGATGAAGAAGCGTCCCAGTCTCATGAGCAAGGTGGCGACAATGTTGACTCCATCGCTCCAAGGTATCCACCACCACCGCCTGAATCTGCAACATAAAACATTTGATGCATCATCCTGAACTTTCATTTGGTCTGTAACCATGGGAACAATATACTGTTTTTAAATTGTGCTGGTATGTAAGAACTAATGCTTTACTACTTAGCACTTGTTGTATATATTTTGATGTGTGCTCTAATACGTTGAAAATATATCTATATTTTTGATGTTCCATGCTTGTTTAGCATCTACTTTGCTTTGTCTACACTTTGAGGTGTTTTTATATGTTTTCTGATACTAACCTATTAACAAGATTCCATAGTGCCAGTTGCCCGTTTTCTTCTGTTTTTGGTTCCAGAAAAGGCAGAAAATCAATATTCTTGGAATTGGATGGGACAAAAGCCAAAGTCATTATTTTACCCGGCATGACATGGAACCACGAAGAAGAGATGGAGGAGGACACCAGGGTGGCCACACCCTAGGTGGGCGCAGGCTAGCCCTGGTGGCGCCCATAGGGGGTGTGGCCCCTGGCCCTCCACCGACCTTGCCTCCTTTGCCTATAAGAATCCTCCGACCCAAAAACCCTAAATCATCTGGCGGAAATCCACGAAAACCTCCATAGTGCCCCCGCCACCGAAGGAGAGATTCAGGAGACAGAAAGTCTCTGTTCCGGCACCTTGCCGGGACAGGTAATTGCCCCCAGATCCATCTCCATCGATCTCCACCACCATCTCCATCGCCGTTGCTGATTCCCATGATGAGGAGGGAGTAGTTCTTCCTCGAGGCTAATGGCTCTACCGGTAGCTATGTGTTCATCTCTCTCTCTATGCATGATCTTATTGTGATCATGATCTTTGTAATCAAGTAGATCTACTCTACTACTCAAGTGCTTTAATAGATCTCCGGCTCTCCCCACGTGTGTGAAAGTGACAACGTGCACAACGTGGTGGCACTTAGGCTAGAGTCTATATAAATACTCAAGTGCTTCAATAGATCTCTGCTCTCCCCACGTGTGTGAAAGTGACAGCGTGCACGCCGTGGTGGCACTTAGGCTAGAGTTCATAGATATTTATCATGAGTATATTTGGAGTTGGATGTCTTTATGAAATTGTGGTGTTTGTTGGAACCATCTAGCACTCAAGGTGACAGTGTGGGGTTATCTAGATGGGGAAGGCGGACTTTGAGGAGTGCTGTTATAGCCCTACCATGGATTAGCGTGTCCAACCGGAGAGTAGTTCAGGGTAGTATCATGAAGAGAATATATTTATTGAGAGTGTTCACTAGTGAAAGTATGATCCCTAGGCCTTGTTTCTAAACATTGAAACACCGTTTGCATCTAGATCTGTTGCATGTTTGCTTGCTTCCATCTTTATTTCAGTTTGCCTTTAGTCTCTCCCACATCAACAACAAGTCAGAAGCTCTTTTCTGGCACCGTTACCACTTGTATTTCACTATCTCTTCGCCGAACTAGTGCACCTATACACCTAACAAGTGTATTTGGTGTGTTGGGGACACATGAGACTTCTTGTATCTTAATTGCAGGGTTGCTTGAGAGGGATACCTTTGACCACTTCATCCCTGAGTTCGATAAACCTTGGGTAATCCACTTAAGGGAAACTTGCTGCTGTTCTACAAACCTCTGCACTTGGAGGCCCAACAACTGTATACAAGAATAGAACTGCGTAGACATCAAGATCTTTTCTGGCGCCGTTGCCGGGGAGGTAAGGTAAAAGGTACTCACATCCTCCAGTGTGAGTGCTCAAAGTTATTTCCTTTAGATTCTGCAATTTTGTCTTTTTCTTTCTTGTTTTCACTAGTTAGGCTTAGTGGAAAACAACAACAAAATTAGAGAGCTTTATAGTATTTATCTTGAGTTAGGACATGAAGTGTTTGAAGAGAAAATTAATAAACCTATGGAGATTTATTTGCATGCTAATAGCAATGTTATTAGTATGAATTCTTTGAACACCATTATTGCTAATACTATGGGAAAGTCTAAGCTTGGGGAAGCTAGTTTTTATGAAAATGATCTTTTTAGTTCCCCAGCTTTGGAAGATTGCTATTATATTGTTTATGATGATACTATACCTCCAATATATGATGATTACAATGATGATATGATATTTTCAGTCCACCTACTATTGAAGAAAATAATAATTATAATTACAATATGCCTCCTATATTTGATGATTATGGTGATGAGAATAATAGTGATAGCTATTTTGTTAAATTTTCTCCCACCACAATTAATAAGAATGACTATGCCTATGTGGAGAGTAATAATTATTTTATGCATGTGGCTCATGATAAGAATGTTTTATGTGATAGTTATATTGTTAATTTTATTCATGATGCTACTGAAAGTTATTATGAGAGAGGGAAACATGGTTTTATGTATCTCAAGAATATTAAGTTTCCCCTCTTTATGTTGAAAATTTTGAAGTTGCACTTGTTTTGCTTTCCTGTGCTTGTTGCTTTGTGCTTTCATGACTTGTTTCTTTACAAGATTATTTTGCATAGGAAGTGGGTTAGACTTAAATGTGTTTTGAATTTGCTTCTTGATGCTCTCTTTTACTTCAATTGATATTTCTTATGTGAGCATCTTCTCAAACTATCATGCCTAACTTAAAGGCGTTAAAGAAAAGTACTTCTTGGGAGATAACCCAATAGTTTTATTGAGTCTTGGAAGTTATTAATTCTGTAATAACCTCTCATTATCCTTTTTATTTGATTTTTGTGCCAAGAATAACCTCTAATGAGAGGGAATTAAGATTTGGGAAAGTGTTGTCCTAAAAAATATTTTTGTGTTTCGCTGTAAAAATTCATGTAAAATCTCTGTATGTCGGATTGAGCTGTAATGTTCTGAATAAATCCCCCAGGTTATTCGATAACTTTCGTTAGTTCAACACTTTTCGATTTGAGCAATATAAGGTCTTCTAAAAAATTGGTTTTTACTTGCTCGTCTGTTTTGACAGATTTCTGCCATTATTTGCATTTGCCTCTTTATTGATTTCTTTTAGAGTTCTCTTTGGTAAATTGAGCTTTTTAAAGGGAATTGCTACAGTAGCTTGTGTCTTTAATGAAAGTTTTGCTATTTTAAAACTAAACTGCAAAGGTTTATTACTTTTGAATGCACTAATGTTGCTAATGAAGATTGTGTGAAGTTTTGTATGAAGGAAAAATTTCAGGTGTAGGGAAAGAAATGAGATGAAGAATGGACAAAAGCTCAAGCTTTGGGATGCCACCCCATGTCACCCCAAGAAATATTCAAGAGGTACAAGCGTCAAAGCTTGGGGATGCCCAAGGCATCCCCTTCTTCATTAATAAAAATCTCAGGTCTTTCTAGACACTTCGTTTTTATTGTTTCATGCACTTTTGTGTTGTTCTTGGAGCGTATTTGTTTTTGTTTTTAGTTTTATTTTTCTTAGTTTGCTTGAGTAAGATGGTTGGATCCCAGCATACTTCTTTTGGAGAGAGACACACTCTGTTTTCATTGCCTAGAACACTCTAGTTTTCACTCTTATTGTTCTGTGAGTGTTCTCCTTTGCTAGCACTGCGTCTAGCCTTAGTTTTCTTGTGCTTTCAGCTTAGAACTTTTTAGTTCTTCTTTGTGGATTTGTGAGACAAGCTCACTGATCTTTATTAATTATTATCTTTGTGAGTTGTTTTAAATAAGTCGATTGGTGTTGGAAAAGAGTAGGAAGCTTCATGCTTAAGTGGTACAAAAAGAGCTTGTTTAGACTGTGACTTAGACTTTATCATGTCATGTTAGATGTTGCTTCGACCTTATGCTTAGTGATTATTGCTGTAGCATGACTTGTTACAAACAATTGAGATTGCTTAATGTGCCTTGAAAGAATCATACGTTGTTTTAGCATACAAAAGCATAGTATTGTGGTATTCTCCTTTGATGCTTTGTTTGGGTTGACTTGGCACATGCTCACACCATGTTATGACTATGAAACAGTCACCTTATCCTCTATGATCATTTAGTTTTTAACTTGTGGTACCACTTTATGCTTTGATTAGTAACGTTTTGTCACTCTGCATGATTATGGCCATTATTGCTCTCTTAGTTGGTTGCTCCCAGTCTTTTGCTATCCTCCACTTGTATTGAGTAAGCTCTACTCATGCATCCAACTCCCAAGAAACCAAGTTATTCCAAAGTATCCACTATAAATTCCATGGATTTATGTATATGTGTTAGAGAAACGCCTGGGCCGCTAGCCTAAGTCATGCCTAATCATGGTGGAAACTTGCAGCGTCACCATAGTGTGCAATCTATGAAGCATTCTTCTTATAAAAAAGAGATAGAAAAAAAGAGATTGAGAAAAAGAAAAAAAAGATGAGAAAATAGGAACGAGAGAAAAAAGCACCATTTTCCCATGGTAAATAAGAAGATTGCTGAGATGCTTATTGTTTGCTTGCCTTGTCATTTTTATTATGGGATAGCTCCTGTATGATGTGCAAGGGGTACCCCATTGGCGGTTCTCTATGATACAGATGTATTTACTATGACAAGAACTTGCAAGTAACTGAACTTGAGTAGCATGAGGAGTGGCTCTCGTATTCAAGGGACATGAGATTGCCAACTTATACTTTGTCAAGCATATACTCCATATTTTGTTCACTTTAACCTTAATCACTTCAAGATGCTTATTGACGAGGTTTAATCTCGTCAATGCCTATTGTTATGATCTTGGGTTTTGGAGAAGCTGGGGATGTTGGAGATCGCGGAACGGTTAGCAAACAAGAAACACGGGGACACGAAGTTTACCCAGGTTCAAGCCCCCAGAGGGAAACCCCACTCCTGCTTGTCTGCTCTTGATTACGGCAGAACCGAAAGTACAGGGGTGCGCAGATGCAATCTGGCGTGGAGGTGTGTATGCAGTGGTATGCAAAGTGCCCTCCTCGTTGTGCCCTCCTAGCCTTTATATAGAGATAGGCAGGTCCTAGGCACAGATCGAGTCGGTTATAGGTTTTAGGGTTTGCCCCTTTGAATATTCTATCTACTCTAGTCTTGTTCTCCAAGGATCCAAAGGCGTCATGGGCCCTGGCCACCCGAAAGTCTTCATGGGCTGGCACATGTTCTCGTGGGCCTTCCTTGGGCTGGACTAGGTATGCTAAGATCATGTACCCGCAGGGTATAACCATGTTAGTAGCCCCCGAGTGTTTAGTCAAATCGTAGATTCGGCTGAGGACTCTTTAATCCTTCGGGTGAAGCTACCTCTGTTTGTCTAGAGAATGATTTGAGTGTGTAGGGATTGTTGATGCGTGTGCCCGACTATTCCGACAGATCAGGGTCAGTTAAATGTCTTAGGACAAAACAACACGATCTTCTTTAGATCCGAGTCCCTCGACTCGAACCCGGAACATATGCTGGTGTAATTCGACTCAGGCCGCGGAGGACTTACAGGAGTGGAATTCCAATGAATTTTAAATGATGTACCCAACGCGTCCGTCGGGATTTTTCATCGTGCCTGTTGGCACGGATTCTTACTAGCAGAGCGTAGTCGTGTGCGTTGCCAGGCCATCAGATGATATCTGTAGGTCTTATCTTTGTGTCGCAGACACATCATCCAAATGTTTATCACCGTGGAGGTGTTTCGGGTGGCCAAGGAGGATGTTACTCACTTAGCGTTAATTGGGGCAGAGTTGCCAAAAAGTTTTTGCATGCTGATCCGAAGGATCGCAGTCGAAGAATTCATAGGGTGCGCGACCAGCGCTCCCTATGGGAGTAGCCCCCGAGTGTTTGTTCGAGTCGCAGACTCGAGCAGAGACTTTAATTCATCCGTTGTTTGGCTTCAGGTCCATAGGACACAAATTTTTTGGATGCTTGAATCCATCCTCCCTATGGGAGTAGCCCCCGAGTCCGTAGTGGAGTCGCAGACTCGACGTAGGACTCGAAGAAGAGTTCCATGGTATAATGCTTTGATTATTTTTTGGGTGCGCGGCCAGCGCTCCTGATAGGAGTAGCCCCCGAGTAGTTAGTCGAATCGTAGATTCGAGTGAGTACTCTTAGCTGTGTAGCCAAAGAATTGTAACCATTGCTAGTATAGCTTTTGATGTCATCAGTGCTGACGATCGGTGACCTCAAGCGTTTGCGGTGCCAGAGATGACTTGACTGGACGAACATGGGTCCCACCTTCTGACTTTGAGTTGACTGGTCACGCGCGGCGTGGAGATAATTACGGCGTCGCCTCGATTTCTGTGTGTAGTGGACGACGTGTGATTGCCATTGCTGGACGGTTATTTGGATCTTGATGTTGGCTCTAGGTCTTCCCGATGGACGGCCGTCATGCATCGTCCTCGTCCTTATAATCATTGGGGAAAAGTTAGTTTGTTTTCACCGCGGCCATTCGTGTTTCACTGTTCCCATCTTCTTTGAGCTTTTCTCGCCGCGCGCTAGAATTTCTTCGAATCTTTCCTTCCTTTTTTCTGCGTGCTCATCGTCGTCATCGTCGTACTGTGATGGGGAAGTCCAGAAAGGCCTCCACCGCAGTTGGTACCAGTGTTGCCGCCGGTTGCAACAAGGGTTCCGCCGCCACTCACGTCACGGATGGTGGCTGGCGGCGATCGGAGACGCGTGAGGGTGACCTCCGCAAGCTCCGTGAGTGGGGTCTTATCTCGCAGGATAGGGAGGCCGTCAGAGTTCCCGGCGACGAGGTAATTCCCCGTCCTCCCACTGGGTTTTGGGTTGTGTTCATCGCCTTTGTCCTTCGGGGCCTTTCTTTCCCAATCCACGATTTTCTCCGTGGATTGCTTTTTCTTTATGGCATCCAGCTTCATCATCTTTCACCAAACTCTCTTCTTCATGTCGCCTATTTCATCACATTCTGTGAGTGCTGGCTCGGTATCGAGCCGCACTTTGGCCTCTTCCGGAAGCTCTATTCCGTGAAGAGGCAATCTGGCTCCGATGGTTTTATCCCATTGGCGGCTGCATCATTTCCCTTAGATCCAACTTTCTCTTCTTCTCCTTTTCTATGTCCGAATCTGTTTAGTACTGGCGGATGCGATGGTTTTACATCCGCGACTCCACAGTGGCCGGACAGGACTTTGGTCTTGCTCCTTTTGACCCCTCCTAGAAAATCAAGCCGAAAAGGTCCTGGAAGAACCACATCTTGGATGGCGAGGTGGTGGAGATAGAGGGGCTCTATCATCAGGTGGAGGATCTTTAGTTGATTCCGGATAAAGAGGTGAACGGTGTGGATATCATACGCACCTTCATCAAACGTCGGGTGCAGCCGCTCCAGGCTAGGGCGCACCCGATGTTCCTTTATTCTTGTCGCCACGATCCAACTAGGGTTTCGGCTGAAGAGTTCTCCAGGGGTATCTTGACAGGATTCTTTAGCCGCTGCTAAAGTTCAAGGCTAGAGAGGATCTCCCGGGGAGGTCGCTGACTCCTCCATTCGCCTCCTCTCGTCCAGTTCCACAGGTGTAGATCTGGGGCGTGCGCGTAGCGCTTTTTTCGACTGTGTTTTTCTTGCACTTGGTTGTGTGCTGAAAGTTTGTTTCTTTTGCGCAGGAGTTCAAGGTACCGGGCATGTCGCCGCCACTACCCGAACTGTTTCCGGATGCACCGGACAATCAGGTAGTGGACTCCATGTCTGAGCTTCCTTCGGCGCGGTCGCCGGCTGAGGAGACTTCTGAGTCTAGCGAGGAGCAGACTCGAAAGCGGACACGGAGCTCAAGCGAAACGTTGGATGCTTCGACTCCACCGACTCCTAGGAATCCGACATGCCTTGAGCGTCATAGTGGGGGTCATGATGGCTCTTCCTCTCCTATTCCTTCCGTTCCCGTGCGGGCTGTGGCACCGCAGCCGCCGGCAAAGCGGAAGAAGGAAGAGAAGAAAGAAGAGAATAAGGAAGAGAAGAAGGGCAGGAGGACCCCGCCTGTCTTCGACTTGAGCGATCTCGACTCGTAAGTTTTCTTCAGTTGCTTTTTGCTTGTACTTGGCTGACTTTTTCTATTTGTAGCCACTCTTCCGATGGATCCTTTAGCGATGGCGCTCGGGAGATGGTGGGGGAGTCAAAAGTTGTTCCTCCTCCTCCTCAGACGGTGGCCACCTCTAAGGGCGCTTCTCCGAACCCTTCTCTGCAAGAGGCTCGGGTGGTTGTCCCCCAGAAGACTATAGCCGGACCTTCGGAGTCGCCGTCTAACCACGAAAGTGTTTTTGTTCTTGCCGCGGGGGGAGCCCCCGAGTATTTTCGGATGATCTGCTTATCGTTTTTGCTTCGTGTCTCGGGGGGAGGCCCCGAGTCATCTGTCGGATGATCTACTGATCGTGCTTTTATTTTCTTTTGTACGAGCCTCGGGGGGAGCCCCCGAGCGTTCTTTTCGTATGTGTAATTTGCCTTGCTTGTTCCTTGGGCGCAGCCCCCGAGCCTTTCTTTTGAAAAGTTGTGTCTTGTTGCAGCATTTTGTGTAAGGTGCCAACCAGCTAGTGCAGCAGCACCTGGTGTTGGAGGCCAGCTTCAAGCAGCTTCAGGGTACGTTCATGAGTTGGTCTTTTTTCGTCTTCCTCTGCTTCCTTTTTCCTTCTATCTGATGCATGATCTTTTGTTTGCAGAAGATAACAATACAACCCTCAGTGAGCTTGATGATCTCAAAAAGAGCCTTGGGCGAGCGGAGAAGAAGGCCGAGGACGCAGCTGCGGCCAAGGAGCGCCTGCAGCAGGAGGCTATGAACCGCGAGGAACAACTCGCCACTGCTGCGGCCTCGCACGAGAGGGAGGTAGCCGACAAGCTGATGGCTGATGCCAAGGCTATTTCCGGTGAGTGGTTTCGTATGGTCTTTTTAGGCTTCCTTGTCTTTCTTTTGTTACTTGGTTTTCACGTTGCTTCTTCCGTTTGTTTAGAAGCCGCAGGCATCGAGTTTGATCGCGGTGCTCTGGAGCACGGAAGTGCTCTGGATGATGCTACTGCGGCGGTCGAAGACCGCTACAGTACCGTGGTCGGCTCACTCGCCAAGGCCAAAGAGGTTCTTGGGCGCTTCTACAAGGAGCTCGTCCCCAAGGGCATCGCCCTCGAGGATCTCGACTCGTTGGAGGATGCTCTGTCAGCCGATGCGCCTGTAGCGTATAAGCGCAAGTAGAAAGACATCTGTGCATCCGTGCGGCTGGCGATGGCCCTGTTGTCTGGAGCGGAGCTGGATCTTCATCAGGTCACCTCCCATATGCCAACGACTGCTGACGGATCCGAGGTAGCCTTCGCCCTCTACGCTGCCCGTTTTAAACGTTATGGGCCGAAGTTGATTGACTTGCTGGCTAAGTACGCGTTGAGGCAGCAGGGGGAGGCCAAGAGTAGGAAATCCGGATCCGAGGCTACTCAGGATGCAGCTTCTTAGGCCTTGTAGTTGTAGGATAGCTTTTCTTTCTTTTGTTGTAATTATGTCTATGAACAGTCCTTGTGCAACGCATTGGCTTTTTGCTGCATATAATGAATCTTCGAGCTCTTTGTTCATTCGTGTGTTTATTCATATCACAACCTTCTTTTCCCCTAGGGACCTTCGGGTGATGATCCTGTTGACACTTCGTCTGCGCCGCAACTGCGGCCATCTTTGGATGGTGCGTCGCAGCTTGTGTTTCTTCGTGATCGCATTCGTAGTCTTGAGAAAGAATTGCTTGGAGTGCGCGGCCACGCCGATGTTTGGAAATCGAAGACAGAGCGAGGCGCTGGTAGAGAGGAGTATTTGATGGGGGAGTTGCGTCGTCTGGCCGAACAGATTCAATGTAAGTTTTTCGAGCTGCTGCTCATTTTTTCGGATGCGGCTGCTGGCCTGTCATCTTACTTTGCCATTGTTTGCAGGTGCTAACCTTGTTCCTAAGGAGGAAAAGGAGCGTGTTGCTGTTCGGATCAACTGCTGACCCAGCAGGACATGGAGGCCGGCGGCTTTTTCTGGATGGACCGCGATCGTGCCCTGGTCCTTGCGACTGTGCAGGATCGTGTTCACCAGGTGTCGCGGGAGCTGTGTCAAGCGAAGACTTTGTTGGCATCGGTTCTGCATATGATGTTTCCCTTGGATGAGGCACCATCGGCTCTCTGGGGCCTGCTGGCGAAGTTTCGAGATGTGCATCATGTTAGGGAGCTGGTGCGGCATCAGCTTGTTGCAGGTGTGAAGGCTGCTCTTTCCCTTGTTCGGCTACATCGTCCTGATGTAGATCTTGCTGCTGTGGCAGCTGGGCCGCCTCTTCGGCCGGATCGTGGTGTGTGGGATATGCGTCCACATTATGCGGCTGTAAGGCAGTATGCCGAACAAATTGTAGATCTCTTTGAGCAGCGTGCGCAGGTGATTCTTCAGAATAGGTAGGACCTGTAAAAAGATAGATGTAAAATTTGTATGTATTCGACTGGGCGTGTTATGCCCTTTTGTTGTAAAGGTTTATTGTTGTTAGCACGTGGTGCTTTGTTTGTATGCGTGCCCTTTTCGTTAGCCTGACGTGCTCAGCTACTCAGGTGTACACGCGTTTTTCTCAGTCGACGAAGTCGTGAGGTGAGGGGAGCCCCGAGTGTGTTGTAGTATGAAGAAAATGCGAATAATAGACAAAATATTTGGGGCAAGACACTTAGCTTTATTCATAGCGTAAGGAGGAGGTACATTGTTCGGCTGAGTAGCCTTGGCTGAATAGCCTTATTGAAAGTAAAAAGAGGGAGGTAGCTAGGGGTAGAAGTGTCGCAATTGTGCGACGTTCCATGGGTTGGAGTATGCGACTCCAGACTCCACGTGCTTGAGGCGATAGGCGCCACCTAGGATGACTTCAGTGACGATGTAGGGTCCTTCCCAGGGCGACTCGAGTTTCTTCGGTCGCTCTTGCTTGAGTCACAAGACTAGGTCTCCTTAGACGAAGGACCTTGGGCGCAGCCGACGGCTGTGATAGTTGCGGAGGCTCTGTTGATAGACCGCTGATCGAGCCACGGTGATGTCGCGTGCCTCGTCGAGTGTGTCAACGGCGTCTTCGAATGCGGCCATCGATTCGGCCTCGCTGTAGGCGACAACCCGTGGGGCCTTGTGGCGTACCTCTACGGGCAGCACGGCTTCGGCTCCGTGCACCATGAAGAAGGGCATGTAGCCAGTTGAGCTGTTTGGCGTCATGCGCAAGCTCCAGAGAACAGAGGGTAGCTCTTGTGTCCAGGCTCCTTCGAGTCGCTGGAGTGGGCTCATGAGGCGCTTCTTGATGCCGCCACCGACGAGGCCGTTGGCCTTTTCGACCTGCCCGTTTGTTTGCGGGTGCGCCACGGAGGCGTATGTGATGTTGATTCCGAGGTCTTCGCAGAAGTCCTGGAATTCTTTGGAGATGAAGTTCGACCCATTGTCGGTGATGATGCTGTGCAGCACGCCGAACCTATAAACAATGGATTTGAAGAACTTGACGGTCGTTTTGCCCTTTTGTTTAGTAACGGGCATGGCCTCGATCCACTTGGTGAATTTGTCGACTGCGACCAGGAGGTAGACGTGGCCTCCTTTCGAGGACTTGGGTAGTTTGCCGATCATGTCGAGGCCCCATTGGGCGAAGGGCTAGGCCAAGGGTATGGGCCTGAGCTCCGATCCTGGTGCGTGTGGTTTATTTGCGAACCTATGGCACCCGTTGCACCTTTGGACGATGTCCTTGGCGTCGTTCATGGATGTTGGCCAGTAGAACCCAGCTCGTAGAGCTTTGGCGACAAGGGCGCGGCTACCCGCATGATGGCCGCAGATGCCCTCGTGGATGTCTTGGAGGATGGTTTTGCCGTCGCCGATGGTGATGCACCTTTGGAGTACACCCGAAATGCTGCGCTTGTACAACTCACCATTGATGATGGTGAAGGCCTTGGACCGGCGAGATATGCGTCGGGCATCTGTCGGGCTGTCAGGCAGCTCTCCATCTATCAGGTACTTGAGGTACGGCCTTGTCCACATTTCTTCGACTACCATGACCTGCATCAGGTTGACCACTGCGACCTCTGTGTCGAGTTTTTCGGGTCCTTCCTGACCATCGGGTAGCGCAGCCCCCGAGTGCTCTGCTTCTTCGGGTGATCCCTTTGGGAATTTCCTTTTGATGGATGGCACGCAGATCTGTTCGAGGAACACACCTGGTGGCACCTGTGCGTAGGTGGAGCCGATGTTGGCGAGTCTGTCGGCCTCTTCGTTTCTTTCTCTCCCAACGTGCCGAAGCTCGCAACCGTCGAATTCTCCTTCGAGTGCGTTGTAGAGTGCGCGGTACGCAATCATGTTGGCGGCGTGTGCGTCGCACTCGTTCATCGTCTGCTGGACGACGAGGTTCGAGTCTCCGTAGATGACCAGGCGCGTCGCGCCGCATATCTTGACCATCCTCATGCCATGGATGAGGGCTTCGTATTCGGCCTCATTGTTGGAAGCTCGAAATTTCATCCGGAGGACGTACTTCATCTTGTCGCCCTGCGGGGAGGTCAGTATGACGCTGGTTCCTGCTCCGGCCTCGCGCTTGGAGCCGTCGAAGTTCATCGTCCATGACATTGTCATATCCGGTGTGTCTGGCAGCTGCAGCTCCATCCAGTGGACGAGAAAGTCCGGAAGGACCTGAGACTTGATCGCGTGGCGCTTCTCATAGACAATGTCTAGAGGTGACAGCTCGATGCCCCACAGGGCCACACGTCCTGTGGCTTCCGGGTTGTTTAGGATGTTGTTTAGGGGTGCCTCGTTGACGACCATCACCTGATGCTCCTGGAAGTAGTGGCTCAGCCGACAAGCCATCATGAACACGTCGTAGGAGAGTTTCTGGTAGTGAGGGTACCTCTGCTTTGTCGGCGTCAATACCTCGCTGAGGTAGTAGATTGGGCATTGGACCCTATGGGTCTTGCCTTCTTCAGGTCGCTCGAACACCAGTACGGTGCTTACCACCTGGTGTGTGGCTGCTATGTATAGCAGTAAAGGCTCGCGCTCCTTTGGTGTGACCAAGACGGGTGAGGTAGAGAGCAGCCGCTTTAGATCTTCGAATGCGTCGTCCGCTTCTAGCGTCCACTCAAATTTGTCTGCTTTGCGTAGCAGCTGATAGAACGGCAGAGCCTTTTCGCCCATGCGGCTTATGAACCTGCTCAACGCCGCGATTCGCCCAGCAAGCTGTTGGACGCCTTTGAGGTTCTTTGGCTTCTCCATGGCCATTATGGCCCGGATTTTCTTCGGGTTCGCTTCGATTCCCAGCTGGGAGATGAAGTAGCCTAGCAGCTGGCCAGATGGGACGTCGAAGGCGCACTTTTCTGGGTTTAGCTTGATCTTGTATCGATCAAGATTATCGAACGTCTCGCGGAGATCGTTGATGTGCGTCTTGGCCTCCCTTATTTTGATGACTATGTCGTCGACATAGACTTGGATGTTGCGGCTGATCTGGTCCTTCAGGCATGCCTGCATGCAGCGTTGGTACGTGGCGCCTGCGTTCTTTAGCCCGAAAGGCATTGTGTTATAGTAGAACACTCCGAACGGCGTGATGAATGCCGTTTTCTCCTGATCTTTGACCTTCAGTCGAATCTGGTTATAGCCTGAGGTGGAATCGAGGAAGGAGAGCTTCTCGCATCCTGCAGTCGAATCGATGATCTGATCGATCCGAGGGAGAGGGAAGTGATCCTTCGGGCAGTGCTTGTTCAGCGATGTGAAGTCCACGCACATCCACAGGATGTCCGTGTCCTTTTTGGGGACCATCACGGTGTTGGCGAGCCACTCGCTCTCCTTGATCTCCCTGATGAATTTTGCATCGAGTAGTCTGTTCACTTCGACTCCGATTGCTTCGGCCTGTGGTTCGGACAGTCGTCGGATGGACTGTTTGACGGGCTTGGCGTCTGGAAAGACGTTGAGTGCATGCTCGACGAATTCCCTGGGAACTCCTGGCATGTCCGCAGGACACCAGGTGAAGATTTCCCAGTGCTCACGGAGGAATTCGATGAGCGCGCTTTCCTATGCGGGACTGAGGTCGTTGGCGATCAGCGCCGTCTTGGAGGTATCCGTCGGGTGGACCTGCACCTTTTTTTTATGTTGACGGTGGAGTCGAAGGACATGTCTGGTGCGTTCTGTCTTGCGACTGGGGGTGCCCCATTGTCTGTTACCTCGCGGAACCTTATGAGCTCCTCCTGCATGCCGAATGACTGGGAGATTCTATTGAAGTCCCTGTCGCAGTGGTCCGATCAGGTGAAGCTCCCGTGGACCGTGATGACGCCCTTGGGTCCTGGCATCTTGGGTAGCAGGTACGCGTAGTGCGGTACTGGCAGGAATCATGCGAATGCCACATGCCCGAGGATGGCATGGTATTGAGATGGTCAGTCCACCACCTCGAACTCGAGTCGATCGCACCAGAAGTTATCCGGCTTGCCAAAGATTACATCGAGCCATATCTTTCCCAGGGGGAATACGGCCTTCCCTGGGACGATGCCATGGAACGTTGTATCGGATTGTTCCAGGCTACACAGCGGGATCCGCATTGCTGCTAAGGTACTGGAGAAGATCAGATTGATGCCGCTGCCACCGTCCATGAAGACGCGGCTCATGTCGAACCCTCCGATCTGCGCCTCGAGCACCAGGGCAGCATGACCTGGGCGAGGGACCTGGCAAGGGTGATCCGAACGGCTGAACGTGATGCAGGACTCCAATCTGCTGAGGTACTCAGGGATGGCGGGTGGAACGGTCACAACCAGATTAATCTGGTGGGTGATTTTCTTCTGCACCCTGTTCGTTGGGCGCCCTTTTTGGATCATCAGTGATCCTTTCGGCGCGGGGTACCCATGCCCACCGTTATTCTGCGCGGGTGCGATTGGGTGGTTTGAAGGTCCCGTAGGTGGTGGTGGAGGAGCTCTATGTGCGATATCACCTAGTGCGGGTCCGTTCCCGTACCTAGGGTTCGGGGCTTGTTGCCTCATCTGGGACATGCTCTCGCTGAGTTTCTGGAACTCGTGGCAGTCCTTGAGCATGTGGCTTTCCTTCTTCTTACCATCCTGCTTGTCGATGTAGAAGTGGATGGTGCATGGACCCGACAATTTGTTGTATGTTGAGGGTCCGTCGTCACGGCCGCGATGTTGCCATGCCTGCGTTGGGCGTCCTCCATCACGGAAGTTACTTCCACAATATCCGCCGCTGCTGCGGTTGCCGTCGCTGCGGCGGTCGGCATAGCCAACCGCGACCATGTCGAGTTCGTCACGATCGTCGTAGACGCGCGATCATCTCTTGCTACGGCGTTCACGTCGCCGGCCGTAATCATCTACCTCCTCCGAGTGTGCTCGGTGGACGGAGTCCTCCCCTTCGACCCACCTATTGGCAATGTCCATGAGGTGGTCGAGTGTCTTGGGCTTGACATGCCCAAGCTCTTCCTTGAAGTCCTGGCACTTGACGCCATCCTTGAAGGCGTCGATTGCTCTCTCCTCAGAGATGTGCGTCGCGGAGTTCTTGGTGTTGGACCAACATAATATGTATGATCGAATGGATTCGCCCGTTCGTTGGGTGCAGGCCCGTAGCTCTTCGATTGAGGCTGGCCTCTTGCTGGTTCCTTTAAAGTTTTGGATGAAACTGTACGCTAGTTCCTCCCAGCTTCGGATGGATCCCGAGGATAGGCTGCTAAGCCAGATACGGGCTGCGCCTGTCAGCTGTAGTTGAAGGCATTGCAGGGCGGTGTGCTTGATTCCGCCGTGTAGCTTGACGGACGACAGGTGGTCGCTGAGCCACGCCTTGGGGTCCTGTGTGCCGTTGAACTTCGGAGTGTCCGAAGGAAGATTGAAGTTTCACGGCATGCGTGTCCGCCGAACGGATCTGCTGAAGCATCGGGCTCCACAGAGTTCTCCTTCGTTGTCATCCTCCTCGGATTCGGATGAGCATACGCGCTTGGCGCGCGCTTTGTCGATCTTGCGCTGGGTGAGCTCGCTTCGAGTGTCGTAATCGTGGTTGCGATGGCGCGAGCTCTTGTGCCTTCGAGGAAGGTCGTGCTCTTCATCTTCGGATGAAGCCGTGGGGCTGCGGTTGAACCTAACCGCAACCTTCTTCTTTGGCTCCACGGGAGCTTCTCCGTGGAGCGCAGCTCCAATGAGTCCTAGTTAGGTAAGCGCGGACTTGTGCATGGCCCTTTTCGGGTCCCCCACCGGAGGTGGATGGGACGCGAGGTATGTGGTGGTTGCCATGATCGCAGCTTGCAGCGTCTTCGGGATGACGTTGCCGTTGGCATCCGTCTCCATGAAGGACGTGTTGAGGGCCTGAGTCACCTCGCGACGTGCCTTGGGATCCATGTTCTCCGTGCGAGAACGGTGCTTGTTGCCATGGTTGCCGTGCGAGCTGGAGACGCCCATGGCGGAGAGCGCAGCTCACCGCGCACTGGATTTTGAGGCTGCTTGCTTGCGTTTGTCAAGAACCTCTTGCATCTTCACTTGCTTCTTGTGCTCTTAGATTAAGAGTATGTGGTATGCCATCAGTAGGTCCCGTGAGGCATCCATAGACGGGATCTTGTTGCCAGCGACGGCTTCGCGTGCTTGAGCCCATCCTTCCTCGCTGAGGTGGATGACCCGATCGGTGTCGTCCTTGTTGGGCGGGGGGACTGGCTTCTCCTGTTCTCGTCGTTTCTACCCTACGGGTTGGTTGGCGGGTTGTGCTCCTGATCCACGTCACTATGTATGACTGCGACGCATTGGTAGAGCTCGTAGATTGGATCGCTACTGCCGTAGCTTTCGGATCTGGAACCGTAGGTTCCTTCCTCCGATGGTGGATCGCACAGATCTAAGTTGCAGCTGCTGCTGTCATAGGACTCATCTGTCGATGGCGATGTGCGTAGCACGGGGTGCGGGACCCATGAAGCGGGCCTAATCGACGGCAGGGGCACCCGCTCTAGGAGGCGGAGAGTGCCGGTCTGCCCTACCTGGAAGCAGAAACTCTCGAATAGGATTTCGAGTCCGTCGCCAACGGGCTCAAAGTCCTTTAGGGTGGCTAGAAAGTGGGCGGTGAAGTCGAAGGCGCCGAAGAGGAGTTGACTCTCCGTCGCCGCGGAGTTGTAGATCGCTTTGGTTGGGACCATCACGATCGCACAATCAGCACCCCTAGTTCCCACAGACAGCGCCAATTGACGAGGTTTAATCTCGTCAATGCCCATTGTTATGAGCTTGGGTTTTGGAGAAGGTGGGGATGCTAGAGATCGTGGAACGGTTAGAAAACAAGCAACACGGGGACACGAAGTTTACCCAGGTTCAGGCCCCCAGAGGGAAAACCCTACTCCTGCTTGTCTGCTCTTGATTACGGCAGAACCGAAAGTACAGGGGTGCGCAGATGCAATCTGGCGTGGAGGTGTGTATGCGGTGGTATGCGAAGTGCCCTCCTCGTCGTTCCCTCCTAGCCTTTATATAGAGATAGGCAGGTCCTAGGTACAGATCGAGTCGGTTACAGGTTTTAGGGTTTGCCCCTTTGAATATTCTATCTACTCTAGTCTTGTTCTCTAAGGATCCGAAGGCGTCATGGGCCCTGGCCACCCGAAAGTCTTCATGGGCTGGCGCATGTTCTCGTGGGCCTTCCTTGGGCTGGACTAGGTATGCTAAGATCGTGTACCCGCAGGGTATAACCATGTCACTTATGATAGGGGCAATGAGAGCTGAAAGCTAACAAGTACCATAATTTTTGGAAGCTCTTTATGAAACTTGAAATCCCTGCTTCCCCTTTGAAGGGCCTTACTTCCACTTTATATTGAGTCTCCACCTTCTATCCTTAGGCACCAATTAAGAGAGCATAGTTGCCATTCTTAGTTCTATGTGCATTGTCCCAAAACTTATTGATTGATTCATATTGTTGATATTGCTTGTTCTTGAACTATTTGTATCTAGTCACTCTTATGAACTTTGAAGGTGTCCTATGCATATCTTTTCTACTCCATGAGGGACAAGCTGAATGCCACTATGCCATGTTTTCTATATGTGAAACAAACAAATGACTTTCAATGCATGTTATTCATGAATATTTGTTTGTAACCTTTCATGTTGCATGCATAGTTACTATGTCCTATTGTTAGAACTTCATCTTTCATGCTCATGTTTAGAGTTCTTTGATCCCATCTTTCAATGCTTGCAAATGGTTTGATCTTGATTTTGCTGGTGCATGTCACCTCAAAAATTATTATTTTTATCACTTACCTACTCGAGGACGAGCAGGAGTTAAGCTTGGGGATGCTTGATACGTTGAAAACGTATCTATAATTTTTGATATTCCATGCTTGTTTAGTATCTACTTTGCTTTGTCTACTATTTGAGGTGTTTTTATATGTTTTCTGGTACTAACCTATTAACAAGATGCCATAGTGCCAGTTGCCCGTTTTATTCTGTTTTTGGTTCTAGAAAAGGTAGAAAATCAATATTCTCGGAATTGGACGGGACAAAAGCCAAAGTCATTATTTTACCTGGCACGACACGGAACCACGAAGTAGAGATGGAGGAGGACACCAGGGTGGCCACACCCTAGGTGGGCACGGGCTAGCCCTGGTGGTTCTCACATGGGGTGTGGGTCCCCTGGCCCTCCATCGACCCTGCCTCCTTCGCCTATAAGAAGCCTCCAACCCAAAAACCCTAAATCATCTGGCGGAAATCCACGAAAACCTCCACAACGCCGCCGCCACCAAAGGAGAGATTCGGGAGACAGAAAGTCTCTATTCCGGCACCCTACCGGGATAGGGAATTGTCCCCGAAGCCATCTCTATCGATCCCCACCACCATCTCCATCGCCGTTGCTGATTCCCATGATGAGGAGGGAGTAGTTCTTCCTCGAGGCTAAGGGATCTACCGGTAGCTATGTGTTCATCTCTCTCTATGCATGATCTTATTGTGATCATGAGCTTTGTAATCAAGTAGATCTACTCTACTACTCAAGTGCTTTAATAGATCTCCGGCTGTCCCCACGTGTGTGAAAGTGACAGCATGCACAACATGGTGGCACTTAGGCTAGAGTCTAGATAAATACTCAAGTGCTTCAATAGATCTCTGCTCTCCCCACGTGTGTGAAAGTGACAGTGTGCACGCCGTGGTGGCACTTAGGCTAGAGTTTATAAATATTTATCATGAGTATATTTGGAGTTGGATGTCTTTATGAAATTGTGGTATTTGTTGGAACCATCTAGCGCTCAAGGTGACAGTGTGGGGTTATCTAGATGGGGAAGGAGGACTTTGAGGAGTGCTGTTATAGCCCTACCATGGATTAGTGTGTCCAACCGGAGAGTAGTTCAGGGTAGTATCATGAAGAGAATATATTTATTGAGAGTGTTCACTAGTGAAAGTATGATCCCTAGGCCTTGTTTCTAAACATTGAAACACTGTTTGCATCTAGATCTGTTGCATGTTTGCTTGCTTTCATCTTTATTTCAGTTTGCCTTTAGTCTCTCCCACATCAACAACAAGTCAGAAGCTCTTTTCTGGCACCGTTACCACTTGTATTTCACTATCTCTTCGCCGAACTAGTGCACCTATACACCTGACAAGTGTATTGGGTGTGTTGGGGACGCAAGAGACTTCTTGTATCTTGATTGCAGGGTTGCTTGAGAGGGATACCTTTGACGAATTACTCCCTGAGTTCGATACACCTTGGGTAATCCACTTAAGGGAAACTTGATGCTATTCTACAAACATCTGCACTTGTAGGCCCAATAACTGTCTACAAGAATAGAAGTGCGTAGACATCATGCTCGAAAATTTCTTAAGCACTTTGTGCTTACACTTTTCGTTTTATCTGGCTTTCTGCCTCGTTCCTTTCATGAGCCGGCCAACCTTTAGCACGGAAACTTTGCCGAGTTAATGGATCACAATTGCTAAACCAGTTTAAACTCAAAAACAGAGCCGGCCTCCAGTACCAACAATTCATTACTTGGAATATGCCCGCGTCTAGGCAATCAGATAAAAAACCAAAGAATAAACACAAAATTAGATTTACACCTAAGGTAACATTTTTATGGATATTCAAAAATCATAACTAGAACAAACATGACCTTAAAGTACTTTCAAGCATCCTGGGATTTTTGAAAAGGACATGCTCTTTTGGAGATAAGATGGCAAAAAACTTCTCAAAAATAATATATGAGGAAACCAATACTTTATTTCTCTTTGAACATGTACATATATGATTACAAGGAAATATAATTAAGAATAGAAGGACGTAGTTGTGCAATATTACATGGACGGTATAATTCATCCGGATCTTTGCTACCGCCAGTGACGAGGTTCGATATCGTCAATGCCCATTGTTATGGACTTGGGTTTTGGAGAAGATGGGGATATTGGAAGTCGCAGAACGGTTAACAGACAAGCAATATAGGGACACGAGATTTACCCAGGTTCAGGCCCCCGGAGGGAAAACCCTGCTCCTGCCCTCTTGGCCTTTATATAGATAGGCCAGGTCTCAGGATAGGTCGAGTCGGTTACAAATTAGGGTTCATACCCTTTGAAATTCTATCTAATCTAGACTTGTCCTCCAAGGAGTCAAAACCATCATGGGCTTGGGACACCCGAAATCTTCATGGGCTTCGTGTCCTTGCGTGGGCCTTCCTTGGGATGGACCAGGTATACTAATGTCATGAACCCGTAGGGTATATCCATGTCAGTATCCCCCGAGTGTTCAGTCGAATCGTAGATTCGGCTGGAGACTCTTCAATCTTTTGGGTGCTTTATAGTTGAGCCTGCTTTTCAAGGAGAAATGTTTGGTTCATAGGGATTGTTGATGCGTGCGTCTGGCTCACCCGACGGATCAGGGCCAGTTAACTGTCATAGGACAAAACAACACGATCTTCATCAAACTTGAGTACACGGACTCGAATTTGGAACGATTGCTAGTGTGATTCGACTCAAGACGTTATGGTCTTACAAGAGTCAAATCCTAGTGATTTTCAAGTAATGTACCCGACGCTTCTGTCGGGATTTTCATCATGCCTGTTGACATGGGAGTTTACTGGCAGAGCACGGTCAGGTGCGTTACCAGGCCATCAGACGATATCTGTAGGGCTTATCTTTGCGTCATAGACACAACATCCGAAATTTTATCACCGCGAAGGTGTTTCAGGTGGCCAAAGAAATTGCTTTTCACTTAGCGTTGGTTTGGGAAAAGTTGCCAAAAAGATTTTGTCGTATTTGATCTGAAGGATCGCAGTCGAACAATTCATAGGGTGCACGGCCAGTGCTCCCTATGGGAGTATCCTCCTGAGTGTCTGTTCGAGTCGTAGACTCGAGCGGAGACTTTAGTTTAGTTTTTTCAGCATAAGTCCGAAGGACACAATTTTTTCGAATGCGCAACCAGTGCTCCCTATGGGAGTATCACCTGAGTCCGTAGTGGAGTCGCAGACTCGACGTAGGACTCGAAGATAATTTCGAGATAACATTACCTGTGTAATTTCTCAGGTGCGCGGCCAGCGCTCCTGATAGGAGTAGCCCCTGAGTACTTTCTCTAATCGTAGATTTGAGTAAGTACTTGGATTATCAGTCGAAATCTTTGAGCCGTTGATGGCTTTGCCTTGATGACGTCAGTGCTAGCGATTGTCGATCTCATCCGTCTGCGGCAGCAGAGATGATGCAACGAGACAATCGTGGGTCCTACCGCCTGACTTGACATTGACTAGTCATGTGTAGACGTGGCGAGAATTACGGAGTCTCCTCGGTTTCCATGCATAATGGACGGCGTGCTGGCGACAGTTCGGTGTAGTGCTGACACGTGTATGGTGAGATTTGAGTGGAACGCTAGGGCTTCTCAATAGATGGCTCGTGTTCATCGTCTTCGTCCTTTTATACCGTAGGGAAACATTGATTTCTTTTTACCCTTCGTCATTTGCTCATCTCCATCTTCTCCATTTTCGTGAGTTTTTCTGCCCTCCGTTGCGCACTAGACACTCTCCACACCTTTCCTTCCTCGTTCTTGCGCTTACACCTTCGCACTCGCCACTTCAAGATGGGAAATTCGAAGAAGACGGCAACTGCTGGAACCGGATCGAGCGTTGCTGGCGCCGGCAAGAAGGTCGCCGCTACGGCCCGCGCCACTGATGGCGGATGGAAGCGTACGAATATGCGCGAGGTGGATCTGCACAAGCTGCACGATGCTGGGTTGATCTCCAAGGAGAAGGATGACGCCATCCTCCTAGGACAAGAGGTAATTCCTCGCCACCCGAAGGGTTTCGGGTGATGTTTTATGCCTTCGTTGTCCGAGGCCTTTCTTTGCCCGTCCACGAATTTCTTCGTGAACTCCTTTTTTTTCTACGGGATTCAGTTGCATCATTTGTCTCCCAACTCTCTTCTTCATATTGCTTGTTTTATCACTCTTTGTGAATGCTGGCTTGGTATCGAGCCACACTTTGGCCTCTTCCGGAAACTCTATTCATTGAAGAGCCAGTCCGGCACCTGCGGTGTTTATCCGCTTGGCGGCTGCATCATTTCCATTCGCTCTTCTGTCCAATTCTTTTCCTTCTCCATTTGCGAGTCCGTCCAATACTAGCGGCGGAAGTGGTTCTATATCCGCGATATCAAGTTGGACAAGTAGCACTTTGGTCTCGCCCCTTTCGACTCCACCCAGAAGATCACCCCGAACAGGTCGTGGA
This sequence comes from Avena insularis, assembly GCA_023614405.1. Classification (NCBI taxonomy): domain Eukaryota; kingdom Viridiplantae; phylum Streptophyta; class Magnoliopsida; order Poales; family Poaceae; genus Avena; species Avena insularis. The sequence goes on along the minus strand of CM042697.1, from coordinate 119,117,008 downwards.
AGAACGACGTCTTAGAGGGTGAAACAGCGGAGGTGGATAAGATCTACCAGCACGTGGAGGCACTCTAGATGGTGGCTGGCAAGGAGGTCAACAGTGTCAACATCATCTGCACCTTCCTCAAGCGTCGGGTGCAGCCGCTCCAAGCGAGGGCGCACCCGATGTTTCTTTATGCTGGCCGGAGCGATCCGACGAGGGTTTCACCTGAGGAGTTAGCTTCGGGTGACCTTGATAGAGTTCTTTGGCCCCTGCTGACATGGTTATACCCCACGGGTACACAACATCAGCATACCTAGTCCATCCCAAAGAAAGGCCCACTGCAAGATATGCGGCCTGTGGAGATTCCGGATGGCCTAGGCCCATGACGCCTTCGGATGCTTGGAGAACAAGACTAGAATAGATAGAACTTCAAAGGGAAAACCCTAAATCTGTAACCGACTCAACCTATGCCCAGGACCTGCCTATCTATATAAAGGCTAGGAGGGCACGGCGAGGAGGGCACCTCTCACTGCATAGACACCTCCACGCCAGATTGCATCTGTGCACCCCTGTAACCTTCGGTTCCGCCATAATCAAGAGCAGACAAGCAGGAGTAGGGTTTTCCCTTCGGGGGCCTGAACCTGGGTAAACTTCATGTCCCCGTGTTGCTTGTTTGCTAACCGTTCCGCGATCTCCAACATCCCCCTTCTCCAAAACCCAAGCTCATAACAATGGGCATTGACGAGATTAAACCTCGTCAATTGGCGCCGTCTGTGGGAACTGGGGATGCTGATTGTGCGATCATGACAGTCCCATCCGAAGCGATCTACAATTCCTCAGCGATAGAGAGCCACCTCCTCTTTGGTGCTTTCGATTTCACCGCCCACTCGCCGGCCACCCTGAAAGATTTCGAGCCTGTAGGTGACGGGCTTGAGATTCTGTTCGGGAGCTTCTGCTTCCAGGTGGGGCAGATTGGCACTCTCCGCCTCCCAGAGCGGGTGCCGCCACCATCCATCAGGCCCGCTTCATGGGTCCCACCCATCAGCATGCTACACACGTCGACGCTGACAGACGAGTCCTATGATAGAAGCAGCTGCAACTCAGATCTGTGCGGCCCTCCATCAGACAAGGAATCTACAGTTCCGGATCCAGAAGCTGCAGCAGCAGCGATCCAATCTGCAGGCAATACCAATGCTCTGTGGTCATCCATGGCGAAACGAAAGGGTAGCCAAATTTTACTAATCCCAACCCACCACCAAATCCACCGCCCAACCCGCAGGCTAGGAACGGAGGAAATGGAGGGCAGCCGCCCCTCCAGCCCAACAAGGGCGACGCTGCCGCCTATCAGAGGATCAACCTCAAGGAGGACGGCTGGCGCCAGGCACACGAAGCTATGGCGGGCAACAAGATCCTACCTGTGAATTCCTCACGGGACCTGCTGATGGCATACCACCTCCTCCTCATAGGCGAGCACAACAGGCAGGTGAAGCTGCAGGAGGAGCTCGACAAACGCAAGCAAGCGGCCTCGGAGTCTAGCAAGCGGCAAGCTGCACTCTCCACCGCTGGAGGCTCCAGCTCGCACGACAATCACGCCAACAAGCACCGCTCTCGCACAGATAACATGGACCCCGTCGCGTGACGTGAGGTCATCAAAACCCTCAACACGTCCTTGATGGATATGGACGTCAACGGGAACGTCATACCGAAGACGCCGCAGGCTGCGATCATGGCAGCCACCATGTACCTCGCATCCCATCCACCTCCGGTGGGGGCCCCGAAGAGTGTCATGCACAAGTCCGCACTAGCCGGACTCAGACTCGTCGGAGCTGCGCTCCACGAAGAAGATCCTGCGGAGCCAAAGAAAAAGGCTACGGTCAGATTCAACCGTAGCCCCACACCCTCATCCGACAAAGAGGAAGACGAGCACGACCTACCTCGACGAAGCAAGAGCCCAAGACGTCGCAGCCACGACTATGATGCCTGGAACGACCTCGCCCAGCGCAAGGTCGACAAGGCACACGCCAAACGGCATGCTCAACCGAATCCGAAGAGGATGACGACGGAGAACTGTGCAGAGCTCGATGCTTCAGCAGATCTATTCGGCGCACGCGGATGCTGAAAAACTTTAAGATTCCTTCGAACACTCCGAAGTTCGACTACACGCAGGATCCTAAGGCCTGTCTCAGCGACCACCTCTCGTCCGTCAAGCTGCATGATGGCAGCAAGAACACCGCCCTACAATGCCTTCAGCTGCAGCTGACAGTCGCAACCCAGATCTGGCTCAGCAGCCTGTCCTCAGGCTCCATCCGAAGCTAGGAGGAGCTGGCGTATAGTTTCATCTGAAACTGCAAGGGCAGCAGCAAGAGGCCAGCCTCAATCGAGGAACTGCGGGCCTGCACTCAACGTACGAGTGAATCCATCCGCTCGTACATCTTGCGCTGGTCCAACATCAAGAACTCCACGGCACACATCTCCAAGGAGAGAACAATCGACGCCTTCAAGGATGGCGTCAAGCGCCCGGACTTCAAGGAAGAACTTGGGCATGTCAAGCCCAAGACACTCGACCACCTCATGGACATCGCCAACAGGTGGGCAGATGGCAAGGATTCCCCCCACCGAGCACATTCGGATGAGGAGGATGAATACAGCTGCAGACGCGAACGCCGTAGCAAGCAAAGATCGCGCGTCTACGATGATCGCGACGGACCCGACATGGTTGTGGCTGGCTACGCCGAATGCTGCAACGACAACAACCACAACAGCGGAGGACACCGTGGAGGCAACTTCCGCGACGGAGGACACCCAACACAAACGTGGCAGCGTCGCGGCCGTGACGACGAACCCTCGGCATACGACAAGTTGTCGGGTCCCTGTACCATCCACTTCTACATCGACAAGCAGGATGGCAAAAAGAAGGCCAGCCACATGCTCAAGGACTGCCGCGAGTTCCAGAAACTCAACGAGGGCCTCATTAAAATGTGACGCCAGATCGTAAACCCTAGGTTCGGACCCGCACCTGCACCAGGTAACATCGCCCATGGATCTCCTCCACCACCACCTGTGGGACCGTCGAATCCCGCAATCGCACCCGCGCCAAACAATGGAATATGTGGATATCCACCACCAAAATGGTCCCTCATGATCCAGAAGGGACGCCCTACCAATAGGGTGCAAAAGAAGATCACTCGACATGTTAGCCTCGCTGTAACCGCTCCGCCCGCCATCCCTGAGTACCTCAGTGGCTCGGAATCCTGCATCATGTTTGACCGTTCGGATCATCCCCGACAGATCTCTCGCCCAGGTCATGCTGCCCTGGTGCTCGAGGCGCAGATCGGAGGATTCGAGATGAGCCGCGTCTTCATGGATGTCGGCAGCGACATCAACCTGATGTTCGCCAGCACCCTCGCAGCGATGCAGATCCCACTATGCAGCCTAGAACAATCCGATACAACGTTCCACGGCATAGTTCCAGGGAAGGGCATATATCCCCTGGGAAAGATATGGCTTGACGTCATCTTTGGCAAGCCCGAAAACTTTCGGTGTGAGCGGCTCGCGTTCTAAGTGGTGGATTTGTAGGATTCGCAGCATGGAAAACAAAAAAATTCCTACGATGGGAACAACTATGTACCAAGATCTATCTACTAGTTACAAACAACGGGCAGATGTATATCCGTAGAGAACATACCCTTGAAGACCGACAAAGCTTAACGAGTTAAACTCGTGGTGGATGTAGACGATCTCTTGCCGATCTCAAGATCGAGAGGAAGTCCTAGCGCCGCAAATCAGCAGCGCATCCGTGCTCGCACACACGTACAAGACACCAAGAAACCTATGCCTCCTCGCTCCAGCGATGCAGCCGAAGCACAACTCTTTCTTGCCAAATAGCCACCGAGAACATGTATCTCGCTAGTCCGAGACCATGGGGGATAAATTCTAGACGGGGAGAGAGATCCTTCACGAGGAGGTGTGAGTGAGAAGTGAGGAGGGGGTGCCTTTTATAGGAGGGGGAACCCCAAGGGGGTGGCCAGCGCATGGGGGCTGCCCCTTGCCCTCCCCTCATTCATGTGGGTGGACACTCCACTCACAAAAATCCTTTCAATTCCCTCCACTCAAAAAGTTTCTACCAAATTTAATGCAAATTCTCATTAAATAAAACTCCTTTTATTTATTCAGAATTTTGTCAATTACTTTAATGACAAACATTCACATATAACCCCTTGCTAGTATTTCATTTCACATGCAAAAACACTTTCTGCAATTTCACCCGAAAACCTGTTTCGGTATCTAGTGAAATAAATTCTTGCGCTTGTTATTCTTTCCGGCATGAAACCTTTGCTCCAATTGGATGTCGGTGTCTCTTAAGTGTGCCACTCTACGGTTCGTGAATAATGCGGACATGATCGAGACCCTTCTCCGATCAATAATCAGAAGCAGGATCTGGAGACCCATACTGACTCCCACACATTCAACAATGACTTTCTTGTGATCGTCGGAACCTTTTACGCTAGTATCTTAATCACTTTGTTTCATGATATATTACATGTCCGAGATTCGATCATTGGTATGTCCATACCTAGTTTGATCTCATTACTGACATGCTCGCTTTTCTCGTTCCCGTCATATAACATTCTAGTGATCAAATCACTTTCTTGCAAGCTAACTAATGTGATATCACCGAGAGGGCCCAGAGTATATCTATCCGTCATCGGGATGAACAAATTCCACTCTCGATCCATGGGCCTCAACATAACACATTAGTAGTTCTGAATCCATCTTTATAATCACCCAGTTACGGTGTGATGTTTGATGTTATCAAGAAACTCTTCCGGTGTTAGTGATTGACATGATCTGATGGTATAAGGATTAGGATCACTTCGTAAGTTGTTATAGCAATATAAACTGAATGACTTTGATCGTAATGCTATACTTTGGATGAATGTTCATCACACCATTACATTGATGTTGTGATCTCGTTATTAACAACATCCAATGTCTATGATCAGGAAACTTTGATCATCTTGTTAATCAACGAGCTAGTTTATGAGAGAGGCATAACTAGGAACTTTCTGTTTGTTTATTAAACACACATGTATTAATGTTTCCGTATTAATACAGTTATAGCATGCAAAATAAACATCTATCATATAATTGGAATACACATAATAAACACTTTATTATTGCCTCTTAGGGCATATTCCCTTTAGTCTCCCACTTGCACTAGAGACAATAATCTAGTTACATAGTGATGAATCTAACACCCATGGAGTTCTGGTGTTGATCATGTTTTGCTCTAGGGAGAGTTTTAGTTAATGTATCTGCTACATTGAGATCCGTATGTACTTTACAAATCTTTATATCTCCATCCTTGACATGTTCACGGATGGAGTGAAACCGGCGCTTAATATGCTTGGAATACTTATGAGACCTTGGTTCTTTGGCATTGGCCATGGCATCATTGTTGTCACAATAGATCAACATTGGGTCCAACGCACTTGCAACCACACCTAGTTCGGATATGAACTCCTTCATCCAAACTACTTCCTGAGCCGCTTTTGAAGCAGCAACATATTCGGCCTCCGTTGTTGATCCCCCACCACAGGTTGTTTGGAACCCCTCCAACTAACCGCTCCACCATTCATGAGAAATACGTATCCGGATTGAGACTTAGAGTCATCTGGATCGGTGTCAAAGCTAGCATCGACATAACACTTAGCGACGAGCTCTTCTTCACCTCCGTATACAAGAAACATATCCTTAGTTCTTCACAAGTATTTAAGGATATTCTTGACCGCTATCCAGTGTTCTGAACCTGGATCCGATTGGTACCTATTAGTCAAACTAATAGCTTGTGCCACATCCGGTCTCGTACATAGCATGGCGTACATTATAGAGCCTATGGCTGAAGCATAGGGGACTTTGTCCATTTTCTCTCTTTCTTCCGCCGTAGCCGGACTTTGAGTCTTACTCAATGTCCTGCCTTGCAACATAGATAAGAACCCCTTCTTACTTTCATCCATTTTAAACTTCTTTAAAATCTTATCAAGGTATGTACTTTGCGATAGCCCTATTAGGCGCCTAGATCTATCTCTATAGATCTTTATGCCTAATACGTATGACGCTTCACCTAGGTCCTTCATTGAAATTTGCTGTTTAGATAACTTTTAACACTATTTAAAAGATCTATATCATTTCGGATCAATAATATGTCATCCACATATAATATCAGAAATGCCACATTGCTCCCACTCACTTTCTTGTAAATACAAGCTTCTCCATAAGTTTGGACAAATCCAAATTCTTTGATCACCTCATCAAAGCGGAGATTCCAACTTCGTGATGCTTGCTTCAGTCCATAGATGGATCGCTGAAGCTTTCACACCTTGTTAGCATCCTTAGGATCGACCAAACCCTTTGGTTGTATCATATACAACTCTTCTTAAATATTACCATCGAGAAACGCGGTTTTGACATCCATCTACCATATCTCATAATTGAAACATGCAGCAATTGCTAACATAATCCTAACTAATTTTAGCATCGCTATGGGAGAGAATGTCTCATCGTAGTCAACTCCTTGAATTTGTCGAAACCCGTTTGCGACAAGTCGAGCTTTATAGATGGTCACATTACCATCAGCATCAGTTTTTCTTTTGAAAATCCATTTATTCTCCATGGCCTTTCGGTCGTGAGGTAAGTCCACCAAGTTCCAAACTTGATTTTCATACATGGATTCCATCTCGTATTTCATGGCTTCTAACCATTTGTTGGAATCCGGGCTCATCATCGCTTCTTCATACGTCGCAGGGTCATCATTTTCATCAACCATGAAATTAATGTCAGGATTTCCGTACAGCTCGGGAGTTGCATGCGTTCTGCTAGACCTGCGAAGTTTGGTAGTAATCTCTTTTGGAGTTTCATGATCATTATCATTAGTTCCCTCTTCAACTAGTGAAGCCAACTCCGGAACAACTTCCGGTGCTGCACTACTCACCATACTTTGAAGAGAAGGTTCAATAACCTCTTCGAGTTCTACCTTCCGACTACTCACACCTTTCGCGAGAAACTCTTTCTCTAGAAAGGATCCATTCTTGGCAACAAAAACCTTGCCCTAGGATTTGTGATAGAAGGAATACCCAATAGTTTCCTTAGGGTATCCTATGAAGACGCATTTTTCCGCTTTGGGTTCGAGTTTATCCGGTTGAAGTTTCTTCACATAAACATCGCATCCCCAAACTTTAAGAAATGATAGCTTAGGTTTGTTTCCAAACAATAATTCATACGGTGTCTTTTCAACGGATTTAGATGGTGCCCGATTTAAAGTGAATGCAGCAGTTTCTAGTGCATAACCCTAAAATGACAACGGGAAGTCCGTTAGAGACATCACATATCGAACCATATCCAATAAAGTACGACATTCTGACACACCATTTCGCTGTGGGGTTCCGGCAGGTGTGAGTTGTGAAACAATTCCACACTCTTTCATGTGAGTGCTAAACTCGTAACTTAGATACTCACCTCCACGGTCGAACCGTAGAAATTTTATCTTTCTATTACGATGATTTTCCACTTCATTCTGAAATTCCTTAAATTTTGCAAAGGTTTCAGACTTGTGTTTCATCAAGTAGATATAATCGTATCTACTCAAATCATCAGTGAAAGTTACAAAATAACGATATCCACCTCGTGCCGACACACTCATTGGACCACATACATCAGAATGTATGATTTCCAATAAATCTGTCACCCGTTCCATTGAACCGGAAAACGGCGTTCTAGTCATCTTGCCCATAAGGCATGTCTCACATGTATCAAATGATTCAAAATCAAGTGATTCCAAAAGTCCATACGAATGGAGCTTCTTCATGCGTTTAACGCCAATATTACCTAGACGGGAGTGCCACATATATGTGGATATATCATCATTAAGTTTAATCCTTTTAGCATCAACATTATGAATATGTGTAATACTATTATCGAGATCCAATAGAAATAAACCAGTCATCATCGGTGCATGACCATAAAAGATTTCATTCATATAAATAGAACAACTATTGTTCTCGGATTTAAATTAATAACCACTTCGCAACAAACACGATCCAGATACAATGTTCATGCTCAGTGCTGGCACCAGATAAAAATTATTTAAGTTTATTACTAATCCCGACGGCAAGTGGAGAGGCAGCGTTCCGACGGCGATCACATCAACGCTTGATCGATTGCCAACACGCATCTTGACCTCACCCCTTGCTAGCGGTCGCTTGTTCCGCAACCCCTGATTCGAGTTACAAATATTAGCAACTGAACCGGTATCAAATACCCAGGTGCTACTGCGAGCACTAGTCAAGTACATATCAATAACATGTATATCATATATACCTTTGTTTGCCTTGCCGACCTTCTTGTCTGCCAAATACTTGGGGCGATTATGCTTCCAAAGGGCTGATCCCCTTACAATAGTAGCACTCGGTATCAGACTTAGGGCCAACTCGAGGTTTCTTTTCAGGCACGGCAACCGACTTGCTGCCCTTACTTCCCTTCCTTTTTTCCCTTCTTGTCTTTCTTGAAACCAGTGTTCTTATTGATCATCAACACTTGATGTTCCTTCTTGATCTCCACTTCTGCAGTTTTAAGCATTGACAGAAGCTCGGGGAGAGACTTATTCATGCCTTGCATATTATAGTTCATCACGAAGCTCTTATAGCTAGGTGGCAGAGACTACCGAACACGATGGATGCCTAAGTCAATGGGAATCGATATTGCCAAGGACACAAGCTTATCGACGTAACCCGGCATCTTGAGTACATGCTCACTTACGAAGTTGTGCTCTTCCATCATGCAACTAAAGAACTTTTCTGAAGCATTGTAGCTCTCTACAACAGCATGTGTGTCGAAAATCATTTTCAACTCACCCATTGTATCAAATGCATTGCCGTTTTCGAAACGCTTTCGAAGTTCTGGCTCTATCCCATACAATATGCCGCAATGAACTAAGTTGTGGTCCTCCTGACGAGTCTGATAGACATTCTTCTCCTTGTCAGGGGCATCATCGAAAGGTGGGGGTCCTAGCGGCGCTTCTAGCACATATTGCTTTTGTGCAGCAGAGAGGAGAATCCTCAAATTCATGGCCCATTTAGTAAAGTTTCTACCGTTCGTTGCAAGTTTCTCTTTCTCCATGAACACATTGAAATTAGAAGCAGGTGGTGCCATCTACAACAGAATTTGTAAAGTTTAGAATAAGTTTATGATAGATTGAGTTCAACTAATCCACATTATGAATGAACTCCCACTCAAAAATGACATCCCCCGTGCCTTTTTGGTGATTACATGAACCAAATCCACTACACCAAGTCCGATCATCACGTGAGTCGGTGTAGCTTCAAAGGAGAGCATCAAATGGGCATCATATCTACTATATGACTCATGCTTAACCTTTAGGTCCGTGTTCCAAGGCCATGTCTATACATGCTAGGCTCGCCAAGTTAGAACCTTAGTATTCGCGTGTGTAACTGTCTTACACCCGAAATATGGTCGTGGATCCAAGAACACCCGATCATCACGTGATGTCTTGGAGCGACGAAAACATAATCAGTGCATACTTAAGGAAGAACACATTCTTATCTTGATATTTAAATGAGGGATCATCTTATTATGCTAATAAAACGCCAAACAAGCAATATAAGATGCAATCAAACATCTCATGTTTGTAAGTGGAATGATATGGTTCCCGCATATGATCTCCATCATGTGCATTGTGGTATGATCACTATCATACCTCTATGTGTAAGGCCAAGGTCTATGGAACTTACACATTGTGTGTGTTGTAAGAGTATCATCTCATACTTCTACTTACAACACCACCATATCATAACACTAGCCCAACAACAATCTAAACTAGACGCCTCTAATTTATCCATTGCAAGTTTTACGTGGCTTAGGGCTTTCGAAGATAGAATCGTTCTTACCTACGAACATGAACCGCAACGAGGATAACCAAATTTTTGACAACTCGTTGCAAATTAGTTATTGACTATAGTAGGAGAGACAGACACCCGCTAGCAACTTATGCAAACTAGTTGCATGTCAAGCGTGGAACAGGTCTCATGTGTGAGGACATGTAAAGTTTGTCCGGGCCGCTTTATCCCACTATGCCACCAATATCCAAAATACAACTAATAAGCAGCAACATGATCATCATCGCCCACATACTCATATGTGTACTACCCGTGTAAAGCATCTACGCATAGATCCGGCTCTGATACCACCGTAGGGTTCGCAGCATAGAAAACAAAAAATTTCCTACGATGGGAACAACTATGTACCAAGATCTATCTACTAGATACAAACAATGGGCGGATGTATATCCGTAGAGAACATACCCTTGAATACTGACAAAGCTTAACGAGTTAAACTTGTGGTTTATGTAGACGATCTCTTGCCGATCTCAAGATCGAGAGGAAGTCCTAGCGCCACAAATCAGCAGCGCATCCGTACTTGCACACACGTACAAGACACCGAGCAACCTCTTCCTCCTCGCTCCAGCGATGCAGCGGAAGCACAACTCTTTCTTGCCGAATAGCCACCGAGAACATGTATCTCGCTAGTCCGAGACCATGGGGGATAAATTCTAGAGGGGGAGAGAGATCCTTCACGAGGAGGTGTGAGAAAGAAGTGAGGAGGGGGTGCCTTTTATAGGAGAGGGGGACCCCAAGGGGTGGCAGCATGATGGGTCCCCTTGCCCTCCCCTCATTCATGTGGGTGGACACTCCACTCACAAAAATCCTTTCAATTCCCTCCACTCAAAATCCCACTCAAATTCCCATTAAATTTCCACCAAATTTAATGCAAACTCTCATTAAATAAAACTCCTTTTATTTATTCAGAATTTTGTAAATTAATTTAATGAAAAACTTTCATATATAACCCCTTGCTAGTATTTCATTTCACATGCAAAAACACTTTCTGCAATTTCACCCAAAAACCTGTTTCGGTATCTAGTGAAATAAATTCCTGCGCTTGTTATTCTTTCCGGCATGAAACTTTTGCTCCAATTGGATGTCGGTGTCTCTTAAGTGTGCCACCCTACGGTTTGCAAATAATGCGGACATGATCGAGACCCTTCTCTGATCAATAATCAAAAGCGGGATATGGAGACCCATACTGACTCCCACACATTCAACGATGACTTTCCTATGATCGTCGGAACCTTTTATGCTAGTATCTTAATCCCTTTGTTTCACGATATATTACATGTCCGAGATTCGATCATCGGTATCTCCATACCTAGTTTGATCTCGTTACTGACATGCACTCTTTTCTCGTTCCCGCGATCTAACATTCTAGTGATCAAATCACTTGCTTGCAAGCTAACTAATGTGATATCACCGAGAGGGCCGAGAGTATATCTATCTGTCATCGGGATGAAAAAATTCCACTCTCGATCCATGGGCCTCAACATAACACTTTAGTAGTTCTGAATCCATCTTTATAATCACCCAGTTACGGTGTGACGTTTGATGTTATCAAGAAACTCTTCCAGTGTTAGTGATTGACATGATCTCATGGTCTAAGGATTAGGATCACTTCGTAAGTTGTTATAGCAATATAAACTCAATGACTGTGATCGTAATGTTATACTTAGGATGAATGTTCATCACACCATTACATTAATGTTGTGATCTCGTTATTAACAACATCCAATGTCTATGATCAGGAAACTTTGATCATGTTGTTAATCAACGTGCTAGTTTATGAGAGAGGCATAACTAGGAACTTTCTGTTTGTTTATTAAACACACATGTATTAATGTTTCCATATTAATACAATTACAACATGCAAAAATAAACATCTATCATATTCTTGGAATACACATAATAAACACTTTATTATTGCCTCTCAGGGCATATTCCCTTCAGGATTGGCCATCACAGTACCACGCCATCCTAGGGCGTGTAGCGTTCGCAAGATTCCTAGCAGTACCTCACTACGCATACCTGCTGCTCAAGATGCCAGGGCCCAAAGGCGTTATCATAGTCCAGGGGAGCTTCACCCGATCGGACCACTACGATAGAGACTTCAATAGAATCTCCCAGTCGTTCGGCATGCAAGAGGAGCTGACGAGGCTCCGAGAGGTGACAGATAACGGGGCACCCCCATTCGCCAGGCAAAACTCACCTGATACATCGTTCGACTCCACAGTCAACACAAAAAAGGTGCAGGTCCACCCAACCAACACCTCCAAGACGGCGTTGATCGCCAACGACCTCATCCCCGCATAGGAAAGCGCGCTCGTCAAATTCCTCCGTGAGCGCTGGGAAATCTTCGTCGGGTGTCCTTCAGACATGCCAGGAGTTCCTAGGGAATTCGTCGAGCATGCACTCAATGTGTTCCCGGACGCAAGGGCGGTCAAGCAGTCAATCCGACGACTTTCTGAACCACGAGTAGAAGCAGTTGGAATCGAAGTCAACAGACTCCTGGACGCCAACTTCATCCGAGAAATCAAGGAGAGCGAGTGGCTAGCCAACACTGTGCTAGTCCCCAACAAAGACACGGACATCCTGTGGATGTGCGTGGATTTCACGTCACTCAACAAGCACTTCCCTAAGGACCACTCCCCTCTTCCTCGGATCGATCAGATCATCGATTCGACTGCAGGATGTGAGAAACTCTCCTTCCTCGATGCCTACTCAGGCTATAATCAGATTCAGCTAATGGTTGAAGATCAGGAGAAAACAGCGTTCATCACGTTATTCGGGGTGTTCTGCTACACCACCATGCCCTTCGGGCTGAAGAACGCAGGTGCCACGGACCAGAGGTGCATGCAGGTGTGTCTGAAGAACCAGATCGGTCGCAACATCCAAGTCTATGTCGACGACATAGTCATCAAGACCAGGGAAGCCAAGACGCTGATCGACGATATCCGCGAGACGTTCGATAACCTTGATCACTACAAGGTCAAGTTGAACCCATAAAAGTGCGCCTTCGGCATCCCATCTAGCCAGTTACTTGGCTACTTCATCTCCCAACGAGGGATCGAGGCAAACCCAAAGAAAATCCGGGCCATATTGACCATGGAGAAGCCAAAAAACATTAAAGGTGTCCAGCAGCTAGCTGGGCACATCGCAGCGATGAGCAGATTCATCAGCCGCATGGGTGAGAAGGACCTGCCTTTCTACCAGCTGCTATGCAAAGCAGACAAATTCGAGTGGACACCCGAGGCAGACGACACATTAGAAGATCTGAAGCGACTGCTCTCCACCTCGCCTGTCCTGGTCACGCCAAAGGAACACGAGCCTCTCCTGCTATACATAGCAGCCACACATCAGGTGGTAAGCACCGTACTCGTGGTCGAATGACACGAAAAGGCAATACCCATGGGGTCCAACGCCCAATCTACTACCTCAGAGAGGTACTGACACCAACAAAACATAGGTACCCTCACTACCAGAAACTCGCCTACGGCGTGTTCATGACGGCTCGTCGGCTGAGCCACTACTTCCAGGAGCATCAGATAATGGTCGTCAACGAGGCGCCACTGTCCAACATCCTGAACAACTCCGGACGACGCCAGAGTAGCCTGGGGGCATCGAGCTATCCCCTCTAGACATAGTCTACGAGCGGTGCAAGGCGATCAAATCTCAGGTCCTCCCTGACTTCCTAGTTCACTAGATGGAGCTCCATCTGCCAGACACCCCGGACATGACGCAGTCATGGACAATGCACTTCGAAGGCTCCAAGCGCGAGGCTGGAGTAGGAGATGGCATCATACTGACATCCCTGCAAGGTGACAAGATGAAATACGTCCTTCGGATGAAATTTCATGCCTCCAACAACATGGCGGAATACGAGGCCCTCATCCACGGCATGAGGATGGCCAAGATCTGCGGCGCAACATGCCTAGTCATCTACGGTGACTCAAACCGCGTCGTCCAGCGTACGATGAATGAGTGTGATGCACACACTGCTAACATGATCGCGTACGCGCGCTCTATAACTCACTCGAAGGAGACTTTGACGGCTTCAAGCTTTGACACGTTGTAAGAGAAAGCAACGAGGAAGCTGATAGACTCGCCAACATTGGCTCCACCTGCACATGGGTGCCACCAGGTGTGTTCCTAAAAACAAATTTGTGTACCCGCAATCAAAAGGAAATTCCCCAAGGGATCACCCGAAGAAGCAGAACACTCGGGGGATGCGCCACCCGAAGGACACGAAGGGCCCGAAAAGCTTGACACAGAGTCTGAGCTCGTCATCCTGATGCGGGTCATGGCGATTGAGGAGACATGGACGTAGCCGTACCTTCGGTATCTGCTCCACAAGGAACTGCCTGATGACCCGACAGATGCCCGACACATATCTCGCCGGTCCAAAGCATTCACTCTTCACAATGGCGAGCTGTACAAGCGTAGCATTTTAGGTGTGCTCCAAAGATGTGTCACCATCGGTGATGGCAAAACTATCCTCCAAGACATCCACGAAGGCATTTGCGGTCACCATGCAGGTAGCCGCGCCCTCGTCGCCAAAGATCTGCGAGCTGGATTTTACTGGCCAACGGCCATGAACGATTCTAAGGACATCGTCCGAAGGTGCAACGGCTGCCAAAGGTTCGCGGACAAGCCACACGCACCAGGATCGGAGCTCAGGCCCATACCACTGGCCTGGCCCTTTGCCCAATGGGGCCTCGACATGATCGGAAAACTGCCAAAGTCCACGCCAGGAGGCCACGTCTTCCTCCTGGTCACAGTCGACAAATTCACCAAGTGGATCGAGGCTATGCCCGTCACCAACCAAAGCGGCAAAACGGCCGTCAAGTTCTTCGAGTCCATAGTCTACAGGTTCGGCGTGCCGCAAAACATCATCATGGACAATGGATCGAACTTCATCTCGAACGAGTTCCAGGACTTCTGCGAGGACCTTGGAATCAACATATCATACACCTCGGTGGCGCACCCGCAGACCAACGGGCAGGTCGAAAAGGACAACGACCTCGTAGGCGGAGGCATCAAGAAACGCCTGCTCAGCCCACTCGAATGGCTTGCGGGGGCTTGGGCAGAGGAGCTACCTTCCGTCCTCTGGATCCTACACACAACGCCGAACAGCACAACCGGCTTCACACCTTTCTTCATGGTGCACGGAGCCGAGTCTGTACTACCTGCCGAGGTACGCCACAAGGCCCCACGGGTCGTCGCCTACAGGGAAGCGGAATCTACGGCCGCACTCGAAGACGTTGTCGACACACTCAACGAGGCACGCGACATCGCCGCGGCTCGCTCAGCGGTCTACCAGCAGAGCCTCCGCAACTACCACAGCCGACGGCTGTGAACAAGGTCCTTCGTCTAAGGAGACCTCATCCTATGACTCAAGCAAGAGCGGCCGAAAAAGCTCGATTCACCCTGGGAAGGACCCTACATCGTCACAGAATTCATCCTAGGTGGCGCTTATCGCCTCAAGGATATCGCGTTAGGAGTCGAATACTCCAACCCCTGGAACGTCACACGTCTACGACGCTTCTACCCCTAGTTATCCCTTTACTTTCAATAAGGCTACTCATGCAAGACTGCTCAGCCGAACAATGTACCTCCTCGATTACAATATGAATAAAAGCTAAGTGTCCCGCCCGAAAATTTCTTTTACCTTGCATTACTTTTCGCTATAACACGCTCGGGGGCTCCGCCTCACCTTACGACTTCGTCGGCTGAGAATAACGCATGTAACTTGAGTAGCTGACCACGTCAGGCTAATGAAAAGGACATGCACACAATAAAGGCACCACGTGCTAGCACAAACAAGCTTTACAGAAAAAGGGCATAACAAGCCCACTCGAATATATACAAGTTTTACATCTATCTTTTTACAGGGTCTACCTATTTCTGAAGAATCACGTGCGCCCGATGCTTAGAAAGATCTACGATCGCTTCGGCATACTGCCTAACAGCCACATAATGCGGACGCATGTCCCAAAGGCCACCATCTGGTCGAAGGGGCGGCCCAGCCGCCAGCACCACGAGATCAACATCAGGGCGATGCAACCAAACAAGCGAAAGGGCAGCTTTTACCCCTGCCACCAATTGGTGCCGCGCCAACTCCCTCACGTGATTCACGTCCCGAAACTTCGACAACAAACCCCAAAGGGTGGACGGTGCCTCATCCAATGGAAACATGACGTACATAATCGACACCAGGGAAGTTTTCACCTGCCTCAGCACCCGCGACACCTGATGAACACGATCCTACACCATCACAAGGACGGTGGCCCGGTCACGGTCCATCCAGAAGAAGCCTCCGGCTTCCATGTCCTATTGGGTTAGGCAGTTGATCCGAACTACAACGCGCTCCTTCTTCTCCCTCGGAACAAGGATGGCACCTGCAGAAAACTCAGAATAAGATGATGCGACAACAAGGCGCAACTAAAAACAAGCAGCAGCTCAAGAAAACTCACATTGCAGTTGCTCGCTCAACTGCCGTGCAGCTCCCCCATCAGATACTCCTCCCTGGTGGTAGCCCGCTCGGCCTTCGACTTCCACACGTCCACATGGTCTCGAACTCCAAGGATCTCCTTCTCCAAGCTACGGACATGATAGCAAAGAAAAACAAGCTATGACGCATCATCCAAAGATGGTCGCGGCTGAGGGGCAGTCGAAGTATCCACAGGAGCCTCACCCGAAGGTCCCTAAAGGCAAGCAAGCAAGAATATGAACAACACATTTCTCGGGCAACAACTCGAAGCATAATTTATATATATCAAAAAGCCACTGCGTGGCACAAGGAGAAATTGCTTGACAAAATATTACAGCAACAGAAGAAGAAAAGCTATCCTAGCTACAGCAGATTTAGGCGCCTACATCCGGGGTAGCCTCGGAGCCAGATTGCCTGCCCCTGGCTTCTCCCTGTTGCCTTGCTGCGTAGTCCGCCAGCAGGTTGATAAGCTTCGGACCATACCACTTACAACGAGAGGTGAAAAGAGCAAAGGCTACCTCAGAGCCGTTGAGAGCTGTTGGCATCTGGGAGGTGATGTGCGGAAGATCCAGCTCCGCTCCAGATGCCATAGCCATGGCCAGACCCATGGAGGCACCGATGCCCTCATGCTTGCGATTGTAGGCCGCAGGGGCATGCTCTAACAGCACATCCGCCAGAGAATCAACATCCTCAAGGGCAGCGCCCTTGGGAACGATCTCCCTGTAGAAACATAGAAGGACCTCCTTGGCCTTAGCAAGAGAACCAGCAGCAGTGCCACAACTATCTTCGACCGCTGCGGTGGCATCATCCAGAGCGCTCCCATGCTCCAAGACACTGCAATCATACGTAATGCCCGAAGCATCTGGCGCAAATAAGAACAGGTAGGAGTCGAATAAGGACATGAAGAAAGAGCAGTCAAAAATACAAAAGACCAATTTTCATGCAAGACACTTACCGGAGAAGGCCTTGTCTGCAGCCATCAGCTTCTTGGCCACCTCCTTCTCGCGCGCAGCCGCAACAATTGTGAGCTGCTCCTCGCGATCCAAAGCCTCCCGCTGCAAGCACTCCTTGGCCTCGGCAGCATCGGCCAACTCCTTTTGCAGGCGCTGCTTTGCCTCCACAGCATCTCCAGCCTTCTTCTCCGCTCGACCGAGGCTCTTTTTGAGAGCATCAAGCTGGAAAAGGGCAGCATTATTTTCATCTGCAAAGCACCAAGAGCACATGTGAGTAACACAAGCATTACTCAATCAGCAGACAAAAAAAGACAAGTGTGGGCCAAACACATACCTCGAAGTTGCTGCATGCTGGCCTCCAAGGCCAGATGCTGCTGAATGAGAAGGTTTGCGCCGTGCACAAAGGACTGCGAAAAGAAGCAAAAGCCAACAATCAAGAAAGCACCAGGAAAAAGTCTCGGGGGCTACGCCCCACAAGAGAAAAAATAAGACCAGCAGGTCATCCGACAATAGGGCTCGGGGGCTCCCCCAGGGCAAGAGGAAAACAACTTACATGCTCATACGGGGACTCCGAATGTCCAGGTGCAGTCTTCTGGGAGACGACTACTCGAGCCTCCCGCGGAGAGCGGTTCGGAGCATCACCCCCAGAGTTGGCCACCGTCTGAGAGGGAGGGGCCGTCGGCTTTGACTCCCCTACGGCCTCCTGAGCACTCTCACTAAGAGAACCCTCCGAGGAGTGGATGCAAGGAAAATATTTATCAAGGCAAGAAGAAAAGTTCACACGCAAAATACAAAATGAAAGCATCTGAAAACTACTTACGAGTTAATGTCGCTCAAATTGAAGACGGGCGGTGCCTTCTCCTTCTTCTTCTTAGCCGGCGGCTGCGGTACCACTGCCCACAGAGGCACGGCCGGGAACAGCAAAGAAGAAACGCCATAATCCTCGCCGTGGCGCACGAGGAAGGATGGGTCCCTAGCCGTTGGCGGAGTCGAGGCATCCGAAGACTTGCTTGAACTCTGTGCCTGCTTTCGGGTCTTCCCCTCGCTCGCCTCGGGGGCTTCGTGAGTTGGCGACTGCGTCGGCGGAAGCTCGGACTCGAATTCCACAACTTCGTTGTCCAGCACAATCGGGAACTTTTCGAGTAGTGGGGGCACCATGCCAGCCACCTTGAACTCCTGCATAATGAAGACATCAAAGATCAGTACAAGCAATCATAAGGAAAAGCACTCGAAAAAGGCGTAACGCGCATGTCGCAAATCTACACCTGCGGAACTGGTTTCGTGGCACTGAAGGGGGACGTCAACGACTTCCCCGGAAGATCCTCCTCGGACTTGTACTTCAGTAGCGGCCAAAGAACTCTGTCGAGGTCACCTCGGGATAACTCCTCGGCTGAGACCCTCGTCAGGTCGTTGCGGCCAGCGTAAAGAAACATCAGATGCGCCCTCGCCTAGAGAGGCTGCACCCGACGTTTGAGGAAGGTGCAGATTATATCCACACCATTGACCTCCTTCCCAGGCTCCATCTGGAGCGCCTCCACCCGACGGTAGAGCTCCTCTACCTCCGCCACCTCGCCCTCCAGGATATGGTTCTTCCAAGATCTCTTCAGCAGGATCTCCTGGGTGGAGTCGAAGGGAGCGAGGCCGAAATTTTGTCCGTCCACTGTGGAGTCGCGATATAAAACCACTTCTTCCGCCAGTATTGGACGGACTCAGACATAGAAAAGGAAAAGAAGAGAACAAAAGATCGGAGGGAAATAATGCAGCCGCCGAGCGGGTAGACCCCGCCGGTGCCAGACTGCCTCTTCACGGAATAGAGCTTCCGGAAGAGGCCAAAGTGTGGCTCGATACCGAGCCAGCACTCGCAAAAAGTAATGAAGCAGGCGATGTGGAGAAGAGAATTGGGCGAAATATGGTGGAGTTGGATGCCATAGAAAAACGAAAGTCCACGAAGAAAATCGTGGACTGGGAACTAGAGGCCACGAAGAACGAAGGCGACAAACATCACCTGAAACCCTATGGGTGGACGGGGAATTACCTCATCGCCGGGTATCTTGCCGGCCTCCTTGTCCTGTGGGATTAAACCCGCATCGCGCAGCTTACGTAGGTCACCCTCGTGCGTCTCCGTGCGCCTCCACCCGCCATCAGTGATGCGAGCGGCGGTAGTACTTTTCCGGCCACCGCCGGCGCTTGAGCCCGCTCTAGCAGAGGCCTTCTTCGACTTCACCATGGCGAAGCGTCAACGACGGTGGTGCGCGCGTAGGAACAAGGAGGGAAAGGATCGGAGAACGTCCAACGCGCGAGGAAGAGCTCATGCAAATGGAAGCAGCGGAGAAAGCAAATGGCAAAGGGTGAAAAACAAATCACTGTTTACCCCACGGTTATAAAGATGAAGACGATGACCAGGAGCCGTTAATCCAGAAGCCCTAATGCCAGGGACAGATCCAACCGTCCACGTGTCAACACAATAGCAAACCGTCGCCCGCACGACGTCCACCACGCACGGAAACCGAGGAGATGCCGTAATTCTCACCACATCACGCATGACTAGTCAACTTCAAGTCAGAAAGTGGGACCCACGTTCGTCCTGTTACGTCACCTCTGGCACCGCAGACGGTTGAGGACATTGATCGTCAGCACTGACGTCATCAAGCAGCCTAGAAACGGCTAGAACTTTTTTGACTGATCAAACAAGTACTTCCTCGAATCTACGATTCAAAAAACTACTTGGGGGCTACTCCTATCAGGAGCGCTGGCCACGCACCTGAGGCATGATTAAGGTACTACACCACTGATGATTCTTCGAGTCCTACGTCGAGTCTACGGCTCCACTAGGGACTCGGGGGCTACTCCCATATGGAGGATTGATTCAAGCATCCGAAAAATTGTGTCCTTTGGGCCTGAAGCTAAAAAACAATTGAATTAAAAGTCTCTGCTCGAGTCTACGACTCGAACAGACACTCGGCGGCTACTCCCATAGGGAGCGCTGGTCACGCACCCTATGAATTCTTCGACTGTGATCCTTCGGATCAAAATACAAAAACTTCCTGGCAACTTTTCCCAAACCGACGGTAAGTGAGAAGCAATCTCTTTGGCCACCCGAAACACCTCCGCGGTGATAAAATTTCGGATGTTGTGTCTATGACGCAAAGATAAGACCTACAGGTATCATCTGATGGCCTGGTAACGCACTTGACTGCGCTCTGCCAGTAAAAACCTGTGTCAACAGACGCGATGAAAATCCTGACGAACGCGTTGGGTATATCAATCGAAAACTACTGGGATTCAACTCCTGTAAGACCTCAGCGGCCTGAGTCGAATTACACCAGCATATGTTCCAGGTTCGAGTTTAGGGACTCGAATCTGAAGAAGATTGTGTTGTTTTGTCCTATGACAGTTAACTGGCCCTGATCCGTCAGGAGAGCTAGGCACACGCATCAGCAATCCCTACAAACTAAAACTATTCTCTTGTAAACAAGCATAAAACTGCACCCGAAAGACTAAGGAGTCGTCAGCCGAATCTACGATTCAACTAAGCACTCGGGGGCTACTGACATGGTTATACCCCACGGGTTCACAACATCAGCATACCTAGTCCATCCCAAAGGAAGGCCCACTGCAAGATATGCGGCCTGTGGAGATTCCGGATGGCCCAAGCCCATGATGCCTTCGGATGCTTGGAGAACAAGACTAGAATAGATAGAACTTCAAAGGGCAAACCCTAAATCTGTAACTGACTCGACCTATGCCCGGGGCGTTCCTATCTATATAAAGTCTAGGAGGGCACGGCGAGGAGGGCACCTCTCACCGCATATACACCTCCATGCAAGATTGCATCTGCGCACCCTATAACCTTCGATTCCTCCGTAATCAAGAGCAGACAAGCAAGAGTAGGGTTTTCCCTCCGGGGGCCTGAACCTGGGTAAACTTCGTGGCCCGTGTTGCTTGTTTGCTAACCATTCCGCGATCTCCAGCATCCCCACATTCTCCAAAACCCAAGCTCATAACAATGGGCATTGAAGAGATTAAACCTCGTCACCTGCTGAAGTCCAAGGCCGACGAGGACCTCCCGGGGAAATCCTTGACCTCCCCGTTCAGCGCCAAGAAGGCTGTTTCGCAGGTGGAAACTTGTAGTTTGCGTGTTGCATTTTTTCGAGTACCTTGTTGTATGTTAGTGTTACTTATCCTGTTTTCTTTTGTCTTCTGTTTGCAGGGCCTCAAGGTAGCGGGGATGAATCCCCCTCTACCTGAGAATTTCCCGGTTTCGTCGGATAATGAAGTTGTGGATTTCAAATCCGAGCTTCCTTCAGCATAATCTCCTACCACGGAAGCCCCCGAGCAGAGCGAAGGGCGGACCCAAAAGCACTCCCGGAGTGAATCTTCGGATGGGGCGACACCACCAACTCCAAGGGGTCCGTCCTTCCTTGAGTAGCATGGCGAGGATGAAGGTGCATCATCTGCGCCTTTCCCTGCCATGCCTATTTGGGAGGTGGCTCCGCAGCCGCCGGCCAAGAAGAAGAAGAAGAAGAAGAAGGATAAGGCGGCTCATGTCTTCAATTTGTCAGACATCAAATTGTAAGTCGTTTTGCTTGAGTCTGGTTACCATGTTCATGTTCATAGTTGTATCTTGTTGCTGATCTGATGAGTGCTAGCAGCAATCCTTCGGAGGAGTCCCTCAACGGGGACACCGAAGAAGTCATTGCAGAATCAAAGCCGGCATCCTCTCTTCCCCAGGTGGTGGCCCAACTCCGAGGACGATGACTCGAGCTCCTCTAGGCGAAAATCTCGTGCACTCGTAACTTGGAAGGTAGCATGCAAACCATCGGAGTCCACACCTCAGCACATAAGTGTTGTTCTTGGACTGAGTGGGGGGATCCCCCAAGTCCTTTATTTATCTGACATGTTGGTACTTCATTTTGTGGGGGGATCCCTCGAGTCTTTTATTCATCGGGGTTCTTTTTTGAGTATCACATCTTTCCTTGATTGGTCTCATATCTGTTAAATAATATGACCCATTATGCAGAACTCGGTTTATCATAAAAGGTCCTTCCCAAATTGGGGAAAGCTTGTGCTTTATTTTTTGGACGAGTCGGAGAACCAAATCGCCCTTCCTGAAAGATTGATTTTTCACTCTTCGACTATGATACTTGTGTAACTTCTGCTGATAGGCTATAGATCTCTGCTCAGCAACAACGCGAATTTATTCGACTGATCATCTTGTTGAGACACTTCTAGGAGACTAACTCTAGGAGATTGATGAATTAAATCACTCAGAAGAACTGCTTCTGCACCATAGACCAAGAAGAAAGGAGTGTATCCGGTTGATCTGTTAGGAGTTGTACGCAAGCTCCATATCACAGACGGTAATTCTTCCGCCCAAGCCCCTGCGGCACGATGTAGTGGTGCCTTGAGACGAGGTCGGAGTCCTTGTAAAATGAGACCATTTGCTCTTTTGACTTGTCCATTAGCTAGTGAGTGCGCGACTGATGCAATATCCAGTCGGATGCCTTGCTCTTCACAGAATTCAGCCAATCCTCCCATGGAAAAGTTGCTCCTGTTGTCAGTAATAATACTATGCGGATATTCGAATATGATGATTACGTCCTCGACGAACTTTCTGGTTGTGGCTCCATCGCAACTTGTTGTGGGTTTAGCCTCAATTCATTTGGTAAATTTATCCACCATAACTGGTAGGTGAGTAAATCCACACTTTGCCGTTCGAAATGGCCCTACCATATCAAGCCCCCAGATCGCAAATGGCCATGCAATAGGAATTGTTTGCAGTTGATCAGCCGGAAAATGTGCTTGACGGGCGTACTTTTGGCAACCTTTGAATGTTTTGACCAGTTTGTCTGCATCCGCCTTAGCTGTGAGACAAAAGAATCCGTGTCGAAAAGCTTTTTCCACTAAGGATTTGGCTATAGAATGGTGACCACACTCGCCTTTGTGGAATTCTCGTAAGATTTCCACTCCTTCTTCCGGAGAAATACAGTGCTGGAACACCCCAGAAACACTCCCCTTATAGAGCTCACCATTAATTATCGTATACGCGTTTTCTCGTCGAACGATCTATCGGCCCAGAACTTCATCTACGGGTAATTTTCCGTCTATCAGGAAATCTAGATAGGGGTTTGTCCAGCTGGGAATTACAGCCAGAGCTGCTACTAAAGGTGAGTCGGATTTCGTCGGATATATTCCTCATCAACTCCTATGATAGAGGGAACTTTTAGGTTCTCTAGAAAAGTGCCATCCGTGACTTGTTTCCGCGCAGAGCCTATACTTGATAGAGTGTCTGCTTTCTCATTTTCTGCTCAAGGAATGTGTTGAACCTCAAAACCCTCGAACGATTTAGATAATTCATCCACAACAGCTTTGTAAGCTGCCATGTGCTTCTTTGCGTTGCAGTCGGATACTTGCTGAGCAACTAAATCCAAATATCCGTAACACATAGAGTCTAGTTACACCATTGTTTCTGGCCACGCATATTCCATGTAACAACACTTCGTACTCGGGAATATTATTGGTTGCCATGAAGTGTATCTGTAACACATAGAACACTTATCTCCTTGGGGTGACTTGAGCACCACACCAGCTGATGACCCACAAGTACAGGGGGTGTATTGTAGTACTTTCGATAAATAGGAGTGTCGATCCCAACGAGGAGCAGAAGGTGCCGACCAGTGGTACTGGCTCAAGAGTTCTCTGTAAATACTTAGCAAATGGATTTTTAAGTTTTTTTGATAAAGCAAGGAAATAAAGTGCAAGTAAATAAAGACAGCAAATAATTGCAGCAAGTGGCCCAATCCTTTCTTAACAAAGGACAAGCCGGAGGAAATACTTATGAGGACCAAACGTTTTCGAGGACACATGGGAATACTGTCAAGTGCTTTCATTTCATATAGCTGATTAATCTTCTTTGGTTTATAAGTGTTATATGGGTGAACCTGTGCTAATGTACCAACCTTACTTGGACTAATACATACCTATGATTAAACCCCTTGCAAGCATCTGCAACTACAAGAAAGCAATTAAGATAAAAACCTAACCACAGCCTTAAATTCTGAGATCCTACACTCCCTTGTGCAATGGTTTCCTAACGGGGGTTTAGGTTTTTGTCACTCCGGCAGCCCCACAATTAGTAGCCAATTACACAATGCATTCCCCTAGGCCCATAAATGGTGAAGTATGATGTAGTCGACGTTCACATGACACCACTAGAAGAATAGCACCACAACTTAAATATTAAACCATTGAATAATACCTCAACACAATTCCACTACTAACAACATGACTTCTCACATGTCCTCAAGAACTAAACGAACTACTCACAAGACATCATATGGATCAAGATCATAGATGATATGATGATGGATAACAATCGGAACATAAACAATAATTCAATGGTTCCACTCACAAGCATCAACTACAATAGTAATCAACACCGACAAAGTTTTTCCTAAGAACTATGCAATATTCAACGCGATTGTTACAGCGGGATGGAGTGGTGATGATGGTGCTGGTGGAGATGATGGTGTGGATGATGATGATGATCCCGACGAAGTCTAGCTTGATGATGGTGTTGATGGCGACGATCTCCCCTCTTCGGGAAGGACCCGGCAGAAATCTGTCTGCCGGAGAGTTCTTTCTCTCTCGGTGGTTTCCGCCCCGCAGAGGCGACGGAATCTTTCTGTGGTCGCTCCCCCCAACTTTAGGGTTTCGAGGAGAAGATATAAGCGATAAGGCGGAGAAAGAGGTGGGCCAGGGTGGCCACACCCCCTGTAGGCACGGCCTAGGATGGCCCGCACCTGGGGGTGGGCCCCCTGTGGCCCAACTCCGCCTCCCCTTCTGGCATCCTTCATCTTTTGAGAAAATATAATTTTCTATAGTTTTTCTGGTATTTTTATGATCTTCGTGAAATTGGATCAAAACATCACTTTTTCCATCAGAATCCTGACTCCGGCAGTTCATCGTCCAAGAATCATCCAACATGCAAAAAAAAGATGAAAAGACATAAGTATCACCTCTTAATATGAAATATATCAATGAATAGAGGCAAATTATGATATAGAATGGTGATGCAAAATGGACGTATCAACTCCCCCCAAGCTTAGACCTCGCTTGTCCCCAACCGAAAACTGATCTCAGCAAACATGTCCACAGGTTTATGGAGTGAAGTGTCGATAAAAAGAATACGAACAAGAAGCATCACACTTACCAATACACAACTCATAGAAGAAAGCAACTCACCATTATCTAACTTAACTTGCAACAAGTATGGGAGTCATAATAGAGATGCATAAAGATAAATCATAATTGGGATTGGCAAACTTTGTTCTTGGTCAGAGAACAGTTGGCAAACAGTTTTCAAGCAAAGCTTTTGTAAAGAAGTTTATACCAGGAGTACTCTTTGCTCAAACATAAAAGGTATTTCACAATGATAGCTTTCAAAGTAATACTCATTTAATATAAGAGTCTTGTGCAAACAAGGAAGATAGAGAACATGATTGAATAAATCATCATATGAATGCTTAAAACAAAACAACTCAAATGCTTGCTGGATATAGAGAGGAATAGGTTTACTGACTCAACTTGGAAGTAGAATAAAGGCCCTTCAAAGAGGGAAGCAGGGATTTCAAGTTCATAAAGAGCTTTCAAAAGATTATGGTACTTACTAGCTTTGAGCTCTCATTGCCGCTATCATAAGAATCTTGAGGTGATTAAGGTTAAAGTGAACAAAGATGGAGTATATGCTTGACGAAATATAAGTTGGCAATCTCATGTCCCTTGAGTACGAGAGCCTCTCCTCATGCTACTCAACTTTAGTTACTGGTAAGTTCTTGTCATAATAAGTATATGTGTATCTTAGAGAACCGCCAACGGGGTACCCCTTGCACATGATACATGAGCTATCTCATAATCAAAATGACAAGGCAAGCAGACAATGAGCATCTCAGCAATCTCTTATTTACCATGGGAAAATGGTGCTTTTTTCTCTCTTTCCTCTTTTCAATATGTCTCTTTATTTTTTTATATAAGAAGAAAGCTTCATAGATTGCTCATTATGGTGATGCTGCAAGTTTCCACCATGATAAGGCATGGCTTAGGCTAGCGTCCCAGGCGTTTCTCTAACACACATACATAACTCCATGGACTTACAAGCTCCTCTTTTATTTCACACCGACGACATCCGCAAACAAAAGAGCATCATATCAACTGGGTAGATATTTACAGGTGTTGAAAGTGTTCCCCGTGACAGCACGGTTCTGCTAATCCCATTGTATATATGCAAGCATATACAACTTCGATGACACAATGGTTCAAGTTTATTAGAGGCAAGAAAATAAGGTGTGCCATCAAGTTCGTGAGAGCTTTACTAACTAGTTTTCACATAACAAAATAATTTTTAATTTGAAAGATAGATGAAACTTGAGAATTTACTTGGAATAGAAATAATGCTAATAGGTAGATATGGTGGACACAAATGGCACATGTTTTGGTTTAAAGGATTGGATGCATGAGAAGTATTCCCTCTCAGTACAGGTCTTTGGCTAGCAAGGCTGGGTAGCAAGCAAAAGAGTTGAAGGAAACAAGCAAACATAGAAGTGATAAAGTCAAACATGCAATCTTCCTTGAAGACACAAAAGATCTTAAATAAATAATACTAAGCTTATGAGCCAATCAAGAAAGAAAACGATATAAAATACCTATAAGTGCTTTTCTCTGCTCCTTTCAAACCTCAAAAAGTGTTGCTACGGACCAGAGCTCGGTTTGCCAAAACAAATTTAGATCTACTTGATGCTCCCAAAGTGATACCAATACTGATCAACAATATCAATCACATAATAGAGATTGCAAACTAAAATAAGAAGTGCAAAAAGTAAAAGATGAAACTTCTCATTAATATTCCATAAAGGCACTCACACCAAGATATACATATATAACCAACTAAGGGAAAGATACTTCCACAATGCAAACCATCCTATAAGATAACTTCTCTATCCAAGATATGAATATACTAAAAAGGTAAAAAGATAAAAGATAAAAGATAATGATGTGATACCGCGGCAATCCCCAAGCTTGGAACAAGCCAAGGGGATGCCAAACCTGATGATGAATTACTCGTTTGGTGGTGGTGTTCCCTTGATGAGCTTTTCAACCAGCTTAGTCCTCTCTCCCAAAGGTTAGATTATGAATCAACTCCGAATTATGCTCAATGCAGTTCATGATCATGTCGGACCGAGAATCCAAGTCCTTGTTATTCTTTCCCTACTCTGCCTTCTTAGAGTGTTCCTTCCCTGCATGGTTAGAATAAAGCATATCCCAAATAGAGGGCAACTTCCCTTTGGGCACCTTTTGGAATTGTTACTCATGTATAAGAGTATGCAAGGGGTTCTTGGTGCGTGAAGGAAGTGACCGTGGAGCGAGGAAATGACGCGGAGGTTTCCCTCCTGTAGACATCTGTGTTGTCCTCCTAAGCTTGGTAGGATTTGACACCACTCTAATGCTTGCAACGGTAGCGCGGGTGTCCAGATGCTCGTCCTCCTTCACGTCCTCTTCATCCCCAACCAAGATCTCCTCCTCCTTGGGGTTTTGAGGATCATCTTCCATGGGATTCTTTCCCTTGTCGTTGGCGGAGACCACGGTGCCTCTAAACTTGAGAAGATTTCCTGACAGAAACAGATTGAAATGAAAACACGATGAGAACACGATATACGAACCTCGGGGGATCTGGGGGGTTATATATTACGAAGTTTCACTACATAAGGAAGGTATTGTGCGAAAATGGGGCAAGATTGGACTCAGGCTCACACTTCTGGTGGCGCTGCCACCGGGGCCCGCCATCGATGGGTGTGGCCCACCTGGGCTTCGTTTCCTCCTCTGTTTCGTCTCATAACCTTCTATATGTAATACAAACATCAAAAATATAAAAAGATAAGGTTTTCATGAACCTTCTGTTTGCAGCACTTTTACCTATTCAAGGACGGACTATGCATATTCTGGAGTTTGGTTTCTGATAAATTCTTCTGGAGTCACCATTTGAATAATATCAACATCTTCATTATAAAAATCTCTAGAAATATAATGTTTGAGCCTTTGACCATTTACCACCTGTGTAGTGTTGTCCTTCAAAGAAGATATTTTAATATCCCCTGAATGATACACCTCCTCAATAACAAAAGGTCCTTCCCATTTTTAGAGTAGCTTCCCTACAAAAAATCTGAGACGAGACCTATACAAAAGAACTTTCTCACCAACATTTAACTCGCTTTTGAGAATTCTCCTATCATGCCATCTTTCTACTTTTTCCTTAAATATTCTAGCATTTTCATAAGCTTCACTTCTCCACTCATCTAAGGTACTTAAGTCAAGCAATATTTTCTCGCCAGCAAGTCTAAAATCTCTATTCAGTTCTTTCACTGCCCAATAAGCTTTGTGTTCCAATTCTAGAGGCAAGTGACAAGCTTTACCATAAACCATTTTGTAAGGAGACATTCCCATAGGATTTTTATAAGCAGTTCTATAAGCCCATAAAGAGTCATTCAACTTTTTAGCCTGGTTTTTCCTAGATCTATTAACAGACTTTTGCAAGATAGATTTAATTTCTCTATTTGAAATTTCTACTTGCCCACTGGTTTGGGGGTGATAAGCTGAAGAAATTCTAGGGTTATCATCATACTTAGCAAGAGTCTTTCTAAAACCAGCATGAATAAAATGAGAACCTCCATCAGTCATGAGATATCTAGGCACACCAAACCTAGGAAAAATAACATTTTCAAGCATTTTTAAAGAGGTCTTACCATCAGCATTGTTTGTAGGTATGGCTTCTACCCACTTTGTAAGATAATCAACAGCAACAAGAATATGAGTGTACCCTTTTGAAGGAGGAAAAGGACCCATAAAGTCAAATCCCCAACAATCTAAAGGTTCGATAATAAGAGAATAATCCATAGGCATTTCATTGCGTCTAGAAATGTTACCAACTCTTTGACATTCGTCACATGATAAAATAAACTTCCTTGCATCCTTGAAAAGAGTAGGCCAGTAAAAACCAGATTGTAGAACTTTTTGTGCGGTCCTATCCCCAGCATGATGTCCTCCATAAGCGCTGCCATGACATTTCCTCAATATCTCTTATTGTTCATATTCTAGGACACATCTCTGCATAATACCATCTACTCCTTGTTTATATAAATGTGGGTCATCCCAAAAGTAATGCCTTAGATCATAAAAGAATTTCCTTCTTTGCTGGGTTGTAAAGGTTGGAGGCAAATACTTGGAAACAATAAAGTTAGCATAATCAACATACCAAGGACTCTCTTGCGGGCTTACCCTTATTGCAGCTAACTGTTCATTTGGAAAACTATAATTAACAGGCACAGGATCAAAATAAATGTTTTCCAAACGAGATAAATTATCAGCAACAGGATTTTCAGCACCTTTCCTATCTACAATATGCATATCAAACTCTTGTAAAAGCAACAACCATCTAATAAGCCTAGGCTTAGCGTCTTTCTTTGTCATAAGGTATTTAATAGCAGCATGATCAGTATGAATATTAACCTTTGAATCAACAATATAAGGTCTAAACTTACCACAAGCAAAGATTACAGCTAAGAACTCCTTTTCAGTAGTAGCATAATTCTTTGGAGTAGCATCAAGAGTCTTACTAGCATAATTAATAACATTCAACTTTTTATCTATTCGTTGCCCAAGAATAGCACCCACGGAAAAATCACTAGCATCACACATTATTTCAAAGGGTAAATTCCAATCAGGTGGTTGGACAATAGGAGCAGTAGTCAAAGCTTTCTTCAAAGTTTCAAAAGATTCCTTACAATCATCATCAAAAACAAAAGGTACATCTTTTTGAAGAAGATTAGTAAGGGGCTTTGAAATTTTGGAGAAATATTTAATAAACCTTCTATAGAAACTAGTATGACCAAGGATACTACAAATACCTTTTATATCCCTAGGGAAAGGCATATTCTTAATTGCTTCAACTTTGGCTCTGTCTACTTCAATACCTATTTCAGAAATTTTGTGTCCAAGAACAATCCCTTCATTAACCATGAAGTGGCATTTCTCCAAATTAAGACAAGATTAGTTTCTTCACATCTCTGCAAAAAATTATCAAGGTTGTGCAAACAATTATCAAAAGAAGTTCCATAGACGGACAAATCGTCCATCAAAACTTTCACAATTTCTTCACAAAAATCATGAAAGATAGCAGACATATATCTCTGAAAGGTAGCAGGAGCATTACATAAACCAAAAGGCATATGCCTAAGTTCCATAGGGACAAGTGAAGGTGGTTTTCTCTTGGTCTTATTCTCTCACAACAATTTGAGAGAACCCAGAATAACCATCAAGAAAACAAAAGTGAGTCTTTTTAGACAACCTTTCTAGCATTTGATCAATAAAAGGTAGAGGATAATGATCTTTCTTAGTGACTTTATTAACCTTTCTAAAATCAATGCACATCATATAACCAACCACTACTCTTTGAGGTATAACCTCATTATTTTCATTAGGCACAACAGTGACCCCCCTTTCTTTGGGACACAATGAACATGGCTAATCCATTGACTATCAGCAATAGGGTAAATAATATCAGTGTCAAGGAGTTTTAATACCTCATTTCTTACCACATCCTTCATCTTAGGATTTAAACGGTGTTGATGTTCAACAACTGGTTTTGCATCAGGTTCTATATTAATAGCATGCTGACATATAGTAGGATAGATCCCTTTTAAATCATCAAGAGTATAACCCATAGCTCCACGGTGTTTCTTCAATACTTCCAATAATCTTTCCTCTTCCTTTCCTGAAAGTTTAGAGCTAATAATAACAGGATATATTTTTTTATCATCTAGATAAACATATTTAAGATCATCAGGTAGAGGTTTTAAATTGAAAACAGGATCCCCTTTAGGTGGTAGTGTGGTACCCAAATCTTCCACAGGTAGGTTATGCTTAAGTAACTCAGGTTGACGAAGGAAAATCTCGTCAATCTCATTTCTTTCCTTCATGAAGACCTCACTTTCATGATCTTCCATATACTGTTGCAAGGCATTGTTAGGAGAAACAAAAATAGAAACAAGTTGTTCAACCCTGAAATCCTCATTAGGCAATTCATTCTCATAAGGAATTTTAGCAAATTTGGAAAAATTAAACTCATAAGATTCTCCACCAAACTTAGTTAAAACTTTCTCCTTACAACTATAATAGCCCCACAAGTATTCAAGAAAGGTCTACCAAAGATAATAGGAAAAGTTTTACTAGCTTCTGAAGCAAGTACTAGAAAATCAGCAGGATATTTAATCTTACCACAAAGAACCTCCACATCTCTTACAATGCCAATTGGATAGACTGTCTCTCTATTAGCAAGGTGAATAACCACATCAATGTCCTCAAGTTCACAAGGACCAATTTCATGCATAATTTCTCTATAAAGCTCATAAGGAATAGCACTAGAACTAGCACCAAGATCACATAAACCATAATAGCAATGATCACCAATTATCACAGAAATCACAAGGACACTAGTTTTCCTAGCTTTTCTAGGGTGAGAGACAATATTAGAAGCGTCTTCACAGAAGACAATGTGCTCATCCTCTATATATTTAGTGACAAGATCTTTCACAATAGCTACCATAGGTTCAACATTTATTTGCTCATCAGGTTCTACAGCTTTGTTTGTACCTTTGTTAACCGCACTAATTATCATAGAATGCTCCTTTACCTTAGCTGGAAAAGGTGTTTTCTCAACATAAGGTTCAGGCAAAATATGATCAATAGTACAAACTTCAATATTTCTAGCAGGAACATGATCAAAAACATCTTTATAAGGTGCATGGTACTTGTTCCACTTCTTTTTAGGGAATTTCAATATAAGAGGAAAGGCCTTAAAACAAGTTGCAAGAACTTAAGAATCAAGACCATACTCAGTACTAATATCACGAAAGTCATCAGTTCCCATAAAAGATTTAATGCATTCATAATCATAATTTATACCTGACTTTCTTCCTTTAGCATTCTCCCATGCTTCAGTGTTCTCTTGAATACGGTCCAGAAGATCCCATTTAGCTTATTCCTTCATGCGTGTGAATGATCTAGCACAAGAAGCATCTAATAAATCTTTATCATGAAGAGAAAGCCTTGCATAAAATTTATTAATAATAATATTGTTAAGGAGTTCATGAATAGGACATTTAAGCATTAGTAACTTTAGTCTCCCTCAAGCTTGGTCTGTACTCTCTCCATCACGAGGCCAAAAGTTATATATTAGATTCCTATCCTTATGAATCTCACTGGGAGGATAGAATTTAGAGTAAAAGAGAGGTACTATTTCCTTCCATTCCATGGATTGTCCACTCTTCAGCAGCTTATACCATTCTTCAGCTCTTCCTTTCAATAATATAGAGAGTAACTTCTTCACCTGTTCAGTTGTGATACCTGCACACTTAAAAAACCCGCATAATTCATGGATAAAAAGAAAGTGGTCACCAGGATGGACAGTTCCATCCCCTAAATAATAATTATCCATAACAAGATCAACAATTCTATTAGGTATATTAAAAGGATCTATCTCAAAAGATGGTGATCCATCTACTACCCTAACAGTGGTAGTAGTTTTCCCAAATAGGAAACCAAGTGGGCTATCCATATTGATAACAAAGTAACAAACAGAAATGAAAAGCAATACTCACAGTAGAAGTTTCCTTTACCATTTCCATTCTTCAATATCGCTTCACTCCCTGGCAACGGCGCCAGAAAATAGTCTTGATGACCCACAAGTACAGGCGGTGTATCGTAGTACTTTTGATAAATAGGAGTGTCGATCCCAACGAGGAGCAGAAGGTGCTGACTAGTGGTACTGGCTCAAGAGTTCTTTGTAAATACTTAGCAAATGGATTTTTAGGGGTTTTTGATAAAGCAAGGAAATAAAGTGCAAGTAAATAAAGACAGCAAATAATTGCAACAAGTGGCCCAATCCTTTCTTAGCAAAGTAC
The DNA here is from genome assembly GCA_023614405.1 of Avena insularis. Lineage (NCBI taxonomy): Eukaryota > Viridiplantae > Streptophyta > Magnoliopsida > Poales > Poaceae > Avena > Avena insularis. The sequence continues at coordinate 119,083,617 of CM042697.1, read as the reverse complement.
AAGCCGGAGGAAATACTTATGAGGACCAAATGTTCTTGAGGACACATGGGAATACTGTCAAGTGCTTTCGTTTCATATAGCTGATTAATCTTCTTTGGTTTTATAAGTGTTGTGTGGGTGAACCTGTGCTAATGTACCGAACTTACTTGGACTAGTACATACTTGTGATTAAACCCCTTGCAAGCATCCGCAACTACAAGAAAGCAATTAAGATAAAAACCTAACCACAGCCTTAAACTCTGAGATCCTACACTCCCTTGTGCAATGGTTTCCTAACGGGGGTTCATGTTTCTGTGACTCCGGCAACCCCACAATTTGTAGCCAAATACACAATGCATTCCCCTGGCCCCATAAATGGTGAAGTGTCATGTAGTCGACGTTCACATGACACCACTAGAAGAATAGCACCACAACTTAAATATTAAACCATTGAATAATACCTCAACACAATTCCACTACTAACAACATGACTTCTCCCATGTCCTCAAGAACTAAACGAACTACTCACGAGACATCATATGGATCAAGATCATAGATGATATGATGATGGATAACAATCTGAACATAAACAATAATTCAATGGTTCCACTCACAAGCATCAACTACAATAGTAATCAACACCGGGAAAGTTTCCCCTAAGAACTATGCAAGATTCAACGCGATTGTTACAGCAGGATGGAGTGGTGATGATGGTGCTGGTGGATATGATGGTGTGGATGATGATGATGATCCCAATGAAGTCTAGATTGATGATGGTGTTGATGGCGACGATCTCCCCTCTTCGGGAAGTAATTTCCCCTGGCAGAAATTTGTCTACCGTAGAGTTCTTTCTCTCTTGGTGGTTTCCACCCCGTAGAGGCGACGGAATCTTTCTGCGGTTGCTCCCCTGACTTTAGGGTTTCGAGGAGAAGATATAGGCGAGAGGGCAGAGCCAGAGGTGGTCCAGGGTGGCCACACCCCTTGTAGGTGCAGCCTAGGGTGGCCCGCGCCTGGGGGGTGTGGGCCCCCTGTGGCCCAACTCCGCCTCCCCTTCTGGCATCCTTCATCTTTTGGGAAAATATAATTTTTTATAGTTTTTCTGGTATTTTTCTGATCTTCGCGAAATTGCATCAAAACACCACTTTTTCCATCAGAATCCTGACTCCGGCAGTTCATCCTCCAAGAATCATCCAACATGCAAAAACAGATGAAAAGACATAAGTATCACCTCTTAATATGAAATATATCAATGAATAGAGGCAAATTATGATATAGAATGGTGATGCAAAATGGACATATCACCATCCCCCGAGCCTCCTCGTGCTTTTGACCTGTCAAAATGTAGGGTCCAAATCTGAGTTTGGAGGACTTGTATTTTTTGTCGTCTCCGTCTAATCAGCGATGAAATCGGCAAGTATATGGGATATGATTACTGTTCATGGATTGTACTCGATGTCGAAAGCTGGAAGATCTATTCCCCACTTTGCGACACGTCATGTGGCGTCGTGATTGTTGATTATGTCTTGCAGGGAAGACGTACTCGCCAATGTGATCTTATGTTCTTGAAAGTAGTGTGTCATAGCTTTCTGGCAACAAAGAATACTCCATAGGCTAGCTTTTGGTAATGTGGATACCTTTGCTTTGACTCTGTCAGGACCTCACTCAGGTAATATGTTGGACGTTTCACCTTATGCTCATGGCCTTCTTCCTCGCGCTCCACTGATGTTACCACACTTACGACCTTGTTTGTCGATGCGATGTAAAGTAACATAGGATCCTATGGCTCTAGCACTGTGAGAATTGGTGGATTTGAAAGTAGATCTTTCAAACTTTGTAGGGTAGCGTTGGCTTCCTTGGTCTAGACAAGTTTGTCGGTTTTCTTCAAGAGTATGTATAAAGGTGCGGCTCTTTCTCCGAGCCGGCTGACGAACCGACTCACTGTTGCAATGCAACTAGTGAGACGTTGCATGTCCTTTATGCGAGTCGGCCTGGTGATGTTTAGTATAGGCTTGATTTTGTCCCGGTTCACCTCTATGCCTCTTTCAGACACGATGAAACCTAACAATTTTCCGGTTGGAATTCCAAAGAAACATTCCTTCGAATTTAGCATTATGTTGAATTTTTGTAGGCTAGCAAACGTTTCCTCTAAGTCAGAAATAAGTGTTTCCTTCTTTTTGGACATCACTGTTATATCATCTATGTACACGTGGATTTTGCGTCTGATTTGGTGGTTAAGACAATGATGCATGGTTTGCTGATATGTAGCTCCTGCGTTCTTTAAGCCGAAAGGCATAGTTTTGTAGCAGAAGGTACTGAAAGGTGTGATGAAAGACATCTTGAGTTGATCTGATTCTTTCATCGGTATTTGGTGATATCTGGAATATGCTTCGAGAAAACAGAGTAATTTCGACCCTGTCGTGGAGTGGATAACTTGATCGATTCTTGGCAAAGGGAATGGATCTTTAGGACAAGCCTTGTTCAAGGCCGTATAATCAATGCACATCCGTAAATCAGGTTTCCTTTTTAGGGACGATTACAGGATTTTCCACCCATTCAGCGTGGATGACCTCTGTGATAAATCCGCAAGTTGTAGTCGGGCTAATTCCTTAGCTATGGCTTTGTGCTTTTTGTCACCGAACCATCGTAAGGACTATTTGATGGGTTTAGCGTCAGGGTACACATTAAGAGATTGCTCGGCAAGTTCCCTAGGTACTTCGGTCATGTAAGAAGGCTGCCATGCGAAGATATCTTTATTAGCTTTGAGGAACTTGACGAGCGCGCTTTCCTATGCGCGGTCTAAGCCTACCCCTATGTTCATTGTCTTGGAGGGATTGTCTTCCTTCAGCGACGTCTCTTCCGATGCCTCGAACTGCAAACCTAGCTACAACACCTCATTCTTTGTAGCGGACATCTTGGACGAATCAATGGTCTTCTTGATCTCCTGGTACTCCTGGGCATGTAGCACGGCTTCAGCAAAGGCGGCAGATCCTTACTCGCGGTCTCATGCCTTCTTCGGGTTTCCCCGGATTGTGATAACGCCCTTTGGACCCGGAAGTTTTATCATGTTGTAGATGTAGCAGGGACGAGCCATGAATGCCCAGTAAGCCTGACGCCTGAAGATGGTGTGGTAAGTACTTTTGAATGGTACCACCTCGAAGGAGACTGGCTCGATCGGGTAATTATCTCAGGTTCTGAATGTCACGTCCAGTGTGATCTCACCTAGATAATCCGCCTGTCTCCCTAGTTCAATGCCATGAAAAGCCACATTGCTGTGATTTAACTCGCTTTCATGGATCTTCATGCGGTGAAGCGTCTCAATGTAGAGGATGTTGACGCTGCTACCACCATCCATGAGAGTTTTAGAGAACTCATAGCCATCAATAAGAGGATTAATGACCAGAGGGTACTTTACCTGAAGATGTGTTTTCCTTGTTTGATCATTGCGGTCGAAGGTGATGGTCACATCCGACCAGTCCAGGAATTAGGGGATAGCCGAAACCGTGGCATTGAGCTCATGGACAACGATGACCTGACCTATCCCGAAGTACCCATCCGTATTTTGGAAGAAGCTTTTCGAACTACCCGAACCCGAAGCATCAAGTTTCTCAAGATTCAGTGGAGCAACCACACAGAAGAGGAAGCTACCTGGGAGCGCGAAGATCACATCAGGACAGAGTTTCCCGATCTCTTCAAATCCTAGGTAATCTTTGCGTCCTTTTTCAAATCTCAGGACGAGATTTTGTTTAAGGGGGGAAGGTTTGTAACATCCCAAAAATATTGAACTTGGATCATCAAACTCTAATCATCAAAATTAGGGTTAACAAAAAATTTCTAAATAAAATTATGAAAGCATGCATATGAGTATGCATTGAATTTGAAATTCTTTTGAACCACCTTGTTTGTGTGTTTCCTTGCTTGTAAAATGTTTCTTAGGTGAAATAAACATCATCTAAAACATTTCCCACACTTTTCCCAAAGACAAATAAAGCAAAACAAATAAAATAAAGGAATGGTCATTTTGACCAATTTAACTCCCATGCCTACTTTGGCTGTCTCAAACTTTCACAAACTAACAGAAACTTTTCTGGATCTTTGCACCCCTTGATTGTACTCATAACAAAGTATCAAGGCCCACTTTGTGATCATCCAGAAACTTTCAAATGCATAGTTTAAATGACAAAACAAAATTGAATCTTTATCATATGGGAAGATCCCACTTTTTCAAAAACCACTTAAACAAGCTCAACTTTCAAAACCCAAGCATCTGCAGACCACCAGCACCAATCTAGCACACCCACCAAAAATCTTTTCAAAATTCAAAACTTGAATTCATGCGGCCATTTCATCAAACACTTGGCAGACACAAATCAAACAAAATCAAAACACTATAGTGTGCAGTGTTTTGAGCCTATCTAGTTCCCTATCTAGCTCACAACCAGCTCAGTAGATCATCTAGCAAGATTAACCAAGCACTAGCACCACTATGAGCTTGCCAAAACCATCAATGGTGAACAGCCGAAGCCACCCTTGCCACCCACATGTCGACAGCAAGCTAGGAAGGAAACTAGCCGTGCCAACCTTGTCTGGGAGATCACCCATGCCTCACCGCCCCCTCTCGACCAGCCCTGCCTCGAAGACACCGACCACAGCACCCAAGAACGTCGCGCCCGTGCCTCTGCCAACCGTGCCGAGCCTGCGCCAGAGCGCCACCCTCGACCGAAGCCCACAGACCGCGCGCCACCCTTGCCGCGTGCATACACGATCGCCACCATCCCAGGAACACGCCAGACATGCCCATTGCCTTTGCCTCGTAGCCACCGCCACCGAAGACGCCGCCTCTGCCAGAGCGTCAAGGTTCCGCATCAACCTGCACCGCCCACGCCTCGCCATCAGACGTTGAGCATCGCCAGGAACACCGCTACCGCCCCTACCTTCGCCATGCCAATAGCCTGTACCATCGCTTCGACGAGCTCATCAGGCGCCTGGCCGGTCCCCTCGCTCGACTATAAATAGAGACCACCCCCCAGCCGAATTGAGCACACCATTCTACTCCCCTCTCCTCACTGATCGTGCCACACCGTTCCCGGAGCAAGGCGAGCAACACCTCGTCGGAATTTCAACGGAGCCCGCCGCCTCTGGAGAAGAAGGGAGCCAGTGATTGGAGCCGCCCCAGGAGGAGCCACCGGTACCAGGAGATTCGCCGTCGTCGACTTCGTCGTTCACCCGCCTCACCGACCCTCGCCTGCACCTCGGTGAGCCCCCAGCAACCCCCACTGGCCGCGCTAGGTTTCTGTCTCGCCGGCGTTGCCCAACGTCGACGATGACTCCCAGCCGTTCGATTAGAACTAGATCGAATGTCCCACATCGCCCCATACCGCTTCGCACCCTCCTGTCTCACTGACGAGTGGGGACAGCCACTTAAACAGCCCGCGAAAGCGCTACGCTTAGCAGGCCGGCCCGTTAACCTTTCCCGCGCAGCCCAGTTATTTGAATTAAACCTTTTCCATTTAATTTCAAACACACTTCTGTACCCAGTTTCAAAAATCAACCCAGGTCGATTCAGTGCACCAAATTGAATGAAATTAATTTTTTTAGAAAGGTCTGGGAATTCTGAATCCAAGCCCGTTGGATTCAAGTCATTTGGATCTATAGATCACCCATGATAAAAACAACAAGGTAGAAGCTTTTCTGCATTCAAACATTTTTCAAATTTAAACCATAATAGCTTTTGAGTTTTTTCCAACTCTCAAAAATCACATTTAACCATACCTTTCAGAATATATAAAAATATATAGGTTTACTTGCAGAAATAATGTTCAGGTAATAAAAGAATGCTACATAGGCATTTCTAGTCACTTTATTTAATTAAAATAAAAGGGTAAAACCTTATTAAATTGTGACACCACTTTAAATCATATTCCCATGGACTAAAATATGTGGTGATGACATGTGTCAACATGATCCCATGTTTGGTTTGGAGAATATTAAATCTTAAGTAGTTTTTCAATGAGTAGAAATTACTTTTCTAAAAATAAAAGGAATTAAACCAAGCCTTAATCTTGTAATGTTAGAGATGATGTCAGATCATCTATAGGACCCTTGTGTGTGATGATTGCAAGTAGCTAAGTATTGTTTGGTGATTGTGTACCTCGTATTTATTTATAGACGCTAGTACCGACCAAGGATACGAGGAGGAAAGAGGATTCTACGAAGAAGAAGCCGAGGAGAACTTCAACCACTGCTCTGCACAAGGCAAGGTGATACTATACCTATGCAAGCCAATACTTGCAAGCTTATATTGACACTAATGCAAGCCTAATACTACCAGTTGAATGTGCAAGCTAACACTTGCAAGATACTCTACTGATGCAAACAAACCCCTACTTGATACTATGACCACTATATGCCTTAAGCATATATGATCATCTCCACTTGATAACCAAATCCTAGTTTTACCTGCAAGCTTCTTACTTTATTTCTTTATCAAAGCTCTTACCTAGATTTTACCTAAGTGAATGGTGGATACTAGAGAGATATGTGAAGGTTGCATAAAGAGCATAAAATTTGGCCTAAGCTAGACAATCTTGATGTCACCCTAAGGCATGATAATGTACTTAGTTGAAACTCCACTAGTTTACCACCCCTCATTAGTCCCCACTCCCATTTGTAGATGCTAGTGCTAAGCATAAAACTTGATCAACTTTAGATGGGAATACTTGGTGGAAAAATGGTTATGAAAACCTTGGAATGATGGATCATTCTATTGAAATTTTTTGGACATGTGTTTCCAAAAACACCTGATGATTTTGGTGATGAAAATGTTGAGGCATGAGCCTTAGCCCTTTATAAAACTGATGGTTGTCTGGATGCGATACCATTCCAATTTTATCGTACAACCACAATAATTCAAGATTGGGTAGGGCTTGACTGAAACTTATATACCTTAGTATTAGTTCCTCACGCCAAGGTCTGAGCTGAGGCTACCTTGTGAAGATTGTCCACTGCAAGACTCCAAGATGACAGTTGGTCATGGTTGGGAGGCCAAACTCACAGGAGAGGTGCTTATACTAGGCGTGTAATTGAAAGGTTAGGATTGATTATCCATACTGAGTATGGTGAATTCAGGATTTGTTCTCGGATGTATCGAATGTTGTGGTGAAAGTGTACAATCTCTGCAGAGTGTCAAACTATTCGAATAGTCATTCATGTTATGGACAGTTGGAGTGGCCATACTGTTCCCCCGTCAGACTTTTCAAAATGACTTGTGAAATGAAGTGAGACTTTGACTTGACCACAACAGGGTTGTGACATGAAATACAAGTTCCCACTTAGATGTTATAAACTTCAACTAGCATTCGTTGCCCCTAAACTAAGTAGAGATAAATCTGGCTTTTGCAAAACAACCCTAGAGCCTAGTGTCCTATTATCAAAAACCCCTTTCATTTGTTAGTATTAGTTTGCGAGTACTTAAAGAGTACTCATGGCTTTGTCCCTGGCTATTCCTATGGCCAGACTATGAAGAGGAGTACCTGGAGGATGGACCCCAGGAAGGTTACGACAACTAGGATCATCTCCCATCGCCGCATTGCCGTGACCTCAAGATGGAGCTTCGCCTACGCTACCATTATTATTACGTACCGCTGCTTGATGTTGTATTAAGAACTGGATCATGAGATCCCTATTTGTGTAAGAACTTATGTACGGTTTGTAATGGATGATGTACTATGGTATCCAACTCTGTTATGTCTCACAAAAATGGTAATCGGGATTATGTATGTATGGCATAACAGGCATCTGGGATTAAAAATCCGGGTGTTGACAAGTTGGTATCAGAGCCATCCTGACCACAGGAGACCCTAGTTAGACTAGACGTTTGAATCAAAAACTTAGTTTCAAAACCAAAGGAAGCAAATATTTACAAAAACTTATTCTCATTCTTATCCCTTTGATTCTTTCATGAAAATTCATGTTCCTCAAAAACTCTTGCAAAATACATAAAATTTTGACACACTTGATCACTCTACTAACTTACTGATCCTATATTCTTATAGATGGACGTGAAGTACAGCAAGTTTTATCAGTTGGGGAATGGAGGAGACCTTATCTTTGAGAGGGATTTGGACCAGCTTTTGGAACTTCTGGAGCGTCCGCACCCCGAGTTCTTCGGAGCTTAGCTCAATGATCAAGGAGGAGAAGATCTGTAGTGGCTAATTGTTGCAAGTATCAGAGGAAAGATTGAACCTCCCACTGCGGAAGGAATTCAGTTTACCTTAAGAGAGAACAACTGGCTCGATGGACTTGTCAGGGCCATGCAGGAAGCTCTTTCCCATCTGTGTGGGCAGAGCATCAATCAAATAAAGGGTACTCGCTTTGACTTTTACCCAAGGCGTGATGCAAATGGACAACCACTGGAAGCCCCATAGCACTCCGAGCTAAAGACTCAATTGGACCACCTTAGCTTCATGATGTACGATCGTCAGCAGGAGTTAGACAACTGTCATGACTACTCCAACCACAAGTCTGCCATCATCAAGACGAAGGACCAAACCATCGCCATGCTAGCAACGGATCGCAAGTCTCACTGCCGTCAGCTCGACAAGAAGGAGCGCATCATTGCCCGCCTTCGCCACCGCATCTCATCTTTGGAGGATACCATCCACGAGAGAGACATGCAGTTGGAGGAAAGGGAGAATGCAGGAGAGGACCTTCGTGGAGACCCCTACTCCTATCTCAGCGATGATGATGATTTTCTAGAGGATCAGGCTATGGACTTCTTCACTGATGAAGACGATTTCTCCTTCATCGATGATGATGAGGATGATGAAGCCACAGATTCCGAGGAGTAGTACCACTTGAGCACTAGCATAGTATTCGGTCCCACTGTATCGTAGTTTTCAAAATGGTTCTTAAAACCATCTGTTTTTCTTTGTTGTGGTGTGTGTTGTATCGTGTGCTATGATTGAATGAATGAAAAGCAAGTTGCTAGAAAACTCTGAGTCAAACTTAAAAACTTTTCAAAGTCCCCGAAACCTTAGAAATTTCCCTCTTTTCTCATGATCTATCTCAATCTTCAGATGCCACGTGGAGGAAGTGGTTCGTCCCCGGACCCGATGTTGCAGATTCTGCAAATGTTGACTTCTGACCGTGAAGATGAAAGAGCGGAACGTCAAGCCAACCTAGCCACCCTTCAGCAGATAGCCCAGCTTGCCCACAACAACCAAGGCCACGAAAATCAGGACAACCATGGATCTAAGCTCAAGAATTTCCAGAATACCAACCCACCTGTTTTCACCAAGTCATAAGAACCCCTAGACGTCGATGATTGGCTACAAACCATGGAAAATAACCTAGAAGTCGCCGGAGTGGAAGCCAACGAGAAAGTTCTGTTCGCCACCCACTATCTAGCCGGAGATGCCAGGGCATGGTGGAACAGTGTTCGCGCAATGACCGGAGGCCAGATGATGACCTGGGAAGAATTCAAGGTCAAGTTTAGCAAAACCCATGTGCCACCAGGTTTGATCAAGAGAATGAGAGACGAGTTCAGAGAGCTAAAGCAAGGAAGGATGACTATAGTGGAATACCATGACAAATTTTTGCCATTAGCTAGGTATGCCCCGGATGAGATCGATACTGAAGCCAAGAAGAAAGAAAGATTCCTGAATGGTCTGCACGACGAGATGCAGACAGTGTTAGTCAATATCCCCTTTGCTGATATTGAAGCCCTTGTGGATTCTGCTATCCAGATGAAAGGAAAGATCAACCAAGCCATTGAGAACAGCAAGCGTCGCATGATGCATCAACCAGGAACCCATCAGACCCCAAAGTATCGCCCCAACCCATCTCTAGGATTTGCCCCAAGAACCAACAGACCCCCGATGAACCGTCCGACCTATCCCAACCGTGGAAACCCTAGGCCCGGAGGAAATCACAACAACCCCGGCAACGCTAGCAATTTCAATCGTGCCCCACCCAAGTTCAACAACAACAATGCTACCGCCAACACCAACACGCCTAGGATCAGAAGCAATGCTGTGCTCAGAAAGAAAGGTCAAGTCGCAAGTGACTTGTTATGACTGTGGAAATAAAGGACACTATTCCAACGAGTGCCCCAACAAGAAGAATACTACAGCCCCCAATGCCAATGTCCCAGCTCAACAGCAGCGTCGTGTTCAGCCAGGAAGAAGATTTGCCCCAGGGAATTCACTCAACCGTAATGGCCGTCTTTTTCTCATGCATGCTGAAGAAGCTCAGGAAGCGCTAGACGTCGTGCTGGGTATGTTTTCGGTTAATTCAGTACTTGCAAGAGTGTTGTTTGATTCTGGTGCATCGCATTCATTTGTCACCGAAGAATTTGCATGCACTAGTAAAATTCAACCAACCAAACTGAAGCATGTCATGATTGTTCAAATTCATGGATCAACCACTAAGGCTAGGCAAATTTGCAAAGTCGTCCCTATCCGAATCCATGGAATAGATTTTTATGCTAATCTGATAGTACTCGGAACTAATGGTTTGGAAGTAGTACTAGGAATGGATTGGATGTCCAAAAATAAAGGATTGATTGACTGTGCCAAGAAAGCCATAACCATGACTAGTACTGCCGGAATATCAGTCGAGCATATATCTGAAACCTTAGCTCGCCAATTCAAATGCAACAAGAGTATAGCCCAACCTACCATTGACCAAGTCCGGATAGTCTGTGAATACCCCGATGTATTTCTAGATGTTTTACCCGGTATGCCCCCAGATCGGGATATCGAATTTATCATCGAACTAATTCCCGGAACAGGACCCATAGCCCAGAGACCATATAGTATGAACCCGTCAGAGCTAGCAGAATTGAAGAAGCAACTGGATTCCATGCTGGAAATTGGATTGATTCAACCAAGTGTGTCACCATGGAGATCACCTGTCTTGTTTGTGGACAAGAAGGATGGAGGTAACCGTTTGTGTACGGATTATCGGAAATTGAATGATGTCACCATCAAGAACAAGTACCCCTTGCCCAAGATAGAAGATTTGTTTGATCAGTTGACCGGTGCCAAAGTGTTCTCTAAGATTGATCTTAGAACTGCTATCATCAACTCAAAATTGCAAGAGGATATTCCAAAGACCGCTTTACCACCAGATATGGATTGTATGAGTATACATCATGTCTTTCGGACTAACTAATGCCCCCACTTATTTCATGAATCTCATGAATAAGATTTTATGGACTTCGGATAAGTTTGTCGTTGTTTTCATCGATGACATTCTAATTTATTCCAAATCAGAAGAAGAACATGAGCTACACCTAAGGACCATTCTTGGAACCCTTGGAGAGCATCAGCTGTATGCAAAGTTTAGAAAATGTGAATTCTGGTTACAGGAGGTAGGATTACTCGGTCACATTGTATCATCCGGAGGAATTGCCGCTGACCCTGCCAAAGTGAAAGATGTAGAAGATTGGCAAGCCCCAATGACTCAAACCCAAGTTCGTGCATTTCTCGGATTGGCGGGATATTACCGCAAATTCGTAGAAGGATTCTCTAGTATCGCTAGACCCATGACCCAATTGCTGAAGAAGGACAAGAAGTTTGAATGGACCGACAAATGTGAAGCAAGTTTTCAAGAACTCAAGAGGAGATTGATTTCAGCCCCAATCTTGATCATGCCAGATATCACGAAGCCCTTCGATGTGTATTGTGATGCATCCAAGATCGGTCTCGGATGTGTGCTAATGCAAGAAGGCAAAGTTATATCTTATCTATCTCGACAACTGAAGCAACATGAGCAAAACTACCCAACCCATGACCTCGAACTCGCAGCCGTAGTTCTAGCCCTGAAAACATGGAGACATTACCTAATGGGAAACCGTTGTGAGATCTATAAGGATCACAAGAGCCTAAAGTATATATTCACTCAGAAGGAGCTGAATACGAGGCAGAGAAGATGGATAGAGCTAATCAAGGATTACGATCTGGACATTCACTACCACCCTGGTAAATCCAATGTGGTAGCCGATGCCCTTAGCAGATTACCGTGCCGCTTGAACTCCATGATTTTGAAGGAGCAACCAAGGTTGCACAAAGAGATGGAAGATTTTCGAATGGAATTAGTAAGTGAAGGATTCTTGGCTAGCATAGAACTCCAGCCCACTTTGATCAGTCAGGTTAAAGAGGCGCAGAAGGGAAATGCTAGTATTGATGGAATCAAGCGTCGTATCGGTACAGGCAAAGTACCTGGATTCACCGAGGACGAAGAAGGAGTTTTGTGGTACAAAGGACGCCTTTGTGTACCAGCAGATTCTGAGTTGAAAGAAGTTATTCTGAGGGAGGCTCATGATACTCTTTATTCTATCAATCCCGGAGGAACTAAGATGTATCAAGATTTGAAAGAGCAATTTTGGTGGCATAAGATGAAGAGAGAAATCGGAAGCTATATTGCCAAGTGTGATATATGTCAGCGAGTCAAGGCAGGACATCAAAGACCCGCTGGATTGTTGCAACCCTTGCAGATTCCGGAGTGGAAATGGGATTCTGTTGGAATGGACTTTATCACTAGACTGCCTACTTCTAGTAGGGGAAATGACTCTATTTGGGTCATAGTGGACAGATTGTCCAAAGTCGCCCATTTCTTGCCCGTCAAGACCACATATCAGAGTTCGAAGCTAGCGGAGTTGTACATCGCTAGAATAGTTAGTTTGCATGGAGTCCCCAAGAACATCGTTTCGGATCGAGGAACTCAGTTTACCTCGAGATTCTGGAAGAAAGTCCAAGAAGGTTTAGGAACCCGTCTAGATTTCAGCACCGCATATCACCTCGCATCGATGGACAAACGGAGCGAGTAAATCAAATACTCGAAGATATGCTTAGAGCATGTGTGTTAGAATATGGATCCAAGTGGGAAGACTGTCTGCCGTTTGCAGAATTTTCATACAACAACAGTTATCAAGCCAGTTTGCAAATGGCCCCATTTGAATTCATGTACGGATGGAAGTGTCGCACCCCTTTGAACTGGTCGGAAGTAGGAGAGAGTCAGATCTCGGACCCGACATCCTACGAGAAGCAGAAGAGAAGGTTCACAAGATTTGTGAGCACCTCAAGACAGCCCAATCCAGACAAAAGATTTACGCCGACAAGAGACGTAGAGACCTCGCCTTCAACATCGGAGATTTTGTTTATCTGAAAGTGTCGCCATTGAAGGGAATGCAGCGTTTCCAACTCAAAGGAAAGTTAGCCCCCAGATATATCGGACCTTTCAAGATTCTAAGCCGTCGAGGAGAAGTATCGTATCAATTGTAACTACCCGAAGAGATGTCAGCCGTGCATAATGTGTTCCATATCTCATTACTTCGCAAGTGTCTCGAAGTCCCCGAGAAGACCGAAGTGTTCAAAAATATCGACCATCGGACCATAGAGATCAACGATGACCTGACCTATCCCGAAGTACCCATCCGTATTTTGGAAGAAGCTTTTCAAACTACCCGAACCCGAAGCATCAAGTTTCTCAAGATTCAGTGGAGCAACCACACAGAAGAGGAAGCTACCTAGGAGCGCGAAGATCACATCAAGACAGAGTTTCCCGATCTCTTCAAATCCTAGGTAATCTTTGCGTCCTTTTTCAAATCTCAGGACGAGATTTTGTTTAAGGGGGGAAGGTTTGTAACATCCCAAAAATATTGAACTTGGATCATCAAACTCTAATCATCAAAATTAGGGTTAACAAAAACTTTTCTAAATAAAATTATGAAAGCATGCATATGAGTATGCATTGAATTTGAAATTCTTTTGAACCACCTTATTTGTGTGTTTCCTTGCTTGTAAAAAGTTTCTTAGGTGAAATAAACATCATCTAAAACATTTCCCACACTTTTCCCAAAGACAAATAAAGCAAAACAAATAAAATAAAGGAATGGTCATTTTGACCAATTTAACTCCCATGCCTACTTTGGCTGTCTCAAACTTTCAGAAACTAACAGAAACTTTTCTGGATCTTTGCACCCCTTGATTGTACTCATAACAAAGTATCAAGGCCCGCTTTATGATCATCCAGAAACTTTCAAATGCATAGTTTAAATGACAATTCAAAATTGAATCTTTATCATATGGGAAGATCCCACTTTTTCAAAAACCACTCAAACAAGCTCAACTTTCAAAACCCAAGCATCTGCAGACTCACCAGCACCAATCTAGCACACCCACCAAAAATCTTTTCAAAATTCAAAACTTGAATTCATGCGGCCATTTCATCAAACACTTGGCAGACACAAATCAAACAAAACCAAAACACTATAGTGTGCAGTGTTTTGAGCCTAACTGGTTCCCTATCTAGCTCACAACCAGCTCAGTAGATCATCTAGCAAGATTAACCAAGCACTAGCACCACTGTGAGCTTGCCAAAACCATCAATGGTGAACAGCCTAAGCCACCCTTGCCACCCACATGTCGACAGCAAGCTAGGAAGGAAACTAGCCGTGCCAACCTTGTCTGGGAGATCACCCATGCATCACCGCCCCCTCTCGACCAGCCCTGCCTCGAAGACACCGACCAAAGCACCCAAGAACGCCGCGCCCGTGCCTCTGCCAACCGTGCCGAGCCTGCGCCAGAGCGCCACCCTCGACCGAAGCCCACAGACCGTGCGCCGCCCTTGCCGCATGCATACATGATCCCCACCATCCCAGGAACACGCCAGACATGCCCATTGCACTGCCCGTGCCCCGTAGCCACCGCTCGCCGTCGAAGACGCCGCCTCTGCCGCGCAGAGCGTCGCGTGTTCCAGACCAACCCGCACCGCCCCACGTCTCGCCACCGTATCGTTGAGCATCGCCAGGGAACACCACACTGTCCCCTACCTTCGCCCATGCCAATAGCCGCCTGTACCATCGCCCCCGACAAGCTCACCGTGCGCCCCATCGGTCCCCTCGCTTGACTATAAATAGAGGCCACCCCTAGCCAAATTGAGCACACCATTCTACTCCCCTCTCCTCACTGATCGTGCCACACCATTCTCGGAGCAAGGCGAGCAATGCCTCGTCGGAATTTCACCGGAGCCCGCCGCCTCTGGAGAAGAAGGGAGCCAGCGATTGGAGCCGCCCCAGGAGGATCCACCGGTACCAGGAGATTTGCCGTCGTCGACTTTGTTGTTCGCCCGCCGAGCCGACCCTCGCCTGCACCCCGGTGAGCCCCCAGCAACCCCCACTGGCCACGCTAGGTTTTTGTCTCGCCGGCGTTGCCCAACGTCGACGATGACTCCCAGCCGTTGGATTAGAACTAGATCGAACGTCCCACATCGCCCCATACCGCTTCGCACCCCCTGTCTCACTGACGAGTGGGGACAGCCACTTAAACAGCCCGCGGAAGCGCTACGCTTAGCAGGCCGGCCCGTTAACCTTTCCCGCGCAGCCCAGTTAATTGAATTAAACCTTTTCCATTTAATTTCAAACACACTTTTGTACCCAGTTTCAAAAATCAACCCAGGACGATTCAATGCACCAAATTGAATGAAACTAATTTTGTTATAAAGGTCTGGGAATGCTGAATCCAAGCCCGTTGGATTCAAGTCATTTGGATCTATAGATCACCCATGATAAAAATAACAAGGCAGAAGCTTTTACGCATTCAAACATTTTTCAAATTTAAACCATAATAGCTTTTGAGTTGTTTCCAACTCTCCAAAATCACATTTAACCATACCTTTCAGAATATATAAAAATATATAGGTTTACTTGCAGAAATAATGTTCAAGTAATAAAAGAATGCTACATAGGCATTTCTAGTCACTTTATTTAATTAAAATAAAAGGGTAAAACCTTATTAAATTGTGACACCACTTTAAATCATATTCCCATGGACTAAAATATGTGGTGATGACATGTGTCAACATGACCCATGTTTGGTTTGGAGAATATTAAATCTTAAGTAGTTTTTCAATGAGTAGAAATTACTTTTCTAAAAATAAAAGGAATTAAACCAAGCCTTAATCTTGTAATGTTAGAGATGATGTCAGATCATCTATAGGACCCTTGTGTGTGATGATTGAAAGTAGCTAAGTATTGTTTGGTGATTGTGTACCTCGTATTTATTTATAGACGCTAGTACCGACCAAGGATACGAGGAGGAAGGAGGATTCTACGAAGAAGAAGCCGAGGAGAACTTCAACCACTGCTCTGCACAAGGAAAGCTGATACTATACCTATGAAATCCAATACTTGCAAGCTTATATTGACACTAATGCAAGCCTAATACTACCAGTTGAATGTGCAAGCTAACACTTGCAAGATACTCTACTGATGCAAACAAACCCCTACTTGATACTATGACCACTATATGCCTTAAGCATATATGATCATCTCCACTTGATAACCCAATCCTAGTTTTACCTGCAAGCTTCTTAATTTATTTCTTTATCAAAGCTCTTACCTATATTTTACCTAAGTGAATGGTGGATACTAGAGAGATATGTGAAGGTTGCATAAAGAGCATAAAATTTGGCCTAAGCTAGATAATCTTGATGTCACCCTAAGGCATGATAATGTACTTAGTTGAAACTCCACTAGTTTACCACCCCTCATTAGTCCCCACTCCCATTTGTAGATGCTAGTGCTAAGCATAAAACTTGATCAACTTTAGATGGGAATACTTGGTGGAAAAATGGTTATGAAAACCTTGGAATGATGGATCATTCTATTGAAATGTTTTGGACATGTGTTTCCAAAAACACCTAATGATTTTGGTGATGAAAATGTTGAGGCATGAGCCTTAGCCCTTTATAAAACTGATGGTTGTCTGGATGCGATACCATTCCAATTTTATCGTACAACCACAATACCCGAAGATTGGGTATGAAGGGATACGGGTAGGCTACACTAGCGCAAATCAAAAAAAATCTACCGCGTATACCAGGATTACTGTTGTCATAGATCACGGGATTACCACTAGACGCGCAGTTGCGGAATTGATGAAGCGTGTCAAGGTAGTGCAGACATTCCACGTCTCCTCCTTGTCCTCGTCCCACGAGCAGCTCCCCTTGTGCGGCTCGTCCAAGCTCTACAGATGCAGCGCCTCCGAGGTATCCACACGCATGTGGTGGAAGGCCAAACGCCGGATCGCTAGGTCCGCTGCCAAGACGACAAAGCGTGAGGAGTGGCGGCTGGGAATGATCTGATGTCTAAGGTCTAACCCTGGTCAGCTCGCCGCACCCTCTCTTATATAGGCGTCCCTAGTGGGCTTCTACATTAGCAGCCCATTAGTACCCTAAGCCTGGTCTAATTCGGATCCAATCCTCATTAGGCTTCTAGCCCCTTAAGTGTGTGACCCTATAGGTTCATATGCGTATAGACATGACACGAATACACTTATTCTGTCAATAGTTGGTAGCGGCCTCTAGCAAGACGTGCCAACTCCTAAACGCATACAAAGATCATAACGGACGAACCATCACAAGGTTTAATACATGTCTTTCCCTTTGCCTCACGATATTTGGTCTAGCTCCAAGCTGACCTCCCTTTCTTGATACCGTGATTCGGAATCCCTTTACTAGGCTAACTCTTAACCATATGTAGCACGGCCATGCATTTCTGGATTCGATCACTCGAGGGGCCTAGAGATATCTCTCTCAAGTAGAGAGGGGCAAATCCCATCTTGATTGACCATGCCTTGCAGCATGCTTTAGGACAAACCCGAAAGCTACCTTTATAACTACCCAAATATTGCAGCGTTTGATAGCCCCAAAGTAGGTCGATCCACATCTCAAGTACATGCGACAATCTCAGGTCTAAGGATAAAACGTACACGATGTGTAGAGAGAGAGCTACAACTAATTGCTAGTCTCAGGTTGGGTCAGTCCAACCCCATGTTCATAACATGTGTCCACATCATTGGTTTGACATCTCCATGTCTATGACTTGCGAAACATAGTCATCAACCAATCGATGTGCTAGTCTAATATTCATGTGTGTCCTCACATGAACTCCGACTAGGGACAACTCTTAAATAACCATACAAGTAAAGAGTTTCACAAACAATTCACATAATTGTCAATCAATACAAGTTGCCTGATATGGATATTCAAGGAACATTACAATAACTCATGGATACATATGAAATATAATCATCTCTATGATTGCCTCTAGGGCATATTTCCTTCAGGGTAGGGCTTGACTGGAAACTTATATACCTTAGTATTAGTTCCCTCATGGCCAAGGTCTGAGCTGAGGCTAACTTGTGAAGATTGTCCACTTGTGCAGTACCCAAGATGATAGTTGGTCATGGTTGGGAGGACAAACTCACAGGAGAGGTGCTTATACTAGGGCATGTAATTGAAAGGTTAGGGTTCATTATCCGCATACTGAGTATGGTGAATTCAGGATTTGTTCCTGACGGATGTATCGAATGTTGTGGTGAAAGTGTACAATCTCTGCAGAGTGTCAAACTATTCGAATAGCACGTCATGATTATGGACAGTTGGAGTGGCCATACTGTTCCCCCGTCAGACTTTTCAAAATGACTTGTGAAATGAAGTGAGACTTTGACTTGACCACAACAGGGTTGTGACATGAAATACAAGTTCCCACTTAGATGTTATAAACTTCAACTAGCATTCGCTGCCCCTAAACTTAGTAGAGATAAATCTGGCTTTTGCAAAACAACCCTAGAGCCTAGTGTCCTATTATCAAAAACCCCTTTCATTTGTTAGTATTAGTTTGCGAGTACTTAAAGAGTACTCATGGCTTTTTCCCTGGCTATTCCTATGGCCAGACTATGAAGAGGAGTACCTGGAGGATGGACCCCAGGAAGGTTACGACAACTAGGATCATCTCCCATCATCAGCATTGCCTGTGACCCCGAAGATGGAGCTTCGCCTACGCTACCGTTATTATTATGTATTCCGCTGCTTGATGTTGTATTAAGAACTAGATCATGAGATCCCTATTTGTGTAAGAACTTATGTACGGTTTGTAATGGATGATGTACTATGGTATCCAATTCTGTTATGTCTCACAAAAATGGTAATCCTGGGATTGCGATGTATGGCATAACAGGCATCTGGGATTAAAAATCCGGGTGTTGACAGTTGCGTTGATAGCTGTGTTGTCCAGAGCCAGTTTATCTTCCGAGGTATTCTTGCGCTTTTGAGTTTGTTGCTTTTGCTGCTTGGCCACATGTGGATTGGCCAGAATATTTAGCAGTCCATATGAATCGTCATTGGCGTCAGCATACTTTCTCGCCATTTCTATCATCTCTCCTAGGTCTGTGACATGGTCACATTTTAGTCTATGATGCAAAAGTCTGACTGGGATTCCTGCAATGAAAGCTTCAATCACAGTTTGCTCATTTACTCCTTCGCAGGAGTTCTTTGTGTCAATCCAGCGTCCGAGGTAATCCCGGCAAGTTTCTCCGGGTATTTGAGCGCAACGCTGCAAGTCTCTGACTGTGCAGGGCCTCCTGTAGGTTCCCTCAAAGTTTGAATAACACACTTTGCATATCATATCAGTTGTGAATCGAGTTCTCTAGTAAGCAATGATCGAGCTATCTTCCGCAACATGAGTGGGAGATACCGGACTGTGTCCAAGTTGTTTCCTACTTTGGCGATGCAACAAGCCTAGAAGAAATCCTAAAGCCAAGTATCTGGCTGAGCTGCACCGTCGTAGGGTTGAATGTGTTCGGCAATGCCGAAGTCAACCGTAAGCTTTGTTTGATGGATACATGGGCCAAAGCATTTGGGTCCCACATATACGTCTTCCTCCTCATACCGCTGCACTGCAATGTTAGATTTGATGCGATGGAGAGCGTCGTTTGGCGAGAGAGACCTACACCTTGGAGGCTCGCGGCTTCTACGGGGCGGAGTCGGATTCCATGTCTATGATGAGATCCCTCATGGTCACTGTCGGGCGGTGATGGTGGTTATGGTGGGTTATTTCTGGCTGAGCGGCGTGGTCCCGGAGCCTCATTATGCTGAGTCCGAGGTTGATTTCGTCGGGCTATGTCCCTATTTAACTCAGGGCGATCCAGGTAGTTTATTCATCCAGCATTACTAGTCGGACGGCCGGGGGGTGGCATCCTTAGACGATCTTACTCTCGCTGGCGGTGCACCTTTGGGTCTTCCATGTGGTGATTATTCTATCGATGATGGGTCTGGTGAGGTACTAATGCCCAGATGGCATCTTGAGACACAGCCGGAATAATTCCCGACCAGTCCCGTGCGGTCCTGCGAGGATGGTCGTTTGAACCGGTCCTTGAGTTTTCTTCCTCCCGGGG
Organism: Avena insularis; assembly: GCA_023614405.1. Lineage (NCBI taxonomy): Eukaryota > Viridiplantae > Streptophyta > Magnoliopsida > Poales > Poaceae > Avena > Avena insularis. The sequence continues at coordinate 119,063,401 of CM042697.1, read as the reverse complement.
ACAATGGCGTTGATCCGTATCCCTACGGGTCTTTCGTTAGCGGTTTGTCCTACGTCGGTGTGACAAAATTCCGACCTTGAGGCCAGCTTGCCACTGAATGATGTGGCCATCTTTTGCTGTTTCAGTCCTTTGTCGAGCAATGCTACGCAATGCCAGACCTATTCTGGAGATGGATCATTGGCGTTGATGGCTCGAGCAGCCGCAGCGTTCTCCACTAGAGTGATGTAGACTCATATCTTCTCTCCGGTTCTACCGTCAAATAGATATATGTGGACATCCGAGTTCCTATTATCAAGAATCGGACCTCCCCTTGTATTGTTTGGCAGCCTCTTGAATTCTGACTGGTACTGGGCAGGATTGTTGTCTATCTGTTGTCTAAACTCGACGATGCGAGCAGCTTCCTCGAGCAAAAACAAGCGATGCTTTTCTAGGTCCTCGGCCCTTTTCTCCAGCTCCTACGGAGTAAGATCCAAAGAAGTTGGGATTGGTATCGTGAGTGCATCTCCGTAGATTTCTCGTGCATCCTTGATGACAAGGTGTCCATACACAGGAGGGTCGATCAGTGTGGGATTAATCAGATCTCCATCCTGATTCTCCATCTCGATCTCTTCGTCAACTTCTTCCTTGTTGGCTTCCTATACCGTCTTTGTAGGTGTCGGGTTCTTGTCCTTCTTCTTCTTTAACTGCCCGGTTGCCTTAACGTTTGTACCAGTGGAAAAGACGGCTTCAGTCCGGTACCGGGAGATAAACTTCCATTGGTATTTTTGGTCGTGGTTGGCTTCTGGACCTCGGACGAATCTCCGGTGTCCATGTCATCTTGCGAGGTGTAGTCTTCATCCATGCTATCATACGGACTCATAGGGTTCTCCGGCTCACCCTACGCTTTCTTAGAGGTGTATTCTTCTTCGTACGCTACCATCTCCTTCTCGAAGTCTCGGACTTCCTGTGACATCGGTGATTCCTGAGGGGAAGCAGGTGAGTTATTATTTTCTCCGATAGCATCAAGACTGAATTATTATAGGCTCCAACATCAACAGAGTCGGATCCAGAGCCTACATAGCGCACGAAGAAATGCTTCTTTTTCTTCATGGATTCGAGGTAGAGGCACAGTTGGCTTTCCACCTCTGCCATCTCAAAGCTCTGCTTGATCTCAGCGATTGCTTTGTAATCGATGTAGGGCGCTTCATCATATGTGTTATCATGTGCTTCAAAACTATTTTTCTGCTCCAGCATCGGTAGAACCGGATCCAAAGCGAATATAATCCTCATCCGTGTACCCGATCTCGATGGGGAGATCAGATCCATATTGTTCTTCCACTACAGGAGCAGGCTGGGTGGGTTCAGGTTTTTCTGGGATCTTGAACTCTTCCGCCTCTGTGGACAAAGCAGATCCGTATTTTTCTTCCGCCATGGTCATCACCTGAGGGGTGGGTTGGGCGGGATCAGTGAAACTGAGATAGATGTCGATCTCGCCGATAGATATGATTGTGTAGATCATCACGGGTTCCTTAACTGGAATATAGGTCTCGTTAAGAAGAACGAGGGGGACATCACTGGTGTAAACCATGCGACCCATGGCGATTGTTTTGCCGATTCTTGCACGCGCAAATTCTTCCTGGAGCGAAGCTCTGAAGGTCACCTACCCCATGGTGGGCACCAAATGTCATTGGATTGTCGACAAGTATGCTATAGGGGGTCCTGAAGGCGTTGAGAATATGGGGTGTGAGCCATATGGTGTTCCAGGAGCGGTGAGCACAAGTTTAACCAGGTTCAGATCTGACTGTGGTGATCGGATCCTACTCCTGCTAGCAACCCAGTAATATATCGGCGAGAGCCAGATGTTATAGTGGATTACAAAAGAGTTTCGCATGTGCGAGTAGGTTGTGGTAGATCTATGATCCGGTTGGTGTTGTTATGCCCTAAAGGCTCCCTTAGGTTCGGTTTATATAGTCACCAGGTCCTAGGGTTACAGAAGATACCTATCCAACTATGTTATAGAGTCGGTAACTAGATATAGCTTGGACTACAAGTAATACTACAGGCCTAAGTCAGTAACTCTTCTAGGCCCTGTCGTAGCCGAAAGTGACTCCTCCTCTTTCTCTGAGTGGGCCGCCCGTGAATCAAAGCTCTGAGCTATTGGTGGGTCACCCTGGTCAACGAGTCATGTGGGTATACCCGTAAAGTATCCCCAACACACTTGCTTTAGCATTTCCACTTCATTCTTCAACGCTTATGTCTAATTGATGCACATCTCCTTGTTCTTGTCCACTTATTCCCCATTAGTCCTAATCCTTTCCAAGTTATCCTCCATCACCTTTTTCTCAGTTTCTTCATGAACTTCCTCACATCAACTAGCAGACCTGATTACTTCTTCTCAATGATGTTCTTCTCATCAGACATCTCGTTCACAAACTTTGCATTCTGAATCCTCTCATCGGTTCTTACATTGTTGTTGTCTTCATACATACCCCGGAGTCTCTATCCATTCCTTATCCAACCAACTCACAAACCCATACTTTGTGACCTCTAGCAAATGAGAAGTTCATTGCCACAACTATTGTGGATGACCAAGTACTTGCTAGACAATTGAAGTGCAAAATAAAAAGCTAAGAACTTACGTCCTCTGCTTGGCAAAGGTAGAATTTGTGGCATGTGTTGGTTCCTTAAAACGCAACACGCCCGACGTGCTCAAGCTTGTGGACATGGCACGCATTTGGACAATCTGGTGCTGTGTCAAAGAAGGTGGGATCTTCGATGCAGTCAGGAGCATAATCCATGTTTGTTAGGTCCTCTTAGACGAAATCGAGTTCACACGATGCCAAATCGAAAATTCCCAAATCACTAGCAAACCCTAACTGAAAGGAGCAATTGGGGGGAAATGAACTTACACCTAGATACGATTGACTCGAGTTGTCGTTGTCATCCTAGCTCGTCATGGTGACCGCAGGGATGGATTCACAAATAGGAGGCAGTAGTCTTCTAGGGAAGGTCGCCTCTGCTGCCACCGATGGACAGATATGACCTGGGAAGGGGGAAGGGGAATGGTGGATCTGGTTTTGGCGCTAAGCGGGGAGGGAGTGTTTCGGGAGAAGGTGAGCGAATCTCTCTTGTCCCTTTTCTGCTGAAGCGGAAATCTCCCGCCGCCGCATCGCCGGACAATCTCGTGCGCGGAGCATCGATTTTGCATATGTTGGGCGCATGACGAGGATGGCTTGCTGACAACGCTCGATTCGAGCATTGTCATTGGCCCTGGTTGTGGGGTGCTTTACAGTTTGCACTGGCACAACCCAACATCGAATGCAAGAATCAAACGGCCCGGTTTTATCCCCAACGGGCCTACCCCGATGAACTGTGGGCTACCAAACACACCCTAGGCTATAACGCGTTCATGCCTCAACATTAGACAACCAACATTGGAAATGTTGGTGCCTCAATAGTTCATAGCCAGCATAGCAATTCTAAAAGCATATTCATAGGGTAATAAAATGCGTTTACAACCAGCACCATCTCTGAAAGGGTCGTATGGGCACCTAGAGGGGGGGTGAATATGTGCTACTTCAAATTTTACTCTTTTTCAATTTAGGGTTTGACAAGAAAGGTAAATTCTCTAGATATGCAACTAAGGTGAATTTACCTATATGTCACACTAGTACAATTAACTAAGCAAGATCAAGATAAATGTAAAGTGTGGTAAAGGATAGAAGTAACCAAAGTGGAGCATGCGGAGACACAAGGATGATTTCCCGCAGTTCCTTCCTTTTGAGGGGAAGTACGTCTTCGTTTGGAGAGGGGGTGGTTTCAAACCACCAACGCCACAAAAGGCCTCCCTTGTTCTCCGGTGAATCTCACCCCAAGGGGACAGATTCACTCTTCCACTATATCAGCAACCTTCGAGGTGGAAGCCGGCACCTTTACAACAAGTTCGAGGCACAAATCCACAACTAAATTGGAGGCTCCCAAATACAAGCAAGCTATCACAACAATCAAAGACAAGCTTGTAAGAACCAAATCAAGAACTAGTTTTTCGAATGAAACACTAGAGCAAGGGGCCCTCAAGTGAATGATGGGGAAATGAAGATCTCTCTTGGTGAAGATGTAGATCAAGGCCTCCTCATTCGATTCTCCAAAGATCAAGAGCTTTGGATGGTTGGAGGGGGAGATCTCTTTGATTTGGTGGCTCAACTTTAGGGTTCTTGAGGTTGGGGAAGGAGCACCCTCCAAAGGTAGAAGAAGGGGCCTTTATATAGGCCCCCTGGAAATGTAGCCGTTGGAATCACTTATCCCGGAGTGTCCGGTAGAATCACCCCGGACATTACGTCCAGGGCCGGACACTCCGGGTGAATCACAGCGGACACTCCGGCCTGGCAAACATTCTCCAAACAATCCTGCTAGAGTCCGGGAGGTGTCCGATATGGGACACAGAATGGGTGCACACTTTGGAGAAAACTTGAGGAAATCCCATGGCCAGATACTCCGGATGGCATCGTTCAAACATTCCGTTTGGGCCGGATACTCCGGCGAACATCAGCCAGACAGTCCGGCAGAATCCTATCTTGTCCATAGAAAAAGCCTGGAATCCTATTTTCCCTTTGAGATAGCAATAACAATATTATGCTGACAACATAAATATACCCTGAAACATTTATCAACTGATTAAAACATCCTAGTGTTGTCAACAAACATCAAAACAATATGAAGGGAAAGAATGCCCTTTCAATCTCTGGTGTTTGATGACAAGCCAAGGATTTGCATAAATGATATGCAATAAGTAGTAATAATTAATTCATAAACACTAGATAGGCTCCCCCTAGATGTGTGATCATTTTGAGTTTGCATTTGAATACAAGATCATACAACCTAGGATCAACACCCACTCTAGCGGTTATAAATTGGTGAGGTAAGACAAGATAATGATATCAATGTAAATACTAGACTAGACAAATATATATAGGCACAACATAGTATTTAACGAGATAACGATATCGGGTACGCATGTCTTACCACACACAACGGAGTTCAACACAACATAGTTCACATCCAAATAAAAATAGACACAAGCTTCAAAGAGGCAAATCAAATTAACGTGAAGCTTGTGTACCAATGCAAATCCCCGGTAGCAACCTAATATGGGGCTACTCCCCCCTCCCTTTGGCATCGAGATGCCAAAAATGGAAAAGAGCACTACGAAAGCATCCCAAACCAACTCTAGCCACTAAAGTCCTCGTCCTCTTCATCCTCATTGTCATCCTCATCCTCATCATCCTCGTCCTCCTCATCATCCTAATCCTCATCCTGAGCAGTCTCCTTGCCGTGAGGGCGAGAAGAGGAAGACACGTCCTCAAACATAGACCAGTCCACACGCCCCTGGCTCCAGTGACCATAGGAGAGTGTCCCATCTAAAGCCTACTGTGAGGGGTTAATAACCATGAGCTGGTTGATCCTCTTAAGTTCCTTCATGAGATTTCTATTGGCCCTGTAGGCATCATACTGACCATGGCGAATGTCAATGTTCTAACACAAGGGTAGCTTCTTCCACCAAGAAGCTTTCTTCACCTTCTTGTGCACTTCCTCTCGAGTGGTGTCAAAACATTATGCATTGCTAGCATGCTTCATGCGAGGTCCACGGGTCACCACTTCCTACACCTCCTTAGACTCATCACCACTATCATCATCATCTATATCCTCATCCTCAAATATATCGCGGGACAAGGGATAGCCACGGGGTACCTTGGAGGAAGGATCCTCCTTTCTCTAGAGCTTGGCAGGCTTGTGCTTCACAAGGTTGTTGTAGATCAGAGGAGTAGCTCGGGTGTGTGCAACAATAAGCTTCATCACATATGGTTCATAGAGAGGACACTTCTTGTCCATAATGCACTTGCACAAGTCCTGGTAGATGAAGTCCATGACATCAATAGCACCACCATCATGGCCAGGACCACAAACAAACACAGAGTGAGCATGAGCCATGAGGTTGATTTCAGTGCCTCTCATTTCATCATTGTTGCTTGCCTTGGGAGTGAGAGTGTGGCAGAATATGCGAAGCAGAATATTGTAGAGCAGCTTGATTTTGGTGGTTTATCCCACCACACCATTCTGAGAGTAGATAGGAGCCAACCTATTATTGTCATAATCCTGACCATGAACATGCATCCTAGCACCACTGGGAGCATTGGGGTTGAAAGGCAACTCAAGAATGCTAGCAAATTGTACCAAGTTGTAACGACACCTTGTAGTGTCGGATATCCACTCAAAAGGAATATCCACAAACTCACCAAAAACAACTGTGGCATAGAACTGTTGTACCAACTCAACGTTGTAGCATTCCTTTGCTTGAAAGATGGTGTGAAGCCCCATCTTCTCGATTACCCAAAGAGCATCCTGGAAATACTCAAAGGCACACAACTTCTCTACCTCCAACCACTTCATAAGACACACAGGAGTCTTGAACGTGCCAAGCACCTTGGTAAAGAGAAGAAGTTGTTCATTCCTCCAGAACCGATCATCAAGAGTGGTATAGGGCGGAATATAGAACGACTAGATTCTCATCTCCACAAATTCTTCAGTGCCCAAATCAGCCAAGGTGGTCAAGTTTTCAAACTTCATGCAATTGGCTTCATCCCTTTTTAGTTTTCTGATCTTTTCTTTGTTTTATGTAGCACGCTCACGTGATGACTGTCTGACCACATGAGGATCCACATGAATATATCGCTCTTCATCATATTGGAGCTTACGAGGACAAGGCTTTTGACTAGACCGGGACCGGCGAGGATGAGAACCACCTGTGGAATCAGAGGAGGGAGACAACATAGTGGGTAAGCACATTTTTCCATGAGATACCAAAATGATAGCAGTAATCAAAGAATCATAGATCTGCATGGGTTGATTTTCGTCGGACTATCCGAAGAAAACACCCCGGAGACTCCGCCTAGGCCGGACATTCCGGTGCATACACATCGGATATTCTAGCTGGACCAGAATGTCCGGCGTGTACACACGGGAGACTCCGACCGGAGTCATGGTGTTTCCTGGGGAAGTGCGGGGAAGATCAGTCGAGACAGATCGACATTTCTAAGAGTACTGCTAGGGTGTACATTGCATGCACTGAGGATAGTGTCATGTATTCTAGAAAGAAAATGCCCTTAAAAACTCATCTAGGGCATGCCTAGAGAAAGAGAAAGAGAGGAGCAAGTTACCAGCATCCATGGTGATCTCCACCGGAGGGGAAGGGGTCCCAGCGGCGGAGGGGAGGAGATGGTCGGTGGCAGCGGCTGCATCTGGGGTGGGGAAGCCCTCTCGGTGGAGTTCTTGGTCATGTGCAATAGTTTGGGAGGAAGAGGGAGTCGGGGGAGAGAAGAAGGACTGAATCGTCCACTCTCCCAGCCCCCTTTACTCGAGTTTGAGACTGCTCGGGCCAGAGTGTCTAGGCGGTATACGCTGGAGTATCCGGCCTAGCCGGATAGTCCGGGGTGTACCAAGCGGAGTGTCCAGGCCAGCCGGACACTCCGGTGTGTACAAAGCGGTCAGTCCGGCCCATTTGACCAAAAATGCCAGGAACAAATTGATGGACAAATGTGTGTCAATAGATTAGGACCACACTCCCCCTATCTCCATGCCTACACCTAAACCAAACAATTATGTATGTAAGATGATCAAGTCAAACTCATTGAATCTATGGTATTTATCTCATTCCTCAAATAGCAAAACCTTGCTTCATCAAGTGGCTTCGTGAATATATCGGCAAGTTGGTCTTTGCCTTGAAACATAAGATAGCTCAATATCTCCTCGGGCAACATGATCTCTAATGAAATGATGACGGATCTCAATATGCTTTGTCCTTGTATGATCCACCGGATTGTAAGCAATCTTGATAGAACTATCATTGTCACATAAAAGAGGCACTTTGTCACAATGGACACCATATTCCTTTAAAGTTTGCCTCATCCATAACAATTGAGTGCATGCACTAGCAGCTGCCACATATTAGGCTTCGGCGGTGGAGAGATATACAATTTTGCTTCTTAGAAGACCAGCACACCAAGGACCTACCAAGGAATTGGCAAGCCCTGGAGGTTGAATCACTCCGGACATTCCGAGCAGGGCCGGACACTCCAGCTGGATCACATCAGACACTTCGGCCTGGAAAAGATTCTCCAAAGAATCCGGCCAGAGTCTGGGAGGTGTACGATATGGGACACAGAATGGCTGCACACTTCGGCGAAAACTTAAGGAAATCCCATGGCCGGATACTCTGGTTGGCATTGGCCAGACATTTCGGCTGGGCCAGATACTCTAGCCAACATCAGACGGACAATATTATGCTGACAACATAAATATACCTTGAAACATTTAGCAGCCAATTAAAACATCCTAGTGTTGTCAACAAACATCAAAACAATACGAAGGGCAAGAATGCCCTCTCAGTCCCCCATAAACTAAGGCTGGTATCGAAGGATATAATGACCTTAGGATCATGCTTAACTCGCTACTCAGACTTCTGATTATTCAATGCTTACACCTCAAAGCTTGTAAAGCCCTAAATCTTACATTAGGTTTTAGGACAATGAAAAAATGACTCGCATGCTCGTATCGCCCCTCCCGGGTGTGACTGGTGAGGAACCCTAGCCCGTCCCCGAGTCCCTTCCTCTCCATATCCCCTACCACCATCGCCGGCAAGCAAATCCTGTGGTGAAGCGGCGTGATTCTTCTACCCACTAGGTTGCATAGGTTGATGGATGGGCTCACCGGGCAATGCAAAGATGGCAAGCATCTCGTCCAACGTGGTTATGTCCTTGGCGGAAGGCGGGGTTGGAGGATAAAGTTGTGGCGGCCATGGGGATGGGTGGTAGCAATCAGATCTAGGGCATGACAAGGCCAGGGTGGGGCCTCCGAGGAGTGCAGGACAGTGTGGTGACCCAGCATTCCACTGCATGATGTGGTACACTATAGTCGTTGACATAACACCAATAAAACACCATTCTACTATTATTACATCCCTTAGAGTGGTACATCAGAAACATAGAAGGTCCAAGACATGACTATAGATTACAACTCGACTTTTTACAAAAGATCCAAAGAACACTCTAGGTTATAGAGAGAGAAAGAAACTTCTTACAAAGAAGAATCATAAATAGCAACTCACAACTATCATACAAATATACTAGTATCTAAACTATTTGGTTTGCAAATGCTACTATTGCATTGCTCTACAGAAGTAGGTTCTATGGTTAGATATCATACTCCTAACTAATCAGCAACTTCGTCTTCACTTTATTTGTTGTATATGTTGACTTCTTTGACTTCAATGAAGAATTTGAGTTCTTGGTGACGATTCCCTTGAGCATAAGTTGATATAGATGTTGTCTTTATTGGCTTCAAAATCTAGCAGCCACAGAACGTAGGTCATAGGCTATGCAGGTTTTTGTAAACATTTCTTTAAATGATGCTTTTATTCTGAAAAGCTATATCCGTCAGCCTTCACATGTTTACCAAAAATTCATGGAGTTCCTTTCCTGCCGTGTTCGTAGCTCCTTCCCAGAACAGGGAGTAACATGTCACAGGTGTATACACTCTGCAGAGGTGCGTTACTTTACCCATACGGGATCCTTATCCATGTTGCACAACCAAGTAGCGATCTTGTCCATACTTCCTTGGTATGGGGCCCGGTATCCAAGCCAATCACTGTCCTTCTCCACAACCCCACATGGAACACGACTCCCCAAACAGAAATACCTCTGTTAACCCCCCATATAGGCAGATATAACCCTGGTAACCCCTTGCAGACTCCAGTGAGCAGATTATGTTCCTAGCAGCCCCCACCAAAGTGGAAGAAATACCTCTGACAGCCCCTCACGGATAATCTAGACACAAATACTGTGGGGATCTGAGGGGTCCCACCCATGCCGAGTCCTCGCAGGGAATCTACAGCCTCAGAATAAGGTTGTCAGTTCATGTGAAAGGAAGAAGATCCAGTTGACTTCTCCGTCCCATTCCAAATCTCATGGTTAGCGTGTATTATACGGTGCAAGAATCACTGGCGACATTGGTTTCTCAAGTCATAGATATTATGTTCCTTTACCACCAGAACTTCAATAGTAGATTATTACCACTTGGTAAATAACCCATAATCATATCATTATGAAAATAGTGTTTTCTAACCTTTTTGAAATGCATGTGATGACAACATTGGATTTGCAAATACTTGATAAAAAATAACCAAAGGACATGATAAAGTGTAAACTTGCCTTTTGTGATTGCAAGATTATGCACTCACGGTCTTCGAGACAATAGAAGATCCAATATCTGAAAACAACATCATTGGTCTGGTAAGGACTAGTTTAAAGAAGAAATATGCTATTATGCATAAGTAATGCTATGCATTTTATAAAACTTCCCAAATTGTATCCCTAAGGTTATAAGTGAGTTGAACTTAGGTGATTCCTTTAATAGTTGGTTTATCTTCAAATTTCACTTCACGAGTAAATGTTTTTTATAAGGAACTTAAGTTTTAACACCCCAAAATATACAAGTAGAGTGTATAAGCCAATCTAAGATTGAGTTAGTATAATTGTTATATGGTAAATATGATGAAATTCCAGGTATTAGGTTGTTAAGAGTTGAAGGAGCTATTATAGAATTGTTGTTTTGAAGTGGCAAAAAGAATGACCTTCAAAGAAAAGATTTCTTAGATAACATTTAAACCATCTTTATGGTAAATAGAATGTGATCAATGTCATTTGTGTTTTCTCAAATAGTTTGGTCTTGAGATGTTTTATACCTTAATTGCAATAAACCAAAGTTAACTATAAGATCATGAATACACTTAAGATATATTGTTTACGAAATTGTAGACCAAAGTTAGTTATAAAAATATATGAATAGTCTTTAGACATGGTATTTATAATTTTTGAGATGAAAGTTAACTTTTAAAAGTATAAGTAAACTTAAGGTTTAATATGTTTTAATTATGATCAAGTTTTAGGGTTTTCCTAAGCATAAGTATAAATGTGAGATTATTTATTTTCAATGCAAATGAATGATGATTTTAAGTTTTGATTTGCTATCATAATCCTTAAGAAAATGTTTAACTCCTTGATGGAAGAATAATTATATGATCTTTATTAATTTCGTAGGGTTTGAAGTATTTATATAAACTTAAGAGTTATTTCTATTCTTAAAAGAATAATTAGATGATCTTTAAGAATTAGCTTTATATAAGTTCTATATGTTTTATTATTAAAGAATTGCATCCTATGATTTACTAAATCCCAAGTAACTAAATAAAGCTAATATGGATTTATTTTGATTTACAAATGATAGGAGTAAATATATCTCTTATATTTTAATAAAAGAAAAGGACTATAAAGTAAATTAAAACACTAATTTATTTATAAATCTTAGAATGACCTAGAATTTTATAATTAGCATTTTATAAATAATAGATTTATCTTAATAAACAAAAATGATTTTTATTTATTTTTAGTGTTACCTTTATTTTTATAAAATTCCACAAAATATTAAATGTCCTTAAATATTTTCTTAAGATTTTATTTGTAAAAAATTTAAGTTAGTATTTTTATATAATAGTAGATTTATTTTTTATATACAAAAAATGATTTTTATTTATTTTTAGATTTCATTTAGGATTTTCCTTATTTTATTAAATTTCATTTAGGATTTTAGGATCTTTAATATTTAGTTATATTTTATTTAACTAAAACAAATAGTTTTATATTTTTCTTAGGTGGTTATTATTTTTATGAACATTTTGATATATCATATGTATTTTTAGGATTTTTGTACATTCTAGAGCTAAAAGTATTTCTAGGGTCATTTTGGTAATTTCCATTTTCTTTCTTTCTTTATTCCTTATTTTTCTTTTTCTACCAGAGCTCACCAATGAGCCAATTCGGCCTATAGGCCCACTCGGCCCACCTTTGTGCACCTAATTGGGCTAACTCCGGCCTAACACACCCTCTCTCGCACACCTTACTCACGCACACACGCACAGAACGAACTCGTATTCTTGACTCGTCCCTCTCCTGGCTCCAGTCGCCGCCGCCGTCTGCCTGATTCCTTCGGTTCAAACCGCTGTAGCCGCCGCCATTAATCGTCGTAGCTCTGCTACTTCCTGGCCGACCAGGCCCACCAATTCGATTTGTACCCGGGGCTCTATCGGACTCGCCCCCTTGGGTTCTCTATGGCGCTAGGGTTCGGTCTTCGCGGCTTCGCAGTGCTCCGATGACCCTATGGTGGTGTGTTGATGATGCCCATGCCTCTCACGAGCGTTGTTGGCGCCTTCCGCCGAGGACACTGACGCCGGTTGCGGTTTGGCGCAGGTACAACACCGTCGTGCCTAGGGCCGGCCCTGAGGGGGGGCAGGGTGGGCGGCCGCCCAGGGCCCCCGAAGCCAAGGGGCCCCCAACTAGGTATGGCATATGCGGTAGGGGAGAGGTTCATGTGGCATCGCCATTAGAGGCCGTTGTGGTTTTTCTCTCGTGCTTACCAGGGAGACGAAGGGAAAGCATCGAAGCGTTACGTGCTTGTGAGATGCTACTTGGGCTTTGGCTTTTTTCTTGTAGCGTTAGAGTGGGCCTTTTTATCTGTTGGAACTAGATGACATTCCATCAAATAAAAAGCTAGGAGATTAAGTGTGTTGGGCCATAATCGAGGGGCCACAAAAACGATATATATGTTTAGGTTCTTTTTGCAGCATACACTCAGTTTGTTTTAAGATCTTTACAGCACACACCTCGAGGTAATTATTGTTCTTTTTTCTTAAAAAAATCTGTTTCATGAGTGTATAATGTAGATACACATCTAGGGCGCAGGGCGCCGGATCTAAGTGGTCTAGGTCACCGTGCAAGCAAGAAGATAGACTGTCGAGCACCATTGGATGGTGACAGTCCATAACTACTCTAAATCTATATATTGAGACATCGATCTAACTATTTCGTGGAAAAGTCTACATGTTAGCCTCCCTGTGGGCCACACCGAGAGGCCAGAGATCATAACACCAAGATGAGACTTCATTGCACCATCAACCAGCGCGACAACACAATTCCAAATCATATAATACCTAAAATATGATCTCGACATACCATCACCAATGAGTTTGCATTTATCTATTTTTTTAATATTTTAAGTGTCGTATCATTTTATCAAAACATATGTAAACTATTATGATGTTTGTGGTATGGGAACCCCATGGTCTTGTTTCGCCCAGGGCCCGCGAAAACTCAGGACCGGCCTTGGTCGTGACTCATATGCCACCGTGCCACTCTCGTCTTCTTCGGTCACCATCACCTGCCTCACCTCCACTATCTGCTTCCCCTTCGGCGATCCATGACCCGCCTCAGGTAGGTGCTCTTCTACCTTCTATTACCCTCTCTCCTTCTCTAGTTTCAATCTAGGTCTTCCCCTCCTTTGTCGGCTTGGTGACTAATTGCTACTTACTTATGCTGGGTTTGATAGCCACTGTGTTAATACTAATCCTAGACTATATATCGTGTTCTTCCTGTGATGGTTGGATTGTTAGGCAGACATAGTGGTTTCCTGTTTATTCAATTACAGTGATTGTGATGATCTATTAGCAACTTTGATTTAATTCTAATTCATGTGTGCAATTAATTTGCACAGTACCAAGTATGATGTTCTACCTCGCTAGTTGGATGATGCTTATGCTTGATTGAATCTTGGATTCAATAAAATGATCAATAAGTATATATATGGTTTCCTAGGAATACTAACTAGGAATATGATGTAAATCCTTTTGGGATGATTTTCCTCTATTATTGCTTACTGAATATGGCCTGGCAATATGACAGTGAAATACTTGAATGTTTTCTAAGCTTTGGTTGGAAAGAATTTATTCAATAGTGCTAGTGAGTGATCTTGGTGTCTTATGTTAGCTGTAGAACACTACTGTGGTGCCTCAAGTGAGTATGCACAGTAGTGTTGTAGAGCAACATGATATGTTGATTGATTACTAACTAAAGATTAATCTTTATTTCTATAATATTTACTAGAAAAAAATATGAATGTTTTTAGAAGCTTTCCTCCATGATGGCTTTTGGAATTGGTACTGTCCACATGTAAGTGAGATATTCGAATGATTCCTAGTTGTTGAAACTAGGAAAATGATTTTGATACATCTGCTGTCTGTTTGTAGGGAACTTGATGACCGGCATATTATCTTATTGCCAATAATGGTTTCTGCTAAATGCCCCTGTTGTTGATGATCATTAAATCATGTATATACATGATCTGGTTCAACTATTGTGAATGTGAAGTGTAGAGTGGAAATGTTCATTTCCAGGACCAATCTGATGCTAGGTAACACATTAATAAAACATATATTATGTTTGATATCTCAGCCTAGACAATGATGCAAAGGCTAAGGCTCGGAAGCATATGCTAGTTTGTGTAAATAAGATGACATTATAAATGATTTCTAGTCTACTTGATTAGGAAGATGATTGAATCTAACTAGATTTTCCCTGCTAGTGATGCAAGGTCTGAGGCACATCTTTGTACAATAAGAACAGATACAACTCTTTTGGCCTAGAAAAACTCTATAATGATTCTAGCATACTATTTATATGCAGATTTGAGAGTATACCACCACCACAAAGTATATCTTTAATGAATCTGATAAGAACAGATGCTAAGGCATTCATTTAGTGATCAACCTGTGGTTGATGAGTAGACAAATGTGCTTGTACTAGATGCTGGTGATTATCTTGTGGTGGTTTTGATGTTGCTTCAAATCACTTGCTATAACTTGCTCTTGTAGCTTCCCCTCCTAGCTCCAGCTCCTCTTGGCTTCTCCTAGGCTGATGCTTGGATCTGTTTGTTGGGCTCCCCTATGGGATTATGTGGACTGTAAGGAGATGGATGTTTTTCTATGGTGATTTGTTGGTTGATCTGATAAAGATCTATCAGGTTCTAGTGGTGGAACCTGATAATCCAGAACACAACCATAGATTTCTTGTTTTTCCTTCACAATCTTAGATTCAATCATCTTCCTTAGATTTTGTGATAATCTAACTATTCCTAGATAGTTAGATTATCATCTTCCTAGATTCTCATCTTCCTAGGAATAGTTAGATTATCATCTTCCTTAGATTCAATAACACAACCATAGATTCAACCAAAGATCAAGACAAAGGACAAAAGGAACTAGTCTAGGAATAGTTAATTTCTTTTATTTGTTGTAATCTTCCTTACCACTAGAACATTTGTGAATACAATGTAATATTTGTATTGGTGTAATAAAATTATTCTTTTCTATTTCTCTTTATTTTCTTTAATTCTTATATTGGTTATTCATTAAATGTTGTAACTCTTGCATATTTGTAAAATTTCTTTCTTGTAAATTATTTCTTTATTATAATTTTTTATTTGCGAGTAAATCTTTGTAAAGACAATGTAGTACTCTTATTGAATTTCCTTCCTTTTGTGATTAAATATTCATGTCATATTTATAAATAAGAATTCAATTCTTATTTATTATTGTGATACATTTTCATTTATAATTCAATTTCAACCTTCTTTTGGATTCAAATATATTATTTGAATCTTCAAATTTGAATTTCTTCACCCAAATTCAAAGGGTTCAACCAAGGTCATGTCAAAATCCAGAGCACTAGCCCTGACATTTCCCTTAGAATAATAGAGATCTCGATCCTTCTATAGCTCTTTTAGGTTTGCACGAAAATTCTCCAGATTTCACTATTTCTAGGTGCTAATCCTAGGATGTTACAGACAGCTTGTGGCAGCTTGGAGGCGCTGCACCATCATGCTTGTCACCCTCTACTAACACACCATCCTATCCGTCAGTTGCATTCGAGTTGGATCTAGGTCGGGTAGGGTCAGATCTAGCGAGTTCATCCATGACCGATCAATGGGGTCGTTGTCCGTCGATGAGAGACTTTGGATGCTGGGGTGGCGGCCCCGGATGGAGAGGCAGCATGTCTGGCTTCGCGGTAGGCAGCATTGCAGCGGTGGTGGCGACTCAATCAGCTGCATGGGTAGCGACGAGAGAGGTGTCAGGTGATCCTGGTGTTGTTGTCGTCCCGACGGCGCCCCTGGTCTAGATTTGTAGGCCTTGAGCTGGTGGAGCGATCCTCTTGTCGGGTTGTTTCGACAACCCTCGAGTGGCATGGATGAGGTGGCGAGCGAAAGCTCCGTGCTATGGCGCCGAAGGCGGCAACGCCTACAGGTGTCGTATCACTCTTGGGGCACCGTTGTGGGTTCCCTCTCCGTGCCAAGGTTCAGGCGAAATCCCTAGTTTGGTTCTTCAGACGAGGCGGCAGCGCGACGCGTTGTTACCCTCTTGGGGGGCTTTGTTGTAGAGCCTAGGTTTCTATCGGTTGCAGCTTTGAGCATGCCTTGACCGTGATGTGAAGCTTCCTCGGCTGACCTTGCCGGTCTCTTATCTCTCACATCATCCTCGGCTCTGGCATTGGATTGGATGACCTTGCTGGTCTCTTATCTCTCACACGTGACCTCATTCTCGGTCCTCTTATTCTGCTGGCAAGATCAGCGCTCCACAGCTCAGGACAGGCGGCCCTCTCTAGCAATGGCTTGATCTGTCCGATAGACTTGGAGTTGGGGGGTGTTCACTTTGTCTCGTTGGAGTTTCTTTTGACTTGCTTTGTAAGAGGATCTCCTCACCTCCTCGTATCAGTTTGGCCGTTTGTTACTTTATTTAAAAGCTGGATGGCTTGATTCAAAAGCGAGAGAAAAGCATGTTTCAAGAGGTTACAGGACAACAGTTTTCGACAAACGAAAAAGCGAGTGAGAAATAGATACATGGAGTTACATGGATGATGAGAGCAAGTAATAAACCAATATCTAGCTAGGTTCAATCCACTAGTATCAAAATCTCTAACCTACACATTATCCAAAAGGAGTTGATCCTCTATGCTGAGTGGGCACATATCACCCCCTGTAAGTTGTAACTATAAAGTATGAACAAAGATCTACAAAAGCAGTTCAGGAAAGATCAACCTTCAACGTATAGCCATGTGCATTGTTTGGTTATACGTATACCCATTGTAACCTTTGAAGCTCTACTTCCATCAGCATGCCACTGAGAGAATCTTTTAGGAGTAGAATGAAACGAACCCCTCCTGTATCTTGTTCAAAATACCAGGCCAAAGCGCAACAAATGAACAGCTTCTTGAAGTGTGAATAATTGAACCATTCCAGTTTGAACTGTCCGAAGAAGAGGGCCTATTTGAGTAGTATATCCCTGCAAAATTCATTTACTGTAATCCCTATAGTTGAATTGACATTTTAGAAATTACATGGTTTCTAGTGTGTTTGTTACGTGATATGTATCTGTTAGTCAAAGTAAGAAAACATGATATTTTGAATGTATTTTTTAAACCAAAATGCAATGCTACCAATTTTACATGCACTCTTCATGATGAAAAATTACATGCACAACCCAGGTCTTCTTTTAATGCATATCAGTGGTCAAAGTTAGATAAAGTTCCCGCAGTTAAATGACAAAAATTTGTAGACAAAGAGTCGTCAGCTAAGTGGAGCAGTTTCAATTCAAAGGTGCAACTAGAATGTGGGCAGTTACTGAAAACAAAGAAATGAAGGCCAGATTGTTACTTACTCTTTACAGAGAAGACAATCAGAAGTATACTTTTGTCCACCTGTACATGTTAGCTTATTTCACTTGGTCACCTCTTGAACTAATTGCATTAGACATATCTTCGCTGCTGCTTTCAGACAATTCCATTTCCTTCACTTTCTCAAGCTGCCTGAGGAGATATAACCTCTCAGGGCCATATGTGGATGGGATCTACATCACCAAATATACAATTACATTTACATATTGCGACGAGGAAAGTAATGAGGGGCTGTACAGGGTTACAAACCATGGAAGGCACATATCTCTGGATGAAAGCCAACATAGCAGCATGCCCAACAGCAGTAACCTGGGAACAAAGGCACCAGTTTAGAATGCTCTGACAATGGAAACAACTGCACTTCCTGTTTAGAATGCTCTGACCACGGAGACAGCTGCACTAAATACTAAGTTCACAAGCTAAGAGAATATGATTTGTATTCTTAAGGGCACAAAACAAAATCCTTGACCATCACAATTTGGGTATTTAACGAGATTGGGTTGTCTAGTCAGTGTGGTAACAGTGGATGATGTGAAGAGGTAACAGGACCACGGCACCAAACTGAAAGAAACAAATAATGTAGACCTCCAGAGACTTATCAGGAGATACGAATCCAAGCTCAAGAGACTCACTGGTAGAAGCATGAGTATTCCTATTGGAACAACAGATGCCAAATCTGTCAGGGTTCTCTGAAGAGCCTGCTTCTCCTTCTGAGTCAGTTCATCCCCAATAAGAGATCTTTTCAGCAAACCCATCGCAGCTCCTGTATCAATTGCTAAGAGCTGCGTCCCTTGCAACACAATCTGTGCCAGACAAAGAAGATGAGATAAATCGTAACCCTGTATTTCGACCTTAAGTAATAGTGTAATGGAAGCAATGAAAAGAGGCAGCAACCCGCTAGATTATCAGGTTCCCTGCGAAAATAATTCACAACACATCCTCTCTCTGTTCCATAATAATTGAACTTCTAGGTTTGTCCTAAGTCAAACTACTTTTATCATCAACTTAATACTATTGTCAAAAATTCTTATAGAAAATATTAATACCCGGTGATGCCATCAAGCACCGTTCATACCCGAAATAGAACATAAAAGCTGGTAAAGGAATGGCCAGATGCACTTAGTTCTAAATATTTGTGCAAGAAGTTACGTTACTCCCTCTGTTCACTAATATAAGACCCAAGTTTTCTTGAAAATGCATGTATCTAGACACATTTCTTGTTTAGGTTCACCCATTTTAGTCTGAACCTAGTCTACTTTGAAAGATCTAAAAGGTCTTACATTAGTGAACAGAGGGAGTACATGATTTTCTTATGCAAATAGATGAATTAAATTTGATTGGGCATACCGTCGTACTGTCCTTAACCTTCTCTACTGTTTTGGTAATAAAACTTTCTTTCTTCATAACTGGACCAGAAGGCCCTGACAGAAGAGGCGACGATGCAGAAACATCTACAATTTCACCTGGAACACCCTTTTCCTGGAACTGAAAAACAGGACATGACTGGATGAGTAACTCGTCAAAACGAACTCTACAACAGCAAAGCCAGCCATATTGGTCTAAATGATCACAGTATGTAACAGAATTGTACATAGAACATAAATAGTTTATGGTCATAACTTCCACAAGTGCTGCTGAGTCTGAGGTTCAAGTGTTGGCTCAAATACCAACCGCATTTTCATTTGATATTAAGAACATATATTAAACAAGCATACCTCCTCTTTTTCAGAATCCCCTGCACTCTTCTGCACTCTCCTTTCTAACTCAATCAACTCACGTCTCAACTGTTCGAAACGGCGGATGTCGTTTGACTCCATGTCTTTTTTATCCACCTTGGCAGCAGAAGCCTTCCACAAGAAAGAAAAAAGCAGGCAAATTATATAAGAATGGGCAACATGGTGAAAAAAAGGATCTATTGAGGTAAAACTGTTGAAGATCGGAGATTATGAGACTGTTTGGTTGGAGGCTTGAGCAGTGTGCCTGGTGAAAAGTAGTCCCTGGATCTGAGCCCGAGTTGGTCGATATTTTTGCCTGGGCAGGCAGCCTGGTAGATGGCTGTTTGGTTCTTGGCCTGGCCTAGCCTGCCATTGTTTTAGTATTTAAAGGAATTTTATACAATAAAAAAACTACAGTTGATTGTGATGTGTGCCAAGCTGCTGCTCAGCGCGCCAGGCATGAGAAAACAGACCCTGGCACCAGGCTAACCACGCTGCCTGAGACAGGACTTTTCTTTTTGTTGATTTTTGAATTTGATCAGGCTAATCACCCTACAAGAACGGCCAGGCCAGGCAGGCCCCCATTTTCTCAGGATACCATCCAAACAACTGTCAGGCACAGTCCAGGGACAGCCCAGGCCAGGCATGCAACGCTCAAGGCACCAACCAAACAGGCCCTATTTTCCAGTAATATTATTCACTGATTACAAGAACTCTTTTTTTTAGAGCTGCTTACAAGAAGTCATTTGGACAACAGGTGGTAATGCTATGTGGCTTGGAAAATTGAAACAATTTCCATGTGGCCGGACCATCCCAGCCCATTCAAGTATCAGTCTAGTCAATCATCAAAAGCTTTAGCACATGTATTATGGCTGTATAAAGACGTTGTGCTATCCTGTGATACTATCAGGTATACAATTGGGGTTCATGTTTTTTGTGCCTTATATTATGATGGACATGAACTAAGTATGGAAGATTCTGACTATCAGACAAACAAACGTACCCATCGTTCAAAGTATACCAACATGATTCATTCTGAACTGGTAATGGAAATATTCAATGTCAAAAGATATCTATAAGAATTCCAGTTTAGCAATATTATCTACTGCATGTTTCTGTATAACTGCGAGTCCAGCACACTAAAAGATAATAATAGATGTGCAAATAAATTTGAAACTGTGCAGTCTATCCTTTAGATTTATGGTGGTAGTACACGGAACTAACTAAATAACATCATGTTCATGAATATAAACTATGTAACATTGCAGCATGTGGAAGGATGGACTGAATTTTTTTCAAACCCAAACAGGCAAACAAATAAAGCATCGCAAGAACCAATAAGGAGAGCACTACTTTTAGTATAATAGAATAAAAGGCTTTAGTGTTCTATTTGAGAAGCGCAAGAAAAACTTAAGTCCTTCATAGCCATTGTAGCTGGTGGAATGCACCCCTGAATCCTGATGCAGTGCAATATCTTGAGAAATTACTCTGGTTGATTTACTTGCATGCAAGACTGACTTCTTTCAAATAGAAAAATGCATGGCTGTTACAGAGCATTGCAATAAAAAGAATACTAAGCTCACCTCCAGATATTCTGCTTTTGCTCGAAAGTAAGCCTCAAGAAAGTCCGCTTCTTTCTTCAGTCTTCTGATCATTTCAAGGTCCGAACATGCAGCCTTTAGATCCTCCTTACCAGATTTGGAACTTGAAATATGCAATTCTTGAAGCAATTTTTCCAACTTAACCAAAGCTTCCTCAACACTTTCAAGCGACTGCAATAATTGAAACTAAGTTCATCAAGCTTTAACAACCGGAGAAGCATGCACTTTGCAACAAGTAGATTGCTACTTGAGGCGTATATCATCACCTTTTGCAACAATAAACACAAAACAGCAGGGTAGAGGGAATAACAGCACTTTATACCACCTCCACACTACTTCGCATCGCCTCTAACAGAATCTACACAAGGGACCCAGATGTCAAGCTAAATGGGTGGCATAGACCACATGGGTCATATGCTTGATCTAACTCAATTCGTCACCTCTTCTCTCTCCAAAAACAGGCGTGGTCAACCTCCTTTGTCCTTTGTTTCCCCGCAGAAAAACAAACAATTTTTTACGAGTTTTCTAGAGGAAACGGAAAATGGCTTCAACCTAACAGTCTGTAAGAAACATACCATATACCACATAATGTACTTCTACTTCCATTGGAAGAAAGCTTACTAAGAGAAGCTATATATGTGTAAACTGGATCCATCCTCTCTTTTTCCAGTAGATCTCAAAACACCTATAATTAGACATCCTAAGGACACTAATAATAATCGGTAATCATCCAGTAACATCTTTGAACGTATGAACACAAGAGCTTCATCAATACTTAATACCATTGCTTAAGTTGGGATTTGCAGAATAATAGATAGCAATTCTGAAATGCATTCTGTACCAGATACCTTGTCAATGGAAGTTAGCTCTGTCCCAGCAACCAATACTCCGTTGTTATTTCTGCAACATAATAAGTAAATGTATCATATAACCTAAACACTATTTATACAAGATGTAAATAAAGAATACACTAACATATATGAGTAGCAGATAAAAACTGGAAATTCCTGCTTACTTTGATACATCAAGCTCATTCATGCAGTCACTCAACATGGCATGTCTACCAAAAATTGTTGACATATAAGAAATGTTAGTTACAAATCCATATGGGTAACAAAAGGTGATAGAATCATCACCAACACCGAATGTCGACATACCCCTTAGATAGGAATCTTGCTGCCTTCACATTCGAAGGGTTCTCAAGCCATGAACTGTACTTTATAAAACTAGTCATCCAATAAGAGCACATACTTAGCACCCTTGAAATTACTTCTCCTTTAAGCATTTCTTCTCTGCCTTCTGTATCAACTGTTGGAATTGGCACATCCTCATAGTAAAATGGAAGCCACTCGAGCTCTTCACAAACAACCTGAAGGAAAGAGAGTCGTATAAAATAGAGAAAAACGCATCAGCGGTCCTAGTTCTTTTCTCGCACCGTCAGTTTGGTCCCTATTTTTTAAAACTGAACATTGAGATCCTAATTCTTTCATAAGTTGTTTATATGAGGTCCTAAATCTGTTTAACCTGTGTTGACCGGTGCCACGTCGACTGTGGACCCAGGAGACGTACATGTCACCTTATGTATTTGCAAATGGGCCTCCTAAATTGTATTTCTTCTCAAACAGGGTCCCTAATTATCTCACGCTTAGGTATTTGAATCAGATCGAAGCCCGTTCCGGCCGCGCGTCTCGTCCGCTCACCCTAGCCTGCTTGCCTCGTCCGCTCAGCCCACACGCGAGCAACCACATCGCCCGCATCTCGGTCCCTATCTACCTGCCTCGGGAGTCGGGAGCATCGCCGCAGCAGCAGCTCGAACCGTCGACTGCGGGTAGCAGCCCGGCTGGCTGCGTTAAACTCTATCCTGCCTTGATCTAGGAGCGAAGAGGGCCTAACGGGGCAGCAGGGCACCGGCCTGGGCCTGCTACTGGGCAGCACGGCCAAGTGCACGCACACGTCTGTGTGCTCCGGCCGGAGCGTGTCGGCCAGATGGCCAGCCGACGAACTCCCACCGCCTCCACCTGCCAGCTTGCCCATGCCACCACACATGCTTATGCTGCCCAATCAATTTATACAGATGCTTACTTTCTTCACTAGGAGATGCTTGTGTAGTTTGTTGACTGTTTCTGTGCGGTAGCCGTCGATCTGATTTTTTCGAGAAAGAAAAGTAGCACGAGTCGAATCCCCTTCCACACAATCTTTCCCATCTTTTTTTCTGACAAAAAAATTTATACGAAAATGTTTTAGGGACTTTGTTTTGGAAGAAATACAACTTGGCAGGCCTATTTGCAAATATGTAAGGTGACATGTATGCCTCTTGGGTCCCACTGTCGATGTGGCACCAGTCAACGCGAGTCAAACCGATTTAGGACCTCAGATGAACAACTTACATAAGATTTGGGACCTTGATATTCAGTTTTAAAGAATAAGGACGAAACTGACTGTGAGGGGAAAGAACTAGGAGCGCTGATGCGGTTCACTCTATAAAATATTTGAACAGCTGAGTAGCATAGCATTACAGCTCAGTGTGTTGTATGCATTCTTACCTCCACATACAACTGAAAAGAACTAATTGAGGACAACTGTGGATAATATAGGACGCTCCCACCAATAAGATACCTGGATGACCATAAGCTCGTCAAGCTGAACACTAAATCACATTTAGACGATAAAGCAGGTATTTGAGCTTATGTACTGAAACTCGATTTCACTAAAGCGAATAACCGCACCTTACAATACCATTGATTGAATCATTTGAATCTGTAAGATGTTTGGACGATAGGTATGCTTGTGTACTTCTGCCTAAAGCGATGAAAAAACCAAATATAGCTAGATCCTTTTCCAAAACCTGCAGTGAGAATTAATAGATTAGACTGAAAGAGAAAGGATTTTAAGAGTACAGATGAAACATTGTTGGGTCCAACCTCAATACTCTCACTTGTTGTCAGTCTTGACCATATCTTTTCACGATCAAGAGCCCTTAGTAATTGTTTCTGTACCAGGTCAATCCAAAATGATATCTCAAGTCCATGATCATTAGAAAACTTAGGAACAGCAGCACGAGGACCAAAGTTGCACAAGAATTCCCTCTGAAGACCAATATCTTTCATCAAGGTATATGCTTTACTTATAGGAACAAATTCAAGAAGCATATCCATGAATCGACCAATAGTATCAGGGATCATGGCAAAAAACTGCTGGCAAGAAACTTTTGCTGATCCAAGCTTCGTAATAGCAGCAAGACAGAACAAACCTAGTATAAGTAGAGAAAGGTCACTTTCACTAGTGTCTGTTGGCTTGCCTTCATAGCATCTGAGAACAATACAAACTGAAGTCAGCTGCATATTACTTACTGTACAATAAGCATATTATATGAAAAGAGAGAAAATAAGAAAACATACATGGTCGTTGCAGAGTTAAACCGTGGATCATTTTCAAAAATGTTCACAAATGTCCTCACCACCAATGGATTTTGATTAGATGAATACCACTGATATAATGAAGGTTCCCTTTTAGCCAACTCATTCTGGATAACACCATCTAGAGAGCTGAGAAGGCGGGATAAACTGCAATCAGAATAGAGATCATCACATAAACTGCATTGTGTTGCTTTGCATGACACATCAGATTAATCCAATGTCACACCACACTACATAAAAAGGGAGGAACAAAACAGGAGAAGATATAGATTCGTTTATATTTATGCAACTGCTGAACAAGATCAAATTATTCAGAAAAGAAAAGGTATATACTATCTCAGGCTCTCAGCTTTTGCAGGACACTGCATGCTGGTGCCAGAACATGCAAGACATCTGACAATTCTTTCTGGTAACCATATGCACCAACAGGCTCAGGACCAAGGAACCATGCAGTCTTGTAGATTAAAACTCTGGATCATGCGAAAGACATATTAATCCATATTAATATCAATCCACCTACCAGGCTACTGCCTGTCGCCAATACTGCCATCAATACATTGGTGTTACTTGAGTTTTTTTTAGGGTAACTGGTTATTTGAGTTTACTATTGAATCCATTGTATGATTAATTCAGGACTAACAAAATACAAATACAGACTAACACGGTAAGCCTCAACAGTATTTTTGTTTTTTCCTGAATCATGGTAGATCAATTATTTTGTAATTTAGAAACATAATTAGGGGGGGCAGTACGACGTTCCACAAAATTCAGATTTGATGGGCCTTTGGATTCGGAATCAACGGTCCTGATCTGCCCAGCCGCACTCGCTTCGACGTGATGGACCAGCCCCGTTCTACCCGCCTGGTGTTGTGTCTTGCTGCTGTTGGGTCCGTGCTATGGCCGACCCACCTCTCAGTCACTGCTCAGCTCGTGGGTAGGATCTAGCCGATGTGCATCGAAAATAAGTGAAAAAAATTCTGGTCCATCCCTCCAACCCCGGACCCGAAGTTTTTCCTTGCTAGAGTGAACTGAACAAAATCACGTCCGTATAAAACACCCCACGGTGGCAAACCCTAGCCGTCACGCCCAATCCCCTCAGCCCCGCCAGCTCCCGATCCGCGACCATGCGCCCCTCCCCCAACCCCCTCGCCTCCTCCTTGCCCCCATCGCTCCTGGTCTCCTCCTCCTTACTTCCTATCCCTCTTCCTCTGGTCTCCACAGTTGCTGCCCAAGGAGCACGCGTCTAGCCTTCGGCCATGCCCCCTGACCGTTCAAACTTCATATGGCAGGGAAAACCTTAGCAAAGAGTTGATGGAGCAGATGTGATGGCCACAATGGCGGGTGGGACAAGGACCTACAGGAGCCCGGTGGCGCAGAGGGTGAGAGGTCAGCTGACGTAGCCAGACGGTGGCAGCGGTCGTGGGCGGAAGCGGAAGGAGGCGCTGCAGGAGACCCTCCCGGAGGAGGGCGGCGACAGCGATGCTCAGTGGAGTCCCTGGTAAGGTGCCCTACAAGCTGAATCGTTCCTACAAGCTTAATTGTAAGGTGCTTTTCGAGATCGATCTAGAGCACTGATCTTCCCCTTTTGCGAACATGCAGCTTACGGAACCTGAACTGCAAACATGGTTGTTTATTGATTTATCTGGTTCAGTAGCTAAGCTTAGTAAGCATTAGCATTTGTTGTATGTACACGTGAGTTTGATATTGGATTATGCTGCACCCTTATTTCTAAAATCAATGGACGCACTATGCACACTTCCAGTTTTGATGTGCACATGAAAGAACACAATGTCCGACAGTTTTGTTGGCCACAGTTAATAGCATAACATCATACCAACTTTTTTCTTTGATTATTAGATTCCGCCATTTATACTCTCAGAGGCATTCAACTGTTCAAGGGTGTCAGGCAGATCAGAGTCATCCGATGGGGCTCTCAGGTTTGGTGCCACATCTTCTTTTCCTCAGTGGGCAATTCCTTTCGTCTTTGTCGGAAATTTAGCATGCCTATCTACTGCACTTTAACTGAAGATTGTGCTGAAATAAACACATCAGAGGGTAAACATACTGACGAATTTCCCACAGATTTGTTCTGCTACTTGGGTTCAACACTAGAGAGTTCACATGTGTTTGCAATTCTGTTTGCGGCTTATAAAAGATTTTGTGGTGCTTTTGCAGGGTCCCGCACAACCATAGAACCTGAGGGATTCTTTGACTGAAGCGTAGTCTGACATTCTGGTAAAGATTAGCTCTTCTCGTGTGTATCCCACCTTTAAACATGGCACTAAAATCACTATAAAAAGACAACATGCTAAATGAAAAGCTCTGAAGCTTTTGGATCAATCCTTGAATAAACACTCTAATTGTTATTCTCTTCTTCAGTTTGCAAAATAGTACTATCGGCCATAATTTACTAATTACTGCTTCTTTTGAAGTGTACTTGTGCAATATCATGTCATGAATCTAATAAGATTCTTTTTTGCTTTCAGATTGGTCTCGGGAAAGGTTCTAAATATTTTGAGGAAGAACTATTTTTAGACCAAAATTTACACTAGAATTGTTTCCTTGCTGTGAAGACCATTTTACTGCTGTACCTTGTCGCCACTTCATCATTTAAATTTTCTCGATTTTTATTATGGATTATGTAGCGGGTTCAAATCAGCTAGACCTGTGCCAATGGATGAGGTAAGATAATATTTCTTATTTTTAGTCATAAACAGAATCATTACATTCATCAGACTACTAATTAAATAGAGCATGTTGAGCCAACAAGCGCATGCTCATTGTTTTTACTCACGTTTGTTTCTCATGCTCGTGTTCAGGCCTAACATCACAAAATTTCTGCTATATGTCTACTTACAATGGTGGTAAGTAAATCATGGCTTGCTTGTTTTTATTGTCTAATTCTGTTGAGAAATACCATTCAATTATTGTTTGTAAGCATTGTGGTTTAGAGTTTTTAATTGTGCAATTATCCCAACATACTGATATTATTCAAGTACTAAGGAGCACGCACTCGGGCCGCCGGCGATGGCGACGAGGGGCATGCACTCCAGCTGCCGGCGATGGCCCCTGGCCATCCAAACTTCATGGGAGCGGATGGGGAGGCGCCGGTGGCGGTGCGGACGTTGAGTGGCCAAGCGTACAGAGTTAGGTGGTGTCTGCGGTGGTGGGTGGAAGAAGGCGCTGCAGGAACGCCTCCCAGAGGAGGATGGCGGCGACGTCCAGTGGAGTCAGGCGGTGGCTGCAGTGGTGAGTGGACGGAGGCGCTGCAGGAACGCCTCCCAGTGAGGAGGGCGGCGGCGACGTCCAATGGAGTTCACACTCTTCTAAAATTTGTTTGCCCGCCCTCTCTATTATTCCCTTTTCATATTTCTGTTATAAGCTACGTTCTCCTCTACATACATGTCATATTGTGATACACATGGCAATGCTTTATATCTATTCCTTCGATTTGTGTATCATCATATTTGGGATATTTTATCCTATGATGTGATATAATGGTGTTACCTTATTGGTAGGACGACAGGGATTGAGAGGAGAGAATGAGAAAAGATGAGAGCTGGGTAGAGGAAGGGTGAGGGAGGACATGTCATGATCTTCAAGGTAATGATTTTTGTATAGTTGGGCACTTTATAAGTTATAAGAAAGAAACATCTGGACCAGCGTCTTTTTATGGATTTTTGTGGTAAAATATATTAGTGATGCAATGATCATAGATTTCTCTCATTCTAAAGGGCGGGTTTAATGTATCCTTATAAACATTACCCGAGAGAACAGTGCCTAGGTGTGGAAGACATGATCTTAATGCAGCAAAATGATAGTATTAACAGGAAGATAATTTTCTTGGATTTGAGTTGAGTTACCAAGAAGATAATTTTCTTATATTCTAAACAGAATCTCCTCATCTGCACCGCCTGATGTGATCCATTTTGAGGACTTACTTGCGTTTGTATTCCTCTAGCAGGTTGCTTGTAAGACCATTAAAGGTCCTGACTTCTTCCGTATCATTTGTGGGTGCTTAGATAAGCTCACATTTGGGATATAGTTTTGTTCTGCCCAACTCAGTCGGATTTAGTTATCCAAAAAAAATCTAAATTTGGGGCATGTTTCCATACTGATAATTTCTGTTAAGCAACATCTAATTTTACTCTTATATGCTTGCACGGTGCACCAGCCTGGATGTATGGCAGGAACTACGGTAAAGACCACAGTGCGGCTTGAGGAGCTGTGCGCCTGTCGAGCGCCAATGTCCGATTCCAGCATGACAAGGTATGAAATGTTCTTAGCTTTCTCCTTTGTTTCTATAATTAACAATCTTCCACCAAGCATAGCATTGTGCATCATAACTAGATAATTGTTGGCACTTCCAAGAAATCATTACACCTCCCTGGAATTACTTGATATGCTTGTGCATTAGATATCATACTAAGATAGGCTGCATATTGTGTGATCCTTCTTAGTGACCTGTTTTTAATTTATATAGACATTTCATCACAGAAAATTCAATGTGCTATATTTTGCATTCGACTTCAGAATATTTTATATATCTCACTATTTTACCTTTTTATGCATGATCCAAGTTATCCCTAAAAATTTAATTTATCTTGCTACAACTTAAAGTTAATTTTTACTATTTTTGTACGAACCAGATGCCCAAGATTGATATTGTGATATTATGTAGAACTGGATGCTCAAATGTATGTCCGTTGACATATTCTCTTTTATTGACCCACATGTTAGCATGACCCTTTTCTTCCAGGCTAACTAAATCTCAATTAGATGTATTGCTTTACTCTGAACCATTTCTCGTATTTAATTTTGCTTTACACCAACAAGACTGTTTGTTTTATCTTCAGTTTAGTTAATGGCTGATCTATGCTTTATTTTCCAGGAGTGCTAACTTTGGTTGACATGGGTCGTGGTGTGGGTCTGGATCTCTCTTTACGTGAATGATTTAGGTTTGTCCTGATATTAGTTAGTTACCTAATTATGTCATTCTAGCCCACCGTGGCTTACTCAGGAAAACGAGAGTTGTAAATTCCTGTTGCCTGTGTACCCTGGTCCATGTATCTCCTTACTTGAATGCTTTTGGTTCGTCCTTCTATTAGTTAGTTACCTAATTATGTAGTTTGTTCTAGCCAACCATGGCTTACTCTGGAAAACAACAATTGTAATATCCTGGTTAGGCACCTTTATATACTTATTAGTATGTGGTTTGTTCTGTGTTTTGCCAATCGTTGCTTGCTCAGGAAAAGGACTGTTGTAAATTTAGGGTTCAATGCCATTATCTATCTATTAAGCTTAATTTTATTCATGTTTGGCAAGATGTTGCCCTTTTAAGCTTAAACCTACCTTATAGATGTACAGTTTAATCGACATATATTCAGGGGCAGTTCATGCTGTTGGACATCTCAGTTCACATGTCACTGCTTGCATTCTTTGTTCGCAAAGCCCCAAAGTTTTTATTACATTAGGTATAAGACAATTTGTCAGATCATATCTAAAAACTTATATCCGTAAGTAAGGATGGTGATGTCCAGTAAAGCGGGTAGTTTTTTATATATATTAATATGTCATAAGTTCATCTTTCAGTAACCCCTTGATAATAAGGCTTAAGCGACCAATAGAACTATCACATTGTGAGAGTGAAATTGATGGCCTTAACATTGAATCTATTTGTATTTTCCCTATCTTATAGTCCTGTAAAACATGTTAATCTTGTGGCCATGGTTACTCTAATTGAAATAACTGCATGCTCACTGAGATTTTTATACTCTAAAAAATAGGTGGCTTACCTTATGCATCGGGAAATCAGTGATCTATCTATTTCCACGTTACGAGCTGATGTACAGGTCCGGCCATGGGTCTCTTCATTAACATAGAGAATGCTTGGAATGCGCAACTAATCATGAAGTGAAATTGTCTATTTATATTGCGATATATAGTTGTGTAGTCTTGGAGTGTGCCACCTGCACCCAGTAGGCAAGCCACGTCCAAAAATATTATTTTTCCACCTGTTTTTTATTAGTGTGAGAGCTATGAGATCGTGTGCCAAGGCGCACTCCTAGATCTAAATAGCCTGTCAACATAGCACATGTATTACCGCAAACTAAATGTGTTTTTTCTTATGATGCAGAACATTAGTAGTGAAAAGAGAAGTACTTAAGATGCAGCTCACTATGGGAAGGATGTAGCCATGGTGTAGTTTCGTCTGCCTTTGTTTTTGCAACAACTAACTCTTTGATCAACCATTGTTCTAGGAACTTTAGTTTTCTTTTGATGGTGCTACTATTCACTAAACTAGATGATTTTGATGACTATGCCTTTGAGTAAGATCATTGCATATGATGTCATCTTTGTGTATTAAATCACAGACAATTTTGCTGTGAGTTTATCTATTGTTGGTTAAAAACTACCTAGATTATGTGTAATATACTCTCATATGTTATGATGCAATTAATATGTGTACTTATCTTTTCAAGTGTTTCCTATTACATAATGTATTGTTAAGTCTGATATCTAACCAGGTACAAACAGTTATATGGATATGGATCATTGTAACAAATCTCACTAAAACTTTATACACGAGGTAAAATATCTCAGCCACATTAACAATAAAAACATAGATAGCAAAATCTAATAGCTCCATAAACTAATGTTAAATAGATATGAAATCTACAGGCCCGTGCGCCGAGGCGCACTCCTAAATCTAGTTAACTTAATAGCAGATCCTCAATTGCCGTCCTAACTTCTGAAGCCAAGCAGACAGGAAGGAGCATATTACTCTATACTCTAATGATCAAGTTGTTTTACATGAAGTCTTTAACTTATGAAATAAGCCTTGGAAGGGCATCATACAAAAGTTGTAGAATTAGGACCACAATATTGTTGTATTCTCTTCATAGTCTTAGAGGTAATGTTTGTTTTTGCTCTTTTGGGCTTTCCTCCACAAACTTTGGTTACATAGGAAGTTACTTTTTTTGTGAAGTACTCACTCATTTCAAGATTTAAATTTGACCAATAGTCAAACCAATAAAATGGAAGTTATATAATGGCACCTTGGTATCATTCTGAAACCCTTTTTTATATGATTCCAGTGTTATCAGTTTGTTACATAGCACACATACTATTGATCTATTGTTGGTCAAATCTGAATACCGAAAGCCATGGGCAAGTACTATCTAAGACAGAAAAACAGATTTTGTTTCATAACATACAAGTCTTATGCTCACATATGTACGAAATACACCTCATATATACTCATTTATTTGCACAGAAGTATGGGCATTCGTTTGAAAACCTTTGCACTAAAGTGGTGCCGCCACTGGTCTACTGGTATGGCCATTCTGCCACATAACCCACATATTATTGATCTAACTGTGGTCAAAATTGAATATTGGAATGTGTGGGCCATAGGTGAGTACAGAAAAACGAAATTTGCTTCAAGAGATTTAAGTCTTAGGCTCAGTGTGCGGCCAAAAAACTGCAATGTGCTAAACTTATTTATTATTTGCTGAACATAAAAGTAGCCGTGGAAACAGGAAAAAACTGGTCAGCCAAGCGATAAAAAAGGTAAAAGCTGGTTGGGCAAATGGGATAATCATAATCTACCGCAATACCAAACGCAGTTTTAGAAACATCCGCATGTAAGGAATAAGGATAAGTTCTGAGCAACTTTCTGCCAACTTTTGAGCAATTAGATACAGAACTCAAGGTAAAAGATAAAGGACAAACCTCTTTTGAACAAATACATTGGTATCTCTATCTCTGCCATTTCCCCTCGATGAAACATCGATAACTGCTTGCAGTAATGAGCCAACAGCAGCCTGCAAACAACTTGTGTAAGACTTCAGGGAGCAGAAAATTTGGATTTCACCAGGATTTTGGAATCTGCAACTACGGTGTGGCTTATTGAAACATATATGGGATTAAGAAATATCAACTTAAAGCGGGTCAGTTGTGGTTCTTGGACATAAGTTGTTAACAGTGGCAGCATCTTCAAATACATACTTCAGAGCAAAATCGCTTCCACCAGATAGCTGCTACTGTTTCAATACACGCTGCTGACTTCAGTTACAAATGATAACCCATTCATAATTTATTAGGCCCTGTAACATACTACAAAGTAATCCACCAAGGCATCTATATTTCATCATAATTTGCATTCGATAATTGAAGAATCAAAACTATCTAGAACAGAATTAGCTGAATGTGCAGGGGAAGCAAAAGAAAAAACGATGCATGTAACAACTACGGCTTATACGAAATACTCATGGCTGCTTTTATGAGTGGAACGGAAAAATGAAAACTGAACAGAAATCTAGTAAGACTACAGAGGTTTCTCGCTTTCTTCACGCAACGCAAAGAGGCAAAGTTGCATCTGAAGAGTGTTAGGTTTCTACCTGGTAAGAAAGTGGTTTTATCCACGCATTGTTATCTACACCAAGCCATGCCTTTGGGAACCAAGAGTTCATTGATGATTTGTTGTGATCAAGGAAAGCCAATTCAATAGATCTGGCAGCATCATGTATTGATTGGACAAGTCCAGTGCTTATGTCTTCATTTTGCAATGCTTTATCTAATTGCACCCTTATTTCCTCCATTTGACTTGCTGGATCAACTTTTGGTACTCCATTAACAGACACACCACTGCCATCGTCTTGAGAAGCCGATGGAATAGCATGGACCGACCTTCTAGTTCTCTGATGAAAGGCTATCCTCTGTCTCCTAAATTCTAACCATCTAGCACTGTAAACGATCTTCTCAAATTCCGATGGTGAACTTCTCAAATAGCACTTTCTCTTAGAAATGCGTGAGTGGAGTTTTTGATTCCTTAGATCAACAGCACTTCTGCACGCGAACCTGAATCCATATGCTTTCTCCAGGGTATAAATCTTCGATGTGCTGCAAGCAGATTTCATGTGATCAGTTAATAATCCGAAAAGGTAATAGAACTGTAAAATGAACATCACGAGTAAATTTTTTGTTTTACTCCGTCAAACTGATTTATGTCCATCAAAGCCAGAGGCAAGCAACTATTCCCCATTCAATTTCAAGGCTCCGGCCGTGAGAGCACAATGCTAGTACCAGCCATCTCCTTGCCGGCAAGCTACCAGACCAACCAGGCAAAGTTCCCCGTCTACAGACAACGCGGAATTACCCGCCCAACACAGCGACCAATTCAACCACCCACAATCCGCCTCCCATAACCCAATCCTAACCAGCGCGTTCCTGCGCAATCCATTCCGCTATGGAGCTAACAGTAGCAATTAGGGACTAATGAGAGCAAGTAGCAAGCCTTGGGAGAGGAGCCCGACCTGGCTGCGCACATGGCCGCCCTCGGGTCGCCGCCGGCGCCCAGGGGGAGGTGCCGCGGCTGCGACGCCACGGCGGTGGCCATCAGCTCCGTGGCCGGCGACGAGATCGGCGCGGGCTTTGCTAGCGCCCGACCGACAGAGCGAGGAGGAGAGGGATAGGGTTTATATCTGGAGGGAAGCAGCGGTGGGAAAGAACTCCAGTCGAGCAAGGCGCTTCCAGGCGAGGCGAGGCGAGCGAGGAAGAGGAGGGCCCCGGAAACGATAGGCGCCGGAAGAGGCCACCGCTGCCTTCACGGGGACCAGAGACCATTTTGGCTTTTCGCCTTTCTCGTTCTTTTTCGCTCTTTTTCTTTCTTTGATTCGATTCGACTAGAGACATTTCTGTTCTGGACTACCTGCCGTGATTTTTTTTCCATTCAGCAGAACGGTGTTCTTTTTGTTCATTTTCTTTGGAGGCAGAATGTTTATGTTGAGCTCTGTCAAATAAAGAATGTTTTTTATTAAATTTTGAATTCACTTATGGGAGAAAATGTACTCCAACCTATCAAATACTCCAGATGAATAGTTAGAAAAAATATCGGTTGAGCCTGTGGACGGACCAAAAGTTAAGCACTCATAACTACCCCAAACAAACATATATAATTTAACTCAATTTCTGGCTCCGGCAGAAAATGTAAATAATATATCGAGATACTTCTTCTGTTTCAAAATTTAATATGTTTTAGCCTTTATCTGAAACATATGTCTCTGAGTAAATACATATTAAAAGATGTCTAGATATATGCGTTTCGAAAAAGCTAAAACATCTTATAATTTAAAAGGGGGTACAAAATTAAGGTGCATCTAAAAAAAAGTTGAGGTACAATTGCATAGTGGAGTTGTTGATTGGTTGGGTATTGCCTAGCGTATAAAATCTCTTCATCCACAAAATATATTGTATGTTTCGATTCCAGTCTTCAAGAAAATTTCAAAGGAAATTTGCTACGGTTGTAAAATAGAAAATACTTCCTTCGCTATAAAATAAAATATCTTATATTTTGAAAGGGCAAAAGCAAATATACGCTAAGACACGATGCATGACAAAGGGCAAAAGCAAATCTGGTATCTGGAAGCTAAGACACAAAGAGTTTCTCTATTTTTAAAATGCAAAACCTTAGGTTTATGTACAATAACGAATGAGGACAAAGGAAAGCCAACTCTTCCAGCAAAGCATTTGCATATTTCGCAGGCGAGAGGTCTTCGTATTTTGTTTAGACTGTTTTCGGTGTCTTTTTAGGATGTTAAGGTGGCGGCTATATTTAGAATAAGGTCTTTCCCATCCTATCCTCGCTCTGGTGGTGCGTTAGCATCAGCGCAGGCGTGTGGAGTAATGTGTCCGACGGATTCCTGATCCGGTCGTTCTTCGTATTGGTTGGTGTGGTTTGGGACAGTCTCTTTCGGTCTACATTTGTCATCTTCGGCGATGATTGCTTCTCTGGTGCACTGGTCATTTGGGGTCTTAGCACGACGACTTCCCGTCAGTCTACTATAATAAGCTCTACTACGACAAGTGTTGCCCGACTTCGGTGATAGAGGAACGAGAACGGCGGCGCGACTTCGGCTCGTGCTAGTATTTGTAGTCGTCGCTAGGTGGTCCAATGACCTATTCATAATTTTTATTATTTTTAAAACACTTTATACTGATACTGATGTTGATGATTATTAATAGATCGGTGAAATTTCGAAGAAAAAAAATGCGCACCTTTGAATATTTCTCGAGCTTGTGGGCAAGTGGAGGGCGACGAAAAATTGGCGGTCAGGCACTCCCTTTATTTTATCTTCTATGCTTTGTTTTTTCTCC
Organism: Avena insularis; assembly: GCA_023614405.1. Classification (NCBI taxonomy): domain Eukaryota; kingdom Viridiplantae; phylum Streptophyta; class Magnoliopsida; order Poales; family Poaceae; genus Avena; species Avena insularis. The sequence continues at coordinate 119,027,867 of CM042697.1, read as the reverse complement.
CACGTTTCTGTTTTCTTGAAGAATTCAATCTTATCCATTGACCACGCAATCATGTGCGTAGAATTGCTTGCAGTCAAGGATGTGATGTCAACTATCATCCAAATTTCCTCCCACATTTAAAAAGGAATGTTATTCATGTCGTGATTGATAAGGCATGGCCACTAATAAGTTACTGATCTCAATAGTTTTACATAAAAACTGATCATGACAATTTGTTGACTGGATGTGGACTCTTCTATAGTACTATCACCCCTTAAGCCATGTCATCAAATTAACCACTCATTTCCTGACTCAAATTAACCACTCATTTCCTGACCACATCTCAGACGCATGCAAGCTTATGAGCTTCTTCCTCTTCCGCCTAGCCCACACTACCATCAACTTTAAAAGCCATATGTTGCCAAAAGAAGTGGCAAAATATTTGGCTACAATCCAAATAATCATAACATGACCAAATTTTTGGTAGGGCTTTGTTGGGCTCAAATAAAAAATTAACTCTAGTGGAGGCTAAGTTTGACATGTAAGAGATGTTATGGAAAATTTCATGTTTCTTTCACCCCATAGCTCCCACCACAAACTTTGGGTCAATCCATGTGTTCTGATGCAAGGCAGTTTTAAGTTATATTATTATTTACCCAAAAAATAAAAGATTAGAGGTGCAATTCTCTACTTCAAAAATAATCGAGACATGCAATTGCCTTCGGTCTTTGAGCCCCTCCCCACCCCCACCCCCTCTTTTCTCCAAAGCCAATTAATAGGATTCCATGAGCGTGTTTGGTTGCTAGCAGCTAATTTGGATTCGGTGCCGGCTAGGCTCTAGGGGGTCATGTCTACGGGAAAACGAAGTTTGGGTCATTTGCCCATTTTGTTGGTTGCCCGCTTTTCACTTGGCTGCACGGGATGGGCAACTATCACCCTTATGTTTGGTAGGCTGGACGACACCCTTTTTGGCTTAGATGATGCAACACAGTTATATTTTGTTGCCCGTGGTAGGCTACATATAGTTACCATGATCACGATATGGTGAGCTTACCATGATAAAAATTGCAGCAAAAGCAAGATCAGTACCAAAAGGGGGTCATGGTGTCAATGTACCACCAGCATCAAACTACATCCGGAGGATATGACACTAATAACACATCACTCCTCGCATATTTCCTTGATTCTCTTCAACTTGTCTTTCTTAGCATCGGCAACATTGAATAGATCAAACAATGTGTGCTCAAGCTTCTTCTTTTCTTCTATGAGAACAACTTCTTCATCATTCCATTGCTGCTGCTTGGCCTTCATGATGTTTCACTTGCGATTTCTGCAACTGCTTAAGCATCTACACTTTCTTCTTCAACACGGTGGTCTGCTCTTTTGTGGCCCCTTCATCTTGGACAAGTTATCCTCCACAATCTTTTTCTCCGATTCATCCATGAATCTCTTCACATCAATTAAGAGAGTTGAGTACTTCTTGTCGATCTTGCTCTTCTCCTCTGCTAGCTCCTGCAGCAGCTTTGCATTCTGAATCTTCTCGTCGATTCTGGCACACTCCCCATAGTTTGGCCAACACATTCTTTGCAGCTTGTGGCCACTCACTACCCAACCAGGCCACAAATCCATGGTTTGTAGCTTCCTACATTTCAAAATATCATGCTCACAATATGTGGATCAGCTCTAGTACATGAAAATTCACTATAAGGGAACTTACATTCTGCACTTGGTAGAGCCAAAATCGACGCCCAGTGTTGGTTCCTTCGAATGCAACACAATTCATGGGCGGAAGCTTGTGGAGGCGACACACATGGGGACAATCTGCTGCAATGCCGGTGAATATGGGATCTTCGATGCGGTCAGGAGTATAGTCCATGTCGGTGAGGTCCTAAGAGACAAGAAACCGAAACAACAGCCAGTTCAACTAACGCCAAATCAAAAATCCCCAAATCTGCGGCTAACCCTAATCATGAAGAACAACATGGGGGAAATTGAGCTTACCCCAAGATAGGATTGTTTCGAGTACTCGTCGTCATTCCAGCTGGGCATGGCGACTTTGGCGGTCGCACTGATGTCCTTTCCATCGCCAGTGATCGGATATGAGGGAGTTGACCGGTGAGGAGAGAGTAGGGAATGGATTTCGATGTGGAAAATGAAGAGTCCAAATAGAGGAAGAGTTTTGCCAGGAGATGCCCGAATTCTTCCCGCCTCAAATTTCCGTTTTCGCGGCAGCACGCGTGTTGTCCCTCCATCTCCCTGTGTGGGGGAGCTCATGCAGGGAATCTTTGCTTTCGTACCAGGGAGCGCAAAAAAAGGATGGCTAGCTGGAAACCGCGAGTCGAAAGTTCCCAGCGGGCCTGCCCCGAGGGTGTTTTAAGGTTTATACGGGCCATAGCATTTATGCGGGCCATAACGAGAAGGCCGGGTAGCAACCAACCGGTCCAACTTCTGCTCCACGGGGCCTGTCCAGGCAGAGAACGCCCTACCAAACGCGCCCCATGTGGTCTGATAGACATGGATCTCATCTCGATAAGATCTCCACTGCAAAAGTAATTTGATGGGATCATCGATGAAATGGCACTATTTCTGCTGTTGATGATCCACACAAAGTATGGGTGGCGATACAAAAGGGCTAAAATCTTAAATGGTGCACTTGAGCTGTAATTGCACAAACAGCTGACTCTTCAAGTTCTGTCGATCGGCACAGAAGGTAGGTTCCATGAATACGTATGATTTCAAGTTATATGTTGAAACTCCACCAAGACCCCTACTAAAAGACCGGTGGAGATGAAGAACAACTAATGTCTGATTGCATTTGTCATTGAAGGTCAAGTGGGGCACAGTGGAGACGATGATCCATAAGACGACAATTATCACGATGACCAGACCATGACCGCATGACGAGGATCAGGATCCTGAGGATATGGATGGGACTCAGATGTGGACACAGAGGACAATGGTAATCAGACCCACAAAATTCTAACAGTAGGTCCCATAAACGATGTAATTAATCGTCAATAAAGCTTAGCAGGGGGACGGAGTCCCATTGTTTTCCTCAACAAAAAAAAATTCTAACAGCACAGGATGGCAGGGCTTTGGTCGGTAAGGACTAGGTTGCGATCAGGAACACGCACACGTGTCAACCTAGTTCCCAAGGACCCACAAAGTTCTAACCATAGGTAAGGTAACCAAGGCCCGTACTGTTTACCTTAATAAATCTGCACGTTATGCCCAAATCACACAACCAAAGAGATCATATCTGCTGCCAGGATAGTTACACGGGAACTATATTTTTCCTGGACATGGAACGTGCTTAGACCCAGATACATGACATCCACAAAGAATAACGACTTGTATAATCAAAACTGGATAACAGAAATGCTCGGAGCTAAATCGAAGGTTTTATTTTTATTTGCCGGGAGAAACATGAAGATATTTACGCTTCTGGGGTCTGATCTAGCTCGCTGCCACTGTCCTCCTGGTTCTGATCCTCGTCCATGGCACTTGTATGCCCATTAGGAAGGTTTTCATAAATGTGGCCCATCTTTAATCTCTTTGTTTCCATGTAACGCCGATTCTCATTAGTTATTGGTGTCAACAGTGGCACTCTTCCCAGGACACTTAAACCGTAGCCCTTGAGTCCGGTGTACTTCGCAGGGTTGTTAGTCATAAGCCTCATGGTTCGAACGCCAAGATCCCGTAGTATCTGCAGAGAGGAAACACAGCAAGGAAATGTGAGCCGCTACGTTTGTCTGGATAGCTAGGTACTGTACTAGGGAATTCGAATGAAACAATCTTTACCTGTGCACCTATACCATACTCCCGTGAGTCAGCAGGCAACCCTAGGTCCTCGTTAGCCTCGACAGTATCGCGTCCATCATCCTGTAAATTGTATGCCCGAAGCTTGTGACCCAGCCCAATGCCCCTACCTTCATGACCACGTAGGTAAACTACCACACCCCGACCAGTCTTCTCAATCATTGTCATCGCCAGGGCCAGCTGATCCCCACAATCACACCTCGCTGATCCAAATATATCTCCAGTTAGGCACTCCGAATGGACTCTCACTAGGATATCCTGGCCATCCCCAACATCACCCTGCATACAAATTAAAACAATTATTACTTCCCTGCATATACATGGTTCTCACCTGTTTTTCCTAATTAACTGGGAAATTCTACTTCTACAGTGAATTGCAGAGTTGCTGCTCTTTTGAGGTTTCTCAAAAATAAGCCTTGAGGAAAAGAAAAACTTAGCAGTGATCAGTCATTTAACAAGCACCCAGTTCCATAATACAAGAAATGTTTGCGCTTCTTAGCCATTATCTTGCAGTACAGGACTGCAGAATTGGTTGAAGTTTTTTGCCAGTCTGTTGGATGTAACTGGACTACTGGAGAAAATTTTTCCTGCTGCATTGGATTTTTTAAAAGAATTTAATAACATATGTACTGAGCAAAATATATACACAATAATTCAGTCAATTATAACTTGCAAGTGACTACCTAAAGGTTCTAACAGCTGTCATGAGATCACATGATATAATATTTGCACAGGAACGTTTACCTTGACCATCGCAATGTGCTCCATCCCATCGATAAGTGATCGGTAGCAATAAGATTTAAATGACCCCCACTGTAATTGCAAAGGAGTGACACAGATACGTTCTACCAGTCTGTCTCTCTTTCTCCTATATCTGTATAGGCAGACAGTTTCTTATGAGCAACTAATGTTTGAGTAAAATATTACACAAAAGTACATGTCCAGGTAAGCATTCATCAAACTGTAGCTTTTATATTCTGCATTCCTCTGTAGTTACCATCTGACATGAAACTATTACCGTTTGGTATATCATAATGAAATTTTGTACTTGTACAAAAGAGCTGGGAGTATATTAAAAATAACAAACCTAATCAAGTCTGCAATTGAGACTATCTTCAGATTCTCCCTCTCAGCAAAGTCTTGTAGTTTTGGTAATAAGGCCATGGAACCATCATCATCGTCAACAATTTCACAAAGAACTGCAGCAGGAGGTAACCCAGCCAACATGGCAAGGTCTACAGATGCTTCAGTATGCCCAGCCCTTTTGAGGACACCACCTTCTCTATATTTAAGAGGGAAAATGTGTCCTGGGCGGTTGAAGTCCCCGGGCTTAGAATAAGAAGATGCAAGCGCAAGAACTGTGTTTGCCCGATCCTTGGCTGAAACCCCTGTTGTTGTCCCCTCTTTAGCATCCTAAAATGCAAATGTTTTGGGTAGGGTCAGTTTGAGAAACAGGTAATGGAGAAAGTATATAAGAAGAAAACGAGAAACACAATATGCACACAGACCAGAATTCCGACTAGAAAGGTTTTCATACCCATATTTCACTCACAGTAATTTGAATATTGTATGGTTTATTCAAAAGAATACCAATGTTCATCATAGTGATTTCATTCAAAATGTGACAGCTTTAGCTTATTCTTCATACAGATAAAACCTTCATGCATGTCTTTTCCTGTTAAGACATGCTGCCACACTCCTCAAATGTTTTATGCTACAAAAGCAGTAGAAATTCAAATGTCTCACCACTGAAACAGTAAACGCTGTCCGCAGCTTGTCTTCATTTTCCTTTGCAACTACCATCTGAGGAAGCTGTAGTCTTTCCAGGTCATCTTCTTTCATGCTGACACATACAATCCCAGTGCCATGTCTCACTATGAAAGCCATAGCCTCTGGTGTTACCTTTGATGCTGCCATTATGAGATCTCCTTCGTTCTCCCTGTCTTCATCATCCACGACTATCACATACTGCAACATGAACTCGGTTAGAATTACAAAGCAAAAAATGACTAGTAAACATTAACTGGGAACAAGGACATACTTTTCCTTGACGGATATCTTCAATAGCTTCAGGTATAGATGAGAAGCCCTCTGTAGGCAAATCTAAGTCAAGCTCGTCATCATCAGCTGAAAACCCATCAATAATAGGAGCCATGTCCGCAGATATTGTGCCAAGTGCAGCGGCATCGGCTTGAACCATTTTAGATGGTTTGGCCTGACCGTTTACAAAAATACATTCTGACGGATCATCCCCAGCATGACATACATGAAAGTTTTTTATTCGATGATTATTTGCCAAGTGAATCGAAGTTGTTCTTAAACTGTTTGATGCCCCAGTTGGCAATGCTGAAATATCACAGCTCAACACGGAAGACATGGATTGACTGTTGATGCCATTCAACCGTGGATAGATTTTCCCACTACATAAATCAATTTAAGATAAGATGTTAGAACTATAAAGCAAAATGCGGCGATGTGAATCACTGTCGATAATGTCACATTGATTATCTGCAGGTTGTAGCACCATATGAACAAAAAAATTGATGGAAGGTAATTATCAAAAATTCATAGGCTATGCATAACATGCTACAGAAAATAAACAACAAAATGGGCGAACCACAGTTCCCAGCACCGAAAATTTTATGCACACGTCTAGTAACGAAGTTCAGGAAGAAGAATTCCCAGCTTTCTCGACCCATCTCCTGAATCTAAAACCCAGGAAGACCATCAAACCAAATGACCAATCCATCCTCCTAGCAATGGCTATACTCCTCGAACCAAATAGACCCTGAAGCAAAAATTGGACACCGAATTTCCTCCAGTCCGAAGCTTAACTAAAATAGATCACTGCGGTCCTAAAGTTTGGTGTTCATGGATTACTACGCGGATAACCCCAAGCGAGCTCTTCTTCTTCTCGAATAATTTCCCCAGGTGATTTCGCCCGTAAAACTCTGGGCAAATTACACGCCCAAGAAAAAAGGAAACGACGCCGGCTCGGTTGAGGATAGGCTCACCGGAAGCACGAAGAGGGGGAGGGCGGCGCGATTGGAGGAGCCATTTCTCCGGCGAGCCCTCTTCGACTTCGTAATGGAAAAGGCGAGACGAGCCGCCGCGGGTTGCGAAGAACCCACGCAGGCTGGGGCGGGGATGGAGATTGGGGACAGGAGACGTCTAGAAGGCGGTAGATAGGATGCCCGGCAGCAGCCCAATGCAGCTGGCGTGGCAAAGTTGGCCGGGTTGCGAAAACGGTGATAATATCGTATCATATTATATTATTCCACGTATTATAGCATATAAAATTAGATATTTTAATACTAAATAAATCATGTATATATATTTGTATTAAGAAACAATTAAATACTATGTAACCATGGGTGACGCTGGGCTATTTCCCTGTATTCACAAGAATACCAAAGATTTTGAGCAAAAAAAAAATAGTACTAGGCCCAGCAGCCCACCGCCCAGAATGCACACCACACGTGACCGTTCATGGCCTTCCGCTCGACCGCTCCTTGTCCTCGCTCACGCTCAGCGCGTGGCACAGGCAGTCTTGGCGAGCAATGGCGCCTTCCTCGGCCCTCTTCTCTCCTTCCTGCCTCCCGACAGCGACGACAGTAAAGCAAGTGGCGGCAGAAATCCGGCCAGGTTTGTTTCCCTATTTCCCCTTTCCCTCTTTATTCTTTATTTCTCAGTTTTTCTAGATTGCTAGGTCCCATTTCCAATTTCCCGCAGATCTAGAGAGTAGAGAAGCATCTGATTGCTGAGAAGGTGTTGTAGAGATGTTTCTATTTACTGATTTGTATCCATTACTAACTAGGAATTCTATTTACTGATGTGTATATCAATTAGCAACCACATATTGACTATTGCTCTTTTAGTTTCTTGTAATCTAGATGAAGAACAAGAGTGTTGCTAGCAGTAGCATATTTGCATTGAGGTATAAAGCTTCAAAAGCCAAAAAAGACAAACGAAACAACCACATCGAATCAAACAGTTGTTGAATCAAGTAGTTCTCCTGATCAGGCTAAGAGCAATTTGCAATTGGCGCTAGTGCAAGCACCGGATGCAGAACGTGAACCGGAGAGCAGCCGTGCAACCCAAACTCCTGTAGGGTTTCGTAGCATGGAAAACAAAAAAATTCTACCGCATACAAATAAACAAGCCAAGATCTATCTACTAGATTGTAGCAACGAGTCGATGGAATAACTCACCCTCTAAGATTCCAAAGTGTTTAACGAGAGCGGATTCTCGTGGGTGATGTAGTCGTACTCTTGTCGATCTCAAGATCGCGTAGACGATCCTTCCTACATTTGCGTTAAGCGTGCTTCCACAATCGGTCACACGTTCGATTTTCGGCGAAGACCTTGCTCTCCTTGTTCCAGAAAATGGAGGTTGTAGCACTCTCCTCGCGATTCCGAAGACAACTGTGGTACCGAAAGTAGAGGGGAGATCTCGCAGGGCTTTGCCTTAAGCCGGAGCGAGTATGGTGGACTATGAGAGAGATCCTCGGCGATCTAGGGTTTAGACGCACCGAGGAGGAGGCTTGGCCGGCGGCTAGGGTTATCTAGGCGGCGGCGGCTTGCCCTAGGCGGCGGCAGCAGGAGGTGGCGGTGCCGGGCTAGGGTTTTGGGTGGAGGTGTTGGGTACTAGGAGGCCGCCTCCTTATATAGGAGAGGCGCGCCGAGGAGGAGTCCCTCCCCAACTCGGTTTCCCAAGGGGGCGGCGGTGGAGGAGGAACTCCTCCCAAGTAGGTTTCTACTTCCCACGTTCCAAAATAGCCGTTTGACTTTTCAAATTGGCGTTTGACTTTTCAAACTAGGATTTGATTAAACCCTTTATTTTGTTCAGCGATGACACCTAGTACATGGTGCAATCATTCCAACTTGATATGACACATTCATGTACCCTTCCCCTCCGGAGTGCCGGACATTCCGGAACCTTCTAGAACATTCCCGATGAAAACACCGGAACCATTCTCCAACCCCGAAACAGGACTTTCCTTATATGAATCTTATTCTCCGGACCATTCCGGATCTCCTCGTGATATCCTGGATACCATCCGAGACTCCGAACAACATTCGGTCTCTTACTCATCATTCCATAACTACTCAAACAACGTCGAATTCTTAAGTGTGTCTCCCTACGGTTCGTGAATTATGCGGACATGATCGAGACACTTCTCTGAACAATAACCAATAGCGGAATCTGGAAATTCATATGGCTCCCACATATTTCTACGATTACTTTGCGATCGAATGAACCACTTACATACGATACCAATTTCCCTTTGTCTCACGATAGTTTACTTATCCGAGGTTATGATCGTCGGTATCTCTGCATACCTAGTTCAACCTCGTTACTGATAAGTACTCTTTTATCGTTCCCGTGATATGTGATCCCTTGTGAGCCAGTCACATGCTTGCAAGCTAATTGGATGACATTCCACCGAGAGGGCCCAGAGTATATCTATCCGTCATATGGATGGACAAATCCCACTCTTGATCCATGTGTCTCAACCAATAATTTCCGAACACTCAATGCCACCTTTATAGCCACCCAGTTACGGTGTGGTGTTTGATGTCATCAAAGCATCCTTCCGGTGAAGGTGATATGCATGATCTCATGGTCGAAGGAATTAGGTTACTATGTATCAGAAAGCATATAGCAATTGAACTATTAAAATGACTTGATCTTTATGCTACGCTTATCTATAGGAGTATGTCCACCATATCATTCTCCTAACGATATGATCTTGTTGTTAATAACATCTCAATGTTCATGATAGGGAAACAACAATCATTTATTAACCAACAAGCTAGTATTATAAAGAGGCTTTACTAGGGACTCTATTTTAGTTTACAAATCACATAAGTATTAATGTTTCCTTGTTAATACTATTATAGCATGAATGTAAACATTTATCATAAACACAAAGATATAATAATAACTACATTTATTATTGCCTCTAGGGCATATCTCCAACAACTCCAATTGTAGAAAATGAAGAAGCAATTGATGAAGAGGATGAAGAAACACAAGCAAATTTAGGGCACTCGAACATGATCATGGGAAGCAGAATCCTATCTCACGGTATGATGTCAATGATCAAGATAGAGTAAGAAGGAGATACATTGAGATGGGGCCATGTCGAGACAAACAAGCATGAACAATACTTTGTTGTTTACAAGCTTCTTAAGGTGGTATTGATTCTACCAGTAGCTACTGCCAGTGTTGAAAGGGTTTTTTCTTCAATGAACTATGTGAAGAATAAGCTAAGAAACAAAATGGATGATGACTATTTGAACAACTTCTTGGTTACATTTGTTGAGAGGGAGTTCTTCAAGAAGTAAAACATGAGGATGTCATCAATATCTTTCAACAAGGCGACCGCAAAGTTGTATTGTAATTTGGCTTCAATCAAGAGGTAATGCCTCAATACGAATTTGTTACTTTAAATTATCATCCTATCTCTTATGATTTATGAATTGTGGTTTCAATGAAATTTTGTTATTTTCTTACAATACTTTGTGCTAATTCTATCAAATTATCAATTCTCATAGTTCATATTATGCATTAAGACCAATTTTTTTATAAAATGAATACCCACTAGCCAATTCCTGGCGCCACCACTGTATGCAACCATAATAATATTATATGATATTATGCATTAGAGGGATATTATCATATGAAAAGTATCATATGCATGATACCAATATACGATACTCCCACTAGGACTAGCCAAAGTTTTCTTACGGTGTTACAGTTGAAGTTGATGGTTGTGATTATGACGAATTTACATCGCAGCCGGTCCAAGTTTGCCATGCTAGCTACGTTGGGTTGCTGTCGGGCATCCTATCTGTTCGCAACTTCACAGCTTATAAAGAGCATCTCTGGCGGATACAGTACATTCTGCGGTGTAAATTGTTTCTGGTAATAATGAATCCAGTTTACGTAACAAATCTTTCCTTCTATAATAGATTAAAAACCATCAAAATCACCTGGACCCACGAATTCCTCCTATTTCTTAGATTCTTCCTCCATCGGTACCCTCACCGCACGTAATTGTCCCCTACCTCCTGACCACCCTCTCCCCTAACACCCATCCTACCACTGATCGGCCGTGCTGCCTTCTCTGCTGTCAGCCAACCACACATTCTTTCTCTGCATTCCCCGTATCCATGGAGAATCCCCACGCCGCCTTGGGGTCTTGATGGCGCTCTCCCTGAACTTACATCCCCTACGCCTACCTCCCGCGTCACCGGGCTCACAAAGACCATCACAAGGTCGAGTTCAACCACCACCATCTCCACCCGCCACTAACCACGTCTCACTCTAGTCTCATGGCCACTCAGAGGTCCATGAACACCTCCAGCGCATCCATAATGCTGCCATAAGCCTCCCCGTGCTATATTCATGTTTAGGCGAAGCCCCGAGGTCCCGACGATGGCAGAATTTCGTCTGATCCCGACAAGTTTAGCACCCGTTCTGTGACGGTTGGGCTAAAAATTTCCTCCCACCAACAGCCAGGTTAACTTTTTAGTTCATCTAAAAATCCACTTCAATCCTACGAACATGGGGTTGGGAGGCTCTGATGGATGTGAAATGCCACCTCTTTTAGCCATATAAAATATGTCATATATCTCTCATATCATGTTTCTTCTAGCTATAACTATGCCTTATATGCATGACTTCTAGTTCTCATTTACTTTCATACGAGCTTTGCATATTTAGTAGTTTAGGTAGAATTTTATCACTTTCCCTGTCTATGAAATGTGTGTAGGTGTTGTTAAAGATTATGGATAAAAAGGAACAAAGAGAGCATAGTATGGAGGAGCTGTAGGGACCATACTTAGCCATTTGAGAGGTTGGAAAAGTGATTTTTTCCAACTTCTAAAAATAAATATCCAAGACCATGGGGTTGTATCCATTGATTATACGAATCCAACGAGCCCAAGAACACCCAAAACGGAGTTCGTATGAAGAAATGACGGTCAAAACACTGTGGAGCCCGAAGGTTTGACGAGCAACTATACATCGGGAAGACTTTTTCCGGACATATAGTTCCTGTCGTATAGTTGCTAAAAAGGTCGAAAACGACGGGATTTCGCCCCCAGAAGCTCCAGAACCTTCCCTAAGTCATAAGACGGTATTGGGGGAACCCTAGGGCACCCCCAAGGCCTATATAAAGGAGGGAGGAGCCAAGAGAGAGCCACCAAGCCATATCCTCCACCACGGCGGAGCCCTGCCGCCGTGCCACCGCCATAGGCTCCTCCAATCATATCTACACCATCACCATCACACAATAGGAGAAGGGACTAGGATCTTGAAGGCCTCCACATCAATCTACATCGTCATCTTCATCAACAACGTCTCCATCACCGATCCCCTTTGGTTACTTGTTGTAATTCTAGATTGAATCTTGGATTTGCACTTGTCCTCAATTGTATCATCATACTTCATCCATATTTTATCCATGATATTGATTGCCTTCATGTGTGAGTAATTTCCTTTGTTCTTGGGGAGATGGAGAAACCCTAGTATGTGATTTAACTGAGATAAAGATTATTATGCGATATTGTTCATCATGTGTCTGTGTTAGATTTCCTTCATCTTGATGTTGGTTGAAGCGCACCACTCAATATTTGCCTCATTGAGGACTAGATGAAGGGAACTACTTGTTGATAGACGGAGGGGTGATAGCACTTACAGTGACTATAAAGCTGTTAACACTTCTTTACGTATCAACTTGGGAATCGAGGAGAACTCACTAAACATTGTCCATGCCATGGGATACATCCTATGGGATAAAGTCCCTTAATAGCACAGTAATTCGATTGATGTCGATTGCTTGTCTTCTCTGGTTATGAGGATGATATGAGCAGTGGTCGCTGCCTATTCGTCCATATATGGAGCTCCTCCCACACATATCATAAATGGTCTTATTCATTATAATAATTTTTATCACTCTTTCTAATTACTAGCGGTGGATCTACTACTCCCTAAGAACTCTTTCCATCATCTTGCAAACTTTCATAATCATACTCGCATGCTCTTGTTTACTTACAACTTTAGTTTACTTATTGTTCTCTTATTTGAAACCCTCAAAAAATATCTTTTACATAAAACTGGCATTTTATCTTGTTACTTAGAACGTTATTTAACATTACTATTTAAGTATTTAGTTCAGAAGTTATTAGACTTCAGACTCCTGCTCCCTATGTGATCGATATCTTTATTTCAAAACTAGCAACAAACGATATGTGCACTTGCAGTTATCAAGCTATTTTCTAGCACCGTTGCATGGGAGCTAAGCGTTGTAGGTATTTTAGCTTTTGTTTATTTATTTTAGTTTTGCTAGATTTTGTTTTAAGCTTTCTTTATTTACTGCATTTGTATTTTTGCTTTTGTTTACAAACCAAAAACCCATAAAAATATTTGTTACTAATCATGTCGTCTGAGATAACTACCTTTCAACAGATGAAATCTATAGTGGAGGAGTCAAAGGGAAGGACTTTGGGAAATGTTCATAAGAGGCATGGCATATTAAAAGAATGGTTGACTTGGGTGGACAAGTATTCATCCACACTATGTGCCTCTTATCAATTATATTATGATTGTTGCGAATCTCCAGATCACCTCAATTATCAATGTGAGTATAATTTTGATACCGAACTAGCAGAATATAATAGAGATGAGTTTAAATGCCTTGCTGGGGAGGACACATTGCAATTTGTGCTTTTTACTGGTTGCCAAGAGTTGTTATTTTGTTTAAAAGATATATAGGTAGAAAGTAAACCACTTGATATGATCTATAAATAAGTTCACCATATATTCGTCTATTGCCAAGATAACTTCCTTGATAATGCATTTATTGTTGAGCGGATTAAAGCTGCCATGGAAGAATCTAACCTCTTGCAGGGTGCTCCAAAGGTTAATGTGGAGGGAACTCCACTCAAATAACCTCCACCTAAACCACCAGAACATGTTGTTAATAAAGAGGTGGAACTTGATGTTGCACCCTCTCAAATAGTGGAAGGTGAACCAAAAGGTAGAACTATTGCCGAGTTAGCTATGTCCTCTCAACTAGTGGAAGGTAAGCCCGAAGATAAGACTATCGCTGAGCTACTCGCGAATTATCTTAGTAAGAATGAAGAGGAGCAACTTGATCAACCACTTGAATCTCCTACTTCTAAAAATAACTTTCCACGCACAAATAGTATGCATGCCAATGATATCTCATTCTCTAGTAATGATTTCTATAAGTTCCAAACTTATGATGATTGTTCTGAGGAGGGTTCGTGCCTTAATAATGATTTTGGGGACTTTGGTGAGGAACTAGAAAATGAATCTTTCTATGAATATTGTGATGCTATTAACATGGTACATGAATCCTCATTGGAAGAGGACGATGAGGATTTTGAAGAACAAATAAGCAATATGATGGTAAGAGAAATGTATTCCCAAATAGTGGAATATGCTCAAAAGTTACTTTATTTGCATACGATAGACGATCCAATAATATGTCCTCAATGTATGAAACTTGGGAATTACTTTTGTTTTCAATGCTCTAATACCTTTAATCAATCTTTAGTGTCTTATAATAATGGTGATACCACTAGTGAAGTATTAGAGTATGTTATCTTTGAAGGTGCCCATGGGATGATAATACATGTCATATCACGTATTAATAATGAAGATAGTATTCTCATAAAAATGGTTTATAAAATCTTGCATCATATTTCTTGGTATTGTCAAGAACATTTTAGTGGGAATGCACTTATTATGAGGAGTAAGGCACAGAGTAGAGCCGTAGTGCCCTATGTTAATCATTTGCAGGAACTACTGGATAACGAGGAGGAACACCAAAAAGGCGAGGTTGAAGACAAACATCATTCTACTAATAATAAGTTTGTTTATGATGCCTCAGTCTCTAGTAATGATTAATATTGTGTTGAAACTGAAGATAATCTATCTGCGGAGGCTTTATGCTTAGATACTCATTTGGAGAACACTAATAATGATGAACTGGAGATAAATCCTTGTAGTATTAATGAGCAGATTTCGGGAGAACACATCTTTGATGAAATATTTGTTGATGATGCTTCTTTTTGTGACTGGATTGATAACTCTAGAAATAATAAACTTGTTAGCAAGGGTGATAAACTAGAGAATAGAGGCACTTTTGAATTTTTTCCTGCTTCTAAAGATGAGTATTATGAAGTGTTCCCTCGTGATAGTGTGTCCTAAGAAGAGTACTATGAATTGCATCTCGAATATGCTATTAAAGGAAAAAGATTTGAATTTACATGTAAATATCTAATCCTTTTGTTGAAGCTATCTAGGGAGGTATGATCACCACACATGGCGCATCAATCATCACTTGTGAGCAATAACACATTTATGTACATGACTCCGATGCACCGCAAGCGGGTGAGACTTTGACCAGACTATAATAGTAAGTGCTCCAAACCTCTTTTGGAGGTAAGAATAAATAATTCTCTGGCACCTATCTATTGAAATAATAATGGAGAAAAGCCCGACTACTTGGTTATAAGAAAGCGCTTCCCGGGAGGCAACTCAGAAGTCATTAGGTGTCTTTCTTAGTTTTGTGTCTTGAGTCTAGATGCATTCATGTTACACTGGCATTTTTTATTCTTTGCATGATTTTCTATTAGAGTTATCTTATTGTAGTTTTCAAAAGGTAGAATTTATTGTTACTATGTGTTGCATAACTCGGCTGTACTTAAATCCCGTTTTATACATGTTAATATTGGTCGAAAATTTAAGCTGTCATTTTTCTGTCAAAATATGGTGTTTGCTTAAGTTTCAGGTTAAGAAAGAATTTTCGAAGAAACAGGTAAATTTTGGCGACTCTAGAAGGTTTAACGACCAACTATACAGCGGGAATAAAAATTCCAGCTGTATAGTTCTGGTCGTATAGTTGTTTCGATATCACCCCTTCGGTTTTCGGAAGTTATAGAAGTTTTAACGACCAACTATACGGCAGGACCGTTTTGGTCCGGACGTATAGTTGCAGCCGTATAGATATCAACACCTACTTCGAATTCGTATTTTAGGTTACGACACGGTTGACGACCAACTATATGGCGGGAAATATTTTTCCGGCCATATAGTTTTGGTTGTATAGTTTGTGCAACCATAAAATTAGTATGGGAAGGGAACCCAGGTATCAAAATTTCGTTATACTTTATCCCTACTTCCTCTAAAAACCTCGAAACTCCACATGGGAGATTCTTCCATGTTATAGAGAAGCTGAGCATATGTAAGCTATAAATTTCTACCTCAGAAACCTCCTAGACTGTAATTCTCTATAGAAGTTCATGTTTTATTTTTTTACTTTCTTTTTGTCGGTTGGGTGAACGAACTTCGTTCGTACACCAAACCGATGTCTTTTATTTTGTGTGTTATTTTCGCAGGGACTTGAACCTTGTGTGATGACGTGTACGGTGGTGTCTACCGCGCAAATACTCGCATGAGCCACTTGGTTGCTTCAAATCAATATGCTTACATATTAATGGCTGGTAAAACCTTCCAAACTCGAACCTCTCCCAATTAATCACATAGGGGCTGCACACTCGTGTTTCACATTTTGTCTCACTTGCACTTCATTAAAATCTGGGAGTATGTACAACTCTTGGACCTAGTTTGTTGACTTAAGCGTGGTGCTTAGGTTGATGAACCGAATCAGTAGGACTTATATTTTTATCACTTGTGAACTAATTCCCATGCCTTCAAAAACACATAATGTTTTATTTTCTTCCTAGTTTCCAAGAAGGTTCTCAAGGAAGGCAGCAACCAGGCTATATCAATAAATATACATTAAAGCAAAGGTTCTTTGTCCATCAAAAGAGAGGTTACTTGTACCTCAACGGTAAAGTGTGTCACCTTGTTTTTAACTAAGCTTGGGGAGGTAACCACTTATCACACTCTCTTTTGGAAACTGTATTTTCTCTTTTCTTTTGGTGATATACTAAAGTTTGGTTCTTGCAAAGTTCTAAGCTTGGGGAGGTTACTTCTGCATGTGTAGAGTCTTGTGTAATGTTCATATTTGATGAAGGTTTAATGCAATGATGTATCCCGCTATTTTTGAATGCTTGCTTAAGTAAGTATAGTTTTGTAATTATATGGGGATACACTTTCTCATGATAGGCACCATAGGAGTTGACTAAGATCTTGTATGCATCTTTCCAAATTGTTTATCAAGCTTGTGACAATATTGGTGATCCTCTAGAAAACATTGCCACAATCTCTACACTTGGAAAGAATGAATACTTGATCAAGATCTTTTGAAATTTGTTGGTTGTCACCTAATAGATTTATCTTAAATAAATAAGTTATGCTCGACCCCATAATGTCAAAACAATAGATTTGATAGTTTGCTTACGAAAGGAGTTGTCAATTGTAAATGATATTTCAAGGTTTTGAGTTATATGCTAAATAAGGTGTTGTTTAATTGTCTCAAGAGTTTATCCTTAAAGATACTCAACACCATTGATGTGATGATCGACTTGATAATACTCTTTGAAAGGATTTGTTTGAAGAAACTAATGTTTAGCGTTAATTGAGATGCATTCCAAATCTTGAACTGTTGATTAAAGTATGATATTGCTTTATGCGTGTCTGCACCACTGTCGCACAACATGGGATGCTAACAACTCCGATGGCCTTTGAACATCCAAAAGAGGAAATTCTTGGAGTTTGGCTATGAGTTTCCCAACATATGTAGCAAAAATGCTATATTTGGGTATCCATTGGTATTCTCATGGGCCTACATTCAAAGCAAAAGAGGGAATACTCCTCTGACCGTTATGGGAAATCATTATACCAAAAAGGAAAACCTTGGTAATGGTCACGAGTATCCATTCTTAGCCTGTACAGTCTAATTAAACACACTAAGTTTTGGCAAGATCTTATTACTGATGAACTGAAATTTTAGAAAGACAAAGAATAGAAAATGAGTGTTTGATAGCCATGACTCATTGATGTGGATGACCAAATGAGACACTCTAATGATATGCTTCTTTTGACATGTTCTCACATTTCCTTTTGGCATAAATCTCGTTACTAAGAGATAAACTTTCTGAAAGCTCAATAACTGATGTTTGCACTTGAGAGCCTTAACTAGATGACATTATTGGGTAGAATCGATAAAATTTATTCCTATTTATGCCTGACATCTATTTGTGACTAAGTTTTATCTCATAAAAATAATGATATGAAAAGTTATACAAGAGGTGCAATAAGAGGATCACAAGTTTTTTTGTAAGTTAGATTCACTGTTGACATGGAGCATATAAGTTTTGATGAATCTTTAGTGTTCTTTATAATTGAGCTTGTGTTGCCTTGTATGAATACATGTTTTCTATCTTCGAGCTTGTAGAAGAAATAAGGATGCAAGGCATTGATTTCCAATGATAAGCTATTTCACAACCATTAATTTATTATCGACCCTTCCTGCTCGAGGACTAGCAACGTCTAGCTTGGGGAAGTTGATGGCTGTGAAATACCGCCTCTTTTAGCCATATAAAATGTGCCATTTATCTCTCATATCATGTTTCTTCTAGCTATAGCTATGCCTTATATGCATGACTTCTAGTTCTCATTTACTTTCATACGAGCTTTACACATTTAGTAGTTTAGGTAGAACTTGATCATTTTCCTTGTTTATGGCATGTGTGTAGGTGTTGGTGAATATTATGGATTAAAAGGAACAAAGAGAGCGTAGTATGGAGGAGCTGCAGGGACTAGACTTAGCCATTTGACAGATTGGAAAAGTGAATTTTCCAACTTCTGAAAATAAATATCGTGGGGTTGTAGACCTCGACGAGACAAATCCAACGAGCCCAAGAACACCCAAAGTGGAGTCTGTATGAACAAATGGCGACCAAAATATTACGGAGCCCAAAGGTTTGACGAGAAACTATACGCCGGGAAGCCTTTTTCCGGCCGTATAGTTGCTAAAAAGGTTGGAAACGACGGGATTTCGCCCCCAGAAGCTCCAGAACCTTCCCTAAGTCATATGACTGTGTTGGGGGAACCCTAGGGCACCCCCAAGGCCTATATAAAGGAGGGAGGAGCCAAGAGAGAGCCACCAAGCCATATCCTCCACGATGGCGGAGCCTGGCCGCCGTTCCACCACCATAGCCTCCTCCAATCAGATCTACACCATCACCATCACACAAGAGGAGAAGGGACTAAGACCTTGAAGGCCTCCACATCAATCTACATCGTCATCTTCATCAACAACGTCTCCATCATCGATACCCTTTGGTTACTTGTTGTAATTCTAGATTGAATCTTGTATTTGCACTTGTCCTCAGTTGTATCATCATACTTCATCCATATTTTATCCATGATGTTGATTTCCTTCATGTGTGAGTAGTTTCCTTTGTTCTTGGGAGATGGATAAACCCTTGTATGTAATTGAACCGAGATAAAGATTATTATGTGATATTGTTCATTATGTGTCTGTGTTAGATTCCTTCATCTTGATGTTGGATGAAGCGCGCCACTCAATATTTGCCTCACCGAGGACTAGATGGAGGGAACTACTTGTGGTAGACGGAGGGGTGATAGCACTTGCAGTGACTATAATGCTGTTAACACTCCCTTATGTATCAAATTGGGAACCAAGGAGAACTCACTAAACATTGTCCATGCCATGAGATACATCCTACGGGATAAAGTCCCTTAATAGCGCAGTAATTGATTGATGTTGATTGCTTGTCTGCTCTGATTATGAGGATGATGTGAGCAGTGGTTCCTTCCTATTCGTCCATATATGGAGGTCCTCCCACACATATCATAAATGGTCTTATTCATATAATAATTTTGATCACTCTTTCTAATTACTAGTGGTGGATCCACTACTCCCTGAGAACTCTTTCCATCATCTTGCAGACTTTCGTAGTCATACTCGCATGCTCTTGTTTACTTACAACTTTAGTTTACTTATTTTTATCTTATTTCAAAACCCAAAAAGATATGTTTTATACAAAACTCGCATTCTATCTTGTTACTTAGAACGTTATTTAACATTACTATTTCAGTATTTAGTTCAAGAGTTATTAGACTTCAGATTCCTTCTCCCTGTGGGATCGATATCTTTATTTCGAAACTAGCTACAAACGATATGTGCACTTGTATTCATCAGGCTCGTTTCAGTATACCTTGTTTTGCAGAATCTATTTAGTGCACTTGTCGTGGTGGTGGCATGGCAGATTCCATGGGTAGGATAAATATGGGTCCAATGTGTACTAGTGGGAACTAGGGACGGATAACATAGTGGATCTACACGCGAAGACTGAACTCAAGACCTTGTACTTAGATCTATCATGGGTTACACTTGCTCCTTGAGCTGTATCAGAGAGAGGAAGAAGATGATACTTCTGCCCTCTCCCACTCTAGGGTTTCTCTAAGTGTAAAATGAATCGGCCCCCCTCCAGGAGGCCCTAGATCACCTTATAAAGGGGTGGCCAGGTTAAAATTAGGGCTGAGCTAGACATCATATTCCCAACATATGCTCTTCCCAAAGAGGTAATTCGGCGGGTGTCTTTCTCCTGTCGCCCTTCTATCAATGGCAAAGACCCAGACTCCACGACATGTGATTGTTAGGATCTAGGACTGTCACCTCTATGACATCTCCTCTGTCTCTGACCCTATGGCTCTTGTCTGTAGTGATTGTATCTACCTAGATTCCTAAGGGAGTGACAGAGGACAATGTTGACCTTGGGGCTTGCTCTCTCCTTCTTAAGAAAGCCATCTCTTGATTCAGCCTCATCCATTATGACTCGACCAAGCTCGTACCTGTAAATAGAAAAGTGGGCTATACATCGTGCTGACATACCTTATATGTCGGCCGAGTCAACCCAAAGCTATTTAGTTTAGGGTAATCCGACCCTTATTCGGCCGACCCTCATATACCTCAGCCGGACCATGCCTTGGTCCAATCAATACCTCGGTGGGCTTTGCCCTTTTACCTTAGCTTACCTAGGGTCATCCCCCAACATTAGTCCCCGAAGCTGGTGCGGTGTTTACGCTTTGGCTGGCAAGGCCACAACAGGTTTACTTTATACGGATCTGACATCCATGTTGCCGACATACGTTTTAGTCGGATAATCTTTGATGTGCATCTCGGCTGCAATATTTGCGATTTTATACTTTCTCTGACTCTTTTTAGCTTTGTCCGAGACTTGTCTCGCCGGCCGAGTCATTCTGTTCTGTCCGAGTTATTTCTATTCCTTATGTCGTAAGTTTATACTATCCTATGTGTCAACAATCATTGCACTCTGCCTCATTTTAAGGGTTGCTATAGTGATTACGGGCACACGCTGACAGTTATCCCTGCGACCGGTCAAGTCCTGGTGTCTCCTCATTACTGCTTGGGCCGTGGCTCCGTTTTACCTCTTTGCAGTGTAACCGCTTGTGTGGCTCCATCCCACGATGGCCACCACGGTTTACACGTGCACGTAGCGGAACCATCGCCCACACACGATCCCACGACCATTCGCCTGTGTCCCAGATAAATAGGGGAGCGAGGGAAACCCTTTCTAACTCCCCCCTCTCCCACTCCCTTCATCTTCCTCGCGTCGCTGCTGCCATAGTTCTTTGCTTCTGCGACCGCGTTGCCCTCCTCCTCTGATCAGACCATCGTGTCGCGCGCTTGCTCCGTCTAGGCCTCGATCTACGCATCTGCTCCGCTCAGGACATGCCCTGCCACCCGCGCCTCCGCTTCTCCGCCGCAGCGATGGGACCGTGGTAGTCTAGGCTGTTCCCCGCCGCCATGAGCATTTCTTCCCCGAGTAGCTTCTCCGAAGGATCCATGGTGAGCTCGCACGGTATGGTCACCATAGACGAGCACGAGGAGGGGGCGACCATCTTCGAGCGGGGATCTTGGCAAGGTTCCAAGGTCACCCAGGCAGAGCTCGATTGGCTCACTCGGACTTTCCGGATCCCGCCGGGGGTCACCTGCTGCTTACCCGGCAAGGAGCTTATCCTGGACGTGCAAGCCGTGAGTTTGTAGTCTTTGTGTCTCAATTTGCGCGAGGATTCGGCCTTCTCGTTAGTGATTTTGCCAAATAGTTCTTTGAGATATTCGGCCTTCAACCCTACCATCTGTCGGCTAACGCCATCACCTCTCTCTCGGCATTCATCTCGGCGTGAGAGGGATATTTCGGCCTCTGGCCCTTGATGTCTGCACACGCTTCTATTCTTGTAGACAGTGTTGGGCCTCCAAGTGTAGAGGTTTGTAGAACAACAGCAAGTTTCCCTTAAGTGGGTCACCCAAGTTTTATCAAACTCATGGAGGAAGTGGTCAAAGGTATCCCTCTCAATCAACCATGCAATCAAGATACAAGAAGTCTCTTGTGTCCCCAACACACCCAATACACTTGTCAGGTGTATAGGTGCACTAGTTCGGCGAAGATATAGTGAAATACAAGTTGGATGATTATAAGTGGTAATTGCAATCTGAATAAAGATGGAAGCAAGCAAACATGTAACAGATCTAGTTGTAAATGGTGTTTCAATGCTTAGAAATAAGGCCTAGGGATCATACTTTCACTAGTGGATACTCTCATATAGATATCTTCTCTTCATTATGCTACCCTGATCTACTCTCCGGTTGGATAACTCTAATCCACGGTAGGGCTACAAAAGCTCTCCTTAAAGTTCGCATTCCCCATCTAGGTAACCCAACCCTACCACTTTGAGCGCTAGAAGGTTCCAACAAACACCACAATTTCATAGAGACATCCAACTCAAATTATACTCATGATAAGTATTTCTGTAATCTTTAGCCTAAGTGCCACACAGTGTGCACACTGTCAACTTCACACATGTGGGGATAAATGGAGATTACAATTAAAGCACTTGAGTAGCAGAGTAGATCTACTTGATTACAAAGCTCATGACTGATGGCGCCCGGCACTGTCGTGGGACGCTTCATTGGAAACCCCAGGAGGAAGGTGTGATGAGCAGAACAGCAAGTTTTCCCTTAGAAGAGACCGAGGTTATCAAACCAGAAGGAGGAAGGAAACGTCTCAAAGGTGTTGCAAGCAACGTGGAAACCTGCACAACACAAACTCAAGACTTTTCCCCAACAAATCAGTGAGGTTGTCAAGCTCACCGGTTTGCTGTAACAAAGGATTAACTATATGGTGTGGAAGGTGATGAATGGTTTACAACAAGTAAATAGTGGAAGATGTATCAATGGTAAAGATTGGACCAGGGTCCATAGTTCACTAGAGGTGCTCTCCTTATATAAACAACATGGCATGAAGGATAAACAAATTACAGCAGGGCAATTGACAGGAACAAGGCATAACAATGCAATACCAGACAAAAAGATCCTATGAGATTCGATTGGGAAATACAACAATATACATAGACCGCCATCCAACTGCATCTATGACTAGTAGTCCACCTTCGGGTTATCATCCGAACCCCCTCCAGTATTAAGTTGCAAGCAATAGACAACTGCTTTAAGCAAAGTGTGTAAGGTAAACAATCCACTTGTTCCATGAACAAGAGACCGTTATTTTCTCCCTAGTGGCAATAGCACATCTACAACCAAAGAGATTTCTGTCACTTCCCTTGGAAACTAGAGGCATGAACCCACTATCGAGCATAAATACCCCCTCTTGGAGTCAGTAGCAACTACTTGGCCAAGATAGCTACTAACAACGGAGAGCATGGAAGATCACAAACAACACAGACATGATGGAATCAATAAGACAAAACCATTAATCAATCTGACATAGTAATCTCAATATCCATCGGATCCCAGCAAACACAACATGCATGATTACAAATAGATTAGATCTTGATCATGAACGGAGATCACAAGATCTATACATGAAAGCACAAGGAGGATATACAACCATCTAGCTACTACATGGACCCGTAGTCCAAGGTGGAACTACTCACGCATCATACCAGAGAAGAAGGCCCCCGGGATGATCTCCCCTCCGGCAGGGTGCCAGGAAGAACTTCAGATCCCCCGATATAGGGATGATGGTGGCATCGGCTACATAATGTTTCGTGGAGTTTTGATTGGGTTCCTAGGGTTTCTGCATTGGGGGATTCTTATAGGCGAACAGGCGAGGCAGGGGACCCGCCAGGGGGCCTGCCAAGGGGGCCACACCCTTCCCAGGCGCGGGACAGCCCTAGTCTCGCCTAGGAGGGTCTGGCCGCCCTGTGGCGCCCCTCCGTATCGTCTTCTGGCTTCGTGTCACCCATGGTAAAATATTTACTTCTTTTGTCCCGTCCAATTCCGAGAATATTGATTTTCTGCCTTTATGGAACCAAAAACAGGCAACTAGCACTGTGGCAACTTGTTAATAGGCTAGTTCTAGAAAAGATATAAAAACACCTCAAAGTATAGACAAAGCAAAGCAAAGTAGATACTAAACAAGCATGGAACATCAAAAATTATAGATACGTCCGATGTATCAAACATTGTCAACACCTGGATTTTTAATCCCAGATGCCTGTTATGCCATACATCGCAATCCCAGGATTACCATTATTGCGAGACATAACAGAATTGGATACCATAGTACATCATCCATTACAAACGATACATAAGTTCTTACACAAATAGGGATCTCATGATCCAGTTCTTAATACAACTTCAAGCAGCGGAAAACATAAATAATAACGGTAGCGTAGGCGAAGCTCCATCTTCGGGGTCACAGGCAATGCTGACGATGGGAGATGATCCTAGTTGTCATAACCTTCCTGGGGTCCATCTTCCAGGTACTCCTCTTCATAGTCTGGCCATGGGAATAGCCAGGGACAAAGCCATGAGTACTCTTTAAGTACTCGCAAACTAATACTAACAGGTAAAGGGGTTTTTGGATAATAGGACACTAGGCTCTAGGGTTGTTTTGCAAAAGCCAGATTTATCTCTACTAAGTTCCAAAGCTAGTCAGAATTTTATAACTCCTAAGTGGGATCTTGTAACTCATAGCACAACTCTGTTGTGGTCAAGTCAAAGTCTCAATTCATTTCACAAGTCATTTTGAAAAGTCTGACGGGGGAACAGTTTGGCCACTCCAACTGTCCATAACCGCAGATGCGGCTATTCGAATAGTTTGACACTCTGCAGAGATTGTACACTTTCACCACAACATTCGATACATCCGTCAGGAACAAATCCTGAATTCACCATACTCAGTATGCGGATAATCAATCCTAACCTTTTGATTACACGCCCTAGTATAAGCACCTCTCCTGTGAGTTTGGCCTCCCAACCATGACCAACTGTCATCTTGGGTACTGCACAGGTGGACAATCTTCACAAGGTAGCCTCAGCTCAGACCTTGGCCGTGAGGGAACTAATACTAAGGTATATAAGTTTCCAGTCAAGCCCTACCCAATCTTCGGGTATTGTGGTTGTACGATAAAATTGGAATGGTATCGCATCCAGACAACCATCAGTTTTCTAAAAGGGCTAAGGCTCATGCCTCAACATTTACATCACCAAAATCATCAGGTGTTTGGAAACACATGTCCAAAACATTTCAATAGAATGATCCATCATTCTAAGGTTTCCATAACCATTTTCACCAAGTATCCCCATCTAAAGTTGATCAAGTTTTATGCTTAGCACTAGCATCTATAGGTGGGGATAAGTAATAATGAGGGGTAGTAAGCTAGTGGAGTTCTAACTAAGTTCAATCTCATGCCTTAATATGACATCAAGATTATCTAGCTTAGGCCAAATTTTATGCTCTTTATGCAACCTTCAAATAACTTTCTAATATCTACCAAACTCTTAAGTAAACTCTAAGTAAGCTTTGATAAAGAAATAAAGTAAGAAGCTTGCAAATAAAACTAGGATTGGTTTATCAAGTGGGTATGATCACATATGCTTAAGGCATATAGTAGGCATAGTAGCAAGTATTGGCTTGCATAGGTATAGTCTCAGCTTGCACATTCAACTAGTAGTATTAGGCTTGCATCAGTGTCAATATAAGCTTGCCTTGTGCAGAGCAGTGGTTGAAGTTCTCCTCGGCTTCTTCTTCGTAGTATCCTCCTTCCTCCTTGTATCCTTGGTCAGTACTAGCATCTATGAATAAATATGAGGTACACAATCACCAAACAATACTTAACTACTTGCAATCATCACACACAAGGGTCCTATAGATGATCTAGCATCATCTCTAACATCACAAGGTTAAGGCTTGGTTTAATTCCTTTTATTTTTAGAAAAGTAATTTCTACTCATTGAAAAACTACTTAAGATTTAATAGTCTCCAAACCAAACATGGGATCATGTTGACACATGTCATCACCACATATTGTAGTCCAAGGGAATGTGATTTAAAGTGGTGTCACAATTTAATAAGGTTTTACCCTTTTATTCTAATTAATTAAAGTGGCTAGAAATGCCTATGTAGCATTCTTTTATTACTTGAACATTATTTCTGCAAGTAAACCTATATATTTTTATATATTCTGAAAGGTATGGTTAAATGTGATTTTTTAGAGTTGGAATCAACTCAAAATCTATTATGGTTTAAATTTGAAAAATGTTTGAATGCAGAAAAGCTTCTGCCTTGTTATTTTTACTAAGGATGATCTACAGATCCAAATGACTTGAATCCAACGGGCTTGGATTCAGCATTCCTGAACCTTTCCAAAAAAATTGGTTTCAAACAAAATGATGAACTGAATCGACCTGGGTTGATTTTTGAAAATGGGTACAGAAGTGTGTTTGAATTAAAAAAAAAGGTTTAATTTGAATAACTAGGCTGCAGGGAAAAATTAACAGGCCGGCATGCTAAGCGCGGTGCTCCATGGCTGCTTAAGTGGGTGTCCCCACTAAATCAGTGACACGGGAGGGGCAAAGCGATGCACGGGCAACATGGGTCGTTCGATCTAATTCTAATCCAACGGTAGGAGTCATCATCGGCCGAGACAACGCCCGACGAGAAAGAAACCTAAGCCGGCCAGTGAGGTCTTTGAGGGCTCACGGTGCTGGCAAGGTCGTGAGGCGGGCGAGCGAAAGTCGGCGAATCTCCTGGTACCAGTGGCTTCTCACAGGCGGCTCAATCGCTGGCTCCCTTCTTCTCCAGAGGCGGCGGGCTCCGGTGAAATTCCGGCGGTGTGGTGCTCGCCTTGCTCTGAGAACGGTGTGGCACGATCAGTGAGGAGAGGGGAGTGAGATGGTGTGAAGAAATTGAGTGGGGGTGGCCTCTATTTATAGTCGAGCGAGGGGACCGTTGAGGCGCCTGATGATCTCATCGGGGCGATGGTACAAACTATTGGCATGGGTGATGGTAGGGGACGGTGTGGTGTCTCCTGGCGATGCTCAACGACATGGTTTTGAGGCGTGGGGCGGTGCGGCTTGGTCTGGAACACGCGATGCTCTGCGCGGCAGAGGCGGCGTCTTCGACGACGAGTGGTGGCTGTGCGTCATGGGGGAGGCGAACGGGGATGTCTGGCGGTCTCCTGGGTTGGTGGGGACTGTGTATGCACGCGGCGAGGGCGGCACGCGGTCTGTGGTCTTTGGTCGAGGGTGGTGCTCTGGCGCACGCTCGGCATGGTCTCTAGCGGTCTGGGCGCGGTCCGTGCGTGTGGTCCACTTGGCAACGCTCGCGGCTGGGACAGTGAGTGGCGATGGACGGTGGGCTGCTTCCCAGACATGCTGGCTAGGCTTGCTGCTGCTCCTAGCTTGCTGTCGACTATGGGGTGGCAAGGGTGTGCTCGGCTGTTCACCATTGATGACAATGGCAAGCTCACAGTGGTGCTAGTGCTTGGTTAATCTTGCTAGATGATCTACTGAGCTGGTTGTGAGCTAAATAGGGAACAAGTTAGGCGAATTTTACTGCACACTATAGTGTTTGATGTTTGTTTGATTTGTGTCTGCAACCTGTTTGATGAAATGGCCGCATGAAATCAAGTTTTGAATTTTGAAAAGATTTTTGGTGGGTTTGCTAGATTGGTGCTGGTGAGTCTGCAGATGCTTGGGTTTTGAAAGTTGAGCTTGTTTGAGTGGTTTTTGAAAAAGTGGGATCTTCCCATATGATAAAGATTCAATTTTGAATTGTCATTTAAACTATGCATTTGAAAGTTTCTGGATGATCACAAAGTGGGCCTTGATACTTTGTTAGGAGTACATTCAAGGGGTGCAAAGATACAGAAAAGTTTCTGTTAGGTTTTGAAAGTTTGAGACAACCAAAGTAGGCATGGGAGTTAAATTGGTCAAAATGACCATTCCTTTTATATATTTGTTTTGATTTACTTGTCTTTAGGAAAAGTGTGGGAAATGTTTTAGATGATGTTTATTTCACCTAAGAAACATTTTACAAGCAATGAAACAATCAAACAAGGTGGTTTAAAAGAATTTCAAAATCAATGCATACACATATGCATGCATTCATAATTTTAATTAGAAAAGTTTTTGTTAACCCTAATTTTGAGGATTAGAGTTTGATGATCCAAGTTTAGTATTTTTGGGATATTACAAACCTTCCCCCCTTAAACAAAATCTCGTCCCGAGATTTGAAAAAGGACGAAAAGATTACCTAGGATTTGAAGAGATCGGGAAACTCCGTCCTGATGTGATCTTCGCGTTCCCAGGTAGCTTCCTCTTCTGTGTGGTTGATCCACTGAATCTTGAGAAACTTGATGCTTCAGGTTCGGGTAGTTCGAAAAGCTTCTTCCAAAATACGGATGGGTACTTCGGGATAGGTCAGGTCATCGTTGATCTCTATGGTCCGATGGTCGATATTCTTGAACACTTCGGTCTTCTCGGGGACTTCGAGACACTTGCAAAGTAATGAGATATGAAACACATTGTGCATGGCTGACATCTCTTCGGGTAGCTCCAATTGGTACGATACTTCTCCTCGACGGTTCAGAATTTTGAAAGGTCCGATATATCTGGGGGCTAACTTTCCTTTGAGTTGGAAACGCTGCATTCCCTTCAATGGCGACACTTTCAGATAAACAAAATCTCCTATGTTGAAGGCGAGGTCTCTACGTCTCTTGTCGGCGTAACTCTTTTGTCTGGATTGGGCTGCCTTGAGGTGCTCACGAATCTTGTGAACCTTCTCTTCTGCTTCTCGTAGGATGTCGGGTCTGAAAATCTGACTCTCTCCTACTTCCGACCAGTTCAAAGGGGTGCGACACTTCCGTCCGTACATGAATTCAAATGGGGCCATTTGCAAACTGGCTTGATAACTGTTGTTGTATGAAAATTCTGCAAACGGCAGATAGTCTTCCCACTTGGATCCATATTCTAACACACATGCTCTAAGCATATCTTCGAGTATTTGATTTACTCGCTCCGTTTGTCCATCGGTCTGAGGGTGATATGCGGTGCTGAAATCTAGACGGGTTCCTAAACCTTCTTGGACTTTCTTCCAGAATCTCGAGGTAAACTGAGTTCCTCGATCCGATACTATGTTCTTGGGGACTCCGTGCAAGCTGACGATTCTAGCAATGTACAACTCCGCTAGTTTCGAACTCTGATATGTGGTTTTGACGGGCAAGAAATGGGCGACTTTGGACAATCTGTCCACTATGACCCAAATAGAGTCATTTCCCCTACTAGAAGTAGGCGATCCGAGGATAAAGTCCATTCCTCTGATCCCATTTCCATTCCGGAATCTGCAAGGTTGCAACAATCCAATGGTCTTTGATGTCCTGCCTTGACTCGCTGACATATATCACACTTGGCGATATAGCTTCCGATTTCTCTCTTCATCTTATGCCACCAAAATTGCTCCTTTAAATCTTGATACATCTTAGTTCCTCCGGGATGGATAGAATAAAGAGTATCATGAGCCTCCTTCAAGATAACTTCTTTCAACTCAGAATCTGCTGGTACAAAAAGGCATCCTTTGTACCACAAAACTCCTTCTTCGTCCTCGGTGAATCCAGGTACTTTGCCTGTACCGATACGACACTTGATTCCGTCGATACTGGCATTTTCCTTATGCGCCTCTTTAATCTGACTGATCAAAGTGGGCTGGAGTTCTATGCTAGCCAAAAATCCTTCACTTACTAATTCCATCCGAAAATCTTCCATCTCCTTGTGCAAGCTTGGTTGCTCCTTCAAAATCATGGAGTTCAAGCGACACGGCAATCTGCTAAGGACATCGGCTACCACGTTGGCTTTACCAGGGTGATAGTGAATGTCCAGATCATAATCCTTGATTAGCTCAATCCATCTTCTCTGCCTCATATTCAGTTCCTTCTGAGTGAATATATACTTTAGGCTCTTGTGATCCGAATAAATCTCACAACGATTTCCCATCAGGTAATGTCTCCATGTCTTCAGGGCTAGAACTACGGATGCGAGTTCGAGGTCATGGGTTGGGTAATTTTGCTCATGTTGCTTCAATTGTCGAGATAGATAAGATATAACTTGCCTTCTTGCATTAGCACACATCCGAGACCGATCTTGGATGCGTCACAATAGACATCGAAGGGCTTCGTAATATCCGGCATGATCAAGATTGGGGATGAAATCAATCTCCTTTTGAGTTCTTGAAAACTCGCTTCACATTTGTAGGTCCATTCAAACTTCTTGTCCTTCTTCAGCAATTGGCTCATGGGTCTGGCGATACTCGAGAATCCTTCTATGAATTTGCGGTAATATCCCGCCAATCCGAGAAATGCACGAACTTGGGTTTGAGTGGTTGGGGCTTGCCAATCTTCTACATCTTTCACTTTGGCAGGGTCAACGGCAATTCCTCCGGTTGATACAATGTGACCGAGGAATCCTACCTCCTGTAACCAGAATTCACATTTGCTAAACTTGGCATACAACTTATGGTCTCTAAGGGTTCCAAGAATGGTCCTTAGGTGTAGCTCATGTTCTTCTTCTGATTTGGAATAAATCAGAATGTCATCGATGAAAACAACGACAAACTTATCCAGGAAGTCCATAAAAATCTTATTCATGAGGTTCATGAAATAAGTGGGGGCATTGGTTAATCCAAAAGACATGACTGTATACTCATACAATCCATATCTGGTGGTAAAGGCAGTCTTGGGAATATCCTATGCACGAATCTTGAGTTGATGATAGCCAGTTCTAAGATCAATCTTAGAAAACACTTTGGCACCGGTCAACTGATCAAACAAATCTTCTATCTTGGGCAAGGGGTACTTGTTCTTGATGGTGACATCATTCAATTTCTGATAATCTGTACACAAACGGTTACCTCCATCCTTCTTGTCCACAAACAAGACAGGTGATCTCCATGGTGATGCACTTGGTTGAATCAATCCAATTTCCAACATGGAATCCAGTTGCTTCTTCAGTTCTGCGAGCTCTGACGGGTTCATACTATAGGGTCTCTGGGCTATGGGTCCTGTTCCAGGGATTAGTTCGATGATAAAATCGATATCCCGATCTGGGGGCATACCGGGCAAAACATCTGGAAA
Source organism: Avena insularis (assembly GCA_023614405.1). Taxonomy (NCBI): domain Eukaryota; kingdom Viridiplantae; phylum Streptophyta; class Magnoliopsida; order Poales; family Poaceae; genus Avena; species Avena insularis. The sequence goes on along the minus strand of CM042697.1, from coordinate 118,996,643 downwards.
TACATCGGGGTATTCACAGACTATCCGGACTTGGTCAATGGTAGGTTGGGCTATACTCTTGTTGCATTTGAATTGACGAGGTAAGGTTTCAGATATATGTTTGACTGATATTCCGGCGGTACTGGTCATGGTGATGGCTTTCTTGGCAAGTCAATCAATCCTTTATGTTTGGACATCCAATCCATTCCTAGTACTATTTCCAACCCTTTAGTTCCGAGTACTATCAGATTAGCATAAAAATCTATGCCATGGATTCGGATAGGGACGGCTTTGCAAATTTTCCTAGCCTTGGTGGTTGATCCGGGAATTTGAACAATCATAACATGCTTCAGTTTGGTTGGTTGAATTTTACTAGTGCCGGCAAATTCTTCGGTGACAAATGAATGCGATGCACCAGAGTCAGACAACACTCTTGAAAGTACTAAATTAATAGAAAACATACCCAGCACGACGTCTGGCGCTTCCTGAGCTTCTTCAGCATGCATGAGTAAAAGACGGCCATTGCGGTTGAGCGAATTCCCTGGAGCAAATCTTCTCCCTGGCTGAACACGACGCTGTTGCTGAGCTGGGACATTGGCATTGGGTGCTGCGGCATTCTTCTTGTTGGGGCACTCGTTGGAATAGTGGCCTTTATTTCCGCAGTCATAACAAGTCACTTGCGACTTGTCCTTGGCTGCGACAGGCACATCATTGCTTCCAGTCCTCGGGGCAGTGTTGGTGTTGGCGGTAGAATTGTTGGTGTTGAACTTGGGTGGGGCACGGTTGAAATTGCTAGAGTTGCCGGGGTTGTTGTGATTTCCTCCAGGTCTAGGGTTTCCACGGTTGGGATAGGTCGGACGGTTCATCGGGGGTCTGTTGGTTCTTGGGGCAAATCCTGGAGATGGGTTGGGGCGATACTTTGGGGTCTGATGGGTTCCTGGCTGATGCATCATGCGACGCTTGCGGTTCTCATTGGCTTGGTTGATCTTTCCTTCCATCTGGATGGCAGAGTCGACAAGGGCTTCAATATCCGCAAAGGGGATATTGACTAACACCGTCTGCATCTCATCATGCACCATTCAGAACCTCTCCTTCTTCTTGGCTTCCGTGTCTATCTCGTCCCGGCATACCTAGCTAATGACAAAATTTGTCACGGTATTCCACTACTGATCATCCTTCCTTGCTTCAGCTCTCTGAACTCGTCTCTCATTCTCTTGATCAAACCCGGTGGCACATGAGTTACGCTAAACTTGACCTTGAATTCCTCCTGTGTCATCATCGGCCTCCGGTCATTCTTGCCAACACTGTTCCACCATGCCCTGGCATCTCCGGCTAGATAGTGGGTGGCAAACAGAACTTTCTCGTTGGCTTCCACTCCGGCTACTTCTAGGTTATTTTCCATGGTTTGCAGCCAATCATCGGCGTCTAGGGGTTCTTCTGACTTAGTGAAAACAGGTGGGTTGGTATTCTGGAAATTCTTGAGTTTAGATCCATGGTTGTCCTGATTTCCATGGCCTTGGTTGTTGTGGGAAAGTTGGGCTATCTGCTGCAGAGTGGCTAGGTTGGCTTGACGTTCCGCTCTTTCAGCTTCGCGGTCAGAAGTCAACATTTGCAGTATCTGCAACATCGGGTCCGGGGCTGAACCACTTCCTCCACGTGGCATCTGAAGATTGAGATAGATCATGAGAAAAGAGGGAATTTCTAAGGTTCTGGGACTTTGAAAAGTTTTAAAGGTTTGACTCAGATTTTTCTAGGAACTTGCTTTTTCATTCATTCATTCATAGCACACAGTACAACACACACCACAACAAATAAAAACAGATGGTTTTAAGAACCATTCTGGAAACTACGATACAGTGGGACCGAATACTACTCACTACGCTAGTGCTCAAGTGCTACTACTCCTCGGAGTCTGTGGCTTCATCATCTTCATCGTCATTGATGAAGGCGAAATCCTCCTCATCGGTGAAGAAGTCCATGGCCTGATCCTCCAGAAAATCATCGTCATCGCTGAGATAGGAGTAAGGGTCTCCACGAAGATCCTCTACGGCATTCTCCCTTTCCTCCAACTGCATGTCTCTCTCGTGGATGGTCTCCTCCAAAGATGAGATGCGGTGGCGAAGACAGGCAATGATGCGCTCCTTCTTGTCGAGATGACGGTGGCGAGACTTGCGATCCTTTGCTAGCATGGCGATGGTCTGATCCTTTGTCTTGATGATGGCGGACTTGTGGTTGGAGTAGTCATGGCAGTTGTCCAACTCCTGCTGACGATTGTACATCATGAAGCTAAGGTGGTCCAATTGAGTCTTCAGCTCGGGGTGGTATGGGGCTTCCAGTGGTTGTCCATTTGCATCCCGCCTTGGGCAAAACTCAAAGCGAGTACCCTTGATCTGATTGATGCTCTGCCCACACAGACGGGAAAGAGCTTCCTGCATTGCTCTGGCAAGTCCATCGAGCCAGTTGTTTTCCCCCAAGGTAAACTGAATTCCCTCCGTAGTGGGAGGTTCAATTTTTCCTCGGAGACTTGCAACAATTAGGCACTGCAGATCTTCTCCTCCTTAATCATTGAGCTGAGCTCCGAAGAACTCGGGGTGCGGACGCTCCAGAAGTTCCGAAAGCTGGTCCAAATCTCTCTCAAAGATAAGGTCTCCTCCATTCCCCAACTGATAAAACTTGCTGTACTTCACGTCCATCTATAAGAATAGAGGATGAGTAGATTAGCAGGGTGATCAAGTGTGTCAAAATTTTATGTCTATGGCCAGGATGAGTAGATTAGCAGGGTGATCAAGGGTGATCAAGTTTTTGGTTCAAACGTCCAGTCTAACTAGGGTCTCCTATGGCCAGGATGGCTCTGATACCAACTTGTCAACACCCGGATTTTTAATCCCAGATGCCTGTTATACCATACATCGCAATCCCAGGATTACCATTTTTGCGAGACATAACAGAATTGGATACCATAGTACATCATCCATTACAAACGATACATAAGTTCTTATACAAATAGGGATCTCATGATCCAGTTCTTAATACAACTTCAAGCAGCGGAAAACGTAATAATAACGGTAGTGTAGGCGAAGCTCCATCTTCAGGGTCACAGGAAATGCTGACGATGGGAGATGATCCTAGTTGTCGTAACCTTCCTAGGGTCCATCTTCCAGGTACTCCTCTTCATAGTCTGGCCATGGGAATAGCTAGGGACAAAGCCATGAGTACTCTTTAAGTACTCGCAAACTAATACTAACAGGTAAAGGAGTTTTTGGATAATAGGGCACTAGGCTCTAGGGTTGTTTTACAAAAGCCAGATTTATCTCTACTAAGTTCCAAAGCTAGTCAGAATTTTATAACTCCTAAGTGGGATCTTGTAACTCATAGCACAACTCTGTTGTGGTCAAGTCAAAGTCTCAATTCATTTCACAAGTCATTTTAAAAAGTCTGACGGGGGAACAGTATGGCCACTCCAACTGTCCATAATCATGATGACGCGCTATTCAATAGTTTGACACTCTGCAGAGATTGTACACTTTCACCACAACATTCGATACATCCGTCAGGAACAAATCCTGAATTCACCATACTCAGTATGCGGATAATCAATCCTAACCTTTCGATTACACGCCCTAGTATAAGCACCTCTCCTATGAGTTTGGCCTCCCAACCATGACCAACTGTCATCTTGGGTACTGCACAGGTGGACAATCTTCACAAGGTAGCCTCAGCTCAGACCTTGGCCGTGAGGGAACTAATACTAAGGTATATAAGTTTCTAGTCAAGCCCTACCCAATCTTCGGGTATTGTGGTTGTACGATAAAATTGGAATGGTATTGCATCCAGACAACCATCAGTTTTCTAAAAGGGCTAAGGCTCATGCCTCAACATTTTCATCACCAAAATCATCAGGTGTTTGGAAACACATGTCCAAAACATTTCAATAGAATGATCCATCATTCTAAGGTTTTCATAACCATTTTCACCAAGTATCCCCATCTAAAGTTGATCAAGTTTTATGCTTAGCACTAGCATCTATAGGTGGGGATAAGTAATAATGAGGGGTAGTAAGCTAGTGGAGTTCTAACTAAGTTCAATCTCATGCCTTAAGATGACATCAATATTATCTAGCTTAGGCCAAATTTTATGCTCTTTATGCAACCTTCAAATAACTTTCTAATATCTACCAAACTCTTAAGTAAACTCTAAGTAAGCTTTGATAAAGAAATAAAGTAAGAAGCTTGCAAATAAAACTAGGATTGGTTTATCAAGTGGGTATGATCACATATGCTTAAGGCATATAGTAGGCATAGTAGCAAGTATTGGCTTGCATAGGTATAGTCTCAGCTTGCACATTCAACTAGTAGTATTAGGCTTGCATCACTGTCAATATAAGCTTGCCTTGTGCAGAGCAGTGGTTGAAGTTCTCCTCGGCTTCTTCTTCGTAGTATCCTCCTTCCTCCTTGTATCCTTGGTCAGTACTAGCATCTATGAATAAATATGAGGTACACAATCACCAAACAATACTTAACTACTTGCAATCATCACACACAAGGGTCCTATAGATGATCTAGCATCATCTCTAACATCACAAGGTTAAGGCTTGGTTTAATTCCTTTTATTTTTAGAAAAGTAATTTCTACTCATTGAAAAACTACTTAAGATTTAATAGTCTCCAAACCAAACATGGGATCATGTTGACACATGTCATCACCACATATTGTAGTCCAAGGGAATGTGATTTAAAGTGGTGTCACAATTTAATAAGGTTTTACCCTTTTATTCTAATTAATTAAAGTGGCTAGAAATGCCTATGTAGCATTCTTTTATTACTTGAACATTATTTCTGCAAGTAAACCTATATATTTTTATATATTCTGAAAGGTATGGTTAAATGTGATTTTTTAGAGTTGGAATCAACTCAAAATCTATTATGGTTTAAATTTGAAAAATGTTTGAATGCAGAAAAGCTTCTGCCTTGTTATTTTTACTAAGGATGATCTACAGATCCAAATGACTTGAATCCAACGGGCTTGGATTCAGCATTCACAGACCTTTCCAACAAAATTGGTTTCATTCAAAATGGTGCACTGAATCGACCTGGGTTGATTTTTGAAAATGGGTACAGAAGTGTGTTTGAATTAAAAAGAAAAAGGTTTAATTTGAATAACTGGGCTGCACGGGAAAAATTAACGGGCCGGCATGCTAAGCGCAGTGCTCCCGCGGGCTGCTTAAGTGGGTGTCCCCACTCGTCAGTGACACGGGGAGGGGCAAAGCGGTACGGGGCAACATGGGTCGTTCGATCTAATTCTAATCCAACGGCTGGGAGTCATCATCGACGCGAGACAACGCCGACGAGAAAGAAACCTAGCGCGGCCAGTGAGGGGTGCTGGGGGCTCACCGGGGTGCTGGCAAGGGTCGGCGAGGCGGGCGAACGACGAAGTCGACGACGGCGAATCTCCTGGTACCAGTGGCTTCTCCTGGGGCGGCTCCAATCGCTGGCTCCCTTCTTCTCCAGAGGCGGCGGGCTCCGGTGAAATTCCGGCGGTGTGGTGCTCGCCTTGCTCTGAGAACGGTGTGGCACGATCAGTGAGGAGAGGGGAGTGAGATGGTGTGAAGAAATTGAGTGGGGGTGGCCTCTATTTATAGTCGAGCGAGGGGACCGTTGAGGCGCACAGTGATCTCATCGGGGGCGATGGTACAGGCGGCTATTGGCATGGGTGATGGTAGGGGACGGTGTGGTGTCTCCTGGCGATGCTCAACGACATGGTTTTGAGGCGTGGGGCGGTGCGGCTTGGTCTGGAACACGCGATGCTCTGCGCGGCAGAGGCGGCGTCTTCGACGACGAGTGGTGGCTGTGCGTCATGGGGGAGGCGAACGGGGATGTCTGGCGGTCTCCTGGGTTGGTGGGGATTGTGTATGCACGCGGCAAGGGCGGCGCGTGACGAGGTTTAATCTCATCAATGCCCATTGTTATGGACTTTGGGTTTTGGAGAAGATGGGGATGCTGGAGATCGTGGAACGGTTAACAGACAAGCAACCAGGGGACACGAGATTTACCCAGGTTCAGGCCCCCGGAGGGAAAACCCTACTCCTGCTTGTCTTCTCTTGATTACGGTGGAACCAAAGGTTACAGGGTGCGCAGATTCGATCTGGCGTGGAGGTGCGTGTGCGAAAGTATGAATCGAGAGATCTAGGATGTGCCCTCCTGGCCTTTATATAGACTTAGGCAGGTCTCGGGCATAGTCGTAGTCGGTTACAGGTTCTAGGGTTTTACCCCTTTGAATTTCCTATCTATGCCAGTCTTGCTCTCCAAGGATCCGAAGACGTCATGGGCCTTGGCCACCCGAAAATCTTCATGGGCCAGCGTATGTCTGCTGTGGGCCTTCCTTGGGCTGGACCAGGTATACTGAGGTCACGTACCCGTAGGGTATAACCATGTCGAGAGCCTCGGTGATCAGTCGAATCGTAGATTCGGCTGAGGACTCTTCAATCCTTCGGGTGCAACTATGTATAAACACTATATGTGTGTAGGGATTGTTGATACGTGTGCCTGACTCACCCGACGATCAGGGTCAGTTAACTGTCTTAGGACGAAACAACACGATCTTCATCAGGTTCGAGTCCCTTAACTTGAACCCGGAACATATGCTGGCGTAATTCGACTCAGGCCGCAGAGGACTTACAGGAGTGGAATTCCAGTGGTTTTAATTGATGTACCCAACGCGTCCGTCGGGATTTTTCATCACGCCTGTTGGCATGGATTTATACTAGCAGAGCGCAGTCGTGTGCGTTGCCAGGCCATCAGATGATATCTGCAGGTCTTATCTTTGTGTCACAGACACGGCATCCGAATATTTATCACCGCGGAGGTGTTTCGGGTGGCTAAGGAGATCGTTGCTCACTCAGCGTTTTGTTGGGGCAGAGTTGCCGAAAAGTTTTTTGCTTGCTGATCCGAAGGATCACAGTCGAAGATTTCATAGGGTGCGCGACCAGCACTCCCTATGGGAGTAGCCCCAAGTGTCTATTCGAGTCGTAGACTCGAGCGGAGACTTTAGTTGAAGCATTGTTCAGTTGTTAAGTCCGTAGGACACGAAAATTTTCGGATGCTTAAATCCATCCTCCCTATGGGAGTAGCCCCCGAGTCCGTAGTGGAGTCGTAGACTCGACGTAGGACTCGAAGAAATACTCTATCTTTATTCATCTTGCGGGTGCGCGGCCAGCACTCCTGATAGGAGTAGCCCCCGAGTATTTAGTTGAATCGAAGATTCGAGTGAATACTCTTAGCTGTGGAGCCGAAGAATTATAGTTGGTGCTAGTATGGCTTTTGATGACATCAGTGCTGACGATCAATGACCTCAAGCGTCTGCTACGCCAGAGATGACTTGACTGGACGGACGTGGGTCCCAATTGCTGACTTTGAATTGACCGGTCACGCGCGTCGTGGAAATAATTATGGCGTCTCCTCGATTTACGCGCGTAGTGGACGGCGTGGTAACGATGGTTCGTTGTGATGCTGACACGTGTATGGTCAGATCTGACGTTGGCGTTAGGTCTTCTGGATGGACGGCTGCCGTGCGTCGTCTTCGTTGTTATAATCATTGGGGAAATCCGCGGTTTGTTTTCACCGCATAAGTTCTTGTTTTCACTACCTCCTTGTGCTCTAGCGATTCTTGCTGCGCGCTGGGATTTCCTTCCACATTTCCATCTTCCCTTCTGCGCTTCCACCGCCGGCGCCGCCGTAGCGCAATGGGGAAACTGAAGAAATCATCGTTGGCCGTTGGTACTAGCACCGCCGGAGGAAAGAAAGGCGCCGCCGCTACCCGTGTCACCGACGGTGGCTGGCGGCGATCAGAGACGCGGGAGAGCGATCTCCGCAAGCTTCGTGAGCGGGGTTTGATCCCGCAAGATAGGGAGGCCGTCAGACTCCCCGGCAATGAGGTAATCCCCCGTCCCCCAGCTAGGTATCGGGTTATGTTTCTCGCCTTCGTTATGCGTGGGTTTTCTTTTCCAGTCCACAACTTCCTCAGTGGATTGCTCTTTTTCTATGGCATTCAGCTTCACCATCTGTCGCCCAACTCTCTTCTCCACATTGCTTGCTTCATCACTTTTGCAGTCTTTGGCTTGGCATTGAGCCACACTTTGGCCTCTTCCGGAAGCTTTATTCCGTGAAGAGGCAGTCTGGTTCGGATGGTGTTTATCCCATTGGGGGTTGCATCATCTCTCTTAGTCCCAATCTTCTTTTCTTTTCTTTTCTTTTCTTTTTCCATGTCCGAATCTGTCTAGTACTGGCGGAGGCGATGGTTTTATATCCGCGACTCCGTAGTGCCCGGGCAAGATTTTGGTCTTGTTCCCTTTGACCCCTCCCAAATGATTGAGCCGAAAAGGTCTTGGAAAAACCAAATCTTGGATGGTGAGGTGGCAGAGATAGAGGCCCTTTACCGTCGGGTGGAGGATCTCCAACTGATTCCGGAGAAGGAGGTGAACGGCGTGGACATCATCCGGACGTTTCTTGAACGTCGGGTGCAGCCTCTCCAAGCGAGGGCGCACCCGATGTTTCTTTATTCTGGGCGCCGTGATCCGACGAGGGTTTCGGCTGAGAAAATCTCCGAGGGGGATCTTGACAGGGCCCTTTGCTCGCTGCTAAAGTTCAAGGCCGGAGAGGAAATCCCTGGGAAGTCGCTGACTCCGCCGTTTTCTTCGGCGTTGTCTGTTCCACAGGTGTAGATTTGTGCACGTAGTGCTTTTTGTCGGCTGCGTATTTATTTCCTTTGTTTGCTAACAAAGTTCCTTCTGATTTTGCAGAGCTTCAAAGTGCCGGGCATGGTACCGCCATTGCCCGAAAAGTATCCGAATGCCCCGGATAATGAAGTGGTTGAGTCCGTGTCAGAAATTGCCGGTGCTTGATCTCCGCGGAGGATGCCTTGAGTCGAGTGAGGACCATACGCGCAAACGATCTCGGAGCTCCAGCGAGTCTTCGGATGCCTCGATTCCTCCGACTCCCAGAAACCGTCTGGGCCTTGACCATCATAGTGACGGTCATGGGGGCTCTTCCTCTCCCATTCCTGCCGTTCCTGTGCGGGCTGTCGCACCGCACCCGCCAGCGAAGCGGAAGAAGGAAGAGAAAAAGGAGGAGAAAAAGGAGGAGAAGAAGGAAGAGAAGAAAGAGGAGAAGAGAGCCCGAAGGACTCCTCCTGTCTTCGACCTGAGCTCGTTGGGATCGTAAGTTTCTTGTTATATTACTGTCCTTTTTTCTTGACGTTGCACTTGTGCTGATTGCTTCGTATGCAGGCATTCCTCCCATGACTCCTCCAGCGATGGTGCGCGGGAGATGATGGGGGAGTTGAAGATTGCGTCTCCTCCTCCTCAGACGGTGGCGACTTCAGGAGGCGCTGCTCCGGATCCCCCTGTGCAGGAGGTGCAGGTGGTTGCGCCTCAGAATTTCGCCAGCGGGTCTTCGGAGTCGCCATCCGAGCATGTGAGTACCGTTGCTTCGTGCCACGGGGGAGCCCCAGCGTGTCTTCATGTGCGAATTTTGCTTTTACTCCTTTGTGTTGGGCGTAGCCCCCAAGTCCTTTTTCTTACTGCTATTTCTTTTTCTGTAGCCTTTTGTGCAGGAGGCCAAGCGGCTGGTGCAGGAGCGTCTGGTGCTAGAGGCTAACCTTCGGCAGCTTCAAGGTACCTGTTTGCCTTTCTTATTTATTTCTGGTCATGTTTTCTGACGCTTGCTTGTTTTGAATGCAGAGGAGCATAATACTTCTCTCCGTGAAGTCGATGCTCTCAAGAAGAGCCTTGGTCAATCGGAGCAGAAGGCCGAGGCCGCCGTTGGCGCGAAAGAACGCCTCGAGCTAGAGCTGACTAAGGCAGCCAAAGCGAAGGAGCGTCTGCAGCAGGAGGCCGCGGATCGTGAGGAACAGCTGGCCACCGTTGCGGCTGATCATGAAAGAGAGGTGGTGGCGAAGCTCATGGCTGCCGCCAAGGCTATTTTGGGTAAGTGCTGTATTTGTGCTTGTTTCTTCGTGTTTCCTGTCTTCTTCTGTGCTGCTTTTCTTCATGTCTTCTCTTTTATTTTTGTCTCAGATGCCGTAGGCATCGAGTTTGACCGCGGTGCTCTAGAGCACGGGAGTGCTCTAGATGATGCTACTGTGGCGGTCGAAGATCGCCGCAACACCGTCGTCAGCTCCCTTGCCAAGGCGAAGGAGGTCCTTGGCCGCTTCTACAAGAAGCTTGTCCCTAAGGGCGTAGCCCTCGATGATGTGGATGCTCTGGCGGAGGCTTTGTCAGCCGAAGCGCCTGTGGCGTACAAGCGCAAGCAGAAGGGCATCGGCGCGTCCGTCGGGCTGGCAATGGCCTTGGCGGTTGGAGCGGAGCTGGATCTGCTCCAGATCACCTCCCGGATGCCGACGACTGCAGATGGATCCGAGGTAGCCTTTGCTGCCTACTCTGCTCGCTGCAAGCGATATGGGCCCAAGCTCATTGATTTGCTGTCTGAGTATGCCCTGCGGCAGCAGGGCGGGGCCAAAGCTAGGCAGTCTGGCTCCGAGGCGACTCAGGGTGCCGCGTCTTAGGCGTTGTAGACGTAGTATAGTTTGTAGTCTGCTTTTGCTGTAAATATTTTGGAGAACACAATCCTTGTGCCACGTAGTGGCCTTATATGTTTGATGAATGCTTCTGAGTTGTGCTCTACCATTGTCTGAATGTTTGCGTCCCTTTCTTTTTCTGCTTCTCTAGGTTCCTTCGGGTGCTGACCCTGTTGACACCTCGTCCGCAATGCCGCTGCGACCATCTTTGGATGATTCCTCGCAACTCGCTTTTCTTTGGGATCGTGTGCGTAGTCTTGAGAGGGAGTTGCTTGGGTTGCGCGGTCGTGCCGATGTGTGGAAGTCCAAGGCGGATCGTGGTGCAGCCAGAGAGGAGTACTTGATGGCGGAACTGGTTCGGCTGTCCGAGCAGCTTCAATGTAAGTTGTTCTTTGGTTCGAGCTGTAGCTCGGTTCTTCGGATGAGCCTGCTGGCCTTGCGCTTATTTGTTGCAATTGTCGCAGGTGCGAACCTTGCTCCGAGGGAAGAGAAGGAGCGTTTCATTGCTCGGGTCAATTGCTTGACTCAACAGGACATGGAGGCCGGTGGCTTCTTCTGGATGGATCGTGACCGTGCCGTGGCTCTGGCGACGGTGCAGGATCGTGTGCACCAGGTATCGCGGGTGCTCCGCCAGTGTACGCCAGCTTACTCGGTGTTGCATGTTATGTTTCCTTTGGATGCCGTGCCGACGAGCCTTGCGGGTCTTCTGTCAAAATTTCGGAATGTGAGCAATGTCAAGGAGTTGGTGCGGTAGCAGCTCGTCGCAGGAGTGAAGGCTGCTTTGTCTCTTGTGAGGCTGCACCGGCCTGATGTAGATTTGGCTGCTGTGGCCGCTGGGCCACCTCTTCGACCGGATGGTGATGAGTGGGACATGCGTCCAAATTACGCAGTTGTAAGGCAATATGCCGAACAGGTCTTAGATTTGTTTGAGCAGCATGCTCGGATTATTCTTCAGAATAGGTAGTACCTGAAAAAGGGGATATATGTAAATTTTGTATATTTCGGCTGGGTGTGTTGTGCCCTTTGTTGTAAAGGTTTGTTTGTTGTGAGCATGCAGTGCTTTGATTGAGTACGTGTCCTTTTCGTTTGCCTGACGTTGTCAGCTACTCAGGTGTACACGTTTGATCCTCAGTCGATGAAATCGTGAGGTGGGGGGAGCCCCCCGAGTGCGTTTGTAGCATGGAGTAAAGTTGCAAAATAGCGAACTGAAGTTTGGGGCGAGAAACTTAGCTTTATTTATATCGTAATGGAGGAAGTACATTGTTCGGCTGAATAGCCTTGGCTGAAAGCCTTATTGAAAGTAAAGGGGGTAGGTTGCTAGGGATAGAATCGTCACAGGTGCGAGATGTTCCATGGGTTGGAGTATGCGACTCCAGACTCCACATGGTTGAGGCGGTAGGCGCCACCTGGGATGACTTCGGTGATGACGTAGGGTCCTTCCCATGGTGACTCGAATTTCGTCGGTCGCTCTTGCTTGAGTCGCAAGACGAGGTCTCCTTCGACGAAGGACCTTGGGCGCAGCCGGCGGCTGTGGTAGTTGCGGAGACTCTGCTGGTATACCGCTGATCGAGCTGCTGCTATGTCTCTTGCTTCGTCGAGTGTATCGACGGCGTCTTCGAGTGCAGCCGTGGATTCAGCTTCACTGTATGCGACGACCCGAGGGGCCTGGTGGCGTACTTCGGCTGGTAGCACGGCTTCGGCTCCGTGTACCATGAAGAACGGTGTGTAGCCTGTGGAGCTGTTTGGCGTGGTCCGTAAGCTCCATAGGATGGATGGTAGCTCTTTCGTCCAGGCTCCTGCTTTCCGTTCGAGTGGACTCATGGGGCGCTTCTTGATGCCCGTGCCGATTAGGCCGTTGGCCTTTTCCACTTGCCCGTTCGTTTGCGGGTGTGCCATTGAGGCGTACGTGATGTTGATCCCAAGGCCTTCGCAGAAGTCCTGGAATTCCTTGGAGATAAAGTTTGATCCATTGTCGGTGATGATGCTATGCGGTACGCCGAACCTGTAGACAATGGACTCAAAGAACTTCACGGCAGTTTTGCCCTTTTGGTTGGTGACGGGCATGGCCTCGATCCACTTGGTGAATTTGTCGACTGCTACCAGGAGGGAAACGTGTCCCCCTTTCGAGGATTTTGGCAGTTTGCCGATCATGTCGAGGCCCCATTGAGCAAAAGGCCAAGCTATAGGTATGGGTCTAAGCTCTGACCCGGGTGCGTGTGGTTTGTCGGCGAACCTTTGGCATCCATTGCATCTTCGGACGATGTCCTTTGCGTCGTTCATGGCCGTTGGCCAGTAGAATCCTGCTCGTAGAGCTTTGGCGACAAGGGAGCGGCTGCCTGCGTGATGGCCGCAGATGCCTTCGTGGATGTCTTGGAGGATGGCTTTCCCGTCACCGATGGTGACGCACCTTTGTAGTACACCGGTAATACTGCGCTTGTACAGCTCGCCGTTGATGGTGGTGAAGGCTTTTGACCGACGAGATATGCGCCGGGCATCTGTCGGGCTGTCAGGCAGTTCTCCGTTTATTTAGAACTGGAGGTATGGGCGCGTCCAAGTTTCTTCGACTGCCATGACCTGCATTAGGTTGATCATGGCTACCTCTGTGTCCAGTTTTTCGGGTCCTTCGTGTCCTTCGGGCAGCGTAGCTCCCGAGTGTTCTGCTTCTTCGGGTGATCCTGTGGGGAATTTTCGCTTGATGGATGGCACGCAGATCTGTTCGAGAAACACACCTGGTGGCACCTTTGCGCAAGTGCAGCCGATATTGGCGAGTCTGTCGGCTTCCTCGTTGCTTTCTCTTCCGACGTGCCGAAGCTCGCAGCCGTCGAATTCTCCTTCGAGTGCGTTGTAGAGCGCGCGGTACGCGATCATGTTTTCAGCGCAGGCGTCAGACTCGCTCATCGCTCATCGGACGACGAGGTTGGAGTCACCGTAGATGACCAGGCGCGTTGCGCCGCATATCTTTGCCATACTCATGCCATGGATGAGGGCTTCGTATTCGGCCTCGTTGTTGGAGGCTCGGAATTTCATCCGAAGGACGTACTTCATCTTGTCGCCTTGCGGGGAGGTCAGTATGACCCCTGCTCCTGCTCTAGCTTCTCTCTTAGAGCCGTCGAAATGCATCGTCCATGATTGTGACATGTCCGGGGTGTCTGGCAGCTGCAGCTCCATCCAATGTACCAGGAAGTCCGGAAGGACTTGAGATTTGATTGCGAGTCGCTTCTCGTAGACGATGTCCAAGGGTGACAGCTCGATGCCCCACAGGGCCATGCATCCTATGGCCTCTGGATTATTCAGGATGCTGTTCAGGGGTGCCTCGTTGACGACCATCACTTGGTGCTCCTGGAAGTAATGGCTCAGCCGTCGAGCCGTCATGAACACGCCGTAGGCGAGCTTCTGGTAGTGAGGGTACCTCTGCTTTATTGGTGTCAGTACCTTGCTGAGGTAGTAGATTGGGCGCTGGACCCCGTGGGTCTTGCCGTCTTCGGGTCGTTCGACCACGAGCACGGTGCTGACCACTTGGTGTGTGGCTGCTATGTACAGCAGAAGAGGCTCGCGCTCCTTTGGCGTGACCAAGACGGGAGAGGTGGAGAGGAGCCGCTTGAGGCTTTCGAATGCATCATTGGCTTCTGGCGTCCACTTAAACTTGTCTGCCTTGCGTAGTAACTGGTAGAATGGCAGGGCCTTCTCGCCCATGCGGCTGATGAATCTGCTTAGCGCCGCTATTCGTCCTGCGAGCTGCTGGACGCCTTTGAGGTTTTTCGGCTTCTCCATCGCCATGATGGCTCTGATTTTCTTCGGGTTCGCCTCGATTCCTCGCTGAGAGATGAAGTACCCAAGCAGCTGACCCGATGGGACGCCGAAGGCGCATTTTTCGGGGTTGAGCTTGATCCTGTAGCGATCAAGGTTGTCGAACGTCTCGCGGAGATCGTCGATAAGTGTCCTTGCCTCCCTGGTTTTTATGACTATGTCGTCAACATAGACTTGGACATTGCGACCGATCTGGTCTTTGAGGCAGGCCTGCATGCATCTCTGGTACGTGGCACCTGCGTTCTTTAGCCCGAAGGGCATTGTGTTGTAACAGAATACTCCGAACGGTGTGATAAACGCCATTTTCTCCTGATCTTCGACCTTGAGTCGAATCTGGTTATAGCCTGAGTAGGCGTCGAGGAAGGAGAGTTTCTCGCAACCTGCAGTCGAATCGATGATCTAGTCGATCCGGGGAAGAGGGAAGTGGTCCTTTGGGCAATGCTTGTTTAGTGATGTGAAATCCACGCACATCCGCAGGATGTCCGTGTCCTTCTTTGGGACCATCACTGTGTTTGCAAGCCACTCGCTTTCCTTGATTTCCTCCACGATGAAGTCTCATACGAGCGCCTATTGATTTCCTTGCCGATAGCTTCGGCTCGTGGCTCCGACAGTCTCCGGATGGACTGCTTGACTAGCTTGGTGTCTGGGAAGACATTGAGTGCGTTCTCGGCGAATTCCCTGGGAACTGCTGGCATGTCCGCAGGACACCAGGCGAAGATTTCCCAGCGCTCACGGAGGAATTCGATGAGCGCGCCTTCCTATGCGGAGCTGAGGTCGTTGGTGATCAGAGCCGTCTTGGAGGCATCCGTCGGATGGACCTGCACTTTCTTGGTGTTGATGGTGGAGTCAAGGACATGTCAGGTGCGTTCTGCCTTGTGACTAGGGGTGCCCCATTGTCCGTCACCTCACGGAGCCTTACAAGCTCGTCTTGCATGCTGAAAGATTGGGAGATTTTGTTGAAATCCCTGTCGCATTGGTTCGATCGGGTGAATCTCCCGTGGACTGTGATGACGCCCCTCGGTCCTAGCATCTTGAGTAGTAGGTATGCGTAGTGTGGGACGGCCAGGAACCTTGCGAATGCTACACGCCCCAGGATGGCGTGGTATTGCGACGGCCAGTCCACCACTTCGAATTTGAGTCGCTCCTGCCGGAAGTTGTCCGGCTTTTTGAAGATGACGTCGAGCCCTATTTTGCCCAGGGGGAATATGCCCTTCCCTGGGACGATGCCGTGGAATGTTGTGTCTGATTGTTCCAAGCTTGTCACATCCCAAGATTTTCCAAATCTTGTAATGTGAAAAATAAATAAATAAAATAAAACTTTGTTGATTTTCAGGGTGAGAAGAAACTTTTTGAATCCAATTAGAAACCTTCAAACCTATTTTGATCAAGATAAATCCTAAAAGGATTTAAAAAGATAAACAATTAATAAAGAAAGTTTTAATAAGTGAAATTACTATTTTTTGGATCTTTTAGTAAAAAAAATTAGTTTTCAAATGAAAAGGAAGAAATTTAAATAAGGATTATTTTATAAGCCAAATTAAAACTTGGCCAAGCCTTTGAAATAAAATATTTTATTTGATAAAAATAGTAAAGGTTTATTTAAATAAAATAATAAGGATTTAATATCCAAGTTTAATAAAAATAAAGGTTTTACTATTTCAATTAAACATCAAAACTTATTTATTTATTTTAAACAAGTTTTCCAAGTATTCTTTATTTTCAAATAAAACCTACTGATTTGGTTTTGGAAATATTTAGATTTCAATGGAGATTTTAAATAATTTAAAAACCCATTTGATTTAATAACTAATGTCCATTTTATTTAATTATAAATGGACCCTAAAATAAAAATATTATATTATTTTGGGACATGGAATATTGTTGTTAAACAGAACCAAAACTCAATGCAAAATTTGGAGGAATTTTGAATTGATTTGTTGATTGATTTGTTTGATTGAATTTCAAAACAGAAAATAGAAACAGAAAAAGGAAAAACAATTAGAAAGAAAAAAAATAAGAACCAGACCTGACCCAACCCACCTGGCCCAGGAAGCCCAGTCGCAGCCCAGTTTCCCCCTCCCTCTTTGCGAACCGTTTTTCACCGAAATTCCAACCCGCTAAGTCGCTGACTACTGGACCCCGCTTCCCCTCTCTCTCCTTCGCTGACGAAGCGGACCCACGTAGCCAGCTCACTCTCTTCTTCCTCACGCAGACCCCGCCCTGCCGTTGCTGCCATTTACGCCGGCGATGAATACGCGTTGAATGCGCCCTTGATTCCTCCCAGTAATCGCACCCATTTAACCGCCTGCGTATTCCCTCTCTTTCCCCTCAGATCCCACTCGACGAGAGCCACCAGGCTACCCCCGATTCCATTTGCTTTGCCACTGCTCCGACGAACTCGCGAGCAAATTCCGGCGACCCCGCGCCACCCCTTGCCTCCCCAAGCACACGAACACATTCCCCAGATCCTTGCGCACCTGCCGTGTCATCCGTTCACCCGCGGGCGCCCCAGAACGTCGACTTCGACAACCTTTGAGCGCCGCCGCGTCTGTTCTCTCTCCGGCGAGTTTTCCTGGTAAGTCTAGACCGCCCCGAGCCCTCTCAATCATGATCACGTGAACCCCAGGACTGTACACGTCTAACCATACCCTTGTCTTGCCTCGGAGTGAACTACAGGCCCATCCTCGACGACCACTCGAATCACCGGCCGCGCCATCGCCTCCGTGACGATTACTCCCACTCCAGTACGCCCGTTCGCCAGCCAATACCACCTCGAGCTTCAGCAAGCCTCTACGAGTCTGATAAGCCTCGCCAACCTCTTCCTCGCTTCCCCTAGCACCAGCTCCGCCGTAGCCAGACACGCCGCCACCGCCTGCCGCCACCAGCGCCGCCCGTCTATGGCTAACGCGTTGTGCGTCGTGCGATTTAGATCCTGCGGCTGCGATTAGATCACTTAACGCTGAATGGGTACGCAACCAGCGCCGTGCGATCTGATTAGATCCAACAAACCATAGAGCGCAATCCGCGCGAACCGGTACCGCCCAATGAGAACACGCCGCATGGCACTAGTTTGTTTTAAAACAGATTTTTGAATCAGATTGATTTGCAAATTTGTAAACCTTGTAACTTTTGATCCACACGTCCAAAAATTGCAAATTTTATATCAATGGAATCAGTGGAACATGACCTAGCCAACCATGCAATTTGTTTAGTAAAAAGCTTCTGGTAAAATGTTTGTTTTTGCAGAAACATTTGTATGCTTGTTTAGGTTATAAAAATTATTCCAAAATGATTTTTGAGGATGAAATCTTTGCAAATTGGTTTGTTCTGAACCTACTGACTTTAGGAACCAACTTATGGATTTAAAAATGTGTTTGGTGAAGATTAGGATTGATTATTTGAATTAGCCCATTTCTAGTCAAATAAAAATATTGATTTTGCTAGGAAAATTATTTTGGAGTAAAAACCTTGGGGAAATGTTTTTGATTCAAAGCTAATGACCCTAAACACCAAGTTTTGTGAACTACCAACTTATTTGGTGAACAATATAAAATTGTTGCTTTACTAAAAACATTTTCCATCACATGAAATAATGATTTCATTTATAAAATGGATTATAGGTAAAACCCTCTTGCAAATGACTTTGCCACTTTAGAAAATGACCACTTTGAACCTTACAATGTTTAGAGCCTAGTAGAAACCACCTTTGCAAATAAAACTATCTTTTGCATGCTTGCATGCATGACTTAGTTTCTATTATTTTATGTGTGATGATTTGTTTGATTGATTAATGGTTGGAATGCTAGTTGATATTGTGTTTGCTTGATTGATTTGTAGTGAAGTTAGAAAAGTGTGAAACTAGCAAGATCAAGGAGTGAACCAACATTCCCTACCAAAAGAAAGGCAAGTGACACTATCATCTAAAGTCCTACTATTTTCATTATACTTAGTGGATTTTGAAACATGCATGAAAAGAATTTCTATACTTATGCTATGCTAAATCCTAATAGGATACCTTATATATTCCTTAGTGAAAACAATGTAGTTGTAAAATGCTTAGCCATGCTAGATATTTTGAGAAGAGATACATGTTGAGATTTTTATGAAGTTGAGAAAAGGACTTATGTTTTATATAATAAAACAAGTACTCAATGAACCACCTGGGTGGACAAGGATACTCAAGTTTTTGGACAAGGTGGCAATAAAAGGAACCATGTTGATGGCAATCTCTTTGTGTTGTGCACCAGAAGAAAACCACCCAGGGACTTAGAGATTGAACATGTTTCTCCAACAGTGGCTTTCGTGTACAGCCACATGCTATATGGCTCTGGCTTAGTCAACTACATTGGGAAGACCCATGCATTGTCTTCAGGTTTACTGGAAATGAGGGAACTAGGAACCCTACATTGGTGCCTGAAGACAAGCTAGCAATGGTGTATGGGAGGACCCTCTGGAAAGACTTCATCACATTCTCAATCTGCCAGTACTCCATCTTGGTGAGTACTTATCCAGCCACCTTTGGTGGCAAAAGATGAGATTGTGTCATGTGGGTAAAGTGTACAACTTCTGTAGAAGATAAAAATTCTAAGTACTTAGCCGTGTCCCCGGTTATGGACAATACTGAGCAACTAAAGCTTGAAGCTATGGGAAATCTCGACATTCCAATTTCTAAAAGAAAAACTTTAAAGTGATAACAAAAGACTTGAAGCACTTGGGGTGTACCAAGGAGCTCAAGAGATTTTGATAAAAACTTGACGCACTTGAGGATTTACCAAGGAGCTCAAGAGATTTGGATAAAAACTTGAAGTACTTGGGGTTTACCAAGGAGTTCAAGAGATTTTGGCAAAGACTTGAAAACACTTGGGGATTTACCAAGGAGTTCAGAAAGATTTGACAAAAGATCAAAACTATTTTGAAAAGATAGGATAAATTATTGCTTTCTGCAAATGAGCCTAAAACCCTACCTAGCCAAGTATGCATGTAAAGATAGGATCCACTTGTATTCTACATAGTAGTGAAACTTGCCAATACAATTCAAAAGTATTGACCCTTGTGGCTGTAACTTGTTATGTTGCAGGTTTGTTTGATATTAGTGAAGTTTGATTGATTAGGATTACAAGTCTACAACCAACATGTTTGCCTGTGGCACTATGAAGATGAAGGACCCCATGCTATTGTTATATTCTGCTGCATTGTAATAAGATAGCTAGATGAGCTATGTAAGATGTAATAATTTTTTTTATTCCTGGTTATAAAGTTGTATTATGACCTTTGTTTCTTGATATTACATCTTAACTGTGGATGCTAGCTATTGATCCAGGGACTAGCATTGTAAACACAGGGATCTCTACCTTATTAAAGGTTGGGACCACTACAAAGCTGCATTGCGGGATCCGCATTGCTGCTAGAGTGCTTGCGAACATTAGGTTGATGCCGCTGCCGCCGTCCATGAAGACGCGACTCATATCGAAGCCTCCGATCTGCGCCTCGAGCACCAGGGCAGCATGACCTGGGCGAGGGATCTGGCAAGGGTGATCCGCGCGAGTGAATGTGATGCAGGACTCCGATCCATTGAGGTACTCAGGGATTGCAGGCGGAGTTGCCACAGCCAAGTTGATTTGTCGGGTGATTTTCTTCTGCACCCTATTCGTGGGGCGTCCCTTCTGGATCATATTTAGTGCTCCTTTCGGTGGGGGGTACCTGATCCCGGCGTTGTTCTGTGCCGATGCGACTGGTTGGTTTGGGCCTCCGATAGGTGGTGGTGGAGGAGCTCCATGTGCTATTTCGCCTTGCGCAGGTGCGCTTCCGAACACAGGGATTGGGGCTTGCTGCCTCATCTGCACCATGCTTTCGCTGAGTTTCTGGAACTCGCGGCAGTCCTTGAGCATGTGGCTAGCTTTCTTTTTGCCATCCTGCTTGTCAATGTAGAAGTGGATGGTGCATGGACCCGAAAGTTTGTCGTATGCTGAGGGTCCATTGTCGCGGTCGCGGCGTTGCCACGACTGCGCTGGGCATCCGCTGTCGCGGAAGTTTCCTCCGCGGTAACCTCCGCTGTTGCGGCTGTTGTCGCTGCGGCGGTCGGCGTAGCCGGCCGCGACCATGTCGGGTCCGTCGCGGTCCTCGTAGATGCGCGATCTTCTCTTGCTGTGGCGTTCCCGTCTTTGGCCGTAGTCCTCTTCTTCATCCGATTGTGGTCGGTGAATGCAATCTTCGCCGTCGGCCCACCTGTTGGCGATGCCCATGAGGTGGTCGAGTGTCTTGGGCTTGACGCGTCCAAGTTCCTCCTTGAAATCTTGGCATTTAACGCCGTCCCTTAAGGCATCGATGGCCCTCTCTTCGGAGATGTGTGCTGTGGAGTTCTTGGTGGTAGTATGTCGTGGTATGCACGAATAGATTCACCCGTTCTCTGAGTGCAGGCTCGCAACTCTTCTATTGAGGCGGGCCTCTTGCTGGTGCCCTTGAAATTTTGTATGAAGCTGTAAGCTAGCTCCTCCCAACTTCGGATGGACCCTGATGATAGGTCATTGAGCCAAACTCACCACATACCGCTGTCACCTGCTGAAGGCATTGCATGGCGGTTTCTTTGTTACCGCTGTGCAGCTTGACGGATGACAGATGGTCACTGAGCCAGGATTTTGGATCTTGCGTGCCGTTGAACTTTGGAGTATCCGAAGGAATCTTGAAATTGCGTGGCATCTGTGTTCACCGAACAGATCTGCTGAAGCATCGAGCTCCATAGAGTTCTCCTTCGTCTTCGTCCATCTCGGATTCAGACGAGCATGCACGTTTGGCTCGTGCTTTGTCGATTTTGCGCTGTGTAAGCGCGTCTCTGGCGTCGTAGTCACGTTTATGGCGATGCGAGCTCTTCTTCCTTCGAGGAAGGTCGTGTTCCTCTTCCTCTTCGGATGAAGGGGTGGGGCTCCGGTTGCGCCTGGCCGGAGCTTTCTTCTTCGGCTCCGCAGGAGCATCTTCGTGGAGCGTAGCTCCGACTAGTCCGAGTCCGGTGAGTGCGGACTTATGCATGGCTCTTTTCGGGTCCCCCTCCGGAGGTGGGTGGGCCGCGAGATACGCAGTGGCTGCCATGATCGCGGCTTGCGGTGTCTTCGGGATGATGTTGCCGTCGGCATCCATATCCATGAACGATGTGTGGAGAGTTCGTGTCACATCACGGCGTTACCTGGGATCCATGTTCTCCACCCGAGAGCGGTGCTTGTTTCTCTGGTTTCCGTTTGTGCTAGAGCCGGGTGCCATGGCGGAGAGCGCAGCTCGTCGCGCGCTGGACTCAGAGGCTGCTTGCTTGCGTTTGTCGAGCGTCTCCTGCATCTTGACTTGCTTCTTGTGCTCCTCGATGAGGAGGTAGTGGTATGCCATCAGTAGTTCACGTGAGGAGGTTCGTGTTGGGCGGCGGGTTAGGCGTTTGCTGTTCCTGGATGACTGCGGCGCATTGGTAGCGCTCATAGATTGGTCCGCTGCTGCCGCAGCTTTTGGATCCGGAGCCGTAGGTCCCTTCATCCGAAGGTGGATCGCACAGATCGGAGTTGCAGCTGTTGCTGTCGTAGGACTCATCTGTCGATGGTGATGTGCGTAGCACAGGGTGGAAACCTGGCGGGCCTGATTGATGGTAGGGGCACCCGCCGGGAAAGCGGAGGTGCCGGTTGCCCCCAAGCAGAAGCTCCCGAACAAGATTTCGAGTCCGTCGCCTACGGGCTCGAAGTCCTTCATGGTGGCCGGCGAGTGGGCGGTGAAGTCGAAAGCGCCGAAGAGGAGATGACTCTCCGTCGCCACAGAGTTGTAGATCGATCGGGTCGGGACCGTCACAATCGCACAATCAGCAGCCCCGCATCCCACAGACGGCGCCAATTGACGAGGTTTAATATCATCAATGCCCATTGTTATGGACTTTGGGTTTTGGAGAAGATGGGGATGCTGGAGATCGTGGAACGGTTAACAGACAAGCAACCAGGGGACACGAGATTTACCCAGGTTCAGGCCCCCGGAGGGAAAACCCTACTCCTGCCTGATGATAGGTTACAGGGTGCGCAGATTCGATCTGGCGTGGAGGTGCGTGTGAGAAAGTATGAGTCGAGAGATCTAGGACGTGCCCTCCTGGCCTTTATATAGACTTAGGCAGGTCTCGGGCATAGTCCTAGTCGGTTACAGGTTCTAGGGTTTTACCCCTTTGAATTTCCTATCTATGCCAGTCTTGCTCTCCAAGGATCCGAAGACGTCATGGGCCTTGGCCACCCGAAAATCTTCATGGGCCAGCGTATGTCTGCTGTGGGCCTTCCTTGGGCTAGACCAGGTATACTGAAGTCACGTACCCGTAGGGTATAACCATGTCATGTGATGCATGCGTGTGGTCCGAGCTTTGGCAACGCTTCATGGTGGGGACAAAGTGAGTGGCGGTGGACGGTGGTCGCTTCCGACATCTTTGGCTAGGCTTCTGCTGCTCCTAGCTTGTCGACTATGGATTAACAAGGGTGTGCTCGGCTGTTCACCATTGATGACAATGGCAAGCTCACAGTGGTGCTAGTGCTTGGTTAATCTTGCTAGATGATCTACTGAGCTGGTTGTGAGCTAAATAGGGAACAAGTTAGGCCAATTTTACTTCACACTATAGTGTTTGATGTTTGTTTGATTTGTGTCTGCAACCTGTTTGATGAAATGGCCGCATGAAATCAAGTTTTGAATTTTGAAAAGATTTTTGGTGGGTTTGCTAGATTGGTGCTGGTGAGTCTGCAGATGCTTGGGTTTTGAAAGTTGAGCTTGTTTGAGTGGTTTTTGAAAAAGTGGGATCTTCCCATATGATAAAGATTCAATTTTGAATTGTCATTTAAACTATGCATTTGAAAGTTTCTGGATGATCACAAAGTGGGCCTTGATACTTTGTTAGGAGTACATTCAAGGTGCAAAGATCCGTAAAAGTTTCATAGGTTTTGAAAGTTTGAGACAGCCAAAGTAGGCATGGGAGTTAAATTGGTCAAAATGACCATTCCTTTTATATATTTGTTTTGATTTACTTGTCTTTAGGAAAAGTGTGGGAAATGTTTTAGATGATGTTTATTTCACCTAAGAAACATTTTACAAGCAATGAAACAATCAAACAAGGTGGTTTAAAAGAATTTCAAAATCAATGCATACACATATGCATGCATTCATAATTTTAATTAGAAAAGTTTTTGTTAACCCTAATTTTGAGGATTAGAGTTTGACGATCCAAGTTTAGTATTTTTGGGATGTTACAAGCATCCCGAAGCTTAACTCTTGCTAGTCCTCGAGTAGGTAAGTGATAAAAGAATAATTTTTGAGGTGACATGCACCATCAAAACTAAGATCAAACAATTTGCAAGCATTGAAAGCTGGGATCAAAGAATTCTAAACATGTGCATGAAAGATGGAGTTCTAAAAATAGGTCATAGTAACTAAGCATGCAACATGAAAGGCTACAAACAAAGATCATGAATAACATGCATTGAAAAACATTTGTTTGTTTCACATATAGAAAACATGGCATAGTGGCAAACAGCTTGTCCCTCATATAGTAGCAAATAGATGCATAGGACACCTTCAAAGTTAATAAGAGTGACTAGATACAAGTAGCACAAGAACAAGTAATATCGCAATATGCATCAATCAATAAGTTTTGGGACACTGCATATAGAACTAAGAATGGAAACTATGCTCTCTTAATGGTGCCTAAAGGTAGAAGGTGGAGACTCAATATAATAGTGGAAGAAAGGCCCTTCATAAAGGGAAGCAAGGATTTCAAGTTTCAAAAAGAGCTTCCAAAAATTATGGTACTTGTTAGCTTTCAGCCCTCATTGCCCATATCATAAGCATCTTGAAGTGATTAAGGTTAAAGTGAACAAACTATGGAGTATATGCTTGACAAAGTATAAGTTGGCAATCTCAAGACCCTTGAATACGAGGGCCACACCTCATTCTACTCAACTTCAGTCACCTGTAAGTTCTTGTCATAGTAAGTACATGCGTATCACAGAGAACCGCCAACGGGGTACCCCTTGCACATGGTACAGGAGCTATCCCATAACCAAAATGACAAGGAAAGTAGACAATGAGCATCTCAGCGATATTTTTATTTACTATGTGCATAGCTTTTTATTGAGGATGCTTCATAGATAGCTCATTATGATGATGCTGCAAGTTTCCACCATGATTAGGCATGGCTTAGGCTAGCGGCCCAAGCGTTTCTATAACACAAAATACATAACTCCATGGACTTACAAGCTCCCTCTTTATTTCACACCAGTGACATCCATAGACAAAAGAGCATGATATCAACTGTGTATAAAGTACAAGTGCAATGTTGAAAACGTTCCCCATGACAGCATGGTTCTGCTAATTCCAATGTATAAGTGCAGGTATATACAACATAGACGACACAATGGTTCAAGTTTATTAGGGGCAAAGAATATAAAGTGTGCCATCAAGTTTGTGAGGGCTTTAATCACTAATTTTTCACATAACAAAATACTTTTTAATTGGAAGATAGATGAAAACAAAAATATACTTGGAATGGTGTAACACACCATGCATAGGAGTTTATAGCGGAAACTTTGGAATAACTTGGTTTCTTGGAAGTTGGAAGCATGATTAGAGCTTACTCATACAAGTGGAGGCTAGCAAAAGACTGGGAGCAACCAACTAAGAGAGCAATAATGGCCATAATGATGCAGAGCAACAAAACATTACGAATCAAAGCATAGAGTGGTACTACAAGACAAGGACTAAATGATCATACAGGCTATGGTGACTTCTTCATAGTCACAACATGGTGTAAGCACGTGCCAAGTCAACCCAAACAAAGCATCAAAGGAGGATACCACAATACTATGCTTTTGCATGCTAAAACAACGCATAATTTCTTCAAGGCACACTAAGCAATCCCAATTGTTTGGAACACGGCATTCTACAACAATAATCACTAAGCATAAGGTTAAAACAACACCTATCATGTCATGTTAAAGTCTAAGTCACAGTCAATGCAAGCTCCTCTTGCACTTTCAAGCAAGAACTTTCTACTCCTTTCCAACACCAATTGACTTATTTGAAACAACATAGCAAGAACGGGGGTCCAAACTACTTTATTCAAGCAAAATAAGCAAAGCAAATGAAAACTAAGACTCTCCAAGAACGACACAATAGTGCATGAAATAATAAAAATGAAGTGTCTAGACAGACCTGAGCTTTTTATTGATGAAGAAGGGGATGCCTTGGGCATCCCCAAGCTTTGATGCTTGTACCTCTTGGATATTTCTTGGGGTGACACCGGGGTGGCATCCCCAAGCTTGAGCTTTTGTCCATTCTTCATCTCATTACATCATTCTCTGTCTACACCTGAAATTTTTCCTTCATACAAAACTTCACACAATCTTCATTAGCAACATTAGTGTATTCAAAAGATAATAGATGTTTGGGCTTAGCTTTGGAACAGCAAAACTTTTCACTAAAAACACAAGATACTGTAGCAACTCCTTCAAAAAGCTCAATTCCCCAAAAGAGAACTCAAAAAGGAATCAATAAGAAGTAAATGCGAATAATGGCAAAAATCTGTCAAAACAGACCAGCAGGTCGAAACCGATTGTTTCGAAAAACTTTTGTTGCTCAAATCAAAAAGTGTTAGTCTAACGAAAGTTATCTAACATAGTGGGGGATTTATTCGTAAATTTTCAGCTCAATCCAACTTACAGAGACTCCTCACGAATGTTTATGGTAGAGGACAAAAATCTGTTTCAGGACAGCAACTCCCCAAATCTTACTTCCCTCTCATTAGAGATTATTCTTGGAACAAAAAGCAAACAAAAAGGATAAGGAGAGGTAATTACTAAAGTAATAACTTCCAAGACTCAAGGAAACTCTTGGGTTATCTCCCAAAAAGTACTTTTCTTTAACGCCTTTAAGTTAGACACAA
Source organism: Avena insularis (assembly GCA_023614405.1). Lineage (NCBI taxonomy): Eukaryota > Viridiplantae > Streptophyta > Magnoliopsida > Poales > Poaceae > Avena > Avena insularis. Next base: position 118,970,357 of record CM042697.1, on the reverse strand, counting down.
GAAGCAAGAAATCAAGTATTTTTAAATGAGGAAGCATTAACATCAATACTTGCAAAATCTTAAACTATGAAAGGTATCTCATCCAAATGAGTTTTGGAGGATCCCTTCTCTTCTCTCTTTGGTTTACTACTTTCATCAAAAAGATTTTCAGGAGCAATCCAATCAAAATTCTTTTCAAAGGCCTTATGCATACTAACAAGCTTAAAGGGTATGGGTATCTTAAATTCCTCTCTAGGCTTAGTTTTATCAGAAGTGCCCACAACATCTACACAAGAGCATAGAATATTGAAATGCTCAAAGACCTTTTTGGCTTTCTTAGCAACATCATGAAATTCTTTTAGTAAAGTTTCAAGAATGAATTCTCTCTTTTCAGCATTCTTTTCTTCTTTTAGTTTCAGGAACAAAATTTGTATCATGGGGTTAAGGCTAACAGACCTAGCCTCCAACATATGAACTTAAGAAGCTGCAGCAATCTCATAATTAGGAGAAAGTTCTGCTGTAGATCTACCCTCAATATCCTCATGCTTGCTAACATGATTAAAGAATTCTTCGATATTATATTTCCCAATTAGGGATCCACTACCTATTGCAAGATTTTTCAGGGAGAACTTGGGGAACAACATGGTAAGCTAGAGCAAGGTGGCAACTAAAGTAGGAACTAATTTTTGTGTGTTTTTGATAAGAGAAAGCAAACCAAACTAAACTAATTTTTTTGGAGTTTTTGATAAAAAGAGGCAAACAAAACCAACCAAAAGAAACTAAGCAAACCAAAAACAAAGTAAAGAGAAAGTTTGAGGAGGACTCCCCTTGTGAAGACGTCCTTAGCCTCCCCGGCAACGGCGCCAGAAAATCATTGATGGCACCCGGCACTATCGTGGGACGCTTCGTTGGAAACCCCAAGAGGAAGGTGTGATGAGCACAGTAGCAAGTTTTCCTTCAGTAGAGACCGAGGTTATCGAACCATAAGGAGGAAGGAAACGTCTCAAAGGTGTTTCAAGCAACGTGGAAACCTGCACAACACAAACTCAAGACTTCGCCCCAACTAATCAGTGAGGTTGTCAAGCTCACCGGTTTGCTATAACAAAGGATTAACTATATGGTGTGGAAGGTGATGAATGGTTTGCAGCAAGTAAACAGTGGAAGATGTATCAATGGTAAAGATTGGACCGGGGTCCATAGTTCACTAGAGGTGCTCTCCTTAGATAAACAACATGGCATGAAGGGTAAACAAATTACAGCAGGGCAATTGACAGGAACTGAGCAAGGCATAACAATGCAATACCAGACAAAAATATCCTATGAGATTCGATTGGGAAATACAACAATATACATAGACCGCCATCCAACTTCATCTGTGACTAGTAGTCCACCTTCGGGTTATCATCCGAACCCCCTCTAGTATTAAGTTGCAAGCAACAGACAACTGCTTTAAGCAAAGTGTGTAAGGTAAAAAATCCACTTGTTCCATGAACAAGAGACCGTTGTTTTCCCCCTAGTGGCAACAACACATCTACAACCGAAGAGATTTCTGTCACTTCCCTTGGAAACTAGAGGCATGAACCCACTATCGAGCATAAATACCCCCTCTTGGAGTCAGTAGCAACTACTTGGCCAAGATAGCCACTAACAACAGAGAGCATGCAAGATCACAAACAACACAGACATGATAGAATCAATAAGACAAAACCATTAATCAATCTGACATAGTAATCTCAATATCCATCGGATCCCCGCAAACACAACATGCATGATTACAAATAGATTAGATCTTGATCATGAACGGAGCTCACAAGATCTATACATGAAAGCACAAGGAGGAGATACAACCATCTAGCTACTACATGGACACGTAGCCCAAGGTGGAACTACTCACGCATCATACCGGAGAAGAAGGCCTCCGGGATGATCTCCCCTCCGGCAGGGTGCCGGGAAGAACTTTAGATCCCCCGATCTAGGGACGATGGTGGTGGCGGATACAGAAGGTTTTGTGGATTTTTGATCGGGTTCCTAGGGTTTCTGCATCGGGGGATTCTTATAGGCGAAGAGGGGAGGCAGGGGGCCGCTAGGGGGGCCACACCCTGCCTAGGCACGGGCCAGCCCTAGCCGCCATGTGGCGCCCCTTCTTCTCGTCTTCTGGCTTCATGTCGCCCACGATAAAATATTGACTTTGGCTTTTGTCCCATCCAATTCCAAGAATATTGATTTTCTGCCTTTCTGGAACCAAAAACAGAAGAAAACATGCAACTAGCACTATGGAAACTTGTTAATAGGTTAGTTCTAGAAAAGATATAAAAACACCTCAAATTGTAGACAAAGCAAAGCAAAGTAGATACTAAACAAGCATGGAACATCAAAAATTATAGATACGTTTCCGACGTATCAATGACCACCATAAGGTCACACATAGAGAGAGATGAACACATAGCTACGGGTAGATCCCTTAGCCTCGAGGGAGAACTACTCCCTCCTCATCATGGGAATCAGCAACGGCGATGGAGATGGTGGTGGAGATCGATGGAGATGGCTCTGAGGGCAATTCCCCATCCCGACAGGGTGCCAGAACAAAGACTTCTGTCCCCGAATCTCCTGTTCGGTGCCGGCAGCACTGCAGACCTTTTTGTGGATTTCTGCCCGTTAGGTTTTACATCTCGGGGAGACGTATACATAGGCGAAAGGGCAAGGTCGGTGGATCCTCGAGGGGCCCACACCAGGGGCTGGCGCGGCCAGGGGGACCCGCCACCCCTAGGTGTGGCCTCCTTGTTGCGCCTCCTCGTCTCTCCTCTAGACTCTATGTCTTCTCCGGTAAAATATTGACTTTGGCTTTTGTCCCGTCCAATTACGAGAATATTTATTTTTTGGGTTTTCTGAAACCAAAAATAGCATAAAACAGGCAACTGGCACTGCGACATCTTTTTAATAGGTTAGTCCCAGAAAATGTATAAAAATACCTCAAAGTGTAGACAAAACATAATAAAGGTTGGTACAAAACAAGCATGTAGCATCAAAAATTATAGATACGTTTATGACGTATCAATCATCCCAAGCTTAACTCCTGCTCGTCCTCGAGTAGGTAAGTGATAAAAATAATAATTTTTGAGGTGACATGCACCATCACAATCTTGATGAAGGTATTTGTAAAACATTGATAGATGGGATCAAAGTACTCTAAACATGAGCATGAAAGATGTAGCTCTAACAATAAGACATATCAACTAAGTTGCAACATGAAGGGTTACAAACAAAGATCATGAATAGCAATGCATTGATAGACGTTTGTTTCTTTGTTTGTTCCACATATAGAAAACATAGCATAGTGGTATTCACCTTGTCCCTCATGGAGTAGCAAACCATAAATGCATAGGACACCTTCAAAGTTCATAAGGGTGACTAGATACAAATAGTTCATGACAAGCAATATCAATATTATGAATCAATCAATAAGTTTTGGGACAATGCACATAAAACTAAGAATGACAACTATGCTCTCCTAGTTGGTGCATAAAGAAATAAGGTGGAGACTCAATATAAAAGTAGGAAAAAAGGCCCTTCAAAGGGAAGCAAGGATTTCAAGTTTCATAAAGAGCTTCCAAAAATTATGGTACTTGTTAGCTTTTAGCTCTCATTGCCCCTATCATAAAAATCTTGAAGTGATTTAAGGTTAAAGTGAAACAAATATGAAGTATATCCTTGAGAAATTATAAGTTGGCAATCTCATGTCCCTTGAGTACGAGGGTCGTTCCTCATGCTACTCAACTTTAGTCACAACCAAGTTCTTGTCATTGTAAGTATATGTGTATCATAGAGAACCGCCAACGGGGTACCCCTTGCCCCATGATACAGGAGCTATCCCATATCAAAATAACAAGGCAACAGACAGTGAGCATCTCAGCAATCCTTTTATTTACCATGAGCATGGTGCATTTTTTTCTTTTTCTCTCTTTTTTTCTATATTTTTTTCTAAGGATGCTTCATGGATTGCTCACTATGGTGATGGTGCAAGTTTCCACCATGATCTGGCATGTCTTAGGCTAATGATATTTTAAAAATAAGAATTATGATTTAGTAATATTATTTAATCAAGAAATGATATATAGTAATAGAAACTTTATATAAGAAATACAATTAAACAAATGAATATTTATTTTATATCTTTATTCCATGAATAAGTTACAAAAAGTAACTCATTAAGTCAATAAAGAATCTTTTACAGAAATGAAAATACAAAAAGAGGAATATATATATTAATAAAATATTACAAATTCCTTACAAAAGAATGAAATAAAAATTACTACCTCCGATCCTAAATAAGTGTCGCCATTTTGAACTAGAGTTAGTTCAAAACCGTGACACTTATTTAGGATCGGAGGGAGTACAAAGGATTACATCTGTCTAAAAGTGAACCTATACTAATCTTGAATCTTCAAATCTTGTACCTGCAAAATAAAGAACCAACAAAGAGGAAAATAAAAGTTAAGTTATTAAATTTTACTCTCAGTAGAGAGCAGTGACTTGCACTGCTCAAGTTTACATCATTGAGTAAATCTTTTAGGGGCAAGTTTCACCATTATGAAACAATTCAATCTTTCATAACAAATAAGCCATAAGTCAAATGATCATAGCAAGTAAAGGGGCAAGTTTCACCAAGCAGGTTAATAGTAAAAATATCAAAATGTAAAACACTTCACTGATCTCATCCATAACCATGCAGCAGACACACTAGTAGCTCAATCACCAAACTACATGGGTGTGCTGTCGACATAGCCATAGCAGCTCAATCAAGTAAAAGAACCAAGCACAGCCGTGGGCAAGCACTAGAGCATCTCTGCATTTCCCATACCACACAAGAACAACCAACTTAGCAAAGCCAAGCAAGACACCAGCCAAAAAAACCTCACACCAGATCAATCCAAGCATCACTAGATGGTGACATAAGGAGGGGGAGAATCAGGTGGACAGCAAGGACAAGCTCACATGAGCTAGGAGGAGCAGGGCTGATCAAGGCCAAGCACATGAATCAGGGGAAACAAGAACAGCACCAGGAGGTGAAGGACTGGATCAGACCAGCAACACCACCAGAACATCAAGCCACCACAATCATCAACTTTTGTGGTGAGTATCATAAACATCCACATGATCTGTTCATCTTATCCAAATAGAAAATATGTGTTGTTTCATAAAACAACCTCTCAGTGATCACCCAAGTGGGGTGAACCTATCCTAGAGGTTTCAAATATAAAGGTCAGAACCAAACTCTACCAAACACACCAAAATCTCACACTAGCCTCATAGATTTGGTGATACCAAAGGCAACCTATACGTTTCATTATTTGTTCTTATAAATCTAGGCACGTCTACAAGAAAGAGTAGCACCTCAGATCTCATAAGCTACAAACAAATCAACTAAACCAACTAGGATCCAAGATCCAATAAGAAACTATGATGCCTTAGAAGATTTTGAAAGAGATAGCAATATAGGAATTTAGTTTCCTAGAGCCTTAGACCAACATCATAGGCATAAACATTAAGTGGAGCTTTCAACTTATTATTAAGCATCCATCAAGTCTCAAGTACTGACCCTAAGTAAGGCAAGCAGCAAGATCAACTTGTGTGCCATTCTAAGATGGTTTCACAAGAAATGATCCTACAGCTAAGCCAACCAGATATTCTAGCTTTCATGAATAAACCTGCAGGCCAATATTTATCATTTCCCTGAGACTATACTCAGAGATCATTTAATATATCCATTTATCTCCAAAGAATCATTAGAATCTAATAATAATTAAGTCTAGTCTATGGATAAACATACAAGAAAAAACTCACTGATGCAGTGAATCATCACTGACAGTGTTATTATCAGTATCAAGATACTGATAGAAGATGAATACACTAAGCAACCATATTACCAATCTGAGGCAACACTATGAACTAATAGCATCAGATCAACATATCATCAGCTCAACATAGCCTCAGATCAACAACAACATCACATAATCAAAGGATGACGACAAGCACTAAGGTGCGGAGAAAACAATCTTCACTGAGCATTACTACTAGATCATAACATCATTTTACAAGCACGCATGGATGAACCCTAAAACCAGAGATGAACCCTAGAACCAGTACAAACCCTAGTGTAGGGTAAACCACTAGTTACACACTAAGACACTCGAAGTAAACAAATGCATGGGAGATCATAGAGAACTCAACTCACCAGTGGTCCTCGCTGAAGAATTGAAGATGAAGCAGAGGTGTTGGGGATATGCTATATTGGTATCCTCATAACATATCCTCTATCCGGATAACCCAGGTGGACCATAGTTGGTAGCATGGCCCATGGCCTGCTGGGCGGCCCAGTTAGATGGATCCAGAAGGGAGGCCCATGCCAGATAAAGGAAGGCTATGGAGGAGTCACCGACGTACCCGCCTTGGAGTGCAAGACACGCTAGACTAGTTGTAAGCAATGTAGGACTCTGTAACCTGTACGGCTAGGACTTTTCCCTATAACCCTAGGACCTGGCGACTATATAAGTGGGGCCTACGGGAGCCTTTAGGGCACGATAACTTAGACTTTCTAGTCACCTCGCACAGCGAACCAATCCCTGTAACTCGGCGTATTGCCCTTATAGTGATTTATAGCAGGAGTAGGATTCCGCCACCGTTGTGGGATCTGAACCTGGGTAAGCTGTGTTACCTCGTACCCGTAAACCGTCCTCCTTCCCCCACGTCTCTAAACACGCACTGTGAGGACCCCTCCATGGCGTACTCATCGACAATACCACGACAGTTGGCGCCCACTGTGGGGCAAGAGGCGCTTCAGGCTCTTCAGCGGGCGAGGACCAATATCTTAGCAGGAATCAACAAAACCATAGCCATCGGTCGTGTTCTCTTCTCCGGCAACATTCCGATCGCCCCTCCCGACGAGTTTTGGATCCCGGTGAAGACGAACCCTACGCGGTGCTCGATCATCCCCATCGGATACATCCACCTCTTCATCGGCGAAACCGACTTGGGCACTAGTTCCCTGGGAGTCAGAGGAGCATCAAGAACCGCACGGACCGCCTATGGGCAGGATACGTTCACGGAAGGATCGATGTCGGATCTCTCCTCGGAGTTTTCCGGCAAAGATCGGAAAAATTCAAGGCCCACCCAAACCGCCCCTGTACATGATATAACGGTGGAAGATCATTGCAAGTCTGCCGGCTTCGTTCGTGCGTCTGGAAAACAGAGATCCAAGTTCGTCGGCGTGGTTACCATCTTTGATCTGGCGCGTTGCGTTCAGAGAGAGGGTGAAACCCCCCGCGATTACCTTGCCAGGTGGCTCCGTATACGATCCGATCTGGCGCATTACCCCAATGATGATGCCATGTATCACTTTGTGGAAGGACTGGACCAAGGTACGCTTCTCCGACATTCTCTAAGGTGGCAGCAGGCTGCGGGACGTCTCACCTTCGAAGCATGGTGAACACCGTCAACAACTATGCGGAGGTCGAGGAGGCAGCTCAGACAGCCATTGCGCTCATTGACGGAGCCCCGCCAATTCAACCACCGCCACCACCGCCTCCCGCCGCCATCGCCGCAGCTGCGACACCGCCTCCACCCCCATCATCGAGGAAGCCCCGGCACCCTCTGACTCTGTGATTGACGCACTATACGCAACCTTCAGTGCAGATTTGGAGGAGATATATTTCAGCCCGGAGGAGCTAGACTCTGCCATGCAGGAGATGGAGGAGGAGTACACGCGCGACGAGCAGGCCAACAACACCGTCACTCCCCGAGGAGTGTTCGTCACCATTGGGACGGCGATGGATGAAGATCAACCCAGAAGAGCTCCGCCTACAGCGCTGGACAAGGGGAAGGGTGTAACAACCCATGTTTGTAATATATTTACTCAGTACTTAAGCATGGCATGCATATATATAAATCATCTAAGTAATGCATGAGTTTAAGTGTGTTGAATAAAAATGCAAACCCTAAACCTTCCCTCTCTTTGAAACTTTATTCAAATGGTCTTTGAATTTTTGGAAAAAAATCACAAAATGTTTGGAGCCCAATTGATTATAAGGGCCCCACAATAGTTTATATGTTTTATGAAAACTCCTAGTAATTTGAAAAGATTTAAAACAGTAAGTGAATTTGAAATTACAAACATAAATCAAAATCAGAAAAAGGAAAAGTTTCTGTTAAAAAAAATAGAGCAACAGCAACCAGGCCGCAGCCCAGCAACCTCCTCCCCTCTCTCCCTTCCCCGCAGCCTAGTACCCGGCCCACGCCAGCCCGCTAGCAGCCCGGTACCGCTTCGCCCACTCCCGTGTCGTCTTCCCCGCTGACGGCAGGCAGCTCGCTGTCGCCACGCTTGGCCGCCTAAGTCTGCGATGCGTTGCGATCTTGATGCTCGCAAGGATAAGAACCGCCGGCGCCGTGCTCTGCTTCCCCTGGACCTCACTTTCCCCTCTCTCTCCCCTCTGCACAGCGACAGCCCGAACCCTAGCCGCCATGGCTGCCGGCTAGCCGCTGTTGCCGGCCTCCCCGAGCCCATCCGACACCGCCACGAGCTTCGCCTCGCTCCGCTTCATCCTCCTGCAGAAGCAATTGACAAGGGGCGCCGGGATTCGTCGCCATCGACCGTTTCCTCCCCGACTCCGACATGCTCAGTCACACGGCTCGCCGTCGCTCCGGTCACCGACTCGCCTCGCCGTCGACATCAATCGTCTTGGGGTGAGCTCCTGGTGCTCAAGGCACCCTCCTTTCCCCCTCCAGCCCTCTGTGTCGCGCCCGCACCATAGAGCAGAGAACACCGCCGCCTCTCGTCGTCGTTGATCAAGCTCCGGTGACCCTAGACCAGCGGCGCCGCCACCCATATGTTCGCCTTTCGCAGCTGATTCGAACGCCCCCCTCGCTTGTCCAGGCGCACTCTGGATCGCCGTCGGCGACCACCGTCTGGCGGCTCCGCCGCGCGTGACGTGGCGCTGATGCCAGGATTGTGTGGCTTGCTTGCGTGGCCAAGCCCCACCAGTCAGCCCCTCCGGCTAGGTCCAACCCCGGTGAGAAACGCCCTGAGCCCTTTTCGCGTGTGTAGCTGCTGAGGTGGCCACGGGCCCACCTGTCTGTGTCTGTGGCTAGCCCAGCCTAGGTGTAAAAAGGATTTCCAGATTTATTTAATTTAAGAAAAAGTTTAAGAATTTCAGAAATTGTTTGAATATTGTAAATTCAATAACTTTTAATCTGTAATTCAGAAAAATACAAATAATATATCAAAATGTTCAGAAAAATGAGTTCTACCTTTTAAGCTATAATCATGCATTGCTACTCAACTTTAATGACAATTTTAGTTAGAGAACTAAATCAACCCCTCTCATGTGTTTCCGGAGTTTTCCGTCGGAACCCCGTTTAAATTGCTGAGCATGTTTCAGGGTTTCGTTTCAATGCAATTCAACTTGTCATATCATCATCCTTGTTTGAGCATTGCATCTATGCCATGTCTTGATTGTCGCCTTTGTTTCCGGTATTTGGTTCTTCGCGATAGGATCTGAACCCGAAGCTGAAGTCAACAACACTGAAGATCAGTACCTGTCTACTGACGGACAAGGCAAGCGTAGCCTCTCATTCTGAACCTATGTTTAAAAAAATATATTACTTTCTCGCTATGATGCACACGATTCCAATGTGGTATTTTGTTAGTAGCTAGTGTTACCTATCTGCTGCATTGTTTTCCTTTTGTAGCCTTATACTCCTGATCCACTACTCCTAGCATACCTAGGTCTGGCATCTGAGCGTTGCTAGAGCCTCTGAGGTCGACAGCTTAGCCATGCATAGTATTTAAGTTTGATCTATCCGATCGATGAATCAGAGGTGTCGGAGAAGCTAGAAAAATAGGAGGTGGTGATATCATCGAAGGAGTTAACTAATCATGCTAGGCTTGTATGGGAGGCCACGTTGGGTGTGGTTTTTGTAGTCCCATGCTCGCCACCATTAGGACCCGAGTTCTTGCCTCTTGAACCAAGACGAGCGTACAACCACACGGGGCCTCGAAAACCCCACGAGCAACTAACTTGCCTAGTAGATTCCATGAGTCACATAGTTAGGGATTTCCATCTGGCATACACATTGAAAACCTTTACTAAATGAGGAGGTGAAGGAGGTGCATCATAACAGGCAGGGAAGCTTAGGGACTTGACCCGTTACGGAGGAACCATCCCTAGGGCATGACTCATGGTCTCGGCGAAAGAAAGGTAAAGGTCGTGGTCAACCACCCTCTGCCGGCCTTCCAAGGAAGAGGGCTAATAATTTGGCATTAAGAGTCGGTTGGTACGTGTGGGTAAAGTTGTACACCCCTGCAGGGTATTAATCTTTTCAAAAAGCCGTGTTCACGGTTATGAAGGACTTGGGAACAGACGTGATGATCATAGAGAACTATAACCTTAATAAAACTTGTGGATCCACGTGTGCTTCAGGATGCTTCCTATGGGTCAAGGGGGTGATCCTAGATAGGAGGTTCTGATGAAGCTGGTGGTTACCAAGATGTGATGAACAAGATGAAGAAGTCGCTACCTTATCCCTTTTCAAAGATTCTATGTAGACGAGCCTCTTCTCTCTCTTGTTTACAATTAAAGATTGCTTTCCGCAAAAGAAAATCCAGAGAAAGCCTTTCTAGCCAGAGCATATAGATACTAGGTTATCTAAGTCTTGCAGAGTACATTCTTGTACTCAGCCTTGCGCCATTGTTGTTTTTCTACAGAAGATCTGATTGCAACTGAAGGTGGCTTGTACATTGACATCGACGGGTAGTTGGGGGTCCCAAGTAGCAGCCTAAGGACTATGGGATGGACGTCGCTTTTGTTTATGGCCTCTTAGCCCTTTTGCTAAGTTGCTGTGTAGAACAACATAATTTTCTTTCGCTGTGTGATGTAATGTTGGGTCTTTGACCTCTAGTTTGTAATAACTCTAATATCTTACGCTGCTAAGAGTTTAAACTTATGCTGTTGAATCCCTGTGTTCTGTAATGTTACTGAATCATATTGTGATCTTCCGTGTTTAGGAGTTTAACTTATCTTAGATGGTGATCTGAGATTAGTTTAACCCTAACCCCGGGGGGTGCTACGGGTTTTGGTATCAGAGCAAGACTGCCTGTAGGAAACCCTTTTATTGGTCGATGTTGAGTCTAGAAGTTGACAAAACTATTTGAAGGTTAAAAACTATTTGCAGAAACTCTGACTAGGATTCTTTTTACTCCTTCTCTGGTGTGTTTCCGATGCTGGAGTTTCTATTACCTTATTTGGTTTGAAAAGGTTTTCATTCCTTACCTTGTATCTCAAAACTTTTAGGATCGTGGTTTGGGGGTTGTTCTTCTAAAAAGTACTCCGTACTTGGTTGCTATTCTCAGAGTTCCAAGATATCTCAGTTTTGCTTGGTATGTAACATCTTAGCATTCCATTGTCATGGTTTGTAAGTCAGCTGGTTAGTGTATACTCTAGTATGCTTTGGTACTACCATGCTTGATAAGATGATACCTATATATCAAGTACTCTTTGTTCATCTTTCCGTCTTGTTCCTTTGGATCCCTTGCCTAACCTTCCTCTTGTTCTTTCAGGATGGGTGACACTTCTCGTGCCCGTACCCGTGCTCATGCACGAGGTGCCGCAAGTGAGGGTGAATCTTCCAACCTTCCTCCACCACCGTCCATGGTTCAACTCATGGCCATGTACGAAACCAACCGTGCTGACAACATGAGGATCCTTGAAAGGATTGAGCGCAACACTGCTCAATGCCAGAACAATCAAGTTGGAATCAAGGACTTCACACGTCTCACTCTGCTAGTTTTCAGTTATTCAACTGAGCCACTTGATGCGGATTACTGGCTTCGCACCATGGAGCGCAAACTTTAGGTTGGTCATGTTGCTCAAGCTGATTGGGTGACTTTTGCTTCCTATCATCTGGAGGGAGAAACCAACTCCTGGTGGGAAAATTTCTTGGCTATGCAAGAAGCTCAACATGTTGTTACATGGGAAGAGTTCGCTGAAGCCTTCCGAGCTTATCATATTCCGAAGGGTCTGATGGATCAAAAGAGGGAGGAGTTCCTCAAGCTTAAGCAGGGCACTGGTTCTGTGTGTGATTACCGACGCAACTTCAACTGTCTAGCCTGCTATGCTACTGAAGAGGTCTCTACTTATGTTAAGAAGCAAGCTCTGTTCCACAAGGGACTTGATCCTGAGGTTCATCGTGATATCCACCTCATGGACTTTTTAAATTTCCAAGGTCTTGTTAACAAGGCTATGCAGGCCGAGAGTGGAAAAGTGGAGTATGAAGAAACCCGTAAGCGTCCTCAGGAAGTGTATATCAAGACTGGATCTGGAAATAAGAAGCGTCGTGTTTTCGTGCCTTATAGTGCTATGCCATGTGCTCCTTATACTCCAAGATCTTCTGGATATGCTCCTCGTCCGAATGCTAACTCAAGCACTGCTGGTGGATCAAACTACTCCACTGCTGGCAATGCATCAGGTTTTATATGCTTCAATTGTCACCAGCCTGGTCACTATGCAAAGGAGTGTCCTCAAAACAATGCCACTGAGAAGGCACAACCAGCAAAGAAGAATGATAAGTATCCAGGTGCTGGAAAAGGTCGCCTGAACCATATCTCTGCTGAGGAGGCTCAGGAAGATCCAAGCGTCATAATGGGTACGCTTCGTATCAATCAAATCCCAGCTAAAGTTTTGTTTGATTCTGGAGCATCGCATTCATTCCTGTCACAAGCTTTTGCTCAAATGCATGGGATAAGTTTTGAGGGGTTATCTGTTCCTTTGCTACTTCAGTCTCCTGGTTCTAGGTGGTGTTCCACCATGGTTATTCATGGGAATCTAATTGAAGTTGCATTTCAACTTTTCCCCACCTCCCTTATCACCCTCAAGTCAACTGACATTGACATCATTTTGGGCATGGATTGGTTGACCCGTTATCAAGCCATTCTCGATTGTACAACCAAGTCCGTGACTCTGACTAGTCCTGCAGGAATAACAGTCAAGTATTGGACCGTAGGGTCACTATCTCCTTCAGCTGTTTCTATTCCTGAAGCAGAGTTATATGCTCTTGAAGTTTTACCTTCGATAGAGATCCAAGATGTTTCCGTGGTCTGTGAGTTTCCGGATGTCTTTCATGAGGAGTAGCCTGGCATGCCACCTGATCGAAGTGTGGAGTTTGTCATAGAGTTAGTTCCTGGAACTGCTCCTGTCTCTAAAAGACCTTATCGTATGCCTCCTCGTGAGCTTGTGGAGTTGAAGAAGAAATTAGAGGAGTTAGAAGGAAGATGATACATTCAGCCCAGCACATCTTCTTGGGGATGTCCTACCATCTTTGTCAAGAAGCGGGATACCAATATACCGCGTCTGGTTGTGGATTATTGCCCACTCAATGCTGTTACTATCAAGAACAAGTATCCTCTCCCTAGGATCAACGATCTATTTGATCAGTTAAGTGGTGCCAATGTCTTTTCCAAAATGGATTTAAGGTCAGGGTATCACCAGATAAAGATCCGTAAGGAAGATATTCCAAAGACTGCTTTCACCACTCGTTATGGTCTTTACGAGTATACAGTCATGTCCTTTGGTCTTACCAACGCTCCAGCCACTTTCATGCGACTTATGAACTCTGTCTTCATGGAGTATCTTGACAAGTTCATCATGGTCTACATCGATGATATTCTGGTATATTCTAAGACTGAAGAAGAGCACGCCGAACATCTTCGTTTGGTGTTAACCAAACTCCGAGAACATCGTCTCTACGCCAAGTTTTCCAAATGTGAGTTCTCGTTACAAGAGCTCATATTCCTTGGTCACGTTGTTTCCGCCAAAGGGGTTGCTGTTATCCCCGATAAGGTTCAAACTATCCTCGACTGGGAGTCTCCTAAATCCGTCAAGGATGTCAGAAGCTTTCTCGGGATGGCTAGTTATTACCGTCGATTCATCGAGAACTTCTCCAGGATTGCAAAGCCAATGACTGATCTTATTAAGAAGGAGAAGAAGTTTGAATGGTCTGATAAGGCTGAAGAAAGCTTCCAGTTGTTGAAAACCAAGTTAACCACCGCTCCGGTGTTAGTTCTCCCAGACACCAGCAAAGACTTCGTTGTCTTTTGCGATGCTTCCCACCAAGGTCTCGGATGTGTGTTGATGCAAGATGGACATGTGGTGGCTTATGCCTCCCGTCAGCTAAAACCACATGAGAACAACTACCCAACTCATGATCTTGAGCTCGCAGCTGTTGTTCATGCTCTTAAGCAATGGCGACATTACCTTCTCGATAGTCGTTGCGAGTTATACTCGGATCATCAGAGTCTGAAGTACCTTTTCACACAACCTGATCTGAATCTCAGGCAAAGAAGATGGTTGGAACTCATCAAGGACTATGATTTGGGTCTCAACTATCAACCTGGCAAAGCCAATGTCGTTCTGATCTACCGAGTCAGAATCTTATTGCAACACCCTGCTGATCAAACAAGCACAACCTTCTCTTCATAAGGAATTCGCTCGATTGAATCTTGAAGTAGTTCCTCATGGATTCCTTTCTACCCTTGAAGTGAAGTCTTCTATACAGGACGACATCAAGCTTGCTCAGAAACATGACTCTGAAATTGCTGAGATCAAAGGGAACATTGCTAGCGGAGTTGCTAAGTGTTTCTCTGTTGATAATCAAGGTATTGTTTACTTTGGTAACCGCCTAGTAGTGCCGAAGAGAACAAAATTGAGGGATCTAATTCTTACCGAAGCTCATGAATCACGTCTTTCTATTCACCCTGGAGGTACCAAGATGTATCGGGATCTTCGTCAAAGATTCAGGTGGTCTGGTATAAAGAAGGATATCGCTCGTTTCGTTGCTGAATGTGACGTTTGCCATCGCGTAAAAGCTGAGCACCAAAGAACCGCTGGTCTTCTGCAACCACATAAGATCCCGGAGTGGAAATGGGACAAAGTTGGTATGGATTTCATCACTGGTCTTCCTAAGACTCAGAAAGGAAATGATGCCATCTGGGTAATAGTTGACTATCTGTCCAAGGTCGCTCACTTTCTTCCCGTCAGATAAAGCATTCGAGCAAGTGAACTGGCTGATCTTTATATCTCTCGGATTATTGTTCTTCATGGTATTCCTAAGAAGGTAACATCTGATCGTGGAAGTCTGTTCACCTCCAAGTTCTGGGAAAGTTTCCAAACTGCTATGGGAACCCGCCTCTCCTTCAGCACAGCCTATCATCCTAGTACCGGTGGTCAGACCGAAAGAGTGAATCAAATCCTTGAAGACATGATGAGAGCGTGTGCCATATCTTTTGGCAAGAACTGGGAGAAATGCCTACCTTTTGCTGAATTCTCCTACAACAACAATTTTCAGTCCAGTATTGGTATGGCACCATCCCAGTTTCTATATGGAAGAACCTATCGTACTCCTTTGAACTGGTCAGAAACCAGCAAAAGAAAGTTCTTTGGTCCGGATATGATCCAGGAAGCAGAAGATCAAGTTCGTATCATTCGAGATTGTTTGAAAACTGCTTAGTCTCGCCAGAAAATCTATCATGATCGTCACCATCAACATATTGAATATGAAGTTGGTGATCAATCTTATCTCTGGGTCACTCCTTTGAAGGGTGTCCATCGTTTCGGTATCAAAGGCAAAATAGATCCTCGCTATGTTGGTCCTTTTCGTGTTCTATCCAAACAAGGTAACCTGGCATACAAATTGGAGCTGCCTGCAAACTTTCCTGAGGTGCATGATGTCTTTCATGTGTCTCAACTCAAGCGTTGTTTCAAAGATCCTGTCCGTGGTGTTGATCACCAAACCCTTGATCTCTAGAAAGATCTGACTTATCGTGAGTATCCTATCCGCATCCTTGATGAAACCGAGCGCAAAACTCGTCGTCAAAACATCAAGTTCCTGAAAGTTCAGTGGTCTCATCACTCTGAGGATGAAGCAACCTGGTAACGAGAAGATCGTCTTAGATCTGAGTACCCTGCCTTCTTTTCTAAAACTTAGGAATCTCGGGTCGAGATTCTTGTAAGTGGGATAGAGCTGTAACAGCCCATGTTTGTAATATATTTACTCAGTACTTAAGCATGGCATGCATATATTTAAATCATCTAAGTAATGCATGAGTTTAAGCGTGTTGAATAAAAATGCAAACCCTAAACCTTCCCTCTCTTTGAAACTTTATTCAAATGGTGTTTGAATTTTTGGAAAAAAATACAAAATGTTTGGAGCCCAATTGATCATAAGGGCCCCACAATAGCTATATGTTTTATGAAAACTCCTGGTAATTTGAAAAGATTTAAAATAGTAAGTGAATTTGAAATTACACACATAAATCAAAATCAGAAAAAGGAAAAGTTTCTGTTAAAAAAAATAGAGCAACAGCAACCAGGCCATAGCCCAGCAACCTCCTCCCCTCTCTCCCTTCCCCGCAGCCCAATACCCGGCCCACTCTAGCCCGCTAGCGACTTCTTGCCGCCGCCTTCCTGTCGTCTTCCCGCTGATGGCGGTGCATTTCTGTCGCCCTTGCCACCCGATGCCGCCTCATCGTTGCGATGCGCACCGCCGACGCTCGCAAGGATAAGAACCGCCAGCGCCGTGCTCTGCTTCCCCTGGACCTCACTTTCCCCTCTCTCTCCCCCTCTGCACAGCGACAACCCAAACCCTAGCCACCATGGCCGCTGGCTAGCCGCCGTTGCCGGCCTCCCCGAGCCCATCCGACACCGCCACGAGCTTCGCCTCGCTCCGCTTCGTCCTCCTGCAGAAGGAATCAACAAGGGGCACTGGGATTCGTCGCCATCGACCGTTTCCTCCCCGACTCCGACGTGCTCAGTCACAGCTGGCCGCCGCCTCACCACCGCCTCACAACATCAATCGCCTTGTGGTGAGCTCCTGGTGCTCAAGGCACCCTCCTTTCCCCCTCTAGCCCTCTGTGTCACGCCCGCGTCATAGAGCAGAGAACACCGCCGCCGCTCGTCGTCGTTGACCAAGCTCCGGTGACCCTAGACCAGCGGTGCCGCCACCCATGTGTTCGCCTTTCCTAGCTGATTCGAACGCCCCCTCTCGCTTGTCCAGGCGCGCTCTGGATCGCCGCTGGTGACCACCATCAAGCGGCTCTGCCGCGCGTGACATGGCGCTGACGCCAGGCTTGCGTGGCCAGGCCCCACAAGTCAGCCCCTCCGGCTAGGTCCAGCCCCGGTGAGAAACGCCCTGAGCCCTTTTCGCGTGTGTAGCTGCTGAGGTGGCCACAGGCCCACCTGTCTGTGTCTGTGGCTAGCCCAGCCTGGGTGTAAAAAGGATTTCGAGATTTATTTAATTTAAGAAAAAGTTTAAGAATTTCAAAAATTGTTTAAATATTGTAAATTCAATAACTTTTAATCTGTAATTCTGAAAAATACAAATAATATATCAAAATGTTCAGAAAAATGAGTTCTACCTTTTTAAGCTATAATCATGCATTGCTACTCAACTTTAATGATAAGTTTAGTTAGAGAACTAAATCAACCCCTCTCATGTGTTTCCGGAGTTTTCTGAATTAGGGTTTTCAACCCTCGGAACTCTATTTAAATTGCCAAGCATGTTTCAGGGTTTCGTTTCAATGCAATTCAACTTGTCATATCATCATCCTTGTTTGAGCATTACATCGATGCCATGTCTTGATTGTCTCCTTTGTTTCCGGTATTTGGTTCTTCACGATAGGATCCGAACCCGAAGCTGAAGTCAACAACACCGAAGTTCAGTACCTGTCTACTGACGGACAAGGCAAGCGTAGCCTCTCATTCTGAACCTATGTTTTAAAAAGTATATTACTTTCTCGCTATGATGCACACGATTCCAATGTGGTCTTTTGTCAGTAGCTAGTGTTACCTATTTGCTTCACTGTTTTCCTTTTGTAGCCTTATACTCCTGATCCACTGCTCCTAGCATACCTAGGTCTGGCATCTGAGCGTTTAGAGCCTCTGAGGTCGACAGCTTAGCCATGCATAGTATTTAAGTCTGATCTATCCGATCGATGAATCAGAGGTGTCGGAGAATCTAGAAAAATAGGAGGTGGTGATATCATCGAAGGAGTAAACTAATCATGCTAAGGCTTGTATGGGAGGCCACGTTGGGTGTGGTTTTTGTAGACCCATGATCGCCACCATTAGGACCCGAGTTCTTGCCTCTTGAACCAAGACGAGCGTACAACCACACGGGGCCTAGAAAACCCCACGAGCAACTAACTTGCCTAGTAGATTCCATGAGTCACATAGTTCGGGCTTTCCATCTGGCATACGCATTGAAAACCTTTACTAAATGAGGAGGTGAAGGAGGTGCATCATAACAGGTAGGAAAGCGTGGACCAGGTTGCTTGGGGTCGATGGAGCCCCTGGTGAACCAACCTCGCCTCACATCTTTAGGGACCGGCTTCGGGACTTGACCCGTTTCAACAGAACCATCCCTAGGGCGTGACTCATGGTCTCGGCGAAAGCAAGGTAAAGTTCGTGGTCAACCACCCTCTGCTGGCCTTCCAAGGAAGAGGGCTAATAATTTGGCATTAAGAGTCGGTTGGTACGTGTGGGTAAAGTTGTACACCCCTGCAGGGTATTAATCTTTGCGAAAAGCTGTGTTCACGGTTATGAATGACTTGGGAACGGACGTGATGATCATAGAGAACTATAACCTTAATAAAACTTGTTGATCCACGTGTGCTTCAGGATGCTTCCTCTGGGTCGAGGGGGTGATCCTAGATAGGAGGTTCTGATGAAGCTGCTGGTTACCAAGATGTGATGAATAAGATGAAGAAGTCGCTACCTTATCCCTTTTCAAAGATTCTAAGTAGATGAGCCTATTCTCTCTCTTGTTTACAAATAAAGATTGCTTTCCGCAAAAGAAAATCCAAAGAAAGCCTTTCTAGCCAGAGCATATAGATACTAGGTTATCTAATTCTTGCGGAGTACATTCTCGTACTCAGCCTTGCACCATTGTTGTTTTTCTACAGAAGATCTGATTGCAACTGAAGGTGGCTTCTACGTTAACATCGACGGGTAGTTGGGGGTCCCAGGTAGCATCCTGAGGACTATGGGATGGACGTCGCTTTTGTTTATGGCCTCTTAGGCCTTTTGCTAAGTTGTTGTGTAGAACAACATAATTTGATTTCGCTATGTGATGTAATGTTGGGTCTTTGACCTCTGATTTGTAATAACTCTAATATCTTACTCTGTTAAGAGTTTAAACTTGTGCTGTTGAATCTCTGTGTTCTGTAATGTTACCGAATCATACTGTGATCTTCCGTGTTTAGGAGTTTAACTTATCTTAGATGGTTATCTGAGATTAGTTTAACCCTAACCCCGGGGGGTGCTACAAAGGGACCACCTGTTGCTGCCGACAATGATCGCGCAAAGGACATGCCCCTCCGCCTAACCCAGTGCAACAGCCACATGAATTCGGCACCGGACCGAGAAACAACAACACCGCAAACCCGCCGCCTACAGCATCTACGTCTGCTGCTACCGAAGTTACTCCAGCTGATAGAGTGATGTACGACAACCTCCTTGTCGAGCCTATGACCGTGGCTGATATTCGCAATGTAGTCCAGCTTGACGAGAAGCGCCAACAGCTGCTGGAGGAAGCGCAGGCCATTGCGGAGCAAGGCGCAAAGCTAGATCGAGATCTGGCCAACGCGTAGAAATCAATAGAGAAAGCTAGAGCAATGGAGGACGAGTATAAGACTCTGCTGCAGCAGCAGAAGGCCAAGAAAGCTCCAGCTCGCATCATCAATGATCCTGATGTGCGGTGAAACCTAGGATGGGCTCCCCCGAAGCCAGCACAAGCCAAGCCATACATTGACAGTGAAGGCAGGCAGGTGATGCCCACTCCTCTCCTCAACCTCGCCGTCGCCAAGACCCTTCTGGAGCAGGATAGATCACCCGAAGCGGTAGACCAGGTCTATGACCTAGTGGCCAAGGCGGTGAAATAGCAGGAAAAGGCCACCTCTCAGAGGCTTGAGTCTGACCCAGCGTTTTGCCTGTCTAGCCAGCACAAACCGCAAAGGGACAGATCTCCTCTTGATGTCGGGTCTCAGATGGGTTCGTCAGAACAAAGACGGAGGGATCCACGCAACAGGAAGTATGCTATCCCCATATCCTCCGACCACGGAGGTAAGGCCCAACCTCGTCACCCATCGCCACTGCCCCGCTCACCCCGACATTGCAAAGACACCAAGGCTGACTGTCGTATGGATATGCCTCTGCCAAGGAAGAGCGGCATCGTCATCCGCGACAACACGGAGCAGACTCGTCATGACAGAGAGCGCAACCAAGGACACAAGAGCAGGTCGCGCCATGACCCTCCGCGTCTGACAAGCAATCACGACAAGTGTGAGGCGTCACAGGAGGGCAACATCAAGAAAGCTAACCCACCACCACCCCCGTCTCCGTCCCCACCTAGCAGCCACCATGGCGGAGGGGGCCCGCGTAGTTCACGCAGCCCATCCCCTGATGGCAAGAAGAGAAAAGAAGCCCGGAGCCATACGATGCACGTTCGCGTCTGGACAAGATCCATGAGGCCCGGGAAGGACCATACCTGGGACCACGTTGCTTTGGACCTATAATACGGTCCGCAACTTACCCCAAAGGTTTCCGGTTTGACAAGACCATCAAGCCCTATGATGGCACCGCCAAGCCAGCTACATGGTTGTAGGACTACGGTAACGCGATGGAGATCGCCACGGGTAACCCCAACGTTGCCGTCAAGTACCTCCCATTGATGTTCGCGGGCACGAACCGTCAATGGATTGATGACTTGCCGAAAAGATCCATCTGCAATTGGTTGGACATGCAAGAAGCATTCACCAAGAACTTCGAGGGTACGTACAAATGTCCCTGCACTATTGGCGATCTACATCGGTGCGTGCAAGAGAAAGATGAGACACCTCACGCCTACCTCTCCTGCTGGCTGGATATGAAGAATTCCTGCACAGGAGTGCACGATCAGACCGCCATGGCCGCCTTCATCGATGGGTTGGAAAGGGGCACGTTGCTCCGACATAAACTAAAGCGCTTGCAGGACATTCACCGGCTAGACTTGAACTAGATGATTCAGTTGGCCAATGAGTTCGCAGCTGCCGTCGATGATGCTCGCGGCTCTCTGCCGGCAACGTCCGTTCCAACTCAAGCTCGGAGGAACAACAACACAAAGCAGAAGACCCTTCCTGAAGAAAAGCAAACCCTCGACATGGTCGCTATGACTTTTGCAGGATGAGGTGATGGTGGACAGCGTGGCCGAGGATGGGGAGCTGGCCGTGGGCAGCAGCGAGGAAGTGAAACTACCTCGGCAGTGCTCCGTGTTCCCCAAACCTACGAGGAGTACCGTGATATGTCGTGCCTCATACACCTCGATGCCAACGGCAAGGCCACCCACACCAATCGCCACTGCAAGTTTGTTAACGACCTCAAGGAGGACCCAGAGTCCGGCTATAAGCAAAGTCGGAAGAACAAACCGTGAGTAAAGGTCAAAGGGAAGAAGAAGGAGGAGGAGTCCAAGGATTCAAGTGACATGGACGAGGATGTTGACCCCAAGCACGCCGCCAAGAGCGACGGCAAGGGAAAGAACCCCTTCGAGAAGAAGGCGGCAGTTTTCCACACTTTCCTTGGCACCCCACCGTTCGACAACAAACGACCTCCATGAGGAAGGATCACCCAGACCTCATCCCTACGGAGAACCAATACGCCATGGTCATCAACCCACTGATTGACGCCAGTGAGTTCACCAAATGTATGGTGGATAGTGGAAGCAGCATCAACATCATGTACCTGGATACACTATAGATGATGAACTTGACAGAGGCAAACCTAAGGCGGACCAACACCATCTTCCATGGCGTAGTTCCTGGTCGGGAGGCTCAGTCCCTTGGGTGCATCACACTTCAGGTCGCTTTCGGTGATGTTAATAATTACCGCCAAGAACGCATGACCTTTGAGGTGGTCCCCTTCAAGAGCGTGTACCACGTCATATTCGGCCATGACATATTCCACACCTTCATGGCCAAGCCATGCTTCGTCTACAACAAATTCAAGATACCCGGACCAAACGGTGTCATCACCGTATCCGGAAGCTTTACCAAAGCAAGGGACTGCGAGATTGGAGAAGCAGCCTATGCAGAAGCTGTCCTCTACAGCGATGAATTCAAGGAGATCTAGAGCAAGGTCGATGCCTCGGAGATGCCCGCGTCGAAGAAACAGATTTCTGACTCCGCCCCAGCATTCAAGGCCGCCATCGAGACCAAGCCGGTGGAACTTGTGGTAGGCGATGCCTCTAAGACCACCGCCATTGGGAAGAACCTAGATCCCAAATAGGAAAGCGCGCTCATCAAGTTGCTCCATGAGAATAGGGACATGTTTGCCTGGCAACCTGCCGACATGAAAGGTGTACCTAGGGAACTTGCCGAGCACAACTTGAATATTGATCCAAAATGTAAACCAGTGAAACAACCTCTACGACGCTTTGGAGATGAGAAGAGACGCGCCATAGGCAAACAGATAGCTAGGTTACTTAAGGCTAGTTTTATCCGAGAAGTCCTTGACACCCAATGGGTGGCCAATCCTGTACTTGTCCCCAAAAAGGGAACCAAAGAATTAAGAATGTGCGTTGATTACAACGGCTTGAACAAAGCATGTCCCAAAGATCCGTTTGCTTTGCCTCGCATTGACCAAGTCATTGACTCGATGGCTGGCTCAGATCTTTTGTGTTTTCTTGATGCATACTCAGCATACCACCAGATAAAGATGAGGAACTCGGACCAATTGGCCACTTTGTTCACTACACCCTACATCATGTTTTGCTATGTCACGATGCCCTATGGGCTAAAAAATGCAGGTGCTACCTACCAGCGAACAATGCAACGTTGCCTACACGATCAAATTGGTCGGAACGTTCACGCCTATGTGGAAGATATATCCGTGATGTCCAAAAAGTCAAACGACTTAATCTCCGACTTAAAAGAAACCTTTGATAATCTTTGGAAATACAACATGATGCTTAACCCTAAGAAGTGCATCTTCGGGGTTCCAGCCGACAAATTGTTGGGCTTTATCGTTTCCCAGCGTGGAATCAAGGTCAAACAAGAGAAAATCAAGGCCAACTTAAACATAAACCGTCTGACATGCCTAAAGGACATACAACGACTAACAGGTTGTGTTGCAGCAGTTAGTCGGTTCGTCAGCTGACTTGGAGAGAAGTCTCCGCCGCTATACAAGTTACTAAAGAAGGCGAAAAAATTCACGTGGATGGACGAAGCAGACACAGCATTGAAGTAGCTCAAGGAGATTCTTTCCTCAGCGCCTATCCTTGCAGCACCCGAGCCTGGAGAACCCATGTTAATCTACATGGCGGCCACCAACCGGGTAATCAGCATCGTCATAGTGGTAGAACGGAAGGAACCAGGGTATGAGTACGGAGTTCAACGACCAGTTTACTATGTAAGCGAGGTTTTGACGGAGTCCAAGCAGCGTTACCCGCACTACCAAAATATAGCTTATGGAGTATTCCTCGCTTCTCGAAAACTGAGGCACTATTTCCAGGAGCACCCCATCATTGTGGTGAGCAAGACTCCACTGTCCGACATTATCAACAACAACGATGCTACAGGAAGGTTCGCGAAGTGGGGCATTGAACTTGCCACCTTCGAGATCACCTACAAGAGACGCGATGCTATCAAGTCACAAGACTTGGCATATTTTATTGTAGATTGGACGGAGATGCCAGATGCTACCCCAATGTCAGAGCCAGAATACGGGGTGATGCACTTTGACGTATCAAAGATGCTCAACGGCTTGGTGGCTGGTGTATTGCTACAATCACCAACTGGGGAAAAGCTACACTATGTTCTACAGATCCACTTCGAGGCTACGAACAACATGGCGGAGTATGAAGCACTCATTCATGGATTACGCGTAGCCAAGGATATTGGCATCAAGCGCATAGTTTGCTATGGAGATTCCGACTTGGTTTCCCAGCAGGTGGCTGACACCTGGAACGCGCGGAACCCTATGATGGCGGCATATCGAGACGAAGTGGAAAAGATAGCCAAGAGCTTCTTGGGCGAGGAGGTCAAGTATGTACCTAGGGAGATAAACAAGGCAGCCGATCTACTGTCTAAGCTTGGATTAGGACGCAAACGAATTCCACCTGGAGTTTTCCTGGAGCATCTACGGACACCATCCATGAAGGGAGCAGACATCGACAACCCGGACAGAGTTGACTCTTTCATTCACATGGTGACAAAGGTCCCTCTGGCTTGGACAAAACCGTTCATGGAGTATCTAGAACACGGAACTTTGCCCGACGACGAGGTCGAAAGATGGCAAATAGTACGTCGAGCAAAGGGCTATACCATAATCAATGGACAACTCTACAAAAGAAGCACTACTGGTGTATACCTTAAATGTGTTTCCCAGCAAGAAGGTATTGAAATCCTATGCGAAATCCATCTCGGAGATTGCGGGCATCACGCCGGTCCTCGATCGTTGGTCACTAAAGTCCGCGAAGGCGGACGCCGACAAGCTGGTTGAGACATGCATGGGATGCCAGTACTATGCCCGGCAAACACATGTTCCTGCTGAAGAATTGCGAACAATACGAATAACGGATGTTTGTAGTCTGGGGGCTGGACATGGTTGGTCCGTTGCAGACGACACCATCTGCTAGTAGCAGTTGATAAATTCACCAAATGGATAGAAGCTAAACCCATTAGAAAGCTCGATGGGGCAACTGCCCTTAGGTTTGTCCGAGATCTAGTGGTGAGATTTGGTCTCCCACATAGCATTATCACCGACAATGGGAGCAACTTGTCACTCGGAGAAGTGGAAGCTTATTGTTGGGAGAAGGGCATCCGACTAGACCTTGCATCTGTGGCACATCCACAGTCCAATGGTCAGGTTGAGCGAGCCAATGGATTAATTCTGCGGAGAATCAAGCCACGTCTTGAGGCACCGCTGCATAGAGCAGCTGGAGACTGGGCAGAAGAATTTCCATCTGTGCTGTGGAGTTTATGAACTATACCCAACATATCCACCGGCTACACCCCTTACTTCATGGTATATGGTGCAGAATCCATCCTGCCTTCCGACATCCTTCACGATGCACCAAGAGTTGCCGCCTACGATGAAGATAACGCCAAAGAATCCAGACGCCTAGATGTGGACCTTCTCGAGGAGGAGCGCGTTTTGGCATGCCAAAGATCCGCCATCTACCAGTAGAAGCTATGCAGCTACCATAGTCGCCGCGTCTGGCATCGCTCGTTTAAAGAGGGGGATTTGGTGCTCCGACTTAAGCAGAAGAAGTCACACAAATTATCCCCGCCATGGGAAGGACCGTTCATCATAAGCAAGGCGCTACTCAATGGGTCTTACTACCTCGTTGACAATCATGAACTGAAGGATAGACCCAACGAGGATCATAAGCGTAAGCAACATGACCCGGATGATGACTACCTGGAGCTTTATCGGCCATGGAACATAGCACAGCTACGTCCTTTCTACACTTAGCGTTTTTTATCTATTGTGTACCTTTTATATGATCAATGAAATAAAACTCTCTAGTTCACTCATATTTCTGAGTCTTTTACCTCCTTTAGTGTTCATTTTTGGATCGTATAAAACCAAGCTTTGCGATTTCACTTGTGAAAATTCCGCCTACGGGCGTTAGCTTAAGTTTTCTGGTCTACACGTTCTTTGTTGTTTTTATGTGGATTATAGAGTAGTGACTTTTGGCACTTATTGTCGGCGATTTTGTGCTTAGGTTTTTGATGGTGCCATTGGGCATCATCGCCTGAGCGCGTAGTTCCGACAACGAGTCTTCCGACTCACGAAAAGTCAAGCATAAAAACCAAAGTAATGGATAAGCCAACACTTGCTTAAAAATATGTACATGCTGGAACCAGTTCTTGAGTAGCAGGAAATAACAACCATTGTTTTCCGCCTTAAGTTAACACGTAGTTTTTTCTGCATACACATTATAGAGGAAACAAATATTACATAATTGTTTTTCATTCCTCTGGCATAGGCGACTTGGACACAACATCATCAGCAGCAGGAGAGTCACTTTCCTCAAAGTCGGCAGTGTTGAGAGACTCGGAGGAGCTTTGGTTGCCACCATCAATGGTTTTCATGGGCACAAAGAGGTTAGGGTCGACCAACTCGGTGACTCTGGTGTCAAAACCCGCGAGTGATGCCAAGATAGCCTCGTGATCTATCTTTTGGCCTTCGTCGTCTATGCCGGGGATACTGGAGGTCACCGTGTCGATGTCGACATCTTCTTAGTGTGCCTTGACCATTGACAGTGCCATCCTTGCGCCGGCCCGCGTACACGAAGCTTTCGAGCTTGAGATACGCTCGGGGGCTCGGCACAGGATCTCCGAGAACTTCGCCATAGAGTCCACTTCCTTGATGTTAATCTGGAGGGGCTTGGCTATCTCCTTGGTCTGCTTGATGGCGGTGTTGATAAAGTTGCCGGCAAGGACCATGCATTCCTTCGGCGGAGGAGGCGACCGAGTTAACCCCATAGGAGCTGTAAATTTCTGACAAAGGAACGCATGAGTTCAATAACACAAAAGTTTAGAGTATCTAGCTTACAGAAGTCCCAGACGGAGAATCACTTACTAAAGATGCTAATCTCAGCCTACTGGAGAGTTTCTGCCATGGAGTCCTGTTCTTGTCGGAGGATCCTGTACGCATCCAGATGGCGCTGATTTTGATCATCAGCGGCTTTCTTTTGCTCTTTCAGGATCGTGATTCCCTCCTTCAAGCGGTTCATCTCCTTGTTGGCGGAGTCCTGAGGACTTTCATTGAGTCTTCATGCATCTTCAGCATGTCCTTTCTCTCCTGCTTAAGGATCTTGTTTTCGCTCTCCAGCTGCTGAATATGCTTGGATTGCTCAACAATATCCTTAGCCTTGGAAATGGCTTCCGCAAGTCAGAGAAATAACAGTACACAGTGAGTACTCGGAGAATGTTGGCACAAGACCAAGTCGGAATACGAAAAAGAAAGGAAAAACAGACGCTTGCTCTTGGTGATTTGTTCCTTCAAGAAGGCGGTTTTACCCTTTTTGGCTTCCAACTCCGCACGCATCTTCTGGTACTTCTCATTGGCCACGCCCCTCCGAGCATTCTCATTGTATGCAAAGGAAAAGTTTAACGCTGTTTAGTCTACTTGGAGCATCTAGCCGGATAAATATCCACCTAGAGGCTTGGGGGCTATAGTGAGAGTTTTTAACTTAGCAATATACTTGGTATTTCTTTAAGCATTTAGTCGGAACTAATTCAGTTTTCAACTAGAAGCTTGGGGGATATAGTATAAAGTTTTAACTCAGTGATATGCTTAGTTTCTCTTTAAGCACCTAGTCGGAACTAATTCAGTTACAACTCGAAGCTTGGGGGCTACAGTATTGAAGTTTATAAACACTGCGTATGCTACTCTGAAAGCATCTAGTCGGAATAATTCATTCAAACTATATGCTTGGGGGCTACAGTGAGAAGTTTTCTAGATTAGTCACTCTTAGAGCATTCAGATGCAAAGACCTATGGTTTTCCGTCTAAATCCTCTGGGGCTACAGTGGGATACTCATATGAAATGCAAAATACAAATAAAACTTACAAGTGCGATGATCTTGAGGTTTATATCACTCTTAGCAAGCTACTTGCCAAAGGATAAACTATTTCCTTGCAAGATTTCTGCTTGCTGGAGAAGCTCCTCAAGATCGCATGTTGGAGATGTCGGTGTCGCACCAGGAACCACAACGGAGCTACCCGGTGTAAGTACCGGGTAGACTAGCTTCGGGAACTCTATGGCTTTCTTGGGTGCGGAGGCGCCGCTTTGGCAGACGTACCACTCTCCACCACCGCCTTACCGCTACCGATGGCATCCTTAGCCGGAGCTTCAGCCATTTGGGTTGTGGCACTTTCTTGTGTCGCTTGTTCGCCGACAACGACAAGCTCCGTGGAGGTACCTGAGTCCACTTCCATGGCGGAAGGGCCAAATACATCTTTGGCCTATGAACTTGTCGGAGCGGACATAGGCTGGACGCTAGGAGTGACAGGGGAGATGGCGGGAGATGCATGGGGAGAAACGTTAGGATGCAACATATCTTTAATGTTTCTAGAAGCCCCCAAAGTTTTGGAGGTCTTCTTCAAACTGGTAGTGGCCTTCTTTCTGAAACTTGCGAAAAGTATAAGTACAGGAATAAGACAAGCAATGGACAATGTCGGAGAGAAAGAAGATTACACAAGAGGGGGTGCTTTGGCAAAGGGGATCCTGGTAACCTTTCTTTTCTCCACCTCCAGGGCGGCGGTAGTATTCTTGGAGGCTCCACCCTCCGTCTTCTTCTTTTTGCCTCTGTCGACAGCGTCAGAGGTGGAGCTCTTCCGCTTTCGCGCCAACGGGACATCGTTGTTGGACACGACCATGACTTCCTTAATCTTTGGATCATAGATTTGGACAGCCATGCTACCCTTCTCTAGATCGATGAGATGTTAAGAGAGGACCCACAGTGTTAGATGATATGGGAATGGCTAGACGGAAGAACAAGAGTATATGTCATACACGGAAAATAAACAGGTACCTTTGGGATCTTGCCCTCCTCGAACATGTCGTAGGTGATGGTGAAGCCTCGCTTCCTATCCTTCACCTTGTCGATGTCCTTGAAGCGGAGCTTGACGGAGTCGTTGGAAAAGTTTTCCTCGGAGATGCGGAGACTATCCTTCCTCTCTTTGGTATACTCATGCATCAACTTCGAGCGGTGCTGCAGAGGCTGGATCCGCCTGACGAACCAGCACATGGCAAGGTCCAATCCGGTCAGACCCGTCTCTACGAACCACTCTATCCACCTTATAGCGTTGGAAGCGTCGATGTCGGAGGGAAGGGAGGCCTAGGATCTCCATGTCGAGGCTTCGGCGGCAGCTCCATCGACGAAGTCCAGGTACATCACTTCTCGGCCAGCCAGAGGGATATCTG
Organism: Avena insularis; assembly: GCA_023614405.1. Taxonomy (NCBI): domain Eukaryota; kingdom Viridiplantae; phylum Streptophyta; class Magnoliopsida; order Poales; family Poaceae; genus Avena; species Avena insularis. Next base: position 118,941,369 of record CM042697.1, on the reverse strand, counting down.
GGCCATAGAAGTACGTCCGTTGCCAGTTCTTGTAGGACTCATTGACGACGATGTCGGGGAAGCACTGGCCAGGTCGGATCTTAAAACTAATGGTGCCATAGTTCCTGAGCTCATCCTTGCCGGCTCCGGCTTCCCGCTTGATAGTAAAGAAGTAGATAAAGAGATTTAGCCTAGGCCTAATCCCTAAGTAACCCTCGCAAAGCGCCGTGTAGTTTCTAAGCGCAAGGATGCTATTGGGAGAGAGGTTCTGAGGCTGTACTCGGTAATGGTTGAGGACAGCTAGGAAGAAATTGGAAATGGGCAGGGAGACGCCGCGTACCAGTTGGGCTTTAAGGTACACCTTTTCTCTGGCTTGGGGAGAAGGAGTGACCTCGCCGGCCGGCGCCTCCCGCCAGGCGAGCCCCTCCATCGTAGGGAGATAGCCCTCGATGATTAGCTCCTTGATGTCGCGGTCCGTGATATCCGAACCGCGCCAGTCGCCCTTGTGGGTGTCGTATTCCTCCTCTAGCAGCTCCAGCTCCGCGGGTTATGGTCGTGGCCGGTGGTTTCGACCACTGCGGATTTGGGGATCACCAGGCCCTCTGGGGGCACAAAGATGGAGCTCTCCGGCTTCGCCGCGACATCGCCTGACGCTGCCATGGAAGGGGTGGAACTGCTGCTGGCCATTGGGAGGTTACGGTGGTGATTGGGAAAGGTCGAGGATCTAGGGTTTTTCCGTGGAGTGCGCGGGGAGCTCGAGGAGGAGCTCGCTGGAGGAAGAAGACGATGCAGAGGAGAATGAGGTGAAAAGTGAAATTTCCACCGCTGTTACAATTTATAACCTCTGGCATCAAGATTCGTGCAAAGTGATCGAATGGTTGACACGTGGATGACGTGTGCGGAAATTTCGCCACGTTGCCAACCGTCGCCGCCAACTTTCGTATCGCTCACGCGGGAAAAACGGACATGATTGCGTTCTCTGCATGTGTGAGTTACGGTGCATTAATGACCCATGTATACGTCATCCTAGCTGTCATTGGCAGATGAACCATCACATCGGAAGATTCCGGCATGGACGGATCCAGTCCGGCTACGGAAGAGTACGATGGTAGATTCAGCAATTCTCCGGCTTACAAGTTGAAGACGGAGAAAACCTTGCAGGGTTCTTTGGGAGGACTACAAGATATTGCTTGACGATTTGCCGACATCCATCTAGACGGAGCATTCAACATGAAGAGGCTAGATGGCGCAAGATCTCGGAGTTCTCCAGGGGCTACTGTTGGGGATATGCTATATGGGTATCCTCATAGCATGTCCTCTATCCGAATAACTAGGGTGGCCCATAGTTGGTAGCATGGCCCATGGCCTGCTGGGCGGCCTAGTTAGATGGATCGAGAAGGGAGGCCCATGCCAGATAAAGGAAGGCTACAGAGGAGTCACCGACGTACCCGGAGCCTTGGAGTGCAAAACATGCTAGACTAGTTGTAAGTAGTGTAGGACTCTGTAACCTGTCCAGTTAGGACTTTTCCCTATAACCCTAGGACCTGGCGACTATATAAGTCGGGCCTATGGGAGCCTTTAGGGCATGATAACTTAGACTTTCTAGTCACCTTGCACAGCGAACCAATCCCTGTAACTCGCGTATTGCCCTTACAGTGATTTATTGCAGGAGTAGGATTCCGCCACCGTTGTGGGATCTGAACCTGGGTAAGTTGTGTTACCTCGTACAACCTCAGAATGGGCCAATAGGGTTAGAGCCCTTCGGGGTGACCTTTTGGTCAAGCCACTTGGGCAGATTGGCCCACTAAGCCCAAAAATATTTAGCCCAAACTTAAAAGAAGTTTTAATAATTAATAAAAGACCAAAATACCCCTAGGATTAAATAAAATTGTAGAAAATAAAATAAAAGTCTAAAAATTATAAATAATACATTTTTGTATTTAGAATAATTCAATACATTTAATTAAATTAAGAAATAATTTTTATGTATATAATTTTTGGTCAAGAATTTTATGATATATATTCCTTATGTAATTTTATAAAATTAATGAAAGAGGATAAAAATAAATAAAAATCACTTTTATTATATATTATTATTGAAGTATTTTAGAAAAATACTAAATAAATATTTGGAGTTATAAAAAGAAATTCTCTTATTTAAATGATAATTATTAAAAGAATTATTAAATAAATAAATACAAGATTTATATTAAATTTTAAATTCTACAAATAAATTCTTACATAGTAAATATGATATTAAAGGATATTCTTTAAAATGGATTACTTTATTACTTAAAGAAATTCTAGAAAACTAAAATAATGGGTAAAACACACAAAGAAGATAAATCATAAATAATGCATTACATTACTATGCATATTCATGTTCCTTCTTAAATATTGTCCTTGTCGGGCAATAATGATGTTTTGTAGACATAGAAGATCAAGGACTAGTGCAAGCATCCGACTTCACTACCTTGCAATCACAAGTCAGGTTCATCACTTGCTCATGTCCTTTGAAGAGTATTTATCAAAGTATTTGCAAATCGTGTGTTATCATCTATGTTTCAAGGAAAGAAAATATTATTTTCTCAAACAAATAAATTGTTGATATCATCCTAAGTGATGATATAATGGAGCAATAGAACATAGGTTTCTATTGCAACAATGATGATCAACTAGGAACTTAACAACCCATGACATCAGTGATTCTAGTGCTTTATATAACGCGTTAGCCATGAGATTTGGAATGGGACAGAGAAGTTAGCTGTATCCTTTTCCTTTCGTATGGAGACAAGACTACCTTAACGTGACGTTGTGATTCCTTGTGTGGATCCAACATATGGGTGGGCACCCTTAGGACCCACGTTTTTGGTGTCTAGATTATTTATGAGTGGCTACCGGAGGTTTACCCGGACCTATAAGGTATTTACCTGGGCATCACCAGCTCATAGAGTCTTCGGGAACTCATCAGGGTTTTAGCCTACCTGGAAAGGGGCTTAACGGAGGTGAGACAGCCCCGAAGGATCATGCAGACATATGGGGTCACGGAGAGGGCAGTGATTGGCTTGGACCAACTACTGTGCCCCACATTATGGAATTATGGACGGGAAAGTACGCCCGGTTGTGCAACAAGGAGTTGATCTCTCATGGGTAAAGTAACGCACCTCTACAGAATGTAAGAATTGTAACTTGTTACTCCATGTTCTAGGAAGGAGCTATGAACGCGGCCAGGAAAGGAACTCCATGAAAGTTCTGGTCAACCTATGAAGGCTGATGGTCATATATTTTAATAATAAAATAAATCTTTGAAGAAAGGTTTACGAAAATTGCATAGTGCCAAGGACTTATAGTCCAATGCGGTAGATCGGGCATCAAACTTCCCACCTTGCATATAATGAGGGATACGTTGGAAACATATCTATAATTTTTGATGTTCCATGCTTGCTTACTATCTACTTTGCTTCGCTTTGTTTACACTTTGAGGTGTTTTTATATCTTTTCTGGAACTAACCTATTAACAAGTTGCCACAGTGCGAGTTGCCTGTTTTCTTCTGTTTTTGGTTCTAGAAAGGCAGACAATCAATATTGGAAATTGGACGGGACAAAAGCCAAAGTCAATATTTTATCGTGGGGGACATGAAGCCAGAAGATAAGACGGAGAAGCAAACCGGGGCAGCCAGACCTCCCTAGGCGCGGGTGGGTCCACCCCGTGCCTAGGTAGGGTGTGGGGTCGCTGGCCGCCTCCTAGCCTCGCCTCTTCGCCTATAAGAAGCCCCCGATGCAGAAACCCTAGGCACCCGATCAAAACTCCACGAAACCTTCTGTAGCCGCCGCCACCGTCGTCCCCAGATCGGGGGGATCTGAAGTTCTTCCCGGCACCCTGCCGGAGGGGACATCATCCCGGAGGCCTTCTCTCCATTATGAAGCATGAGTAGTTCCTTCTCTCCATTATGAAGCATGAAGTTAGTAAAGAAATATTCTCGGAATTGGACGAGACAAACGTCAAAGTCAATTACTTTCCGTGGGGAACAAGAAGTCCAGAGGAGATCCAGAGGGGACGACCAGGAGGGCCAGACCCACCCTAGGCGCGGGGGCAGGTGGGCCCGCGCCTGGCTAGGGTTTGGTGTCCCTGGACGCCTCCCGATCTCGCCCCTTCGCCTATAAGAAGACCCTGATGCAGAAACCCTGAGAACCCGATCAGAAATCCACAAAACCGTCTATAGCCGCCGCCACCATCGTCCCTAGTGAATTATGGACCTGAGTCCAATATTTACCATTGATACATCTTCCACTGTTACCTTTTTACTTGCTACAAACCATTACCTTCCACACCATATATTTAATCCTTTGTTACAGCAAACCGGTGAGCTTGACAACCTCACTGATTCGTTGGGGCAAAGTCTTGAGTTTGTGTTGTGCAGGTCTCCGCATTGCTCGCAACACCTATGTGAAGTTTCCTTCTTCCTTCTGGTTCGATAACCTCAGTATCAACTGAGGGAAGACTTGTTGTTTGCTGCTTCACACCTTGCTCTTGGGCTTTCCAACGAAGTGCTCCACGTCAGCACCATCAACAAGTTTTCTAGCGCCATTGCCGGGGAGGCTAAGGACGTCTTCACTAGGGGAGTCCTTCACTTCCTTTCTCTTTACTTTGTTTTTAGTTTGCTTTGTTTCTTTTTCTTGGTTTTGTTTGCCTCTTTCCAAAAAACCCAAAAAAATAGTCTAGTTTGGTTTGCTTGCTTTATTCAAAACACAAAAAAATTAGTTCCTGATCTAGTTGCTGTCTGTCATTGCCTTGCTTGGTCATGCTTTCCATCAATGGATGGATTCTTTGAAACTAGTGCTTATTGGCAAGGCGGGTTCACGGAAGAATAAAAGTATTATTATAAGGAACACCATTTGTCACAAAAAGGGAAACACTTATGGGAACAAATTGATAAGCTGAATAGTATTGCTAGAGACGTGTGCTTTACTTATAATGTTACTTATTGCTTTGATAAGTCTTGCTGCTGTAGGAGGCATAAACACCTGCCTTTTCAATGTGAGTATAATGATAATGTTACCATATCATCTTGTGTTAAGGGAAATTATGACTTTTATGATGTGGAACAAATTGAAGAATTTATTGCCTTCAAGGGTGCTTTTGAACTTGCTAGTTTGCTTGAAAGTACTGATGATGCACCTTATCAATATGAGGTTTATGAGATACTTAAATTTTGCTTTGATAATTACAAGGAAGCAAATGGCTATATTATTGAATATTTTAATAGATGCTTTCCACACACATAAGATACTAATACTTTGCAGGAGCCTATGGAAGAAGAAATTGCTAAAACTGGAAGCTCATTAGATGAAAAAGAGGAGGAGAGTGATGAACAAAGGGAGGAAGAATGGACCTACCCATGTCTACCTTCTAATGAGAGTTACTCTTTATCCCTTACATTATTTGATTGTCCCCCATGCTTACCAAAGGAGGATGAATGTCATGTTCCTGTGGATCCTTTTGAAATATCTACTTTGGGTAAAACCTTTGAAGGTTTTAATTCCACTATTTTTGAGCTTGATAGAAATTATGTGTTTGTAGATCATGAAAATCATGCTTTATGTGACAGTTATATTGTTGAGTTTATTCATGAGGCTACTGAAATTATTATGAGAGAGGAAAATATGGTTGTAGAAGTTTTCATGGTACTAAAACACCTCTCTATGTGCTGAAAGTTTTGAAGTTGCTCTTGTTTCATCTTCCTATGCCTGTCACTTTGTTCTTTGTGAATTTATTTGCATACAAGATTCCTATGCATAGGAAGTGGGTTAGACTTAAATGTGTTTTGAATTTTCTTCTTGATGCTCTCTTTGACTTCAGTTCATAATTCTTATGTGAGCATCTTCTCAAGCTTTCAAGCCTAACTTAAAGGCGTTAAAGAAAATTACTTGTTGGGAGATAACCCAAGAGTTTCCTTGAGTCTTGGAAGTTATTATTTCTGTAATTACCTCTCCTTATCCTTTTTTGTTTGCTTTTTTTGCCAAGAATGACCTCTAATGAGAGGGAAGTAAGATTTGGGGAGTTGCTGTCCCGAAACAGATTTATGTCCTCCACCAAAAACATTCGTGAGGAGGCTCTGTAACACTGATTGAGCTCAAAATTTGCGAATAAATCCCTCAGTATGTTAGCTAACTTTCATTAGTTCAACACTTTTTCATTTGAGCAACAGAAGATGTTCGAAAATAATCATTTCTACCTGCTAGTCTGTTTTGACAGATTTCTGCCATTATTTGCATTTGCTTCTTATTGATTCCTTTTTGAGCTCTCTTTAGGTAAATTTAGTTTCTCTGAAGGAGTTACTACATTAGCTTGTGTTTTTAGTGAAAATCCTTGCTGTTCCAAAGCTTTGCCAGTGGTCTAATATCTTTTGAATACACTAATGTTGCTAATGAAGATTGTGTGAAGTTTTGTATGAAGGAAAAATTTCAGGTGTAGAGAGAGAATGATGCAATGAGATGAAGAATGGACAAAAGCTCAATCTTGGGGATGCCACCATGGTGTCACCCCAAGAAATATCCAAGAGGTACAAGCGGCAAATCTTGGGGATGCCCAAGGCATCCCCTTCTTCATCAATAAAAAGCTCAGGTCTGTCTAGACACTTCGTTTTTATTGTTTCATGCACAATTGTGTTGTTCTTGGAGCATCTTAGTTTTCGTTTGCTTTTCTTCGTTTGCTTGAGTAGTTTGGACCCCCATTCTCGCTGTGCTGTTTTGCAAATAAGGTTGCTTTCTTGCTTGAAGTGCAAGAGGAGCTTGCATTGACTGTGACTTAGACTTTAGCATGACATGCTAGGTGTTGTTTTAGCATTATGCTTAGTGATTATTGTGATGGGTTTTGCAGCATAGTAAATCAAAATATTTTTACGGATGCGAACGGGAAAGCCAAGATCTAATATAGGAGATGCAAACAACGAGAGAGATTAGATGAGATCTTCATACCCTTGAAGATTCAAGACGTTAAACGCTCGGAACGTGGGTGATGTAGTCGTACTCGCTTCTCCTCCTCGCGATCTGCTCCGATCCAGCACCGCAAGTGGCGATGCCTCCAAGAGATGCACACGTGCGGCACCTCGGCGTCTCCTCCTTCCTTGGTCCAGCAAGTATGGTGGAGAGACGGATTGGATCTACAACGCGACGGCGTGGTGCAAGTGGTGGAGAGTTTCTACAGCAGGGCTTCGCCTACGTGCAGTCGGGAGGGAGAGAGAGAGGAGGGCAGCAGGGCGGCTAGGGCTTGAGGAGGAGCTGTGTCGGGGTGGTGCGCCCCCAGCCCTCTTTATATAGAGGGGTGGGCGCCAACCCTAGCCCCTCCCCCAATCCTAGGCCGGCGGCCAAGGAGGGAAGAGTGGGGGGCAAGTTTCCCCTCCCCTTCTAGAAGTTTTCCTAGGGTTTGCCCTAGATCTGGCCGGCTGGGCCCTATGGAGCCTTGTGCCCCTGGCCTAATATGGCCAGGGAACTCCCTCATAGGCCCATGCCCCCTCCCGGCAGGTGGGGCCACGTTGGTCCCCCTCCGGAAGGTTCTAGAAGCTTCCGATACAATACCGATTAACCCGAAACAATTCCGAACTCCAAAAACTGCATTGCCTTATATGAATCTTATTCTCCGGACCATTCCGGAACCTCTTGTGATGTCCCGGATCCCATCCGAGAATCCGAACAAAAACTCATAAACCAATTATCCAATCTATCCTAGCGTCGAGACACGTTAAGTGTGTGACCCTTCGGGTTCGAGAATATGCAGACATGATCTTCTATCAATAATCAACAGCGGGGTCTGGAAACCCATATTGACTCCCACACATTCATCGATGATCATATCGGATGAACCACGATTCCAGGATTCAATCAATCCCATATATATATTCCCTTCGTCTCGCGATATTTTACTTGCCCGAGATTTGATCGTCGGTACCGTCATACCTAGTTCAATCTCGTTCATAGCAAGTACTTTACTCGTTCCGTAATCCGATATCACTTTGTGAGTAACTCCTTAATCACATGCTTGCAAGCGGTGTTGATATCGATTACCGAGTGGGCCCGAAGTATATCTCTCCGACTTGGGAGGGACAAATCCCATCTCGATACATACAACCCAACAAGTACTTTCCGATCACCTGAGAGACACCTTTATGATCACCCTCTCATAGGATGACGTTTGATGACCTCAAAGCTTTCTTCCGACACCAGGGAGTTGTATTATCTCATGGTCTAAGGAATACAATATTTGACATAAGAAAAGCTTAGCAAAGATGAACACGATGACACGATCTAATTGCTTCGCTTAGTTTGGGTCTGTCCATCATATCATTCTCCCAATGATATGATCTCATTATTAATCGACAACTCATGTCTATGGTTAGGAAACCTTAACCATCATTAATCAATGAGCTAGTCCATAGAGGCATACTAGGGACACGATGTTGTTTACAAACCACACAAGTATAAAAGTTTCCGCTTAATACAATTCTAGCATGGAATATAAACTTTATCATGAACAAGAATTATAATAATAACATCTTTATTATTGCCTCTAGGGCATAATTCCAACAGTCTCCCACTTGCACTAGAGTCAATAATCTAGTTTACAATTGGCAACAATCTCACACCCATGGCACTAAGGTGCTGATCATGTTTTACACGTGGAAGAGGTTTAGTCAATGGATCTGCGACATTCAGATCTGTATGTACTTTGCTAATCTTTAGATCTCCATCTGCTATATAATCTCGGATTATATGAAACTTATGTTGATATGCTTGGTCTTTGGATGATATCTTGGTTCCTTAGCGAGTGCTATGGCGCCAGTGTTGTCACACAATATCTCCAGTGGGTCCAATGCACTTGGAACCACGCCAAGCTCAGTGATGAAGTTCCTGATCCAAACTCCTTCACTTGACGCTTCTGCAGCAGCCATGTATTCCGCTTCTACTATAGATCCCGCGATCATGCTTTGCTTGCAGCTTCTCCAGCTCACAGCTCCTCCATTCAAAATATAAACGTATCCTGTCTGAGACTTAGAATCATCCTTGTCGGTGTCGAAACTAGCATCGACGTAACCCTTTACGACGAGCTGTTCATCACCTCCATAGACTAAGAACATTTCTTTAGTCCTATTTAGGTACTTTAGGATGTTCTTCACGGCTGTCCAGTGTTCCACTCCTGGATCACTTTGATATCTGCTCGTTAAACTAAGAGCATTGGACACATCCGGTCTAGTGCACAGCATGGCATACATGATAGAACCTATGGCCGAGGCATAAGGCACTTTGCTCATAGCTTCTCTATCATTTACTGTAGCTAGACACTGAGCCTTGCTCAATATCTTACCTGACAACATAGGCACTGAACCTTTCTTTGCCTTATCCATTCTGAACCTTTTCAGAACTTTGTCTAGGTATGTACTCTAGCTTAAAGCTATCAGGCGTCTTTGTCTATCTCTATAGATTTTGATGCCCAATATATAAGTAGCTTCACCTAGGTCTTTCATTGAAAAACACTTGTTCAAATAACTCTTCACATCGTTAAGCATGTTAATGTCATTTCCAATAATCGATATGTCATCCACATATAGTACCAGAAATGTCACCGAGCTCCCACTCACTTTCTTGTAGATACAATCTTCATAGCAATTTGGAACAAATCCAAAGCTCTTGATCACTTGATCAAAACGAAGGTTACAACTCCGAGATGCTTGCTTCAGTCCATAAATGGAATGCTGAAGTTTGCACACTTTATCAGCATCCTTAGGATCGACAAAACCTTCGGGTTGCATCATATACAACTCTTCATCAATGTTTCCATTGAGGAAAGCAGTCTTGACATCCATCTACCATATTTCATAATCATAAAACGCAGCAATTTCTAATAAAATCCGAATGGACTTGAACATCGCTACGGGAGAGAAGGTCTCATCGTAGTCAACACCTTGAACTTGTCGAAAACCTTTCGTGACAAGCCGTGCTTTATAGACGGTAACATTACCATCTGCGTCCATTTTCCTCTTGAAAATCCATTTGCACTCAACGGCCTTTCGGTTGCTAGGAGGGTCTACCAAAGTCCATACTTGGTTTTCGCTCATGGATCCCAATTCGGATTTCATGGCCTCTAGCCATTTCTCAGAGTCTAGGCTCATCATCGCTTCCTCATAGTTCGTAGGTTCACTGTCTTCTACCAACAAGACAGTCAAGACAGGGTTGCCGTACCACTCTGGAGGGGCACACGACCTTGTTGACCTGCGACGTTCAGTAGCAGCATCGTCCGAAGCTTCATGATCCTTGTCATTAGCTTCCTCTATTGTTGGTGCAGGCGGCACTGGAACAATTTCAGGTGATGCGCTACTCTCCAACTCAAGAGAAGGTTCAACAACCTCGTCTATCTCTACTTTCCTCCCACTCACTTCTTTCGAGAGAAACTCCTTCTCAAGAAAGGAACCGTTCTTTGCGACAAACACTTTGCCTTCGGTTCTGTGATAGAAGGTATACCCAATAGTTTCCTTAGGGTATCCTATGAAGACGCATTTCTCCGCTTTGGGTTCGAGCTGGTCCGGCATCAAGTTCTTGACGTAAGCTTCGCATCCCCAAACTTTAAGAAACGACAACTTAGGTTTAGCACCAAACCACAGTTCATACGGTGTCGTCTCAACGGATTTAGATGGTGCCCTATTTAAAGTGAATGCAGCGGTTTCTAATGCATAACCCCAAAATGATAACGGCAAATCAATAAGAGACATCATTGATCGGACCATATCTAATAGGGTTCGATTCCGGCGTTCAGACACACCATTGCGCTGTGGTGTTCCGGGTGGCGTGAGTTGCAAAACGATTCCCCTAGCTTTAAGATGCGTGAGAAAATCATAACTCAAATATTCACCTCCACGATCGGATCGTAGAAACTTAATCTTTCTGTTACGATGGTTCTCTACTTCATTCTGAAATTCCTTGAACTTTTCAAATGTTTCAGATTTATGTTTCATTAAATAGATATACCCATATCTACTTAAGTCATCGGTAAAAGTGAGAAAATAGCGATATCCACCGCGCGTCAAAACACTCATCGGTCCGCATACATCGGTATGTATGATTTCCAACAAGTTCGTTTCTCGCTCCATCATTCCGGAGAACGGGGTTTGATCATCTTGCCCATGAGGGATGGTTCGCATGTGTCAAATGATTCAAAATCAAGAGACTCCAAAAGTCCATCAGAATGGAGTTTCTTCATGCGCTTTACACCAATATGACCTAGACGACATTGCCACAAATAAGTAGTACTTTGTAGCTTCAAGGACGTAGTCATCCTCTCAAGATGCTAGTCATGATATTGCTTAAAAAGAAGCCCGACTTACCTATATTATAAAAGGACCCAGTCGAGCCCTAACTAGAAAAGTGCATGGGTGACCAAATTTAGGACAAAGTAGGCGCGGAAGATCCACATGCAACAAAACATCCCTCACGAGTTCCAAACTTGACCTTCTTTAAGCTGCTTCGACTACGGGAACCACAAGGAAAACGGAACACGAGCTATCACTATCTACTTTGCATCTCTTAGCCTCAATGTTATGGATGTGTGTTTCATCCCTTTCGAGATTCAGAAGAAATAAACCATTCACAGCAGGTGCATGACCATAAAAGATGTTACTCATATAAATAGAACAACCATTATTCTCCGATTTAAATGAATAACCGTCTTGCAATAAACACGATCCAGAAATAATGTTCATGCTCAACGCAGGCACATAATAACACTTATTAAGGTTTAAAACTAATCCCGAAGGTAAAACTAAGGAGAGCGTGCCGACGGCCATCACATCAACTCTTGATCCATTGCCAACGCCAAGATCGTCACCTCATCCTCGCAAGTCGCTTCATTCCGTAGTTCTGCTTTGAGTTACAAATATTAGAAACTGAACCAAGATCAAATACCCAGCACTACAACGAGGGCTAGTAAGGAAAACATCAATAACATGTATATCAAATATACCTTTGATGGTGCCAGCCTTCTTGTCCGCTAAGTACTTGGACGATTGCTTCCAAAGGACCCTTGTCCTTGCAATAGAAGCACTCGAAGGTCCGACTTGGGTCCAGACTTGAGCTTCTTCTCAAAGGGCAACGCGCTTCAGCCGCCTTTCTTGAAGGGCTTCTTTGCACCCTTACCTTTCTTGAAGGTGGGGGCTTGTTGACCATCAACACATGATTATCCTTTTGATGTCCACCTCGCAGCCTTCAGCATGCGAAGAGCTCGGTGATCGATCAAGGAACCAATCGATTATGAGTCACTACAAAACTTTTGTAGCTGGGAGGAGTGATTGCGAACCTGTCAATCTTGAGCTCCTCTGGAATCTTGCAGTCCAGTTGCTCAAGGCGTTGAGTGTAGCCCGACATCTTAATGGCGTGGTCACTAACAGAACTCCCTTCCTCCATCTTGCAGTTAAAGAATTTCTCAGAGATCTCATATCTCTCAGAACGGGCCTAAGTCTGAAACATAGTTTTCAGCTCCTCAAGAATCTCAAAGGGCCCGGGATAGTCTTCAAAACGATTTTGAAGGTCCGATTCCATAGCAAACAACATGGTGCTCTTAATCACACCATAATCATCTTTGCGCGACTGATAGACAACTTTCTCATCAGCCGGCGCAGTTGCAGCAGGGGCGTCACCTAACGCTTTCTCAAGGACATAGTCCTTTTGACCGCCAGAGAGAATGATTCTCAGATTGCGGAACCAGTTGGTGAAGTTAGACCCATTGTTTCTAAGCTTTTACTTCTCAGCAAAAACGTTGAAGTTGAAGTTGGACTTAGCCATTTGATCTACAATGTTTGCAAGTACAAATTAGACTATGTTCATGATAACTAGTTCAACTTTTAACCAAATTACTATATGAACTCCCACTAAATTCAACATCCCTCAAGTTGTTTAGTGAACATGATCCAAATTCACCACACCTAATCCGATCTTCACGAGAAGAGATGTGGTTTCAATGGTGGACAACGAAGTGTCGATCATATCATTCATATGACTCATGCTTAACCTTTCGGTTCTTGTGTTCCGAGGCCATGTCTATACATGCTAGGCTCGTCAAGTCAAACCCAAGTATTTCCGCGTGTGCAAAACTAGCTTGCACCCGTTGTATGTGAACGTAGAGTCTATAGCACCCGATCATCATGTGATGCTTGGACACGACAAACTTTTGCAATGGTGCATACATGGGGAGAACACAGTTTTATCTTGATCTTTAAGTGAGGAATCATCTTATAATGCTACCGTCGCGATCTAAGCATAATAAGATACATAAAAGGATAAACATAACATGCATATAACTTTATGTGACATGGTATAGCCAATATTCGCGCAATGATCTCCATCTTGTGCGTGCTGGCATGATCTTCATCACTCCACCATGATTGCCTCCACCACGAATAGCAACTACAACTATCGCTAACTACTTAGCGATAAAGTAAAGCTATTACATGGCGTATAAGAAGTTGACTCACAGGTCATACACAATTATAAAGACAACCATATGGCTCCTGCCGGTTGTGTACTCATCAACATGCAAGTCGTGAAACATTACAAAACATGATCATTGCATACAACATACACATCACATCTTGGGCCATACCATATCACAGAAAACACTCCCAGCAAAAACAAGTTAGACGCCTCTACTTTGTTGTTGCATGTTTTACGTGGCTTATGGGAGTAGCAAGCTAAGAATGATTCTTATCTACGGAAAGCCACAACGGTGATATTATGGTTGCCAAACTCCGGTGTAAATCCCATGACAACTATAGTGAGAGAAACTGGCATCCACCAGCCGCATGTGTGGAACAAGCCACACGTCAAGTGCGGAGCCGGTCTCGCGAACGACGTCACGTAAGGTTGGCCTGGACCGCTTCAATCTCACTATCCCGCGTCATAAGAAGAACACAAACAAGAGGCTTGCAACAGAAAACATCAACACCCGCAACAACCATGTTGCGTTCTACTCGTGAAACACATCTACGCATAGAACTTGGCTCTGATACCACTGATGGGTTTCACAGCATAGTAAATCAAAAATTTTCTACGGATGCGAACGGGAATGCCAAGATCTAATCTAGGAGATGCAAAAAACAAGAGAGATTAGATGAGATCTTCATACCCTTGAAGATTCGCGACAATGAACGCTCATTTAACGTGGGTGATGTAGTCGTACTCGCTTCTCCTCCTCGCGATCCGCTCCGATCCAACACCGCAAGTGGCGATGCCTCCGAGAGATGCACACGTGCGGCACCTCGGCGTCTCCTCCTTCCTTGGTCCATCAAGTATGGTGGAGAGACGGATTGGATCTACAACGCGACGGCGCGGTGCAAGTGGTGGAGAGTTTCTGCAGCAGGGCTTCGCCTACGTGCAGCCGGGAGGGAGAGAGAGAGGAGGGAAGTAGGGCGGCTAGGACTTGAGGAAGAGGTGTGTCGGGGTGGGCGCCAACCCTAGCCCCTCCCCCAAGCCTAGGCCGACGGCCAAGGAGGGAAGAGTGGGGGGCAAGTTTCCCCTCCCCTTCTAGAAGCTTTCCTAGGGTTTGCCCTAGATCTGGCCGGCTAGGCCCTATGGGGCCTTGTGCCCATGGCCCAATGCGGCCAGGGCACTCCCTCATAGGCCCATGCCCCCTCCCGGCAGGTGGGGCCACGTTGGTCCCCCTCTGGAAGGTTCTAGAAGCTTCCGGTACAATACCGATTAACCCGAAACAATTCCGAACTCCAAAAACTGCATTGCCTTATATGAATCTTATTCTCCGGACCATTCTGGAACCTCTCGTGATGTCCCGGATACCATCCGAGACTCCGAAAAAAAACTCATAAACCAATTATCCAATCTATCCTAGCGTCGAGACACGTTAAGTGTGTGACCCTTCGGGTTCGAGAATATGCAGAAATGTTCTTCTATCAATAATCAACAGCGGGGTCTGGAAACCCATATTGACTCCCACGCATTCATCGATGATCATATCGGATGAACCACGATGCCAGTATTCAATCAATCCCATATATATATTCCCTTCGTCTCGCGATATTTTACTTGCCCGAGATTTGATCGTCGGTACCGTCATACCTAGTTCAATCTCGTTCACAGCAAGTACTTTACTCGTTCCATAATCCGATATCACTTTGTGAGTAACTCCTTAATCACATGCTTGCAAGCGGTGTTGATATCGATTACCGAGTGGGACCGAAGTATATCTCTCCGACTTGGGAGGGACAAATCCCATCTCGATACATACAACCCAACAGGTACTTTCCGATCACCTGAGAGACACCTTTATGATCACCCTCTCATAGGATGACCTTTGATGACCTCAAAGCTTTCTTCCGACACCAGGGAGTTGTATTATCTCATGGTCTAAGGAATACAATATTTGACATAAGAAAAGCTTAGCAAAGATGAACACGATGACACGATCTAATTGCTTCGCTTAGTTTGGGTCTGTCCATCATATCATTCTCCCAATGATATGATCTCATTATTAATCGACAACTCATGTCTATGGTTAGGAAACCTTAACCATCATTAATCAATGAGCTAGTCCATAGAGGCATACTAGGGACACGGTGTTGTTTACAAACCACACAAGTATTAAAGTTTCCGCTTAATACAATTCTAGCATGGAATATAAACTTTATCATGAACAAGAATTATAATAATAACATCTTTATTATTGCCTCTAGGGCATAATTCCAACATATTGCTGTAGCATGTCTTGTTCCAAACAATTAGGATTTCTTAGTGTGCCTTGAAGAAATTATGCGTTGTTTTAGCATGCAAAAGCATAGTATTGTGGTATTCTCCTTTGATGTATTGCTCGGGTTGACTTGGCACATGATCACACCATGGTATGACTATGACAAGTCACCATTAGCCTCTATGATCATTTAGTCCTTGACTTGCTCTTTGCTTTGATTAGTTTGCTTTGTTGCATTGCATGATTATGGTCATTATTGCTCTCTTAGTTGGTTGCTCCCAGTATTTTGCTAGCCTCCACTTGTATGAGTAAGCTCTACTCATGCTTCCAACTCCCAAGAAACCAAGTTATTACAAAGTGTCCACTATAAACTCCTATGCATGGTGTGTTACACCATTCCAAAGTATATTCTTGTTTTCATCTATCTTCCAATTAAAAAAAACTTTTTTGTTATGTGAAAACTTAGTGATTAAAGCCCTCACGAACTTGATGGCACACTTTATTCTTTGCCTCTAATAAACTTGAACCATTGTGACAACTTTGTTGTATATGCTTGCACTTATAAGTGTGGATTAGCAAAACCGTGCTGTCACGGGGAACATTTTCAACATTGCACTTGTACCTTGTTGTACTCAGTTGATATCATGTTATTTTTTCTATGGATGTCACCGGTGTGTAATAAAGAGGGAACTTGTAAGTCCATGGAGTTTGTATCCTGTGTTAGAGAAACGCCTGGGCCGCTAGCCTAAGCCATGCCTAATCATGGTGGAAACTTGCAGCATCACCATAGTGACATCTATTAAGCATTTTCTTATAAAAAAAGAGACACATTGAGAAAAGAGGAAAGAGAGAAAAAACACCATATTCCCATGGTTAATAAGAAGATTGCTGAGATGCTCATTGTCTGCTTGCCTTGTCATTTTGGGGAAAGCTCCTGTACCATGTGCAAGGGGTACCCCGTTGGCGGTTCTCAATGATATGCAAATACTCTAAGTGACAAGAACTTACCTGGACCCAAAGTTGAGTATGCATGAGGTGTGTCCCTCGTATTCGGGGGGCATGAGATTGACAACTTATACTTCGTTAAGCATATACTCCAGCTTTGCCACTTTAACCTTAACCACTTCAAGATGCTTATGATAGGGGCAATGAGGGATGAAAGCTAACAAGTACCATAATTTTTGGAAGCTCTTTTTGAAACATGTAATCCCTGCTTCCTTTACAAAAAGGCCTTTCTTCCACCATTATTGAGTCTCCACCTTCTACCTTTAGGCACCATTAAGAGAGCATAGTTGTAATTCTGTGTGCAGTGTTCCAAAGCTTATTAATTGATGCATATTGTGTTATTACTTGCTCTTGTGCTATTTTTTTCTAGTCACCCTTGTGAACTTTGCAGGTGTCCTATGCATTAGATTGCTACTTTATGAGGGACAAGCTGATTGCCACTATGCCATGTTTTCTACATGTGAAACAAACAAACGTTTTTCAATGCATGTTATTCATGATCTTTGTTTGTAGCTTGCCATGTTGCATGCATAGTTACTATGCCCTACTGTTAGAACTCCATATTTCATGCACATGTTTAGAGTTCTTTGATCCCAGCTTTCAATGCTTGCAAATGGTTGGATCTTTATTGTGAGGGTGCATGTCGCCTCAAAAATTATTCTGTTTATCACTTACCTACTCGAGGAAGAGCAGGAGTTAAGCTTGGGGATGCTAATACGTTGGAAACGTATCTATAATTTTTGATGCTCCATGCTTGTTTTGTATCTACTTTGCTTTGCTTGTCCACACTTTGAGGTGCGTTTTACATGTTTTCTGGTACTAACCTATTAACAAGTTGCAACAGTGCCAGATGCCTGTTTTCTGCTATTTTTGGTTTCAGAAAATTTAGTAAAGAAATATTCTCGGAATTGGACGGGACAAACGTCAAAGTCAATTACTTTCCGTGGGGAACAAGAAGTCTAGAGGAGAGCCGGAGGGGACGGCCAGGGGGCCAGACCCACCCCAGGCGCGGGGGCAGGTGGGCCCATGCCTGGCTAGGGTTTGGTGGCCCTGGTTGCCTCCCGGTCTCGCCCCTTCGCCTATAAGAAGCCCCCGATGCAGAAACCCTGAGAACCCGATCAGAAATCCATGAAACCATCTATAGCCACCGCCACCATCGTCCCTAGATCGGGGGGGGGGATCTGAAGTTCTTCCCGGCACCCTACCGGAGGAGAGATCATCCCGGAGGCCTTCTCTCTGGTATTATTTGTGAGTAGTTCCACCTTGGACTATGGGTCCATGTAGTAGCTAGATGGTTATATCTCCTCCTTTGTGCTTTCATGTATAGATCTTGTGAGTTCCGTTCATGATCAAGATCTAATCTATTTGTAATCATGCATGTTGTGTTTGCGGGGATCCGATGGATATTGAAATTATTATGTTGGTTTGATTAATGGTTTTATCTTTATGATTCTATCATGTCTGTGTTGATTGTGATCTTGCATGCTCTCTGTTGCTAATGGTTATCTTGGCCATGTAGTTGCTAGTGACTCCAAGAGGGGGTATTTATGCTCGATAGTGGGTTCATGCCTCTACTTTCCAAGGGAAGTGACAGAAATATCTTCGGTTGTAGATGTGCTGTTGCTACTAGGGAGAAAACAACGCTCTCTTGTTCATGGAACATGTGGACTGTTTACCTTACACACTTTGCTTAAAGCAGTTGTCTGTTGCTTGCAACTTAATACTGGAGGGGGTTTGGATGATAACCTGAAGGTGGACTTCTAGTCATAGATGCAGTTGGATGACAGTCTATGTATATTGTTGTATTGCCCAATCAACTTCATAGGATCTTTCTGGCTAGTAGTTGCATTGTTATGCCTTGCTCAGTTCCTGTCAATTGCCTCGCTGTAATTTGTTTACCCTTCATGCCATGTTGTTTATCTAAGGAGAGCACCTCTAGTGAACTATGGACCTCAGTCCAATATTTACCATTGATACATCTTCCACTATTACCTGTTTACTTGCTGCAAACCATTACCTTCCACACCATACATTTAATCCTTTGTTACAACAAACCGGTGAGCTTGACAACCTCACTGATTCATTGGGGCAAAGTCTTGAGTTTGTGTTGTGCAGGTCTACGCGTTGCTCGCAACACCTGTGTGACGTTTCCTTCCTCCTTCTGGGTCGATAACCTCGGTCTCAACCGAGGGAAGACTTGCTGCTTGCTGCTTCACACCTTTCTCTTGGGGTTTCCAACAAAGTGCTCCACGTCAGCACCATCAATGATCGTGTTGTGGTCATGACATTTGTAATCAAGTAAATATGCTCTATTACTCAAGTGCTTCATTAGATCTCTGCTCTCCCCATGTCTGTGAAAGTGACAGCATGCACGCCATGGTGGCACTTAGGCTTGAGTCTACATAAATACTCTTTGTGCTTTAATAGATCTATGCTTTTCCTCACGTGTGTGAAAGTGACAGCGTGCATACCGTGTGTGGCACTTTGGCTATATTGCATATTTGTTATGAGTTATATTTGGAGTTGGATGTCTCTATGAAATTGTGGTGTTTGTAGGAACCATCTAGTGCTCAAGGTGACAGTGTGGGGTTATCTAGATTGGGGAAGGTAGACTTTGAGGTGTGATGTTATAGCCCTACGATGGATTAGAGTGTCCAATCGGAGAATAGTTGAGAGTAGTATCATGAAGAGAGGATATTTATATGAGAGAGTGTTCACTAGTGAAAGTATGATCCCTAGGCCTTGTTTCTAAACATTGAAACACCGTTTGCTACTAGATCTGTTGCATGTTTGCTTTCTTCCTTCTTGTTGCCTTTAGTCTTTACCTCACCGTCAAGCTCTTTTCTGGCACCGTTACAACTTGTATTTCACTATCTCTTCGCCGAACTAGTGCACCTATATTGGGTGTGTTGGGGAGACAAGAGACTTCTTGTATATTGATTGCAGGGTTGCTTGAGAGGGATACCTTTGACCACTTCCTCCCTGAGTTCGATAAACCTTGGGTGATCCACTTAAGGGAAACTTGCTATTGTTCTACAAACCTCTGCACTTGGAGGACCAACAATTGTCTACAAGAATAGAAGTGCATAGACATCAAGCTCTTTTCTGGCGCTGTTGCCGGGGAGGAAAGGTAAAAAGCACTCACACACCTTACCCCATAGCAACAGTAAGCCAGAAAGATCTTTTCTGGTGCCGTTGCCAGGGAGGTAAGGTAAAAGGTACTCACATCCTCCAGTGTGAGTGATCGAAGTTATTTCCTTTAGATTCTGCAATTTTGTCTTTTTGTTTCTTGTTTTCACTAGTTAGGCTTAATGGAAAACAACAACAAAATTAGAGAGCTCTATAGTGTCTATCTTGAGTTAGGACATGAAGTCTTTGAAGAGAAAATTAAAAAACCTATGGAGCTTTATTTGCATGCTAATAGCAATGCTATTAGTATGAATTCTTTGTACACCATTATTGCTAATTCTATGGAAAAGTCTAAGCCTGGGGAAGCTAGTTTTGATGAAAATGATCTTTTTAGTTCCCCAGCTTTGGAAGATAGCTATTCTATTGCTTATGATGATACCAAACCTCCAATATATGATGATTACAATGATGAATATGATATTTTCAGTCCACCTACTATTGAGGAGGAAATTAATTGTGATTACAATATTCACCTATATTTGATGATTATGGTGATGAGAATTGATGAGGATATGCCGACCGGGGTATACCCAGCAGGACGTTTCCTACTGGCCCAAGCTGCCAGCGAGTGGGACTGCAGGATGGCGACTGGATCGAGACCTGGCAAGGATCCAAGCGACTGGAAGCTGGAGGCCCAGAAGCGTAGCTAGGCCCAGTCAGATTAGGTCAAGAACCCTCCGAATCCTTAACTAATTCGGTTGTAGATCTGTAAACCCTAGCGAGGTGAGCCTATATAAACCTCCCTAGGGTACGTATAGAGGACACGTTCCATCATACACCCTAGCGACTCGCCGCCTACTCGTCGAGCTCGCCCTTGTACTCTCTCCATAATACGATCTAGCAGGAGTAGGTCTTTACCCTCCGGGGGGACGAACCTGGGTAAATCCTTGTGTCTCCGCCTTCATATCGCACCGCAGATGGCTGGCCGCCCTTGCCCTTTGTTCTACCATTCGCTGCCGTTTGCAGCATCTACCGTGGCCATTCCAACGGTAGTGGCACCCACCGTGGGGCCTGGCCGGTCAGGCCGGTGTTCTGCGGCGAGATCCAATCTGCCCATCAACGAGACGATCACCACTGGCTGCATGATTGCGATCGGCGAGATCCTCCAGATCTTGCCGAGAAGCTACATCCCGGCGGCGCGCCTCGTCACGCACAGCGTGCTCATGCCAGTCGACACGATCAGCCTCTTTGTCGGCTTCACCGACGTCATCGTCTCGGAGGACTCGGCTCGCATCCGTGAGTCACCACCACGCGACCGACTCTCTGAGAGTCAGGTCCGCACCATCCACCGCCTCGCCTCTGAGTATGACTCAGCCAACAGCAACGTGGCCGAAACAACCATGGTCACGGACGATGCGGCCCTCAACGATGACGTCGACTCGGCGACCCCGACATCAGCCACCGGATCCATCGTCACCGCGTCGCCTGTGGGCTCCATCACCTAGGTCTCCAACATGGGAGACTTCGAGGATCCCTCCATCCTTGGGATCTTCGACTTCGACTCCGGGTCGGAGAGCTCCGACGACCTCCACGTCGGACCCGGTCGCAACGTCGCAGCCTACATGGCGAATGGCGTGGACGCCCTGCCAGACCCCTTCTCCACGCCAATCCTGCCAACCGCGATGACAACAGAGGTCGAGTAACTCTGCCTACGGTTGGAGGAGGCGGTCCGCAAGGAACAAGCTGAGCGTGAAAATTTTCGCCTCGAGCAGGTGACGGCGCAGGAGATTTCGCGGTACCACCAAATCCGCATCAGGTCGCGCCTGAACCCCACCGTTCAGGGCCGTGCCCTAAACTTCGACGATGAAAACGACCCGGCCCGCATAGCCGAGCGTGCGATCTGCGAGAATGCGCCGCCAGGATGGAGCTCCTGGCCACCACCAGGCACAACGGCTAACGGCGCCCCACCACCACCACCCGGCCGCACGCCCCCCCGGGATCAGCCAAGAATCCTGGTCTCCTCGTGGGAGCGAGACGCGAATGGCCTCCCGCTGTTCTCCACCCCGATGGACAACATTGTCTCGAGCCAAGCTGCGGTCGACAACATCACCGTGACCGGGGAAGACGCCCTGCAGATCAAGTACGCCAACGCTTTACTTGCCAAGGCCGTCGAGCAACAAAACACGGGAGCCGACTCACAGGGTCGCATGTACTCGCGTTCGTCAGGCAGCAGGGCGGCCTCGAGCGGCCGCCCAATGGTGGCAAACAACCTCAACTGCCCACCACCCGAGCCCCTACAGCTCCAACACCGACCCGCACACGCGGCACTCTCCACCAATGACCCGCGACCGGAGAACAACTTCGTCGCCGCCAACGGGCAGCCAGTCGACGCGCACACCCACATCATCAACAATCAGAGCTGGCGCGCACGCCAGCCCGACGACTTGAGGCATACCCTCACCAACCGCCGCGACGACGAACCAAGGGGATCGCTAAGCCGAGTCGGACCCCAGTCCTTCGGACCAATGATCCGAGGCGAAAGATATCCGGTGAACTTTAAGGCGCCGAAGGAGATCGAGAAGTACGACCCCTCGTACGACCCGTCCGTGTGGCTGGACACGTACCTCATGGCGATGGGAATTGCCGGCCACACCGACCTGCTCGCCGCTTGCTACCTCGCCCTGATGATGGAGGGAGTATGCCGGCAATGGATCAACACCCTCCCCGCGGACAGCATCGACTCCTGGGAGGAATTGCGCGACACCTTTGTTAGGCACTTCGAGGGCTCCTACACCCGCGCCACCACCATCGAGGACCTGGAGCGATGCGTCCAGGTACCCCGCGATTCGACCCGCAGTTGGGTCCAACGGTGGCAAGAACTGTGGTACAACACGACCGGAATCCACCCGGACACCGCGATCCACTGCTTCAAGACCTCGTGCCGCTACAAGCCCTTGGTCACCAAACTCAAGCGGGTGTACAAAACACTCGACAACATACCGGACCTCCTCGAGATCGCCAAGTGGTACGCGGAGGAGGACCCAAACCAAGAAGCCGATGATGAGTCGGGAGGGAATCGCCGCACGAGCGACCACGACAAAGAGAGACGACCCGAGCTACGCTACAGCAACACTCGCCTCACCGGTAAGCATCGTGGTGACAGGCGAGTCGACTTCGTCGCCAATGCCGGCTACGCCCCACGCGAGCCCAAAAGCTTTTGCCGCGATGGCGGCAACTACAAGGCGAAGCCGAGGTTCGACCCCACGGCTATCCTCAACCAGCCATGTGTGTTCCATAGCAGGGAGGGGAAACCTGCCACGCACACAACCACCGATTGCCACTCCCTGAGGGAGATCGAGAAGGCACGACGTGCAAGGGAAGACCCCGACAACCACCCGCCAAACGGCAGAAAATTCGGCAACGACGCCGGCTCGCTTCACACCTTCACCGGCTTCAACACGAAGCGCGAGAAGAAGGTCATCACCCGTGCTGTCGCCTTCAACGCAGTGTCCCAGGTCGACATCCCCCAGTTGCTCAACTGGTCCGAGCAAAAAATCACCTGGAGCCGCGAGGACCACTCGCCACGGATCGAATATCCGGGCCAAGTCGCCCTAGTGGTCAAGCCCAAGGTGGGAGACTACTGGCTCCCCAAGACGCTGATGGACGGCGGCAGCTCCATCAACATTATGTACCTGGACACGTTCAGGCGACTGCGGCTCCCGCAGTCAATGATCGAGACGACCTACACCACCTTCCAAGACATCGTCCCCGGTTGGAAGGCGTACCCGATTGGCAAGGTGACGCTTCCAGTCACCTTCGACACACCAGCGAACTTCCGCACCGAGCGGATCGTCTTCGAGCTGGTGTCGTTTAACAACCCCTACCACTGCGTCTTGGTGCGTCAGGAGTTCGCCAAATTCATGGCAGCGCCCCACTACGCGTGCAACGCGATGAATCTCCTCGGGCTGTGCGACATCATCACTGTCCACGGCGACCCCGACATGGCCGTAGAGTGCGAGGCCAAAGGTGCCGAGATCGCCGACGCCATCATAGCGGCAGAAGCCAACCACGCAGAGGAGCTCGCCAAGTACGTGAGTAGGGTCAACAATGACGGCCCCACCATACTCAAGAAGCCCAACTCGGAGGGTGGTGGCTCCACCGTCTTCGAGGCGACGACGCACACTCGCACCGTCGAGCTGGTCCTAGGCGACTCCGGCCAGACGGTGACGATTGGGACGGGCATGAGCCCAGCATAGGAAGGCGCGCTCATCGAGTTCCTACGTGAGAATCGCGACATCTTCGCATGGAAGCCATCCGACATGCCTGGTGTCCCGAGAGAACTCGCTGAGCACAAAATAAACGCCGACCCCAAAGCGCGACCCATCAAGCAGTTGCTGCGGCCCTTCAATGAAGAGCGCCGCCGAGTAATCGCCGAGGAGGTGCAGCATCTACTCGCTGCAGGCTTCATCCGGCCAATCAAATACTCCAAGTGGCTAGCAAACCCAATCCTGGTCGAGAAGAAAAACGGGACCTAGAGAATGTGTATTGACTACACAAACCTCAACAGCGCCTGCCCGAAGGAGCAATTCGTTCTCTCGCGGATCGACCAAATCATCGACTCAACTGTGGGCTCGGAGTCGCTATGCTTCCTCAACGCCTACTCTGGGTACAACCAGATCAAAATGGCAGTCGAGGACAAGGAGAAGACGGCGTTCATCACGCCATTCGGAGCCTTCTGCTACACTGCCATGACCTTCGGCCTCAAGAACGCCGGGGCGACCTACCAAAGGTGCATGCAGGAGTGTCTTGCGAGCTAAATTGGCCGCAACATCCACGTCTACATCGACGACGTGGTGGTAAAGTCCACTCGCCAGGGAGATCTACTCGCCGACCTGGTGGAAACCTTTGCCAACCTGCGGAGGTACAAGATAAAGCTAAACCCAGGAAAGTGCACCTTTGGTGTGCCTACTGGACAACTGCTGGGGTACGTCGTCTCCAAGTGCGGGATCGAGGCGAACCCTGCCAAGATCAACACGATCGCCCGGCTCGGCAGACCCGAGTGCCTGCGTGACTTCCAGAAGTTTGCTGGGTGAGTCGCGGCTCACAGTCGCTTCATCCCCCGGCTAGGCGAGAAGGCGATGCCCCTCTACTGCCTAAGGTGCAAGAACCCTGCTTTCCAGTGGGATAAGGAGGCAGACAACACGCTCCACGCTCTCAAGAAGGTGCTACTAGCGGCACTGATACTCGCCGCCCCCGTCGACAAGGAGCCCATGCTCGTCTACGTCGCGGCCTCCGAGCGAGTCGTTAGTGCCGTCATGGTCGTCGAACGACCAGAGGAAGGCAAGGAGCGCCCGGTGCAGCGACCTGTATACTACATCAGCGAAGTCCTCACCGAGTCGCGCCAACGCTACTCGCAGTACCAAAAATTGGTATATGCGGTCTTCAGAGCCCAGCGGAGATTGCCGCACTACTTCCAGGAGCACCCAATAACGGTCGTCTCCTCAGCACCGTTGCAGGACATCATCCGCAACCATGAGGCGACCGGGCGAGTCGCCAAGTGGGTCGTTGAGATCGGAGTCCACAACATCAGCTACGAGCCGCGCAAGGCGATCAAGCCACAGGCTCTCGCAGAGTTTCTTGCTGACTAGGAGGAGGCCCAGCAGCCAGAGAAACTGCCATACCTCCATTACTGGAGCCTACACTTCGATGGCTCCAAGAATGCAAATGGTGCAGGGGCAGGGATCATGCTCACATCTCCAAAGGGCGACAAGTTAAGCTACGTCCTGTACCTCGACTTCACCCCCTGCACCAACAGCATGGCCGAGTATGAGGCGCTACTCCACGACATGCGAGCAGCCAAGGAGATGAACATCAATCGTCTGCGCTGCTACGGCGACTGCGACCTCATCGCAGACACCTGTGATGCAGTCTCCCCCACCATGGCGGCGTACCGCCAAGCTATGGACCAGCTGGGAGGGCACTTCGCGGGCTACTACGTCGAGTGGATTGACAGTCGGAAGGACGAGGAGGCCGACGCACTCTCCCGCATCGGCTCGGCTCGACTCGCACCACCCGCCGGCGTCTTCCTCGACACCATCACCAAACCTTCCATTTCTCCCCCGAGGGAGATCGACATCGGAATTCCGCTGCAACCAGACGCAGCCCTGGTCATAATGATCGCCGAGCCAACCGACTGGACCGCGCCATACGTCGCCTACCTGGAGGGAGGCACCCTACCCGCTGATGAAACGGAGGCCCGGATGATAGCACGCCGCTGCAAATCCTTCGTCATCATCAACAACGAGCTCCACAAGCGCAGCGTGACCGACGTGTTCCAACGCCGCGTCCAACCCGCATAAGGACGCAAGATCCTCCAGGACATCCATGCTGGCGACTGCGGCCACCACGCTGGCGCTCGCTCCCTAGTCGCCAAGGCCATGCGACATGGCTTCTACTGGCTCACCACACACGCCGATGTGGTCGACATCATCCAACGTTGCATCAGGTGCCAGAAGTATGCCAGTTAGACTCACATACCGAGCTCGGCGCTCAAGACCATCCCCATCACTTGGACATGGCAGGCCCCTTCAAGAAGGCCCCCTCTGGCCTCACCCACCTCCTAGTTGTGGTCGACAAATTCACAAAGTGGGTGGAGGCCAAGCCAGTCCGCAAGTGCGATGGGAAGACCGCAACAAAGTTCCTACGCGAGCTCATCTATCGCTACGGGTTGCCGAACAGCATCATCACGGACAACGGCACCAACTTCGCCAAAGGATCCATGGCTGAATTTTGCGAGGAGCACAACATACGACTCAACATCGCCTCAGTCGCCCACCCGAAGTCCAACGGCCAGGCGGAACGGGCCAACCAGAGCATCCTCCACGGCCTAAAGCCGCGACTTCAAGTCCCACTCGAGCGAACTCCTGGGTGCTAGGTCGAAGAGCTCTCCTCCGTCATCTGGGGCATCCACACCTCCGTCAACAGGTCGACGGGATTCACCCCTTCTTCATGGTGTACGATGCTGAGGCCGTCATGCCAACCGACCTTGAGCACGACTCGCCTCGGGTGGTCCACTACGTGGAGGCCAACAACGAGCTCGCACGCCAAGACGGAGTCGACCAGATCGACGAAGCACTCGACCTAGCTCGCTCCCGCACTGCCATCTACCAGCAAGGGATCCACCGCTATCACAGTCGGCGAGTACGGACCCGCACCTTCCAAGAAGGCGACCTGGTACTGCGTCTGATCCAGGACAAGAAGGGCGTGCACAAACTCTCCCCCCTTGGGAGGGACCATTCGCCATCGGGCGAGTCCTGGGCAATGACGCCTACTACCTCGTCGACATCCGAGGCGACGGAAAACTCGACGTCAAGCGGCCATGGAATGTAAACCTCCTACGGAAGTTCTACTCCTAGAACTCCAGACATGTACCTCCCACACGCTATGAAATAAAGCATACCAATTCGCACAACGTGTGTCCAATCTCCGTATCTTGTGCCACTCGCACTCGTAATCACAGCGATATGCTACTCGCAGAAGTCAACTCTTGGTGCCGCGATCGGCATGACCAAGTAGTGCGACACGAGGGCATTGAAGAATTCAGGCCTCGTATCCGTCCACGAAAAAGCCAACCCGGAGCCCCATCGGAGTCGCCTCGCTCGACTGGCTTTCCGAGCCAAGACAACTGCATTCGCTTCCCACAGCGACCCAGTCTTCCACATCCTCAGCGCAGCGACTCGAATGGCAAAGTACCACGCTCGGGGACTGATGCCAGCCCAAACAGGATCGGCCAGGTAAAAACGCCAAGTATGAGAGCGCATCCTGGACTCGCCACGGGACTGATCTCACGGATCAGGTGGGGTGACGCGCCTAGCACAACGCGCCCCGTCCTCACCTACCTCGGTCACGCGACTATAACCGCCAAGTACCATGCTCGGGGACTCGGCCACCCGACCCTGTTCGCGCCCGGGAAAACGGCTAAGTACGAAGCACCCCTTGGAGTCGCCATGCGACCGGCTTTCCGAGCCATGGCGAGTCGACCTTAACTTAATAACAGTTCAAACAACACATAAAAACAAGGTCAACCCCATAAAAGGGTGGACGCACTCGGTGACTCACACAACCAACAATCAAAACACAAAACATTGGCAAAAGCACACTTACTTTCCTTCAAACGGCAACATTTGTTCGCTTACAAGGGTAGTTACATAATTATCCCAACTAATGCCGATTGGAAAATTATTCTAATCCACAGGCTTCGACGATGAGGCACCACCGCCCTTGCGACTGCGGATGAAAGGAATCCACGAGTTCGATGGGTAGGTCGTGAGCTCACCCGCCATGGCCGCACGGAACGGCTGCTCCACCTTGAAGTTGCGGTGCGCCGGCTCGGGGTCGTTCGGGGCGACGACCGTTTCCTGGTAAGGAATGAGGTCGCCCATCGCCCACACCCGGTTGGCATACACTGCAGCCCGCTCGGTCAGCTTCAGCACCTCGGCGATTTCGACTGCACCCATCGACAAAGGATACCCGCTCGTGACGTTGTCAAGGTCGAAGTCGTCCGGAAAGTGCGTGAGCCCAAGGCTCAGCGCAGTCACCGCACCACGACGGAAGGCCGACCGTGTCATGAATTCCACAACTGTCGGCGCCTTCTCCAGATAGCGCCAAACCTCGACGAGGTCGCTGGGAATCACCTCCGTGGGCGAAATCTCCTGCAGATACGCCCGGATGCAGGTCGCTGACAGCGCGGC
Organism: Avena insularis; assembly: GCA_023614405.1. NCBI lineage: Eukaryota > Viridiplantae > Streptophyta > Magnoliopsida > Poales > Poaceae > Avena > Avena insularis. The sequence continues at coordinate 118,912,764 of CM042697.1, read as the reverse complement.
AGAATCAACCAGAGTGGTGACGCATTGCCGCGCGTCGTACGACTGTGCTTCTTCGGCATTATCAGTAATCAGGCCTGCAACATACAAAGTAACTAGTAAGGGAGGCTCCAGCAAAATAACGCGACCCACACGCTCGGGGACTCGCCAAAGTAAAACTCACCAATCAACGGGCGACAACGCTCCGTGATGAACTCCTGAAGACCGGAGAGGTCATCTTGCAGCCCGGCGACGAGCGGGTCCGACATCTTCCGTTCTTCAGCTACAGAGGCAACGACTGCCTTGGCTCGCCCATCCGCCGAGGTCGCCTCTGCCTTTGCCTCCTTGAGCTCATGCTCCAGGTCGGCGATTCGCTTCTTCGCGGTGCTCAAGGATTACAGTGCAGCCGTCAATTCACTCATCGGAACAAGGACCTGATGAGCCTTCTCCACCGCGGCTGCGCTATCCTCTGCATCAACAACACCATGATTACGAGAATAACAAGTTTACGACCAGGATCAAGCACGACAAACACTCACCCGTAGTCGCTCGAAGCTGTTCGTTCGTGTCCCAAACAATGAGGAGCTCCCTCTCCACACGCTCCCTGGCGGCAAGCCGCTCCGCCAACTCGCGCTGCAGGCCCTGCGCACCCATGGAAGCGTCAGCAACGAAAATCCTAAGTGCCTAGCCGCTGAAATTCAGCGACTAGCCACTAGGGGACTGGACAACAAAAATTCCTAAGTGCCTAGCCGCTGAAATTCAACGACTAGCCACTCGGGGACTGGGCAGCGAAAGTTCTAAGCGCCTAGCCGCTGAAATTCAGCGACCAGCCACTCGGAGACTGGACTCGAAAAAAATAAGAATCCGACCACTGAAATTCAGTGTCCCGATCCTCGGGGACTGGACATACCTAGATGGCGGAGCCTAGCATGCCGTGAAGCTCCATTGCATCCAACGATGGGAGCACGAATGGAGTACGCCCGCGACGCTGCTTGACCTCCGTACCGGTGGCCTCGGGCATTTAGCTCGACGGCACCGATGCACTCTCCGCGGCTACAAAGCGAGGGAACGTTGCCACCGCGGATCCCACACCACTCAAAGGGGGACCTGTCGCCCCAACCGAGGCCACGGGCTCTGCCTGCTATGACCCCGTGTCCACCTTAACTCTCGTGGCTGCGTCCGCTGCAATTGGAGCCTCACTCGGGGCGACCGCCGGTTCGGCCGAAATTATGACGACCTCGTCGCCCTTTGCTTTCTTTGCGCCTTCAACAGGCACCTCGACCTCGTCGCCCTTCCTCTTCTTCGAAGGGTCGACTGGTGCTTCCACGACACCCGATGGAACCTTGGCCACCGAAGGGTGACCTATCTTCTTCACTCCAGTCCTGCGGAACGACTCCATTAGTGAACTCGCTAGTCGGACATAAATCAAGCAGACAAATGAAAAGAGTGAGAAACACTCACTTGGCGACTGAGATGAAACGCAGGCCAGTACGAATAATGGCCGGCTTCTCCAACTCCGGCCCCAGTTTCCGACAGAGGCCCGTCTCGAACACACTCTGCGCCCAAGACACCGACGGCTTCTTCGAGGACGAGGCCGCTGTAGGAGCTTCAGTGGCGATCGCCGTGGGAACTCCTCTTGGTGGCGAGGTCCCCGCGGCTGGAGTGGCCACGAGCCCGGTGACTGGGACGAAGGGCGGCGCCAGAGACGCCAACGACATCTCACCTTCCGCAACGGCCGATTTGGTCGCCGCGGTCGCGTGCGCTGGTGCGCAGGCTTTAGCTTCCTCGGCTGCGCTGGTAGCGTCGGAGCTACTCGCGGACCGAGGCGGTGATGCTGGCTTAGCCGGCTTCTTCTTCTTCGGTTGCGGTGGCTTGTTCTTCGACGGCGTAGCTTCGCGCCGCGAGGTGTGTTCGGGGAGTTCGCTATCGTCTTCATTGTGATCCTCGAGGCTCTTGCTGGCCTCGAGCTCGCGCTGGTGTTGCCCACCGGTTTTTCGAACCGTGGGTGCAGCGACCTCCACATCCTCATCACCACCGTCGTCGTCACCATCGTCGTCGTTGCCCCCGTCACTTCTGACGCCGCCCTGGTCGGGTGAAGACTCGCTATCGTCTTCGGCGGACGGGGTCAAGTTCTCATCGTCTACCGGCGGGAGCCAACCTTCCACCACCTGGAACAACTGCAACGACAAAACAAATCAGCATAACCACGAATGCAAATCTACGACTGCGAATATACAAGTAAGGAAGCATTTACCGTTGGGGCCTCGCGCTTTGCGGTGTAAGGAGCGACCCCGACTTTGCATCAAGATACACCGCCAAGGTGATCTTCTTTAGGGCCAGGGTGTAATCATTGAGTCTCCACTCGTCGTGGCAGGACTTTGTCGGGTCGTCCTTGCCCGTGTACTCGTACATATAGTGGGCGCGGCTAGCCAGGGGTACGAGCCATCGCCCGAGCCAGCAATTGTAAAGGTTGATGGTTTGGAGGCCCTTCTTCTTCAGGTTGCGGATGGTTTGCAGCATCTCATCGACGACCATCCGCTGGTCTAGCGGAAGTTTGGTGACTTGGAGCCGACGCGGCTTGGGCCGGTTGGCGGAGTACGTCGGAAGCGCCACCTCATCACCCGACGGCAACTCGGTCACGTAAAACCAGTTCTTCTTCCACTCATTCGCTGCTTTAGCGGGCAGCATCAGATCAAAAAAGAACGCCTTCGACTTCAGCTGAAAGGTCATGCCACCCGTAGCCAGCATCGGGCCGCCTGCCTCTTCGCGGCTGATTCTCCCGTGGAACAGATCTTTCCATAGGGGGAAATATGGCCGGCAGCCTAGATAGCACTCGCAGAACGCCACGAAAATGGCGAGCTTCTCGATGCTATGCGGCCCTAGATCTGACGGTTGGATGTCGTAGTAGGCGCAGAAGCGACGAAAGAAGAAGGAAGTGGGTAATCCGAGCCCCCGCTCCAGATGACTGGTGAAGCAGATGAATTCTCCCTCGCGCGGATTTGGGGTCACCTCCCCGGCCGCGGGGATGCGCCATCTCTTGGCGCGGAGGATCCCTGCCTCCTCGAACGACTTCAACAGCGCTTTTTGTGCACTTGGATCTGCCCCACGGTTCCGCTGGAGGGGCCATCGATTGAGGGATCTAGGGCTATGAGTCGCTCTGGGTCGCTCTGGTCGCTGCGCGGAATGGAGGATTGGGAAGGCACGAGATCAGAGGAAGTGAGGGAAGTGTTTTCCCCTCGCCGTTCACTCTCCTTATATAGCGGTTGTTACCCGCCGTCTTCGGGGAGCCGTTACTGCGTGGTAATTACGTCGATATTACCGTTGGATTACCCACGACTACTTTGACCAGCACTGACGGTCCAACTTCATCCATTCGACTCGCTATCTTCAGCGACTTGACGATTCGCCGACCTGATCACTATAACAGTGACTTAACCACTCGCTGACCTATTCACCAAGCTGCGATCTGACTAGTCACCGTTATTGTGACTAAAATGACTAGTTCCTTCTTTTATTCAGGGAGTCCACCGCCGATTCGACTCGGCATCCGAATTGGACCCGCATACTCCGACTGCTAACGAACACCTGCGATGAATCAACGATGGCCTCGGGGACTACTAATGGGGATATGCCGACCGGGGTATACCCAGCAGGACGTTTCCTACTAGCCCAAGCTGCCAGCGAGTGGGCCTGCAGGACGGCGACTGGATCGAGACGTGGCAAGGATCCAAGCGACTGGAAGCTGGAGGCCCAAAAGCGTAGCTAGGCCCAGTCGGGTTAGGTCAAGAACCCTCCGAATCCTAAACTAATTTGGTTGTAGATCTATAAACCCTAGGTGAGCCTATATAAACCTCCCTAGGGTACGCATAGAGGACACGTTCCATCATACACCATAGCGACTCACCGCCTATTCTTCGAGCTCGCCCTTGTACTCTCTCCATAATATGATCTAGCAGGAGTAGGTCTTTACCCTTCGGGAGGCCGAACCTGGGTAAATCCTTGTGTCTCCGCCTTCATCTCGCACCGCAGATGGCTGGACGCCCTTGCCCTTTGTTCTACCATTCGCTTCTGATTGCAGCATCTGCCGTGGCCATTCCCACGACAAGAATAATAGCAATAGCTATGTTGTTGAATTTGCTCCCACTATGATTAATAAGAATGACTATGCTTATGTGGAGAGTAATAATTATTTTATGCATGTGGATCATGATAAGAATGTTTTATGTGATAGATATATTGTTAATTTTATGCATGATGCTACTGAAAGTTATTATGAGAGAAGGAAACATGGTTTTATGCATCTCAATAATATTAAGTTTCCCCTCTTTATGTTGAAAGTCTTGAAGTTGCACTTGTTTTGCTTTCCTATGCTTGTTGATTTGTGCTTTCATGACTTGTTTCTTTACAAGATTACTATGCATAGGAAGTGGGTTAGACTTAAATGTGTTTTGAATTTGCTTCTTGATGCTCTCTTTTACTTCAACTCATATTTCTTATGTGAGCATCTTCTCAAACTATCAAGCCTAACTTAAAGACGTTAAAGAAAAGTAATTGTTGGGAGATAACCCAAGAGTTTTCTTGAGTCTTGTAAGTTATTACTTCTGTGATGACCTCTACTTATCCTTTTTGTTTGTTTTTTGTGCCAAGAATGACCTCTAATGAGAGGGAAGTAAGATTTGGGGAGTTGCTGTCCTGAAAAAGATTTCTGTCCTCTGCCATAAAAAATCGTGAGGAGTCTCTATAAGTCAGATTGAGCTGAAAATTTACGAATAAATCCCCTAGTATGTTAGATAACTTTCATTAGTTCAACACCTTTTGATGTGAGAAACATAAGGTCTTCAAAAAAATCGGTTTCTATCTGCTGGTCTGTTTTGATAGATTTCTGCCATTATTTGCATTTGCTTCTTATTGATTCCTTTTTGAGTTCTTTTTGGTAAATTGAGCTTTTTGAAGGAGTTAGTAAAGTAGCTTGTGTTTTTAGTGAAAAGTCTTGCTGTTCCAGAACTTTTCCTAAAGGTCTATTATCTTTTGAATACACTAATGCTGCTAATAAAGATTGTGTGAAGTTTTGTATGAAGGAAAATTTGCAGGAGTAGAGAAAGAATGATGTAATGAGATGAAGAATGGACAAAATCTCAAGCTTGGGGATGCCACCCCGTGTCACCCCAAGAAATATTCAAGAGGTACAAGCGGCAAAGCTTGGGGATTCCCAAGGCATCCCCTTCTTCATCAATAAAAATCTCAGGTCTTTCTAGACACTTCGTTTTTATTGTTTCATGCATTGTTGTGTTGTTCTTGGAGCGTCTTAGTTTTCGGTTTCGGTTTTAGTTTTCTTTAGTAAGTTGGTTGGTTACACCACACTTTTTTTGGAGAGAGACAGACTCTGTTTTCATTGCCTAGAACACTCTAGTTTTCACTCTTATGTTCTATGAGTGTTCACTTTTGCTAGCACTGCGTTCAGCCTTAGTTTTCTTGTGCTTTCAGCTTAGAACTTCTTAGTTCTTCTTTGTGGATTTGTGAGACAAGCTCACTGATCTTTATTGATTATTATCTTTGTGAGTTGTTTCAAATAAGTTGCTTGGTGTTGGAAAGGAGTAGGAAGTTCCTGCTTGAAAGTGCAAGAGGAGCTTGCATTAACTGTGACTTAGAATTTAGCATGACATGCTAGGTGTTGTTTGACCTTATGCTTAGTGATTAGTGCTATAGCATGACTTGTCCCGAACAATTAGGATTGCTTAGTGTGCCTTGAAGAAATTATGCGTTGCTTTAGCATGCAAAAGAATAGTATTGTGGTATTCTCCTTTGATGCTTTATTTGGGTTGACTTAGCACATGCTAACACCATGTTATGACTATGACAAGTCACCATTAGCCTCTATGATCATTTAGTCCTTGCTTGTAGTACCACCCTTTGCTTTGAATAGTATGCTTTGTTGCACTGCATGATTATGGTCATTATTGCTCTCTTAGTTGGTTGCTCCTAGTCTTTTGCTAGCCTCCACTTGTATGAGTAAGTTCTACTCATGCCTCCAACTCCCAAGAAACCAAGTTATTCCAAACTGTCCACTATAAACTCCTATGCATGGTGTGTTACACCATTCCAAGTATATTCCTGTTTTCAACTATCTTCTAATTAAAAACTATTTTGTTATGTGAAAACTTAGTGATTAAAGCCCTCATGAACTTGATGGCACACTTTATATTCTTTGCCCCTAATAAACTTGAACCATTGTGACAACTTTGTTGTATATGCTTGCACTTATAAGTTGGAGTTAGCGTAACTGCTTTGTCACGGGGAACGTTTTCAACATTGCACTTGTACTTTATACTCAGTTGATATCATGCTCTTTTGTCTATGGATGTCACCGGTGTGAAATAGAGAGGGAACTTGTAAGTCCATGGAGTTTGGATTCTACGTTAAAGAAACGCTTGGGCCGCTAGCCTAAGCCATGCCTAATCATGGTGGAAACTTGCAGCATCACCATAGTGACATCTATGAAGCATTCTTCTTATAAAAAAGAGACACATTGAGAAAATACGAAAGAGAGAAAAAAGCACCATATTCCCATGGTTAATAAGAAGATTGTTGAGATGATCATTGTCTGCTTGCCTTGTCATTTTGGTTATGGGATAGCTCCTGTACCATGTGCAAGGGGTACCCCGTTGGCGGTTCTCTATGATATGCAAATACTTACAATTACAAGAACTTACGGGTGACTAAAGTTGAGTAGCATGAGGTGTGGCCCTCGTATTCAAGGGACTTGAGATTGCCAACTTATACTTCGTCAAGCATATACTCCATCTTTGTTCACTTTAACCTTAATCACTTCAAGATGCTTATGATAGGGGCAATGAGGGCTGAAAGCTAACAAGTACCATAATTTTTGGAAGCTCTTTTTGAAACTTGAAATCCCTGCTTCCTTTATAAAAGGCTTTTCTTCCACCACTATTGAGTCTCCACCTTCTACCTTTAGGCACCATTAAGAGAGCATAGTTGTCATTTTCTGTGCAGTGTTCCAAAGCTTATTAATTGATGCATATTGTGTTATTACTTGCTCTTGTACTATTTGTTTCTAGTCACCCTTTTGAACTTTGAAGGTGTCCTCTGCATCTAATTTCTACTCTATGAGGGACAAGCTGATTGCCACTATGCTATGTTTTCTGTATGTGAAACAAACAAACGTTTTCAATGCATGTTATTCATGATGTTTGTTTGTATCTTGTCATGTTGCATGCATAGTTACTATGTCCTATTGTTAGAACTCCATATTTCATGCACATGTTTAGAGTTCTTTGATCCCAACTTTCAATGCATGCAAATGGTTTGATCTTTATTGTGAGGGTGCATGTCACCTCAAAAATTATTCTTTTTATCACTTACCTACTCGAGGATGAGCAGGAGTTAATCTTGGGGATGCTTGATATATCGGAAACGTATCTATAATTTTTGATGCTCCATGCTTGTTTTGTATCTACTTTGATTTGCTTTGTCTACACTTTGAGGTGTTTTTATATATTTTCTGGAACTAACCTATTAACAAGTTGCCACAGTGCCAGTTGCCTGTTTTCTTCTGTTTTTGGTTCTAGAAAGGCAGAAAATCAATATTCTCGGAATTGGACAGGACAAAAGCCAAATTCATTATTTTCCCGGAGCAACATGGAACCACGAAGCAAAGCCAGAGGGGGGCCATAGGGTGGCCGCACCCCTAGGAGCGGGCAAGCCCTAGGGGCGCCCATAGGGGGTGTGGGCCCCCTGGACACCCACTGACCTTGATTCCTGCGCCTATAAGAAGCCTTTGATGAGAAAACCCTAAATAATCTAGAAGAAATCCATGAAAACCTCCGTAGCGTTGCCGCCACCGAAAGGGAGATTCGGGGGACAGAAAGTATCTATTCCGGCACCCTGCCGGGACAGGGAAGTGCTCTCGGAGCCATCTCCATCGATCTCCACCACCATCTCCATCACCGTTGCTGATTCCCATGATGAGGAGGGAGTAGTTCTTCCTCGAGGCTAAGGGCTCTACCGGTAGCTATGTGTTCATCTCTCTCTATGCATGATCTTGTTGTGGTCATGAGCTTTGTAATCAAGTAGATCTACTCTATTACTCAAGTGCCTTCATTAGATCTCTGCTCTCCCCATGTGTGTGTGAAAGTGACAGCGTGCACGCCATGGTGGCACTTAGGCTTGAGTCTACATAAATACTCTTTGTGCTTTAATAGATCTATGCTTTTCCCCACGTTTGTGAAAGTGACAGCGTGCATACCGTGTGTGGCACTTTGGCTAGATTGAATATTTGTTATGAGTTATATTTGGAGTTGGATGTCTCTATAAAATTGTGGTGTTTGTTGGAACCATCTAGTGCTCAAGGTGACAGTGTGGGGTTATCTAGATTGGGGAAGGTGGACTTTGAGGTGTGCTGTTATAGCCCTACCATGGATTAGAGTGTCCAACCGGAGAATAGTTAAGAGTAGTATCATGAAGAGAGGATATTTATATGAGAGAGTGTTCACTAGTGAAAGTATGATCCCTAGGCCTTGTTTCTAAACATTGAAACACCATTTTCTACTAGATCTGTTGCATGTTTGCTTGCTTCCTTCTTGTTGCCTTTAGTCTTTACCTCACCATCAATCTCTTTTCTGGCACCCTTACCACTTATATTTCACTATCTCTTCGCCGAACTAGTGCACCTATATTGGGTGTGTTGGGGACACAAGATACTTGTATATTGATTGTAGGGTTGCTTGAGAGCGATACATTTGACCACTTCCTCCATGAGTTCGATAAACCTTGGGTGATCCAATTAAGGGAAACTTGCTGCTGTTCTACAAACCTCTGCACTTGGAGGCCCAACAACTGTCTACAAGAATAGAAGTGCATAGACATCAATGCAGTTGGATGGCGGTCTATGTATATTGTTGTATTTCCCAATCGAATCTCATAGGATCTTTTTTTCTGGTATTGCATTGTCATGCCTTGCTCAGTTCCTGTCAATTGCCCTGCTATAATTTGTTTACCCTTCATGCCATGTTGTTTATCTAAGGAGAGCACCTCTAGTGAACTATGGACCCCGGTCCAATCTTTACCATTGATACATCCTCCACTGTTACTTGTTTACTTGATGCAAACCATTACCTTCCACACCATACGTTTAATCTTTTGTTACAGCAAACTGGTGAGCTTGACAACCTCACTGATTCGTTGGGGGCAAAGTCTTGAGTTTGTGTTGTGCAGGTTTCTGTATTGCTTGCAACACCTGTGTGACGTTTCCTTCCTCCTACTGGTTCGAGAACCTCGGTTTCTTACTGAGGGAAAACTTGCTGCTATGCTCTTCACACCTTGCTCTCGGGGTTTCCAACGAAGCATCCCACGACAATACTGGGGCGCCATCACAAGATTTTCTGGCGCCGTTGCCGGGGAGGCTAAGGACATCTTCACAAGGGGAGTCCTCCACTTCCTTTCTCTTTACTTTGTTTTTAGTTTGCTTAGTTTCTTTTGCTTGGTTTTGTTTGCCTCTTTTCAAAAACTCCAAAAAAATTAGTTTAGTTTGGTTTTCTTTCGTATTTCAAAAACAGAAAAAAATTAGTTCCTGCTCTAGTTGCTGGTCTTTTATTGCCTTTCTTGGTCATGCTTTCTATCAATGGATGGTTTCTTTGAAACTAGTTCTTATTGGCAAGGTGGGTTCACAGAAGAACAAAAGTATTATTATAAGGAACACCGTTTGTCACGAAAAGGGAAACACTTATGGGAACAAATTGATAAGTTGAATACTATTGCTAGAGAGGTGTGCTCTACTTATAATGTTACTTATTGCTTTGATAAATCTTGTTGCTGCAGGAGGTATAAACACCTACCTTTTCGATGTAAGTATAATGATAATGTTACCATATCTTCTTATGTTAAAGGAAATTATGACTTTTATGATGTGGAACAAATTGAAGAATTCATTGCCTTCAAGGGTGCATTTGAACTTGCTAGTTTGTTTGAAAATACTGATGATGCACCTTATGTAAATGAGGTTTTTGAGATACTTAAATTTTGCTTTGACAATTACAAGGAAGAAAATGGCTATATTCTTGAATATTTTAATAGATGCTTTCCACAAATGGAAGATATTAATGCCTTGCAGGAGCCTATGGAAGAAGAAATTGTTGAAACTGGAATCTCATTAGATGGAAAAGAGGAGGAGAGTGATGAACAAAAGGAGGAAGAATGGATCTACCCTTGCATACCTTCTAATGAGAGTAACTCTTTACCTCTTATATTATTTGATTGTCCCCCATTCTTACCAAAGGAGGATGAATGCTATGTTCCTGTTGATCCTTTTGAAATATCTACTTTGGGTAAAACCTATGAAGGTTTTAATCCTACTATTCTTGAGCTTGATAGAAATTATGTGTTTGTAGATCATTAAAAGCATGCTTTATGTGATATCTATATTGTTGAGTTTATGATTGAGGCTAGTGAAATCTATTATGATAGAGGAAAATATGGTTGTAGAATTTTTCATGGTACTGAAACACCTCTCTATGTGCTGAAAGTTTTGAAGTTACTCTTGTTTCATATTCCCATGCCTATCACTTTGTTCTTTTTGAATTTATTTGCATACAATATTCCTATGCATAGGAAGTGAGTTAGACTTAAATGTGTTTTGAATTTGCTTTTTGATGCTCTCTTTAACTTCAGTTTATATTTCTTATGTGAGCATCTTCTCAAACTATCATGCCTAACTTAAAGGCGCTAAAGAAAAGTACTTGTTGGGAAATAACCAAGAGTTTCCTTGAGTCTTGGAAGTTATTACTTCTGTAATGACCTCTCCTTATCCTTTTTGTTTGCTTTTTGTGCCAAGAATGACCTCTAATGAGAGGGAAGTAAGATTTGGGTAGTTGCTGTCCCGAAACAGATTTCTGTCATCCACCAAAAAAATTCGTGAGGAGTCTCTGTTACTCGGATTGATCTGCAAATTTACAAATAAATCCTCCAGTATGTTAGATAACTTCCGTTAGTTCAACACTTTTTTATTTGAGCAACAAAAGATCTTCTAAAAAATCATATTCTACCTGCTGGTCTGTTTTGACACATTTCTGCCATTATTTGCATTTGCTTCTTATTGATTTCTTTTTGAGTTCTCTTTTGGGGAATTGAGCTTTTTGAAGGAGTTTCTACATTAGCTTGTGTTTTTGTTGAAAAGTTTTGATGTTCCAAAGCTTTGCCTAAAGGTCTATTATCTTTTGAATACACTAATGTTGCTAATGAAGATTGTGTGAAGTTTTGTATGAAGGAAAAATTTTAGGTGTAGAGAGAGAATGATGTAATGAGATGAAGAATGGACAAAATCTCAAGCTTGGGGATGCCACCCCGGTGTCACCCCAAGAAATATCCAAGAGGCACAAGCGTCAAAGCTTGGGGATGCCCAAGGCATCCCCTTCTTCATCAATAAAAAGCTTAGGTCTGTCTAGACACTTCGTTTTTATTGTTTCATGCACTATTGTGTTGTTCTTGGAGCGTCTTATTTTTCGTTTGGTTTGTTTAGTTTTATTGAATAAAGTAGTTTGGACCCCCGTTCTCGCTGTCTTGTTTCAAGTAAGTTGCTTGGTGTTGGAAAGGAGTAGTAAGTTCTTGCTTGAAAGTGCAAGAGGAACTTGCATTGATTGTGACTTAGACTTTAGCATGACATGCTAGGTGTTGTTTTGACCTTATGCTTAGTGATTATTGCTATAGCATGTCTTGTTCCAAACAATTAGGATTGCTTAGTGTGCCTTGTAAAAAAATTATGCGTTGTTTTAGCATGCAAAAGCATAGTATTCTAGTATTCTCCTTTGATGCTTTGTTTGGGTTGACTTGGCACATGATCACACCATGTTATGACTATGACATGTCACCATAGCCTCTATGATCATTTAGTCCTTGAATTGTAGTACCACTCTATGCTTTGATTAGTAATGCTTTGTTGCTCTACATGATTATGGCCATTATTTCTCTCTTAGTTGGTTGCTCCCAGTCTTTTGTGTAACACCCTCGCCTGATAAGGCTGAGTTCATGTGTATAGTACCAATCCCTGGATCGGTTCACTGGCACACACAGTACAAAATGATACCAAATATAACTGTGCATCATAAATACAACGAATATGATCCAGAATTTACATTATTTATTCAAGTACACAGCGGAAAACGAATACAAGGTAGATCTCCATCCTTCAAATGTGCCACAGGCGAACAAATGTTAAGTGGAGTCTCGTGACCTATGAATGATCACTCGGATACGATATAACCTACAACATGAAACGTTGCAGCCATGAATGGTCAATACATTGAATGTATGGCAAGTAGGCTAAAGTGGTTAACAACAGATCTATCAACTACATGCTTATTTGGCCAAGTGGAGTTCAGGCCCATTTGCATAAAGCAACAGTTTTATCCTAACATTTGTAACAAAGTAGTTTTCCAATACGATAAATAGGACACTCTGGTTCACTCCCAGGTGCTCCTACCCAATTATGTTCACCCAACAAGTTTTAAGCAATTAAGAAATAAGGATGAGTGAGAAATATCATAGCATCGATGTCAGTCGCTCAAATTGTCCATAACCGGGGACACGGCTAATCGATTAGTTTATACACCCTGCAGGGGTTAGTACACTTTACCCATGTGACTTGGCCAGCCCAACTCGTACCACCACTCTCATATTGGATGATGATAGGGAGAAGTCCAAGAAGGAACCGTTTGGGAAGTAGCTCCCCAATCCCGACACGCACCGGTCCAACCTACACTATCTACATCTCTGGATACGCGGGTTCGAGTTACCACAACCTACTGAGTTCAACCAACCGCCCATTCCATTATTGGCACATGGTTGCACACGAAAGCTTCAAAACAAAGAAACCAATCATTTCTCAGTGTCCTGGACGGATTCCCCACCATAAATACACTCGATGACCCAATCAATGCCATTCCGCCCAGGTGGTTCATTAAAACATATTGGTTTGTCATTTAGCAAAACATAAGCCTTTCAAAACATATAACTTTTCATGTTGTGATTCCCTTCCTCGTCTAAATAGCATAGCTAAGCAATCTACCAATACGATGGCTCATAAACAAGGAATGCTAGGGAATAATATGGGATATAGCATAGCATATACATATCAATTCCTACAGATGCAATTCTACAAAAACATCTACAATGCATAGGAAAACAATAGGACATTTATGACCAAGATAGCACCACTTGCCTTTGTTGTAGATGTAGTCAATTATATAATCCTCAAAATCCTCATAGGTATAATGGTTGCACTCGTCATAACCACAATAGTTGCAGTCATAGTAGTTGCAATCACACACGTTGCACTCCTCGCAATCTATCGATCAAACAATTGCATACAACATAAACAATAGCACATAGAGATCAAATAAATGCAACAAATGCATGCATGACAATTTAATAAGTCACAATCGTTTTTACTTTAGTTCTCTAAATAATATTGAAGTATATGATGCATGCCAGAGGCCAATTAATGCAATGGAGTACTTGTTATTAATAATTACTTGCCAATATAGGGTTTTTAATAGTTCTATTATAACGACTGTTTTAACTGTCGAATTAAATTTGTTTCTTGGTTTTACTGGATAGAGGACGTTAATACGAACCAGTAGGCGTTGGATTCACCCTAATCGGAGTTATAGATCTTTTTATATGATTTAAATGGTGTTTAATGGATTTTAAATGATTCATATAGTTTCTTTCTCCTAAAAATCAAAGTAAAATTATATCTGTAATCTCCACGGAATTGTGAATCCAGGAACACATTATTTGGAATTTTCTGAGCATTACTTATTTTCTTATGAATTTATTACTCTAAATAATCCATTAAACCATTTATTTAATTACTGCGTAACCTTAGGGTATTTGCCTGAACCATTTGCATATTGATGATCTACATGGAACCATATTTCCATCGCTATATCATTTATATTTTTGTGATAAGCAATTAATTTACTATGAATTTAATCATTTATAAAGCCATTAAAACTAATTAAATTGCTACGGGTTAAATAGTCCGCAAAGGCTGGATCCAACCAGATATTATTAATCTACATTATAGTAGCTTCAATTTGATATATTGTTCATATTTTTCGGAGTTACAGATAATTTTCTATGAATTTATTAACCTAAAAGACCATTAAAACTAATTAAATTACTGCAGTAAAACGTACAGTAAAAGTTGGATCTATTCTGGTAAGATGATTCTACGTGAAATTATCTTCAATTTGATATATTATACGCAATTTTTTGACGTGGTATGAATTTCTAATGAATTTTACAAGTTAGATCTATAATATGCAATTTTAAATTCGAACGGAATATTCCAGAGAATATTCCGCTGACTGGACAGGTTGACTTTCCATGCTGACTGGGACTAGATGTTGACCTGACGTTGATGAGGAAGCTGATCAGGATGACGACATGGCACGCACCGGTTTGATTGGATCTCGACCGTCTGGATAGGATCCGGTGGCTAGAAGAAGAGATTGACCCGATTTTGGCTCAGAATAGACAAGAAACAGATCTGTGTTAGAGAGACAAATCCGTAGGTCAAATTGAAAAACTTAGAACATGAAAGTTATGGGGAATCATTATTCCTACCTTCTCACCAAAGGAATTTGGATTTGAAGAAACGAGCGCGAGTACATATTGGATTTACACCGTAAGATCTGAAATATTGTGATACGAAATTCTCCGGCTGTGGTGGATGAAAAGAGGTGAAGTTTGTCGGGATTGAAAGATTTTGATGCGTTCTACAACTTTCGTTTCTTGACCGAAGGCAAACAACAAAGTCTAGATGGGTTAAAAAGTGAAATAAGATTCGGGCATATGTAGATTCGGGATTTCGAGCAGAGAAACTCGTACAACTGTGGCTCCACGAGTTTATATGGAGGTTTAGGATGGTGAGGAGATAGGTTTTGGAGTAGGGAACAAGTAGAAACAAACGGAAGTTGATTTGGAGTTGTAGATAAAAAGTTATAAGTGTTTGAATAAAGATAGGTATAGAAAATTAATTTTCGCACGCTTTTGAAAGCAGTGGGATTGATCCTTGCTTCACGTACTGGCTGGCTCGGTCCCCTGCTGGGCCGGCCCGCTTAGTTTATTTTCTTTTTCTATTTACTTGTTTTCCTCATATCTTTTGCATACGAACTCCAAATGATATGATTCTTGTTTCTAAATTTTTCTAAAATCAAATAGATCATTGTAGGATCATATTTGTAATCTTTTTACTAGTTTTCAAGTAGTGTATTTATAAATCCTTATATATTCCATTTTATTTATATCTTTATTTGTTTGTATTTATTCCATAACTTTTTCATACTAGCTCCAAATGAGCTCAATTTTGTTTCTAAAATTTTGTAGTATTAATTGGATCTCTTTAGGCTATAATTATCAATAATTTATGACTTAGCAACAATGGGTTTTATAAGGTCAATTTAATTTCCTTTAGGAACATTTGGGCAAATCAACTATAGGATTTAGATACCAGGATTTGGATTTAGTTTGTGAGAACTTTGCATGGATGTAATGAAATGCTTATGAATGCTTCATGATTTTCATTTTGAAATATTGCACACCAATTCTACAATCCATAATCAATCCATGCCCTTTTGCCTATATGGCTACTTATGTCATAACAAAAGAATATAATATTTTGAATTCAAGGTTGAGAGGATTTTCTATTCAAAAAGTTTCTTATCTTTGAGAATTTTCAACGTAGTCAAACAATCAATCAAACTTATTTATTTATTTCACATTCCAAAATTAGGAGAATTTTGGGATGTGACAGACTACCGCCCTTAAAAGAAATCTCGTCCCGAGATTTGGGAAGGCTAGAAAGAAAGGAAGGTTCGGGATCCATTAGGATGCTACCACCCTTAAAATAAAATTGACTAGGTCATTTCTCGAGGATTCACTTAGCTCAGATTGGTTCTCCTTTAGACTTTTATTGGCACAATGTCTCTAGCACATTCTAAACATCATGATTGATAGTTTTCGAGAAAGCACTACTTGAACTAGTAGAACTCTCATGGTGGTCAATTAGGGGATATTTACTTCCCGGTACCCATTAATCATGGTTGAGATTCATTCTTACCGTATATTCCTACGCTAAGCACTGGGTGCTTTTATAAAGGGGGAAATATACCATTCTAAGGTCTAGGCTTAACGTTGACTCTCTGCTAAGGTTGAAAAAGGGCACTCAAGATTCGCAAAGCCAACAGTACAAGAGTGAATAATAAGAGTAGTAGGAATGGTGATCAATCCATCTTGCACCCAAATCATTACCCTGTATGAGGAAATGTGAATCATGTTTTTCTATCAATCGGGCATTCTCACTTGCCTTGAAGAATGTTTCCATGGGAACGAACTAATGCTCTATGTATACTCCCATGTATTCAATCAACAAAGCTACTACTAAAACTAAACTATCGATACTTCAACTTTCAGGTTGCGTAATCTACTACATAACATCATTTCAACACTTCATACTTCCACATCTTTTTTTCCATTAGATAAAGAATCTTCTTCCTAAATGCATTGTGTTGTCAAACCTTCCACTTAACACATCATTATATCTCCAAGGGTTCAATATAGGAAAGAATAGATTCTATAGGAAAGAAACGACTAAGAAAATAATCCTACCATAACTATATGAAGCAATCAATGTCACAAACAAGCAAACAATCATAAGGAATCAACACACAAGCAAACACTTGTATAATAACATTACAGGTGTATAAACTTAGTAGTATATAACCACAAAATAGTTTGAAAGTATTGGAAACAATACTAGAGTAAAATAGAGCAACATCTAAGCAACAAACAAAATCTGTCAAAACGGTACAGCAGACTTCACGAATTTTGCTGACCAACCTAAACTCGTCAGGAATTTTAGCCAATTTTTTTGCATGTACTACAGGTAATTACGCTCCAGATCCTATTTTTTTTAGATATTTCTGAGTTACCAATAAAATATGAAAAATCGCACGGTACAACAGGTCAGGCAGAAAACTGCAACAGTAATCCCACGAATTTCAATCAATTCACACCATTAAAATAATTTTAAAACCACACGAAAACTCCAGAAACTTTAGAGTTTCAAAACAATAGATCCTAAACAAGGCATCACACGGTATGGTTCAGTACAAACAAGCAAGGAACCTATATTGTCATACCACATAAGTTGGTAAGAACAATATGCTAACACGATAGCGATGATCTCCTAAAGAGATAAAATATGGTGGTCCAGACCTACCCAAACTTGGTGAGATGTTCATTTATGTCATGTTATTTGTTCTTTACTTGTATGCCAGCTCTCATATAGTGATTTGCTTTATAGAAAACTACTAATAACATTTTCCAATTCTTGTAGTTTTTATGGTAGATCACTTCTTCTACTAATCAAATGAATGGACATCTACAAGTTTGAACAAGGAGAGGTGTTGGAAAATGATAGACAAGGAATATAAGAACTCTAATAAGTATAAAATATGATAGTTCTCCTAATAGAGGCCTTCTATTGCTAATCCATTTCTAAGGTCAAGATCCTACAGTCAACGCACAGCTCTGATACCATCTTGTAACACCCTACTTTGATAAAATGAGTTCATGTGTATAGTGCCAATCCCTGGATCGGTTCACTGGCACACACAGTACAAAATGATACCAAATATAACTGTGCATCATAAATACAACGAATATGATCCAGAATTTACATTATTTATTCAAGTACACAGCGGAAAACGAATACAAGGTAGATCTCCATCCTTCAAATGTGCCACAGGCGAACAAATGTTGAGTGGAGTCTCGCGACCTATGAATGATCACTCGGATACGATATAACCTGCAACATGAAATGTTGCAGCCACGAATGATCAATACATTGAATGTATGGCAAGTAGGCTAAAGTGGTTAACAACAGATCTATCAACTACATGCTTATTTGGCCAAGTGGAGTTCAGGCTCATTTGCATAAAGCAACAGTTTTATCCTAACATTTGTAACAAAGTAGTTTTCCAATACGATAATAGGACACTCTGGTTCACTCCCAGGTGCTCCTACCCAATCATGTTCACCCAACAAGTTTTAAGCAATTAAGAAATAAGGATGAGTGAGAAATATCATAGCATCAGTATCAGGTCGCTCAAATTGTCCATAACCGGGGACACGGCTAATCGATTAGTTTATACACCCTGCAGGGGTTAGTACACTTTACCCATGTGACTTGGCCAGCCCAGCTCGTACCACCACTCTCATATTGGATGATGATAGGGATAAGTCCAAGAAGGAACCGTTCGGGAAGTAGCTCCCCAATCCCGACGCGCACCGGTCCAACCTACACTACCTACATCTCTGGATATGCGGGTTCGAGTTACCACAACCTACTGAGTTCAACCAACCGCCCATTCCATTATTGGCACATGGTTGCACACGAAAGCTTCCAAACAAAGAAACCAATCATTTCTCAGTGTCCTGGGCGGCATTCCCCACCATAAATACACTCGATGACCCAATCAATGCCATTCCGCCCAGGTGGTTCATTAAAACATATTGGTTTGTCATTTAGCAAAACATAAGCCTTTTAAAACATATAACTTTTCATGATGTGATTCCCTTCCTCGTCTAAATAGCATAGCTAAGCAATCTACCAATACGATGGCTCATAAACAAAGAATGCTAGGGAATAATATGGGATATAGCATAGCATATACACATCAATTCCTACAGATGCAATTCTACAAAAACATCTGCAATGCATAGGAAAACAATAGGACATTTATGACCAAGATAGCACCACTTGCCTTTGTTGTAGATGTAGTCAATTATATAATCCTCAAAATCCTCATAGATATAATGGTTGCACTCGTCATAACCACAATAGTTGCAATCATAGTAGTTGCAATTACACACGTTGCACTCCTCGCAATCTATCGATCAAACAATTGCATACAACATAAACAATAGCACATAGAGATCAAATAAATGCAACAAATGCATGCATGACAATTTAATAAGTCACAATGGTTGTTACTTTAGTTCTCTAAATAATATTGAAGTATATGATGCATGCAAGAGGCCAATTAATGCAACGGAGTACTTGTTATTAATAATTACTTGCCAATATAGGGTTTTTAATAGTTCTGTTATAACAACTGTTTTAACTGTCGAATTAAATTTGTTTCTTGGGTTTACTGGATAGAGGACTTTAATACGAACCAGTAGGCGTTGGATTCACCCTAATCGGAGTTATAGATCTTTTTATATGATTTAAATGGTGTTTAATGGGTTTTAAATGATTCATATAGTTTCTTTCTCCTAAAAATCAAACTAAAATTATATCTGTAATCTCCACGGAATTGTGAATCCAGGGACACATTATTTGTAATTTTCTGAGCATTATTTATTTTCTTATGAAATTATTACTCTAAATAAGCCATTAAACCATTTATTTAATTACTGCGAAACCTTAGAGTATTTGCCTGAACCATTTGCATATTGATGATCTACATGGAACCATCTTTCCATCGGTATATCATTTATATTTTTGTGACAAGCAATTAATTTACTATGAATTTAATCATTTATAAATCCATTAAAACTAATTAAATTGCTACGGGTTAAATAGTCCGCAAAGGCTGGATCCAACCAGATATTATTAATCTACATTACAGTAGCTTCAATTTGATATATTGTTCATATTTTTCGGAGTTACAGATAATTTCCTATAAATTTATTAACCTAAAAGACCATTAAAACTAATTACATTACTGCAGTAACCACGTATAGTAAAAGTTGGATCTATTCTGATAAGATGATTCTACGTGAAATTATCTTCAATTTGATATATTATATGCAATTTTTGGATGTGGTATGAATTTCTAATGAATTTTACAAGTTAGATCTATAATATGCAATTTTAAATTCGAACGGAATATTCCAGAGAATATTCCGCTGACTGGACAGCTTGACTTTCCATGCTGACTGGGACTAGATGTTGACCTGACGTTAACGTGACGTTGATGAGGAAGCTGACCGGGATGACGACATGGCACGCACCGGTTTGATTGGATCTCGACCGTCTGGATAGGATCCGGTGGCTAGAAGAAGAGATTGACCTGATTTTGGCTCAGAATAGACAAGAAACAGATCTGTGTTAGAGAGACAAATCCGTAGGTCAAATTGAAAAACTTAGAACACGAAAGTTGTGGGGAATCATTATTCCTACCTTCTCACCAAAGGAATTTGGATTTGAAGAAACGAGCGCGAGTACATATTGGATTTACACCGTAAGATCTGAAATATTGTGATACGAAATTCTCCGGCTGTGGTGGATGAAAAGAGGTGAGGTTTGTTGGGATTGAAAGATTTCGACACGTTCTACAACTTTCGTTTCTTGACCGAAGGCAAACAACAAAGTCTAGATGGGTTAAAAAGTGAAATAAGATTCGGGCGTATGTAGATTCGGGATTTCAAGGAGAGAAACTCGTACAACTGTGGCTCCACGAGTTTATATGGAGGTTTAGGATGGTGGGGAGATAGGTTTTGGAGTAGGGAACAAGTAGAATCAAACGAAAGTTGATTTGGAGTTGTAGATAAAAAGCTATAAGTGTTTGAATAGAGATAGGTATAGAAAATCAATTTTCGCACGCTTTTGAAAGCAGTGGGATCGATCCTTGCTTCATGTACTGGCTGGCTCGGTCCCCTGCCGGGCTGGCCCGCTTAGTTTTTTTTCCTTTTTCTATTTACTTGTTTTCCTCATATCTTTTGCATACGAACTCCAAATGATATGATTCTTGTTTCTAAATTTTTCTAAAATCGAATAGATCATTGTAGGATCATATTTGTAATCTTTTTACTAGTTTGCAAGTAGTGGATTTATAAATCCTTATATATTCCATTTTATTTATATCTTTATTTGTTTGTATTTATTCCATAACTTTTTCATACTAGCTCCAAATGAGCTCAATTTTGTTTCTAAAATTTTGTAGTATTAATTGGATCTCTTTAGGCTATAATTATCAATAATTTATGTCTTAGAAACAATGGGTTTTATAAAGTCAATTTAATTTCCTTTAGGAACATTTGGGCAAATCAACTATAGGATTTAGATACCAGGATTTGGATTTAGTTTGTGAGAACTTTGCATGGATGTAATGAAATGCTTATGAATGATTCATGATTTTCATTTTGAAATCTTGCACACCAATTCTACAATCCATAATAAATCCATGCCCTTTTGCCTATATGGCTACTTAGGTCATAACAAAAGAATATAAGATTTTGAATTCAAGGTTGAGAGGATTTTCTATTCAAAAAGTTTCTTATCTTTGAGAATTTTCAACGTAGTCAAACAATCAATCAAACTTATTTATTTATTTCACATTCCAAAATTAGGAGAATTTTGGGATGTGACATTTTGCTAGCCTCCACAGTAAGTTATAGTCATGCTTCCAACTCCCAAGAAACCAAGTTATTCCAAAGTGTCCACTCTAAACTCCTGTGCATGGTGTGTTACACCATTCCAAGTATATTCTTGTTTTCAGCTATCTTCCAATTAAAAAACTATTTTGTTATGTGAAAACTTAGTGATTAAAGCCCTCACGAACTTGATGGCACACTTTATATTCTTTGCCCCTAATAAACTTGAACCATTGTGTTGTATATGCTTGCACTTATACATTGGAATTAGCAGAACCGTGCTATCACGGGGAACATTTCCAATATTGCACTTGTACTTTGTACTCAGTTAATATCATGATCTTTTGTATATGGCTATCACCGGTGTGAAATAAAGAGGGAACTTGTAAGTCCATGGAGTATGTATTTTGTGTTAGAGAAACGCCTGGGCCGCTAGCCTAAGCCATGCCTAATCATGGTGGAAACTTGCAGCATCACCATAGTGAGCTATGTATGAAGCATCTCAATAAAAAGCTATGCATATAGTAAATAAAAAGATCGCTGAGATGCTCATTGTCTGCTTGCCTTGTCATTTTGGTCACTTTGTACTTTGTCAAGCATATACTCCATATTTTGTGAGCTATGTAAGAGGGAACTTTGTACTTTGTCAAGCATATACTCCATATTTTGTTCACTTTAACCTTAATCACTTCAAGATGCTTATGATAGGGGCAATGATGGCTGAAAGCTAATAAGTACCATAATTTTTGGAAGCTATTTTTGAAACTTCAAATCCCTGCTTCCTTTATGAAAGGCCTTTCTTCCACTATTATATTGAGTCTCCACCTTCTATTTTTAGGAACCATTAAGAGAGCATAGTTGTCATTCTGTGTGCAGTGTCCCAAAGCTTATTTATTGATGCATATTGTAATATTACTTGTTCTTGTGCTACTTGTTTCTAGTCACCCTTGTGAACTTTGAAGGTGTCCTATACATATATTTGCTACTCTAGGAGGGACAAGCTGATTGCCACTATGCCATGTTTTCTGTATGTGAAACAAACAAACGTTTTTAATGCATGTTATTCATGATCTTTGTTTGTAGCCTTTCATGTTGCATGCATAGTTACTATGTCCTATTGTTAGAATTCCATCTTTCATGCACATGTTTAGAGTTCTTTGTTCCCAACTTTCAATGCTTGCAAATGGTTCGATCTTGGTTTTGATGGTGCATGTCACCTCAAAATTTATTCTTTTATCACTTACCTACTCGAGGACGAGCAGGAGTTAAGCTTGGGGATGCTTGATACGTCGGAAACGTATCTATAATTTTTTATGTTCCATGCTTGTTTACTATCTACTTTGCTTTGCTTTGTTTACACTTGGAGGTGTTTTTATATCTTTTCTGGAACTAACCTATTAACAAGTTTTCACAGTACCAGTTGCCTGTTTTATTCTATTTTTGGTTCCAGAAAGGCAGAAAATCAATATTCTCGTAATTGGACGGGGCAAAAGCTAAAGTCAATATTTTACCGTGGGGGACACGAAGCCAAAAGATGAGACGAAGAAGCAAACCATGGCGGGGCCAGACCCCCCATAGGCGCGGGTGGGCCCACCCCGCGCCTGGGTAGGGTGTGGGGCCCCTGGCCGCCTCCCAGCCTCGCCTCTTCGCCTATAAGAAGCCCCCGATGCAGAAACCCTAGGAACCCGATCAAAACTCCACAAAACCTTCTGTAGCCTCCGCGACCGTCGTCCCTAGATTTGGGGGATCTGAAGTTCTTCCCGGCACCCTGCCGGAGGGGAATTCATCCCGGAGGCCTTCTCTCCGGTATGAAGCGTGAGTAGTTCCACCTTGGACTATGGGTCCATGTAGTAGCTAGATGGTTGTATCTCCTCCTTGTGCTTTCATGTATAGATCTTGTGATCTCCGTTCATGATCAAGATCTAATCTATTTGTAATCATGCATGTTGTGTTTGCGGGGATCCGATGGATATTGAGATTACTATGTTAGATTGATTAATGGTTTTGTCTTTATGATTATATCATGTCTGTGTTGTTTGTGATCTTGCATGCTCTTCGTTGTTAGTAGCTATCTTGGCCAAGTAGTTGCTAGTGACTCCAAGAGGGGGTATTTATGCTCGATAGTGGGTTCATGCCTCTAGTTTCCAAGGGAAGTGACATAAATCTCTTCGGTTGTAGATGTGATGTTGCCCCTAGGTAGAAAACAACGGTCTCTTGTTCATGGAACAAGTGGATTGTTTACCTTACACACTTTGCTTAAAGTAGTTGTCTGTTTCTTGCAACTTAATACTGGAGGGGGTTCGGATGATGACCTGAAGGTGGACTTCTAGTCATAGATGCAGTTGGATGGAGGTCTATGTATATTGTTGTATTGCCCAATCGAATCTCATAGGATATTTTTGTCTGGTATTGCATTGTTATGCCTTGCTCAGTTCCTGTAAATTGCCCTGCTGTAATTTGTTTACCCTTCATGCCATGTTGTTTATATAAGGAGAGCACCTATAGTGAACTATGGACCATGGTCCAATCTTTACCATTGATACATCCTCCACTGTAACTTGTTTACTTGCTGCAAACCATTACCTTCCACACCATACGTTTAATCCTTTGTTATAGCAAAACAGTGAGCTTGACAACCTCACTGATTCGTTGGGGCAAAGTCTTGAGTTTGTGTTGTGCAGGTCTCCGCGTTGCTTGCAACACCTGTGTGATGTTTCCTTTCTCCTACTGGTTCAATAACCTCGGTTTCTTACTGAGGGAAAACTTGCTGCTATGCTCTTCACACCTTGATCTTGGGGTTTCCAACGAAGCGTCCCACGACAACACTGGGGCGCCATCAATGAGCTTGCTGGGTAACGCTGTTACTCACCTTTTCCTTTGATCCCCTGCTTAGACTCTGAGTATCCAGAAGAAACCCCAATGTATGCAGCTGAAAGTTAGGAGGAGGTCTTCTATGAAGAACCCAATATGTATGGTGCCATGGAAGGGGTAGACTATGATGCCGTCTACGGAGGAGAGCACCATGAGTTAGAATAATTACCATAGTTCTAGGAACCAATTGAGCCGAGCAACATGAACAATATATAACAATAAGTTGTTGAGCTCAATTTGGAGTTTAAGTTGTTACTTTAAAACTTCTGCTGAAACACTTTATATTCGGTTTGTAAGTTGAATCTTTTGATGTCTTGAATTTTTTGTATTGTAATAATAATAATGTGTGTATGTTTGTAATATGGACCTGCAATGTTTCTGTTGTACCACTATGAGGGATGTGATATTTACGGAACGTTGTTCTGTGGATGTCATATCAATGACTATAGTGTACTACACATGCAGTGGTACGCTGGGTCACCGCAGATATCAACTGGGTAATATGTACATGTGTTGAAAGCGTTCCCCATGACAGCATGGTTCTGCTAATTCCCAACTTATAAGTGCAAGCATATACAACATAGATGACACAATGGTTCAAGTTTATTAGGTGCAAGAAAGTAAAGTGTGCCATCAAGTTTGTGAGAGATTTAATCACTAATTCTCACATAACAAGTTTAATTTGGAAGATAGATAAAAACAAGAATTTACTTGGAATGGTGTAACACACCATGCATAGGAATTTATAGTGGACTCTTTGGAATAAATTGGTTTCTTGGGAGTTGGGTGCATGAGTAGAGCTTACTCAGTACAAGTGGAGTCTAGCAAAAGACTGGGAGCGACCAACTAAGAGAGCAATAATGGCCATAATCATGCAAAGCGACAAAACATTATTAATTAAAGCATAAAGTGGTATCACAAGTCAAAAAATAAATGATCATAGAGGCTAAGGTGACTGGTTCATAGTCTTAACATGGTGTAAGCATGTGCCAAATCAACCCAAATAAAGCATCAAAAGAGAATACCACAATATTATGCTTTTGTATGCTAAAACAACGCATGATTCTTTCAAGGCACATTAAGAAATATCAATTGTTTGAAACAAGCATGCTACAGCAATAATCACTAAGCATATGGTCAAATCAACATCTAGCATGACATGATAGTCTAAGCCACAGTCAAAACAAGCTCCCTTTTCTACCACTTAAGCATGAAGCTTCCTACTCTCTTCCAACACCAATCGACTTATTTGAAACAACTCACAAAGATAATAACCAATAAAGACTAGAGAGCTTTATAAAAAATGTACAAAGAAGAACTACAAAGTTCTAAGCAGAAGCATGAGAACACCAAAGCTAAACACAGTGCTAGCAAAAGTGAGCACTCACAGAACAATTAGAGTGCAAACTAGAGTGTTTTAAACAATGAAAATGGAGCGTGTCTCTCTCTCCAAAAGAAGTGTGCTATGATGCAACCAAATTATTGCAGAAAACCAAACAAAATAAAACTAAAAACAAAAACAAAGACGCTCCAAGTACAACACAAAAGTGCATGAAGCAATAAATATGAAGTGTCTAGAAAGAGACCTGGGATTTTTACTAATGAAGAAGGGGATGCCTTGGGAATCCCCAAGCTTTTGTCGTGGTATTGCCGACGAGTACGCCATGGAGGGGTCCTCATAATGGCAATACGCCGAGTTACAGAGATAGGTTCGATGTGCGAGGTGTGTGTAAAACGATACTAGGTTGTGCCCTAAAGGCTCCCATAGGCCCGACTTATATAGTCGCCAGATCCTAGGGTTACAGGGAAAAGTTCTAGCCGTACAGGTTACAGAGTTCTACACCGTCTATTACTAGTCTCGTGTATCTTGTACTCCAAGGCTCCGGGTACGCTGGTGACTCCACCGTAGCCTTCCTTTATCCGGCATGGGCCTCCCTTTTGGATCCACCTAACTGGGCCGCCCAGCAGGCCACATGCCATGCTACCGACTATGGGCCACCCGTGTTAGTCGGATAAGAGACATGCTATGAGGATACCCATATAGCATATCCCCAACAGTAGCCCCCGGAGAACATCGAGATCTTGCACCATCTTGCCTCTTCCCGTGGAATGCTTCGTCTAGATGGATGTCGGCAAATCGTCAAGCAATATCTTGTAGTCCTCCCAAAGAACCCTGCAAAAGTTTCTCCGTCTTCTATGAGTAAGTCGGAGAAATGCTGAATCTTCCATCGTACGCTTCCGTTGTTGGATTAAATCCGTTCACGCCGGAATCTTCGATGGGACGGCTCATCTACCATGTCAGTTATGACGACGTAGGCTGTAGGTCAGCGACGCCTCGTAACTCACACATGCAGAGAACGCAATCATATCCGATTTTCCCGCGCAAGCGATGCGAACCGTTGGCGGTGGCGGTTGGATACGTGGCGAAATTACCGCGCACGTTCACGAACATGTCGTCTACGCGGCAACCGTCCGATTAGCTGCACGAATCTTGACGCAGAGTAAGATAAATAGTAACCGTGGGACACTTTCCACTTTTTCACCCCATTCTCTCGCGTCATCGTCTTCTTCCTCCAGCCGCACGCCTCCTCGAGCTCTCCGCGGAAAACCTCGACAAACCCTAGCCTTTCTCTGCACCAGTTGCTTCCTTCCATTCCTTCCATGGCTAGCAGCAGCTCCTCCCCATCGATGGCGGCGTCGAGCGAAGCCACGGCGAAGCCGGCGAGCTCCGTCGTCTTGCCCCCAGAGGGCCTGGTCATCCCTGTGTCGGCGGTGATTGAAACCACCGGCGGCGACCACAATCTGGCGGCGCTGGAGCCCCTGGAAGAGGAGCCAGACTCGCACAAAGGCGACTAGCGCGGCTCGGACATCACTGGCTGCGACATCCAAGATATGGTCGCTGAGTGTTACCTCCCCGCGACGGAGGGGCTCGCCTGGCGGGCGGTGCCGGCCGGCGAGGTGACGCCTTCTCCCCAAGCCGGAGAGAAAGTGTACCTCAAGGCGCAATTGGTACGCGGCGTTTCTCTGCCCATCTCCCACTTCTTTTTGTCCGTCTTGAATCACTTCAAGGTCCAACCCCACAACCTCTCCCCCAATAGCATCTTAGTGCTTAGCAACTTCGCGGCACTTTGTGAGGGTTACCTAGGGATTAAGCCTAGGTTACACTTGTTCGTGTACTTCTTCACCGTCAAACGTGAAGCCGGACATAGTAGGGATGAGCTTAGGAACTGCGGCACCATAAGCTTCAAGATCCGACCTGGCCAGCGGTTCCCCAACATCGTCGGCCACGAGTCGTGCAAAAACTGGCAGCAGACGTACTTCTACGGCCCCGACATTCCTTTGGCGGGCCGCGAAGTAACGTACCCGGACTTCGTGGATGGAGCCGCCGCTGAAGTGTCCACATGGAGATTCCATGCCTCCCTTCCCTCCGACCTCAACGCTTCTCGCGCAATAAGGCGGATCGAGTGGTTCGTAGAGGCGGGTTTGACCGGCTTGGACCTAGCCATGTGCTGGTTCATCAGGCGAATCCAACCCCTGCAGCACCGCACGAAGTTCATGCACGAGTACACGGGCGATTGAAAGGATTCCCTTCGGATCTCTGTGGATAACTTCTCGAGCGACTCCGTCAAGCTCCATCTGAAGGACATCGTCATGGTGAAGGATAAGAAGCTTGGCTCCACCATCACCTGCGACATCTATGTAGACGGCAAGTGCCCAAAGGTAGGTATTTATTTTCCGTGTATGACATTGCTCCAGTTTCTCCGTCTTATCATAGCCATCTTATCTAACACGGTGATTTCTTACTTAATCAGCTTAGCGATCTAGATGAGGACAACCTGGCTGCCCAAATCTACAATCCAAAGATGAAGGAAGTCACGGTCGTGTCCGACAACAATGCCCCGTTGGCGCGAAAGCGTAAGAGCTCCACCTATGACGCTGCCGACGGAGGTAAGAAGAAGAAGACGGAGGGTGGAGCCTCCAAAAAGAGTACTGCCGCCCTGTAGGCGGAAAAGAAGAAAGCCACCGAGATGTTTGCCAAAGCGCCCCCCCTAGTGTAAGCCTCTCATTCTCCGACATCGTCTCATTTATCTGTCTTATTCCTGTACTAATGCATTTTGCATGTTTCAGGAAGAAAGCCACAACCAGCCTCAAGAAGTCCTCCAAGACTCTTGGGGCTTCTAGAAATATCAAAGATATGCTTCATCGCGACTCCTCCCCCGCCATCGCCCCTGCTACTCCTGCCGTCAAGCCCTCCTCTGCTCCAATAAGCTCCCAAGTCCAGGAGGCACCAGGCCCTTCCGTCATGGAAGTGGACTCTGGCGCCTCTACCGAAATAGCTGTTGTCGGCGAGCAGGTGATGCAGGAGAGTGCTTCTCTTTAAATGGCTGAAGCTCCGGCTAAGGATGCCATCGGTAGCGGCAAAGCGGTGGTGGGAGCTGGTACTTATGCCGAAGGCGGCGCCTCTGCTCCCCAGAAACCCTTCGAGTTCCCTAAGATTGTTTACCCGGCGCTCATGCCGAGTAACACAACTATGGTTCCTGGAGGAGTGCCGTCATCTCCGACGTGCGGTCTTGAGGAGCTACTCCGACAAGCAGACATCTTGCGAGGAAACAACATTGCCTTTGGCAAGCTGCTGGCCGAGAGCGCTACAAGCCTCAAGATCATCGCACTTGTAAGTTTTACTTTACCTTTTGCATTCCGTATGAGTGTCCCACTGTAGCCCCCGAGGATGTAGACGGAAAACCATAGGTTTTGCATCTATATGCTCTAAGAGTGACTAAGTTAGAAAAAACTCTCATTGTAGCCCCCTAGCATTTAGATGGAAGAATTTATTCCGACTAGATGCTTTAAGAGTAGCATACATAGTGTTTATATTTTTCAATGCCGTAGCCCCCCAAGCCTCTAGTTGTAACTGAATTAGTTCCGACTAGATTCTTAAAGAAAAGCTAAGCATTTTCTGAGCTAAAAACTTTATACTTTAGCTCACAAGCTTCTAAATCGAGAACTGAATTAGCTCCGACTAGATTCTTTAAAGAAAACCTAAGCATATTGATAAGTTTAAAAACTCTCTCTATAGCCCCCGAGCACCTAGATGGAGAATCTCCGACTAGGGGATCCAAGAAGACCAAACAGCGATTTAACTTTGTATTTGTTTCCACAGAATGAGAATGCTCGGAGGGGCATGGCCAACGATAAGTACCAGAAGATGCGCGCAGACCTTGAAGCTAAAAAGGGTAAAACCGCCATCTTGAAGGAACATATCATCAAAAACAAGAGTCTGTTTTATTTTTGCGCATTTCCGTCTTACTTTTGTGCCCATAATCTCCGAGTACTCAATGTGTACTTTGTTTTATCCAACTTGCAGATTATGTTGCCAAGGCCAAGGATATTGTCGAGCAGTCCAAGCACATCCAGCAGCTGGACAGCGAGAACAAAATCCTTAAGAAGGAGAGGGAAGAAATGCTGAAGATGCATGAGGATTCCATGAAAGCCCTGCAGGACTCCGCCTCGGCAGAGATCAATCGCTTGAAGGAGGAGCTTGCGATCCTGAAGGATCAGAAGCAAGCTGCTGATGAGCAAAACCTTCGCCATAACGAAGCGTTTAAGCTCCTCCAACAAGAGAAGGAATCCTTGGCGGACACCATCTGGTAGGCTAAGGCCAGCATCTTCAGTAAGTGTCCTCCGCCTTGTAGTTCTGTATTCTGGATACTTAGAATTTACTGAACTCATGCAATCCTTGTAGGAATTTGTAGCTCCTATGGGTTTAACCTGCTCGCCTCCTTTGGATAAGGAATGCATGATTCTCGCCGGCAACTTCATCAACACCGCCATCGCCCAAGCCAAGGAGATTGCCAAGCCCCTCCAGATTTATATCAAGGCCTCGGACTCCATGGTGAAGTACTTTGAGATTCTGCGTCGAGCCCCCGAGCGTGTCGCAAGCTGGAAAGCTTCATGCGCATGGGCTGGCGCAAGGATGGCGCTGTCTATGGTGAAGGCACACTATGAAGATGCTGACATCGACACGGTGACATCTGGTATCCCCGACGTGGATGATGACGGCAAGGAGATTGATCACGAAGCCATATTGTCATCACTCGCGGGGTATGATACCAGGGTTGCCGAGTTGGTAGATGTTGACGTCTTCGTGCCCAGGAACTTTCTCGACAACGCCAACCCGGATTCCTCTGAGTCTCACCACAGCGCTGACGCTGAGGGTGATTCTCCGGCTGGTGATGATGCGGCCTCCAAGTCCCCTGCACCCAAAGAGTGAAAAACACTTTGTAATTCTTGTTTCACCCTTGACGTGTGCATTGAAAAAACTTGGTGATGTAATCTTAAGGCGGAAAATAGTGGTTGTCGTATCTAGCTACTTAAGAATTAATTCCCAGTATGTATATATTTTTAAGCAAGTGCTGGCTTATCCATTACTTTGGTTTTTATGCTTGACTTTTCTTGAGTCGGAAGACTCGTTGTCGGAACCATGCGCTTAGGTGATGATGCCCAATGGCACCGTCAATAACCTGAGCACAAAATCGCCGACAATAAGTGCCAAAAGTCACTACTCCAGAATCCACATAAAAACAACAAAGAACGTGTAGACCAGAAAACTTAAGCTAACGCCCGTAGGCGGAATTTTCACAAGTGCAATCGCAAGACTTGTGCATAAAGGTTTTATATGATCCAAAACTGAACACTAAAGGAGGTAAAAGACTCAGCAAAATGAGTGAACCAAAGAACTTTATTTCATTGATCATATAAGAGGTACACAATTAGATAAAAAATGCTAAGTGTAGAAGGGACGTAGCTGTGCTATGTTCCATGGCCGATCAAGCTCCGGGTAGTCATCATCGGGGTCACGTCGCTTACGCTTATGATCCTCGTTGGGTCTATCCTTGAGTTCACGATTGTAGACAAGGTAGTAGGACCCATTGAGCAGCGCCTTGCTTATGATGAACGGTCCTTCCCATGGTGGGGATAATTTTTCTGACTTCTTCTGCTTAAGTCGGAGCACCAAATCTCCCTCTTTAAATGAGCGATGCCGAACGCGGCGACTATGGTAGCTGCGTAGCTTCTGCTGGTAGATGGCGGATCTTTGGCATGCCAAAACGCGCTCCTCCTCGAGAAGGTCCACATCTAGGCGTCTGGATTCTTCAGCGTCATCTTAAATGCGTGGCGGCAACTCTTGGTGCATCGTGGAGGATGTCGGAAGGTAGGATGGCTTCTGCTCCATATACCATGAAGTAAGGGGTGTAGCTGGTGGATCTGCTGGGTGTGGTTCGTAAACTCCACGCACAGATGGCAATTCTTCCGAGCTCCGGTGCTCTATGTAGCGGTGCCTCAAGACGTGGCTTGATTCCCTGCAGAATTAATCCATTGGCTCGCTCAACCTGACCATTGGACTGTGTGTGTGCCACAGACGCAAGGTCAAGTCGGATGGCCTTGTCCCAGCAATAGGCCTCCACTTCTCCGAGTGATAAGTTGCTTCCGTTGTCGGTGCTGATGCTATGTGGGAGACCAAATCTCACCACTAGATCCCGGACAAACCTGAGGGCAGTTGCCCCATCAAGCTTTCTAATGGGTTTAGCTTCTATCCATTTGGTGAATTTGTCAACTTCTACAATCAGATGCGTAAATCCACACGGTTCCGTCTGTAACGGCCCCACCATGTCTAGCCCCTAGGCTGCAAACGGCCAAGTTATTGGTATTGTTCGCAATTCTTCAGCAGGAACATGTGGTTGTCGGGCATAATACTGGCATCCTGTGCATGTCTCAACCAGCTTGTCGGCGTCTGCCTTTGCGGTTAGCCAGTAGAATCCTTGCTGGAAGGTTTTCGCGACCAACGATCGAGGATCGGCGTGATGCCCGCAATCTCCGAGATGGATTTCATGTAGGATTTCCATACCTTCTATCTGGGAAACACACTTTAGGTATACACCAGTAGTGCTCCTCTTATAAAGTTGCCCATTGATTAGGGTATAACCCTTTACTTGTCGTACTATTTGCCGTCTTTCGACTTTATCGTCGGGCAAAGTTCCGTGTTCGAGATATTCCATGAACGGTTTTGTCCAAGCAGGAGGGATCTTTGTCACCATGTTGACGAAAGAGTCAGCTCTATCCGGGTTGTCGATGTCGGCTCCCTTCACGGATGGTTTGCGTAGATGCTCTAGGAAAACTCCTGGCGGAATTTTCTTGCGCCCTGATCCAAGTTTAGACAATAGATCAGCCGCCTCGTTTTGCTCCCTAGGCACATACTTGACTTCGTAGCCCAAGAAGCTCTTGGCTATCTCGCCCACTTCGTCGCGATATGCCGCCATCATAGGGTTCCACGCATTCCATGTGCCAGCCACCTGCTGGGCAACCAAGTCGGAATCTCCACAGCAAACTATGCGCTTGATGCCAATATCCTTGGCTACACGCAGTCCGTGAATGAGTGCTTCATACTCTGCCATGTTGTTTGTAGCCTCGAAGTGGATCTGCAGAACGTAGTGCAGCTTGTATCCTTTTGGTGACTGTAGTAGTACACCAGCCCCCGAGCCGTTGAGCAGCTTTGATCCGTCAAAGTGCATCACCGAGTACTCTGGTTCTAGCAACGAAGTGGCATCTGGCATCTCCGTCTAATCTGCGATAAACTCCACCAAAGCTTGTGACTTGATAGCGTCGCGTCTCTTGTAGGTGATCTCGAAGGCGGCAAGTTCAATGCCCCATTTCGTGACCCTTCCTGTAGCGTCGCTGTTGTTGATAATGTCGGACAGTGGAGTCTTGCTCACTACTGTGATTGGGTGCACCTGAAAGTAATGCCTCAGCTTCCGCGAAGCGAGGAATACTCCATAAGCTATCTTTTGGTAGTGCGGGTAACACTGCTTGGACTCCGTCAAGACTTCTCTTACATAGTAAACTGGTCGTTGAACTCCGTGCTCGTAGCCTAGTTCCTTCCGCTCTACCACGACGACAATGCTAATAACCCGGTTGGTTGCCGCCATGTAAATTAACACGGGCTCTCCAGGCTCTGGTGCTGCAAGTATGGGCGCTGAGGAAAGAATCTCCTTGAGCTGCTTCAATGTTGCATCTGCTTCGTCTGTCCATGTGAATTTGTCCGCCTTCTTCAGCAACTTGTACAGCGGCAGAGCCTTCTCTCCAAGTCGGCTGACGAACCGACTAACTGCTGCAACACAACCTGTTAGTCGTTGGATGTCCTTTAGGCATGTCAGACGTTTTATGTTTAAAATGGCCTTGATTTTCTCCGGGTTGACATCGATTCCGCGCTGGGAAACGATGAAGACCAACAGTTTGCCGGCTGGAACCCCGAAGACGCACTTCTTAGGGTTGAGAATCATGTTGTATTTATGGATATTATCAAAGGTTTCTTTTAAGTCGGAGATTAAGTTGTTTGACTTTTTAGACATCACCGCGATATCGTCCACATAGGCGTGAACGTTCCGACCAATTTGGTCGTGGAGGCAACGTTGCATTGTCCACTGGTAGGTAGCACCTACGTTTTCAGCCCAAAGGGCATCGTGACGTAGCAAAACATGCCATAAGGGGTAGTGAACGAAGTGGCCAATTGGTCCGACTTCCTCATCTTGATCTGGTGCTATCCTGAGTATGCATCGAGAAAACACAAAAGTTCTGAGCCAGCCGTCGAGTCAATGACTTGGTCAATGCGAGGCAAAGCAAACAAATCTTTGGGACATGCTTTGTTCAAGCCGGTGTAATCAACGCACATTCTTAATTCATTGGTTCCCTTTTTGGGGACAAGTACATGATTGGCCACCAATCGGGTGTGAAGGACTTCTCGGATAAACCCAGCCTTAAGTAACCTAGCTATCTCTTTGCCAATGGCGCGTCTATTCTCATCTCCGAAGCGTCGTAGAGGTTGTTTCACTGTTTTACATTTTGGATCTATGTTTAAGTTGTGCTCGGCAAGTTCCCTAGGTACACCTTTCATGTCGGCAGGTTGCCAGGCAAAGATGTCCATATTCTCACGGAGGAACTCGACGAGCGCGCTTTCCTATTTGGGATCCAGGTTCGTCCCAATGGCGACGGTCTTGGAGGCATCGCCTACCACAAGTTCCACCGGCTTGGTCTCGGCCTTGAACGCAGGAGCGGAGTCGGAGATCTGCTTCTTTGACGCGGGCATCTCTGAGTCATTGACCTTGCTCTAGATCTCTTTGAATTCTTCGCTGTAGAGGACAGCTTCTGCAACGGCTGCTTCATTGATCTCACAGTCCCTTGCCTTGGTAAAGCTTCCGGATACGGTGATGACACCGTTTGGTCCGGGTATCTTGAGCTTGTTGTAGACGAAGCATGGCTTGGCCATGAACGTGTGGAATATGTCACGGCCGAATATGACGTGGTACACGCTCTTGAAGGGGACCACCTCAAAGGTCATGCGCTCTTGGCGGTAATTATTAACGTCGCCAAAGGCTACCTGAAGTGTGATGCACCAAAGGGACCGAGCCTCTCGACCAGGAACTACGCCATGGAAAACGGTGTTGGTCCGCCTTAGGTTTGCCTCCGTCAAGTTCATATTCTGCAGTGTATCCAGGTACATGATGTTGATGCTGCTTCCACTATCCACCATGCACTTGGTGAACTCCGTGCCGTCAATCAATGGGTTGATGACCATGGCGTACTGGTTCTCCGTGGGCACAAGGTCTAGGTGGTCCGTCCTGTCCCAAGTTATTGGAACCTCCGACCATCGCAGGTATTGGGGGACTGGGGGGAGAGTTGCCATCAAGATCCTTAGAGAGGTCTTCTGTTGTCGGACGGTGGGGGTGCCAAGGAAAGTGTGGTAGACTGGGGCCTTCTTTCCGAAGGGGTTCTTGCCCTTGTCGTCTCTCTTGGCGGCGTGCTTGGGGTCAACGTCCTCGTCCATGTCACTTGAATCCTTGGAATCCTCCTCCTTCTTCTTCCCCTTGCCCTTGCCTTTCGGTCTGTTCTTCCGACTTCGCTTATAGCCGGACTCCGGGTCTTCCTTGAGGTCGTTGACGAACTTGCAGTGTTGACTGGTATGGGTGGCCTTGTCGTTGGCGTCGAGGTGTACGAGGCACGGCATATCGTGGTACTCTTCGTAGGTTTGGGGAACGTGGAGCGGCGCCGAGTTGGTTTCACTTCCTCGTTGCTGCCCGCAGCCTGCTCCCCTTCCTCGGCCATGTTGTCCGCCTTCTCCTCGTCCTGCAAAACTCATTGCGACCATGTTGGTATATTGCTTTTCTTCTGGAGCGGTTTTCCGCTTTGTACTGTTGTTCCTCCGAGCTTGAGTTGGAACGGCCATTGCCGGCAAAGAGCCACGAGCATCGTCGTTGGCAGCTGCGAACTCACTAGCTAAGTGAATCATCTGATTCAAGTCAAGCTGATTATTGTCCTGCAAGCGCTTCAGCTTATGTCGGAGCAACGTGCCCCTTTCCAACCCATCGATGAAGGCGGCCATGGCAGTCTGGGCGTGCACTCCTGCGCAGGAATTCTTCATATCCAGCCAGCGGGAGAGGTAGGCGCGAGATGTCTCGTCTTTCTCCTGCACGCACCGCTATAGATTGCCCACAGTTCAGGGACGCTTGTATGTACCCTCAAAGTTCTTGGTGAATGCTTCTTGCATGTCTAGCCAGTTGTAGATAGATCTCTCCGGTAAGTCGTCGATCCATTGATGGGCCGTGCCCGCCAACATTAACGGGAGGTACTTGACGGCGATGTTGGGGTTGCCTCCGGCAATCTCCACCGCGTTGCCGTATTCCTGCAACCATGTGGCGGGCTTGGCGGTGCCATCATAGGGCTTGATGGTCTTGTCAATCCGGAAACCTTTGGGGTAAGTTGCGGACCGTATTGCAGGTCCAAAGCAATGTGGTCCCAGGTATGGTCCTTCCCGGGCCCCATGGATCTTATCGATCCACGAACGTGCATCGTACGGCTCCGGGTTCTTCTTTTTGTTGTCAACAGGGGACGAGCTGCGTGAACGACGCGGGCCTCTTCCGCCATGGTGACTACTTGGCGGCGATGGAGGC
This sequence comes from Avena insularis, assembly GCA_023614405.1. Lineage (NCBI taxonomy): Eukaryota > Viridiplantae > Streptophyta > Magnoliopsida > Poales > Poaceae > Avena > Avena insularis. Next base: position 118,876,459 of record CM042697.1, on the reverse strand, counting down.
GGAGGTGGCGGTGGGTTAGCTTTCTTGCTGTTACCCTCCTGCAGCGCCCCACGCCTGTCGCAGTTGCTTGTCGGACGCGGAGGATCATAGTGTGACCTGCTCTTGTGTCCTTGGTGGCGCTCTTCATCATGATGGGTCTGTGCCGCGTTGTCGCGGATGACGATGCCGCGCTGCTTTGGTGGGGGCATATCCGTGTGATGGTGAGCCTTGTAGTCTTCCTGACGTCGGGGGGATCGGGGCGGTGGCGATCGGCGGCGAGGTTGGGCTTTTTCTCCGCGGTCGGAGGATATGGGGATAGAATCCTTCCTATTGCGCGCATCCCTCCGTCTTCGTTCTGATGAACCCGTCTGTGATCCGACATCCTGAGGAGATCTGTCCCTTGGCGGTTTGTACTGGCTAGATCGGCAGAGCGCTGGGTCAGACTCAAGCCTCTGAGAGGTGGCCTTTTCCTGCTGCTTTACCGCCTTGGCCACTAGGTCATAGACCTGTTCTACTGCCTCAGGCGATCTATCCTGCTCCAGAAGGGTCTTGGCGACGGCGAGGTTAAGGAGTGGGGTGGGCATCACCTGCTTGCCTTCACTATCAATGTATGGCTTGGCCTGTGCCGGCTTCGAGGGAGCCCATCCTAGGTTGCGCCATACACCAGGATCATTGATGACGCGAGCTGGAGCCTTCTTAGCCTTCTGCTGCTGCAGTAGAGTCTTGTACTCGGCTTCCATTGCTCTAGCTTTCTCTATGGACTTCTGCGCATTGACCAGGTCTCGATCTAGTTTAGCGCCTTGCTCCGCGATGGCTTGCGCCTCCTCCAGCAGCTGCTGGCGCTTTTCATCAAGCTGAGTCACGGTCTGGATATGATCAACGGTTAGTGGCTCAACGAGGAGATTGCCGTACATCACTCTATCAGCTGGAGTAACATGGGCTGCTGCTGACGTGGATGCTAGAGGCAGTCAGTTTGCGGTGTTGTTGTTGTTGCTCGGACCGGTGCCGAGTTCCTGCGGCTGCTGCACTGGGTTAGGCGGAGGAGGCATGACTTTTGCGCGATCATCGTCAGCAGCAATAAGTGCCCCCTTCCCCTTTTCCAATGCCGTAGGCGAAGCTTGCCCGGGTTGATCTTCATCCATCGCCATCCCAATGGTGACGAACACCCCTCGGGACATGACGGTATTATTAGCTTGCTGGTCGCGCGAGTACTCCTCCTCCATCTCCTACATAGCAGAGTCTAGCTCTTCTGGACTGAAGTCTATCTCCTCTGAATCCGCACTGAAATCAGCATAAAGTGCGTCAATGACAGAGTCGGAGGGTGCCAGGACTTCCTCGATGACGGGCGGTGGAGGTGCAACAGCCTCGACGATGACTGGAGGTGGTGGTGGTGCTGCGACGATAGCGGCCGGAGGTGGTGGTGGTGGCTGAATCGGAGGGGCTCCGTCAATGAGCGCAAGCGCTGTCTGAGCTGCCGCTTCGGCCTCCGCGTAGTTGTTGACGGTGTTCACCATGCCTTTGAAGGTAAGGCGTCCTGACGCCTGTTGCCGTCTTAGAGAGTGTCGGAGAAGCGTGCCATGGTCCAGTCCTTCCACAAAGTGATAGATAGCATCATCATTGGGGTAGTGGGCCAGATCGGCTCGTATTCGGATCCACCTGGCCAGGTAATCGCGGGGGTTTTCGCCCTCTCTCTGAATGCAGCGCGCCAGATCGAAGATGGTAACCACGCCGATGAACTTGGATCTCTGCTGTCCAGACGCACGGACAAGGCCGGCGGATTGCAGTGATCTTCCACCTTTATATCCTGCACAGGGGCGGCTTGGGTGGGTCTTGAATTTTTCCGATCTTTGCCGGCAAACTCCGAGGAGAGATCCGACATTGATCCTTCCGTGAACGTATCCTGCTCATAGGCGGTCCGTGCGGGTCTTGATGCTCCTCCGACTTCCAGGGAACTAGAGCCCGAGTCGGTTTCGCCGATGAAGAGGTGGATGTCTCCGATAGGAACAATCAAACACCGCATAGGGTTCGTCTTCGCCGGGATCCAAAACTCGTCGGGAGGGACGATCGGAACGTTGCCGGAGAAGAGAACGCGGCTGATAGCTACGGTTTCGCCGATTCCCGCGTCTTGGTCCTCGCCAATCGTTAAGATCCACGAGGCCCGGGAAGGACCATACCAAGGACCACGCTGCTTTGGACCTGCAATACGTTCCTCAACTTACCCCAAAGGTTTCTGGATTGACAAGACCATCAAGCCCTATGACGGCACCGCCAAGCCCGCCACATGGTTGCAAGACTACGGCAACGCGGTGGATATTGCCGGAGGCAACCCCAACGTCGCCGTCAAGTACCTCCCGTTAATGTTGGCGGGCACGGCCCGTCAATGGATCAACGACTTACTGGAGAGATCTATCTACAACTGGCTGGACATGCAAGAAGCATTCACCAAGAACTTTGAGGGTACATACAAGCGTCCCTGCACTATGGGCAATCTACAGCGGTGCGCGCAGCAGAAAGACGAGACATCTCGCGCCTACCTCTCCCGCTGGCTGGATATGAAGAATTCCTACATAGGAGTGCACGCCCAGACCGCCATGGCCGCCTTCATCGATGGGTTGGAAAGGGGCACGTTGCTCCGACATAAGCTGAAGCGCTTGCAGGACAATCATTAGCTTGACTTGAATCAGATGATTCAGTTAGCTAGTGAGTTCGCAGCTGCCGACGACGATGCTTGTGGCTCTTTGCTGGCAACGGCCGTTCGAACTCAAGCTCGGAGGAACAGCAGTACAAAGCGGAAAACCGCTCCAGAAGAAAAGCAATCTACCGACATGGTCGCAATGACTTTTGCAGGACGAGGAGAAGGCGGACAACATGGCCGAGGAAGGGGAGCAGGCCGCGGGCAGCAACGAGGAAGTGAAACCAACTCGGCGCCGCTCCGCATTCCACAAATGGCAAGGCCACCCATACCAATCGACACTGCAAGTTCGTCAACGACCTCAAGGAAGACCCAGAGTCTGGCTATAAGAGAAGTCGGAAGAACAGACCGCGAGGCAAGGGCAAGGGGAAGAAGGAGGAGGAGGATTCCAAGGATTCAAGTGACATGGACGAGGACGTTGACCCCAAGCACGCCGCCAAGAGCGATGACAAGGGCAAGAACCCCTTCGCAAAGAAGGCCCCAGTCTACCACACTTTCCTTGGCACCCCCACCGTCCGACAATAGAAGACCTCTCTAAGGATCCTGATGGCAACTCTCCCCCAATACCTGCGCTGGTCGGAGGTTCCAATAACTTGGGACAGGACGGACCACCCAGACCTTGTGCCCACGGAGAACCAGTACGCCATGGTCATCAACCCATTGATTGACGGCACGGAGTTCACCAAGTGCATGGTGGATAGTGGAAGCAGCATCAACATCATGTACCTGGATACACTTCAGAAGATGAACTTGACGGAGGCAAACCTAAGGCGGACCAACACCATTTTCCATGGCGTAGTTCCTCGTCGGGAGTCTCGGTCCCTTGGGTGCATCACACTTCAGGTAGCCTTTGGCGACGTTAATAATTACCGCCAAGAGCGCATGACCTTTGAGGTGGTCCCCTTCAAGAGCGTGTACCACATCATATTCGGCCGTGACATATTCCACACGTTCATGGCCAAGCCATGCTTCGTCTACAACAAGCTCAAGATACCCGGACCAAACGGTGTCATCACCGTATCCAGAAGCTTTACCAAGGCAAGGGACTGCGAGATCAATGAAGCAGCCGTTGCAGAAGCTATCCTCTACAACGAAGAATTCAAAGAGATCCAGAGCAAGGTCAATGACTCAGAGATGCCCGCATCGAAGAAGCAGATCTCCGACTCCGCTCCTACGTTCAAGGCCGCCATCGAGACCAAGCCGGTGGAACTTGTGGTAGGCGATGCCTCCAATACCGTCGCCATTGGGATGAACCTGGATCCCAAATAGGAAAGCGCGCTCGTCGAGTTCCTCCGTGAGAATACGGACATCTTTGCCTGGCAACCTGTCGACATGAAAGGTGTACCTAGGGAACTTGCCGAGCATAGCTTAAACATAGATCCAAAATGTAAACCAGTGAAACATCCTCTACGATGCTTCGGAGATGAGAAGAGATGCGCCATTGGCAAAGAGATAGCTAGGTTACTTAAGGCTGGGTTTATCCGAGAAGTCCTTCACACCCGATGGGTGGCCAATCCTGTACTTGTACCCAAAAAGGGAAGCAATGAATTAAGAATGTGCATTGATTACACCGGCTTGAACCAAGCATGTCCCAAAGATCCGTTTGCTTTGCCTCGCATTGACCAAGTCATTGACTCGACGGCTGGCTCGGAACTTTTGTGTTTTCTTGATGCATACTCAGGATAACACCAGATGAAGATGAGGAAGTCGGACCAATTGGCCACTTCGTTCACTACCCCTTACGGCACGTTTTGCTACGTCACGATGCCATTTGGGCTGAAAAACGCAGGTGCTACCTACCAGCGGACAATGCAACGTTGCCTCCACGACCAAATTGGTCGGAACGTTCACGCCTATGTGGACGATATCGCGGTGATGTCTAAAAAGTCAAACGACTTAATCTCCGACTTAAAAGAAACCTTTGATAATCTCCGGAAATACAACATGATGCTCAACCCTAAGAAGTGCGTCTTGAGGTTCCGGTAAACAAGCTGTTGGGCTTCATCGTTTCCCAGCGCGGAATCGAGGTCAACCCGGAGAAAATCAAGGCCATCTTAAACATAAACCGTCTGACATGCCTAAAGGACATCCAAAAACTAACAGGTTGTGTTGCAGCAGTTAGTCGGTTCGTCAGTCGACTTGGAGAGAAGGCTCTGCTGCTGTACAAGTTGCTGAAGAAGGCGGACAAATTCACATGGACAGACGAAGCAGATGCAGCATTGAAGCATCTCAAGGAGATTCTTTCCTCAACGCCCATACTTGTAGCACCAGAGCCTGGAGAGCCTCTGTTAATTTACATGGCGGCAACCAACCGGGTTATTAGCATCGTCGTCGTGGTAGAGCGGAAGGAACCAGGCTACGAGCACGGAGTTCAACGACCAGTTTACTATGTAAGCGAAGTCTTGACGGAGTCCAAGGAGCGTTACCCGCACTACCAAAAGATAGCTTATGGAGTATTCCTCGCTTCCCGGAAGCTGAGGCATTACTTTCAGGAACACCCAATCACAGTAGTGAGCAAGACTCCATTGTCCGACATTATCAACAACAACGACGCTACAGGAAGGGTCGCGAAGTGGGGCATTAAACTTGCCGCCTTCGAGATCACCTACAAGAGACGCGACGCTATCAAGTCACAAGCTTTGGTAGAGTTTATCGCAGATTGGACAGAGATGCCAGATGCCACTCCGTTGCCAGAACCAGAGTACTAGGTGATGCACTTTGACGGATCAAAGATGCTCAACGGCTCGGGGGCTGGTGTACTACTACAGTCACCAAAAGGAGACAAGCTGCACTACGTTCTGCAGATCCACTTCGAGGCTACAAACAACATGGCGGAGTATGAAGCACTCATTCACGGAATGCGTGTAGCCAAGGATATTGGCATCAAGCGCATAGTTTGTTGTGGAGATTCCGACTTGGTTGCCCCAGTGGTGGCACCGAATCGGAACCCTATGATGGCGGCATATCGCGACGAAGTAGACGAGATAGCCAAGAGCTTCTTGGGCTACGAAGTCAAGTATGTGCCTAGGGAGCAAAACAAGGCGGCTGATCTACTGTCTAAACTTGGATCAGGGCGCAAGAAAATTCTGCCAGGAGTTTTCCTAGAGCATCTACGCACACCATCCGTGAAGGGAGCCGACATCGACAACCCGGATAGAGCTGACTCTTTCATCAACATGGTGACAAAGATCCCTCCGGCTTGGACAAAACCGTTCATGGAATATCTCGAACACGGAACTTTGCCCGACGACAAAGTCGAAAGACGGCAAATAGTATGACGAGCAAAGGGTTATACCATAATCAATGGGAAAGTTTACAAGAGGAGCACTATTGGTGTATACCTAAAGTGTGTTTCCCAGCTAGAAGGTATGGAAATCCTACGCGAAATCCATCTCGGAGATTGCGGGCATCACGCCGCTCCTCGATCGTTGGTCGCGAAAACCTTCCGGCAAGGATTCTACTGGCTAACCGCAAAGGCGGACGCCGACAAGCTGGTTGAGACATGCACAGGATGCCAGTATTATGCCCGACAACCACATGTTCCTGCTGAAGAATTGCGAACAATACCAATAACTTGGCCGTTTGTAGTCTGGGGGCTAGACATGGTAGGGCCGTTACAGACGGCACTGTTTGGATTTACGCATCTGCTTGTAGCAGTTGACAAATTCACCAAATGGATAGAAGCTAAACCCATTAGAAAGCTTGATGGGGCAACTGCCCTCAGGTTTGTCCGGGATCTAGTGGTGAGATTTGGTCTCCCACATAGCATCATCACCAACAACGGAAGCAACTTATCACTCGGAGAAGTGGAGGCCTATTGCTGGGACAAGGGCATCCGACTTGACCTTGCGTATGTGGCACACCCACAGTCCAATGGTCAGGTTGAGCAAGCCAATGCATTAATTCTGCAGGGAATCAAGCCACGTCTTGAGGCACCACTACATAGAGCAGCTGGAGCCTGGGCGGAAGAATTGCCATCTGTACTGTGGAGTTTATGAACCACACCCAACAGATCCACCGGCTGCACCCCTTACTTCATGGTATATGGAGCAGAAGCCATCCTACCTTCCGACATCCTCCACGATGCACCAAGAGTTGCCGCCTACAACGAAGATGACGCTGAAGAATCCAGACGCCTAGATGTGGACCTTCTCGAGGAGGAGCGCGTTTTGGCATGCCAAAGATTCGCCATCTACCAGCAGAAGCTACGCAGCTACCATAGTCGCCGTGTTTGGCATCGCTCGTTTAAAGAGGGGGATTTGGTGCTCCGACTTAAGCAGAAGAAGTCACACAAATTATCCCCGCCATGGGAAGGACCGTTCATCATAAGCAAGACGCTGCTCAATGGGTCCTACTACCTTGTCGACATCACATAATCAAACACAAGCATGCAACAAAGAGATAAAAGTTCAACAACAAGATAACAAGTTCACAAAGTAAAACACACAAGTAGCAAGCCATCCACATGTCGGATGGTCCAATAACAAGTTCCCAAATAACAAGTACGATAATAAAAGATAAATGAGCAGTCAAGTCTACTCATCAGCATCAATCTCCTCCTCGACAAAGGTAAGACCTGCGTTCTCCATCGCGGTCTTGTTCTCCTCAATGGTAGTGGTCAAGGACTCTATCTTGGCCTTGAGAGCCCTCTTACGGGCAAGCCTCTCTATCACCGTCTGCTTTCTTGCTCTAGCTCAAGTCCTTGGACTGCAGTTCTTCGATCATGTCCGGATCTTCTTGTTCCTATCCACAGACACGTTTCTCCTAACTCTTGAACTTCTGTCACAGGTCTCGAACTTCGCCTCCATTTCCTTGACTATCTCGTCCTGCCTTGTGAAGAGCTTGTCCTTCTCAAGCTGAATTGCACTCATTACTGAGCATGACATTGGTCCTGTCCGTGTCCACGTGCCTAATGAGAGACTCTAAGTCCTTGAGATACAGACGTATCGGCTCTGCTGCGTCCCTCGAGTCGTCCTCAAAGTCGATGGACTCTCCATCCTCATCACGTCTTCCGAAGACGTGGAAGTGGGTGCCTCTAACCTGTCGGGAGTGTCGTCCTAGCAGACGTCCTATCAGGTCCTGCATAACAACCTCCATGCCTCTCTCCTGTCGTGCATAAGCTTGAAGGCGATGGCCTCCGTAGTAGGCTGTCAAGCGTCCGGGCTGGTTCACCTTGAAGCCCCAGAGGTCCTTCCTCTCGAACTTGGTGAGTGGATGCACCATGATGGTGGGAAGAGGGAGATTGAGCAAAGTGGTAAGCTCAACGATACGAGGACCAAAGCGGGTAACCTGGAACTCCTCAACAGTGCTGATGGTAATAGGCATCTATTTATAAGATAGAAAAGTTAGAACAACACAATTCAAGATAAAACAAAAGTCCAACCAATCACATACATATTCTAGGAAAGCAAAATCACACAAGTCATGCATACATGAATTCATTACATCAACCAAGGTCCAATCATGTCTTAAGGTAATATTTTGGAAAATAAGGTGATAGGTGGTGGTCCAACTAACGAAATACGTTTACAATCCTATCTCACTTTGGATCATTGGCTAACACAATGTTCCTAGAAGCAATCAGCCTATCTTGCTCACATGACTCCATCACTAAGTCTATAATATCTCCTCTTAAGGTTTGGTTGGTAGCTTCCAACTCTTGGGTATGTTCCTTCTCTTTCATCAAGTCTTTTTGGAGGTTGAGCATTCTGCACTTGACTCTAGCACTAAGTTCTTTGATAGTCCTCCAAGCTGCTTCTCTTGCTGACTCAAAGAACGTGGTGTGCACCACAGTGTTGGTGTACATGCAGAATCCTTTTTCTTTGTGGTTGTCTTCCTTGTTTTTGTACAAGTGAAGTTGCACCCACCAGTACTCAACTCCTTCATCCATCACTGGAAAGCCTTTATACACAGCTGCACCATGTATTTCCATTGCCATCATGAGGTCCTTGAGAATTTTGGGGAACTCAGTCTCACACTCCAAGGTCATGGTCATGAATGGTCCTTTCCTTACGGCTTCATTGATGGAGTTCATCTACAAATAGAGATGAGAATGAGAAGATTAGAAAAGTTTACGAGAAGAATAGACAAGTGTAGAAGTAGTTGAAAATCTTTCCTTAGTGGTTTCCAATCCTAGGGTCATAATCCTATAGGCAACACAGTGCTCTGATACCATCTGTAAGATCCCTCCTTTGTAAAGTAAAAGGATCCCTGTGATTGCAATGCTAGTCCCTGGATCATTGCTAGCATCCACAGTTTAATATGAAGTACACAGATACAAAGGTCTTTTATTACATCCATTTCAGAGATAAAACATAGTCTTTTACAACTCAAGGCCACAGGCCTAATACAAGAGTTTGGAATAAGTAAATAAACATAAGTCTTCATCTTCATGTGCCATAGGCAAACATGTTGAGTGTAGACTCATGACACCTAATCATCATCGGAGTAACCTGCAACATCACAAGTTACAGCCACAGTGGGTCAATACTTTGGAATAGTATTGGCAAGTGATACCTTAGTAAATTTTTAAGTGGACTATATTACTATATGCATTTTGGCTAAGTGTAGCTTGGCTTGCTTTGCTCAAAATAGGTTTTTCCTATTAGTTGAAATCACTAAGTTTTTCTTTGTCAAAACTTTTCCCAAGAAACCACCAATAGACATTGGGGTCCATCACCCTTGTTCACCCACAAGTTTTTACTTAGAAGTTGGAGTGATGAGATTCTTGATAGCTTCCATGTCTTGATGCTCAAGTTGTCCATTGCCATGGACTTGGCTAAGTACTTAGGTTTTCCATCTGCAGAGGTTGTGCACTTTCCCCACCAGACTTGGTTTCCCAAGACAGGACCTTTCAGAAGCCTTCCCTTAGCCAAATGGGGCGTTCAACCTATCATCCCACTACCACCAACTGTCCAAATGACTAAGTTCTAGCAACCTATGTGGTCCAGGCAGAGCCCATATTGCCAAGTGGCTGCACTATAAGCTTCTCAACACTTGGCCTCTAAAATCCCTTTGTGCCTGGGTGGCATACCACAAGTGAGATACACAAGGTAAACCATGTCCATGGGCCTTGTGTAACCACTCAACCAAAAACCACCATTCAAGTCCCATTCCACCCAGGTGATTCATTGACTTAGTTGTTTTATTAAGAAAGACATAAGTCAAAAGACTTAGAAATAATTTTCATCATAGCATGTATATACTTTACCAACCCTTGTTTTCTACTAGCTAGGCTAAGCATGGCATAGTAACTTAACTTAGGAATTCCCTAGCAATTCTATATCTACTTAGGATTTCCCAACATGGCATTTGGCAAAAATAGTAACATGCAAGACTTAGCAAAATATTTCTAATGCCTGTACAAAATATAGGGATGGAAATATTCATGAAGTACCACTTGCCTTGGTAGTTGGGAGAGTAGCACTCTTCACAATCACAATCACTAGCACCAAAGTCTACACAAAGAATAGTAGCACAAAATTACACACAATTCATATACAAACAAACAAAAATATATATGCATGCATGCAAAAATGCTAAGTGATGATTTTTAAAACTCCACCAAGCAAGTGCATAGTACTGAATCATAACCAAGTCAAAAACTTGCTAAATCAAGTTTATTTTATACCAAAACAATTTCCTAAACAAATTCTATACTCAAAATAGCCTTAAACAAGTTTCTGCAAATGAAGTCATTTTAACAGAAACTTTTCACTAAACACATTGCATAAACAGAAAGGGCTTGTCTCCCTGATTCCAACGGTATAAAATTTGCAAAAATCTAACGTGGTATTCAAAAGTTATAGCTATTTCAAAATTGGATCTAAATCTGATTCAAATTTGTTTTTAAACTCAAACCCTAGCCACGCGTCTGTTTCCTATTGGCCCGTACCGGTTCGGACGGATCAAGCTATGCGAGCCGTAGGATTTAAGTCAGATCTGGCGGCTCAGATGCGCGCATACCTCTTCGCTTAAGTTCTAATTTCAGCCGTAGGATCTACATCTAACGTCCCTGAATGCCTTGACCAAAGATGAGCGGCGCTAGCAGCGGCGACTGGCGACGGCGTGTCTGTCGGCGGCGGCGCTGGCGTTCTAGGTCGCGCGGGAGTGAGGGAAGAAGCTTACCAAAACCGCAGCGGTGTGCTGAAGCTCAAGGTGGTGATGGCTTGGGAAGGGGCGCACGGGGTCGTCGGAGATTCCTCGCCGGAGTTCGCGAACGCGTCGGGTGCGGCTGCTGTCGACATTGGCGAGGTTCAGCGTCGTGCTAAGTCAAAAGAAAGGCACCGTTAGATGCGCAAGACGAAGGGGATCCTAATCATATCAGACAGAGGGCAAGGGGCGGCTGGTACTTACGGGGAGAGGTCGCCGGAGTTTGTGCAGAGAGCGGCGGCGCTCGGTCGAAGTCGTTGCCAAGGCTATAGGTCATGCGAGAATAAACGAGGCATGTCAGTGGATGCGCAAGAAGTTGTTGAGCGTGATAGCATGAGTCAGGGGCAGAGGGGAACACGGAGCTCACCGGAATTCGTCGGTGCGGTCGTCGGAACAGCGGCGGCGTCGAGCGAGTTTTGGGCAGCCTGGTGGCGTGGAGGGGGAATTGGTTGAGGAGAAATGATCGCGAGAGAGTGGGGATTATATAGCCAGAGGCTCGACAAGAAACGTCCAAGGATTCAATGCCATTTACCTCGCAGAATCAAAGCAGCAATGGGCAGCGGCGGAGTTCGTGCGCGAGATTTTGAGGAAGAGGACGATGACGTGGACGGGGCCCGCGTGTCAGCGAAATAAGCAGAGAGGGAGTGGGGTCTGGGTGTCAGCGACCGCGTGGGTGTGTCTGCGCGTGCGAGAGAGAGAGACGAAGGCCGGGTGGGCTAGCTGGGCCGGTTCTGTTGCTGGGCTAGAATAAGAGTGCATGGCCTTTTTCCTTTCTTTATTCCTTTTCTTTTTCTATTTTGATTTTCAGGAATGGTTTTCAAATGAATTCAAACTCCATTTGAATTCAAATCTATTTGGGATTTTTGTAGTGTGCAACAGTCTCAATTCTAGGCATAAAACCATGTGGTCACTTTGAAAAGGCTTGGTCATTTTTGGAGAAGCCAAATAACAGGGACTTGCAGTTGATTTGCAAATGTTTGAAAAATGGTTTTTGAAACCATTTCCATTTTGTAAAGTTTGGTTCAAATTCCACACTCAATCCATTCAACAAGGGATACAAACAATCTAGGTTTAAAACATTCAAACTCTCAAATGGGGATGGCCATTTGATTTAAGTTTGCTCACATAAAATGATAGCACTATGTGCTTCTGTTTTTCTGAAATGAGTTTTGAAATTGATCTCAATTCTATATGCATGCATGAATGATATGCAATCTTTGAAATCATGATTTTAGGGATGTTACATACCTCAAAGTGTAGACGAAACATAAGAAAGTTTGATACAAAACAAGCATGGGGCATCAAAAATTATTGATACGTCACACACGTGGGGAAAGCCGGAGATTAATTAAAGCACTTGAGTAGCAGAGTAGATCTACTTGATTACAAATCTCATGACTACAATAAGATCACGCATAGAGAGAGAGAGAGAGATGAACACATAGCTACCTATAGATCCCTTAGCCTCGAGGGAGAACTACTCTCTCCTCATCATGGGAATCAACAACGACAATGGAGATGGTGGTGGAGATCGATGGATATGGCTCCGGGGGCAATTCCCCGTCCCGACAGGGTGCTAGAACAAAGACTTCTGTCCCCCGAATCTCCTCTTCGGTGGCGGCGGCGTTGCAAACCTTTTTGTGGATTTCTGCCCCCATAGGGTTTACGTCTCAGGGAGAGGTATATATAGGTGAATAGGCAAGGTCGGTGGAGCCTCGAGGGTCCAATACCAGGGGCTGGCACGACCAGGGGGACCCGCGCCACCCCTAGGTGTGCCTGCCTCGTTGCGCCTCCTCGTCTCTCCTATGGACTCCATGTCTGCTCCAGTAAAATATTGACTTTGTCTTTTGTCCCATCCAATTCCGAGAATATTTCTTTTCTGGCTTTTCTGAAACCAAAAACAGCAGAAAACAGGCAACTTGCACTGCCGCATCTTGTTAATAGGTTAGTCCTAGAAAATGCATAAAAATACCTCAAAGTGTAGACAAAACATAAGAAAGTTTGATACAAAACAAGCATGGAGCATCAAAAATTATAGATTCGTTTAGGACGTATCAGGCCTCCATCCAACTCTAGGCCAAATTCTTCCAACTTAGGGCCAATGTAGTGCTGAATAAAGATCTCCATCCTCACGAGAAATCCCTTACTCAGTGTGGTGCTGCCTCCATCACACCTTAGAAGGGCTCCGTTTTCCCCCGAGTCACATGTATAGAGTCATGCAAGAAGTGGTATAAATCGTTCTTCTATGTGAAGAACAATACCAAAGAAGACATGATTCAGCTGACTTCCTTCTTAGTCGGCTTTCCCTCCATGAAGAACTAGGATCTTGACCTGAAGAAGAAGAAGAAGTCTTTCGTCCAGTCGTTCTAGAAGCGACTCATCGAGCTGACGAAGGCCAGATTATGTGGCGACGACCTCATTAGTAGCCGGGTTTTCCCTCTCTAGAAGAGCACCCACAAGTTCTGCTATATGAGTGGATGACTTGACCCGAATCAAGTTTCGACGGTCGAGTTAGATAACGACCAGATTCAGAAGCGTGTCAAGTCCATTTTTAAGACGGACTTGGCCGAGAAATGTACGTGGGGCATGGAGCCCTACAGCGGAGCTAACCCGCCGCCCCAGGTAACTTTCTTCCAGATCACTCTTTCCGAGTCATAAGATTATCTCGTCTTATTCATTCATTTAACCTATTTTTATGTCTTTTGCTTTAGGAATTTCTTGAACAATCTTCAAAGGATGGCAAGAACTTCGCCCTTACCTGGGGCAAGGATCTGGAGACCTCGGACGAGAGGGATCCGGACTATGAGGAGTTCATGTCAATCCCTAATTCAGTCTCCAGCCGAACTTCAGGTAAGGATTCTGTCATTAAGGACTGGCCCAATGACGACAATGATTCAGATGATTGCAAAATTTTCAAGGTATACAACCCAAAACCTCTCTCATACGCCTATCTAGATCCTTGTACTCCAGCTAATCCGGCTGGTCAGGTGCACGAGGTGCCCCTATCGTTGTGGGAGGCCAAGGTCCTGTGAGGAAACACGGTGCTACTTCTGATCCTCTGGCCGAGGCTCCCAGGAAATGAATGAAGAAGGCCACTGAGAGGGCTCCCAAGCCAAAGGAGGCATCGTCAGTCTCCTCATAAGTTTTTTTTTCCGAATCAAGCTTGTATTTCTTGCTTCTCTCTTTCTCTGTATTTCTTGCTTATCTCTTTCTCTATATTTCTTGTTTCTCTCTTTCTTTATCTGACCCAATTTTTCTATATGTTTTACTTCGGTAGTGACCCGCTGAATATTCCTTAGAGTGGGTCAAGCATGGCCTCTCCTATCGCAAGACAGCCACCGCCTCCAGCTTATGAGGACGTCCGAGTTATGAGCCCGGTCCAAAGTGACTCTCCTCCCGTGCCGAATAATAGTCCACCTTCGCAGGAGGAAGAGAATGTCAGCGGTGGCAGTGGTAGCGCCTCTAGAGATAACGCCATGCCGGATCAGCCGCACCTACCAAGACCATAGAAGATCATCGTGTCGAACCAACTTCTGCCGAGGTACCTGTTACCCCGGCCTCTGCTCAACCTCAAGCTTCTCCTCATACAACACCTCCTCCAAGTCCTAGCTGACAAGGACCAGCAAAACCAACATCGTCCGGGTCTTCCAAGACTTGGCAACAAGAGCAATCTCGGCAGACCCCGCGCTCTAAGTCTCAGCCGAGCTGTCCGCTGCAGCCTGAACCAACCTCACCATCTGTAGCTCGACCAACCAAGTCACAACCGCATGCCGACCTAGCTACTAAGAAAAAGAAGGGGGGAGATGTAGCCAAAGTGGCCCAGAATAAAACTGGGGAGAAGGCTTCTCAGCCCTCAGTTGCCACGATGCTGCAGAAGACTGCCTCTACCTATGGCTCTGCCTTAGCCATTGGCAAGCAAATCGTGCTGCACAAGAGCCCGGCAGCTGCGCTGGCAACCAAACAAGCTTCGTCTAAGAAGGGCATGCTGCTGATGCACACGCTAAGGGGCTGTTTGGTTGTGATTATTTATGGCTTTTCGTTTTTGTCTTATAAGCCACAAATGCACCTAAATAGGTGCTTTTCATTTTGGCTTCTGGCTTATACCATCATAGTACTATGTTTAGTTAAAATCCAAAAGCCAAAGCCAAAAGCACCTATTTTGATGCTTTTATGGCTTATAAGCCAAACTCCAAAAGCTAGATTTAAGCCCAACCAAACATGCCCTAAGTGGTGAGAGCCTCGGCTCCCTTGCAGAGTATGCCAACAATTGGAACAATGCTGATTATGACGAGGCCAGCTCTGGCAGCAATCGTCTACCGTAGTGATTTGGCCCACCGAGATTGGCGACAGGATGCATATTGCTAGCAGAGCCATAGCTAAGGCCAACCAAATGATGGAGGTAAACACCTCGGCTTATTTTTTTTGTTCTTGCAATCTGTAGTATATATCCATTAGTCCCCGAGCCTCTGGGGGAATGATTTATCATTCGGTTGAATGCTCTCTTAGGTTAGCACATATTGTAGCCGGGGTATATAACCAAGTTATTGTAACTTAGGCGTAATTTTCCTTAGCTTTGAATATCCAGCCATCTAGATTCAGATCAAGTTTTACTTGATTCGGATCTCAAGTATTGCTTTGAATATCCAGCCACCTAGATCCGGGTCAAGCTTTACTTGATTCGGATCTCAAGTATTGCTTTGAATATCCAGCCATATAGATTAGAGTTAAGTTTTACTTGATTCAGATCCCAAGTATTGCTTTGAATATCCAACCACCTAGATCCGAGTCAAGTTTTACTTGATTCGGATCTCAAGTATTGCTTTGAATACCCAGCCACCTAGATTCGCGTCAAGTTTTACTTGATTCAGATCTCAAGTACTGCTTTGAATATCCAACCACCTAGATCCGAGTCAAGTTTTACTAGATTTAGATCTCAAGTATTTCTTTGAATATCCATGTCCTTTAGTTCTTATCATATGTGCTTTTTCAGATTGCTCATAACCGACGTACTACCGAGTTCCAAAAGCTGCTTTTTTTTCCCACAAGCGTCTCTGCACCAAGTATAATAAGTTGTTGCCTATACTGAAGAAAACAAGTTTGTATTTTGCATCCTCCACCCCAGTTCTTTTTGTTATCTGGTTGGACGAACTAACTTGTGACTTGTCCTTTGCAGGCCGCTATAGATACTCAGAACAAGGAGTTGAAGGAGAAAGTCGCCAAATTGGAAGATACCTCGGTGCTGCATATCTTATTCGTTCACCTTACCCTTTACTGTTTTCCTTACAAACTTTACCTCGGCCCAGCCAAACTAAAAGTTCCCGCAGAGTCTCATTAGGACTGTATTTCTATGCCTAACTTAATGATGCATTTTCTCGAACAAGAAGGAGAACATCCAGCCCAGTTGAATGAAAAGGACGATGAGATAGCTCGGCTTTGTACTGAGAATGAATGTTTGAAGAAACTTCAGCAGTCCGAGCTCTCAAAAGTCAACCAAGAGTTCTCCGAGGAAAAGAGCCAACTCAACCTCCAGCTTGAGAAAGGCAAAGAGCTTATCCAAACAGCAGAGGCCACAACTGATTCGGCCAAGCTTGAGCTTGAACGGTTGAATAAGAAACATGTTGGTTGGCTTTATGACCTTGGCCGAATAACTACCATCATGCATCGTAAGCTTCTTTTCTGATTTTCTGTTCTTAGCCGACATTGCCTTATTTATTTTACTGACATGTTCTTTTGCTTGTATTCAGATAATTTCCTAGAGCCCAAGGTCCGAAGTGCCAAGGTTGTGGTGAAGGCTCGGGAACGCCATGGTCAATCCACTGACGCAGACCGTGCTTATGGTATAGAAGATTATTTGGTCATCTTGGGTGCCACCATGAAGCCCATGAAGACATTCGGCGTTGATCTTATGGATGTAGCCATCTGGGTCTTCAACGTCCTTTGGCCGAAATAAGCTAGCCCTAAGCACATCGTAGTGTTAGCTGAGAGACTAATGGACTGTGAGACACAACTAAACATCTGGAGGGAGTCCATTGCGTGAGCTGGTGCCGACACAGCTTTGAACTTTGTGCTTTGATGGTACGAAGGTATCTTCTTGGATACTCTTCAAAATCTGCGCACCAGCTCTCCATGGCTCTCTAATCCGGAGTATATCAAACGTCAACAAGCTCGAGCCTACCAACTTATCCAATATGCCAATATACGTGCTTGGAACGAAGGGTCGAGCTTCCTCGAAATCTAAGCTAATTCCAACACTGAGGAGGAGAATGAAGAGGATTCCTAGGAAGACACCAATGAAGAAGAAGAGAACCCGGAGGAAGAAGTGGCAAGCTCGGATGGCCACGAAGAAACTTTGGATCATGATGCTAAAGACAAGGTTCCTTTAATAGAAGCTGAGGCTTCCCATTCTAAAGCTGAGGTTCCTTCAACCGAGGTTCCCTCAATAGAAGTCTAGGCTCCCACTGCTGATGCCGAGGATCTTACCTCGGAGACCCCTACTCCGGAAACTATTGTTCCCTCTCTAGTGGTTGGTGATGCATCCTTTGCTACTCCTTAGGTATAGTAACTTCAATTTTTTATTAAATCCCCGGTATGCTGGGAGAAAGATGTAACATACAGTTCAAGATATTTTGCTACTATTATGTTTATAAGTACTGAATCCTTTTGGGTGTAGTCCCCGAGTTTCATTTTCTTGTTTTCTCAATTCTGTTTTTCAGCCCGCGTCTACCATTCTTTGGCGTTCGACATACGGGTCCGAGATCAATAGATTGAATCAACAATACTTAGAAATTACGAGAATAATCTCAAAGTGACTTCATAGCATAAGTAAAGGAAGTAAACACATGGGTTAGTCAAAAACATTAGTCGTCTCGCGTACTTTTCCTCCCTTAGTCGTTTTTCATGTGTTTAATATTCGCTGACTTTTGTCTTGCTTGCCATGAAGCCTATTATTTTGGATGGCAGCAAGTCAAATAGTTGTCCTTTGTTACTGACACATTACTAATGCGCCCTAAGGGCTAAGAAATCTAAGCCAGCTGACATATATAAAGTAAATGCATAAAAGACAATTTTATTAAGGCAGTCCCCGAGTTACAGCTCGAGGTTTCATTCATTATCTCATTTCCTACATACAATCCGACGTATGAGAGTTTGAGATACATACGCTTTAGCTAAGTTTAAAATGGACGAAGTAGAGATACATTCCATGGCCTCTTTGATTCTTCTCCTGACTTGTCCACCCTATTCTTCTCCTATGCTTGAGCATCTATAAGATAGTATGCATCATTGTGTAATTCTTTGCTCACAACAAATGGACCCTCCCATGGAGGTGATAGATTATGCATGCCGGCTGTGCGTTGCACAAGCCGAAGCACCAGATATTTTCTCGAAAAACTCGTGGATTTACTTTATTGCTATGATAGCGTCTAAGATTCTGCTGATATATGGCGGATCTGGATATTGCCAAGTCTCTTGCCTCTTCTAGCAGATAAACATTGTTTTTGCTGGGTTATTTCATTCACTTCGGCTTCTGTGTACTGAGTGACTCTAGGCGAATCATGCACTATGTCGGCTGGTAATATAGCTTCTGCCCCATATACTAGAAAAAATGGCGTATAACCTTTTGATCAATTCGGAGTTCTCCTTATGCTCCATAGTACGGCCGGGAGCTCCTCGATCCAACACCCCGCTGATCTTTGCAGCGGCTCAATGAGCCAGGGTTTTATCCCGGACAATACTTGTATGCTGGATCTTTCCACTTGCCCATTAAATGCGGGATGTGTGACTGATGCAACATCAAGTTTTATCTGCTTATCTCAGCAGAAAGGAGCAAATGCTCCCTCGGCAACATTTGTGACATTATCTGTGATTATGCTATGTGGGTAACCATACCTCAGGATAATATTCTTGAGGAATGTCACAGTTGTGGGACCATCACATTTTATTATTGGATTAACTTCAATCCACTTTGTAAATTTATCAACCATGACCAAGATGTGATTCGTTGCCACAAGCCGCTTAAATGGGCCAACCATATCCAAGAACCATACGGAAAATTGCCAAGTGATAGGTATAGTTTTTAGCTCGGACGGTGGCATATAAATTTTGCTTGAATATCTTTGGCAATCATTGCATTTTATTACCAGTTCCTTTGCATCATGCAGTGCACTAGGCCAGTAAAACCCTTGCCAGAAAACTTTGGCCACTAAGGGTCTAGATGAGGCATGATGCCCACATTCACCTTGATGGATATCTCGGATGATTTCCTGAACCTTTGTAGGATCAACGCACCTCTGCAGGACACTAGTGACACTTCTTTTGTATAGCTCTTTGTTTATTATGGTATAGGCCTTTGCCTTCTTTGGATTTGCCTGGCGAGTACTTCATCATTCGGCAGAGTTTCATCTTTTAAAATCTCGAAGATTGGTCGTGCCCATTCTGGTACTTCATGTGTCAGGGTAACTACTTCATCAATTTCCATCACATCTGCCGACATAACCTCTGCTGGATTAGGATGACCAGTCCCTGGGTTAGAGTCAGTCCCTAGGTTACTCGGATCATTCCTACCATATATGTCCATTGGGGCAGCTTGGGACCCTGAGTTGGCCGGAATATGAACTGATTCTGATTCTGGTGATGGGATAATTGATGGTTTTATGAGGTGCTCAAGAGCTATGCCGGTGGGATAGATTGCCTGGACGAACCGAGTTTTGACAATGTGTCGGCTGCATCATTCTCTGACTAAGGTACATCATGGAATTCACATCCCTCAAAGTACCCACTGATCTTCTGCACATGAAATCTATATAATGCCATATTTGCATCAAGTGCATCCCAATGATCGAACACTTGCTGCATTACCAAATACAAATCACCAAAGCACTAGATCTGACGTATTTCGATGTCCTTTGCCACCTTTAAACCATGAACAAGTGCCTCATACTCGGCCACATTGTTTGATGCAGCAAAAACTATTTGCATCACATATTTTAGTTGATTTTTCTTAGGTGATGTAAGTACTATCCCGACACCTAGCCTAGTTCTTAACTTTCACCCATCAAAATGCATTCTCTAGTAATTAGAATGAGGCAAAGGTGACTCATAATGCATTTCAGCCCATTCGACAAAAAGGTCATCTAATGCCTAAGATTTGATTGCATCTCGTCTATCAAACTGTGGAGCATAAGGGGATAGCTCAATTGCCCATTTGGCTATTCGGCCACTTGCATATTTATTTCCCATTATCTCGGCTATTGGTGCTTCACATATCACCTTTATAGGGTGTTCCTCAAAGTAGTGCTTTAGCTTCTTGGCCAACATATAGACACTGTATGCCATTTTATGATAATGTGAATAGTTTTGCTTTGAAGAGAAAAGTACTTCGCTTAGATAATACACTGGCCTCTGCACCGACTTACCCTCTTCGTCATGCTCCACCACTATCATGACACTTACGACTCGGTTAGTCGTTGTTATGTAGAGCAACATCGACTCTTTGGACAGTGGTGAGGCTAACACTAGTGCATAGGATAGCATATTTTTTAATTCATGAAAAGCATTATCAGCCTATGTCTAGATGAATTTATCCGATTTTTTCGTTAATTGGTACAAGGGCAATGCCTTTTCCGCCAGCCGACTAATGAACCGACTCAGCGATGCCAGGTAACCAGTGAACTTCTGGACATCATTGAGACAATTCGGCAGTTCCATATGCTCAACTGCCCGGATCTTGGTGACATTTGCTTCTATACCTCGGCTCGGCATGAGGAATCCGAATAATTTTCTGGTCGGGACACCAAAGGTACATTTTTCTGGGTTCAGCTTCATCCGGAATCTCCTTAGATTCGTGAATGTTTGCCAGATATGATCTAGGAGGGTGTGACTCTCCTTGGTTTTTATGACTACATCATCAACATACACTTGGAATTTTTTGCCAATTTGATCATGCAAACATTTTTCCATGCACCTTTGATATGTGGCTCCTGTGTTACGTAAGACGAATGGCATAGCGTGGATAGCAATAAGACCCGTACGAGGTAATAAAGGCAGTTTTTATTTGATCAGCCGGGTTTAACGGTATCTGGTGGAAGATAGAATATGCGTCTACAAATGATAACAAAAGGAAACAGATCCTTTGGACATGCTTTGTTCAAATTGGTGTAGTCAATGCACATGCGCTACACTACCACCACATTCGGGTCATCTTTCTTATTTTCTACTAGCACCGGATTAGATAGCCAATCCGGATGAAACACTTCCCTGATAAACCCGGCTACAAGGAGCTGAGCTATCTCATCCGCGATGATTTTTCTCCTATATTTGGCGAAGCGGTGGAGAGGTTGCTCCACCGGCCTTGCATCTATCCTAACATGCAAATAGTGCTCAGCCAGCTCCCTCGGCACACCTTGCAGATCTTGAGTAGACCAAGCAAAAATGTCCCGATTCTCATGGAGGAAGCTGACGAGATAGCTTGCCTATTTGTCATTCAGGCTGGCACCAATAGTGATAGTTCGCTCTGGGAACTGGTAATCAATTTGAATCTTCTTGGTTTCCTTAGTCGGCTAGAACGGGACACTTCCATGCGGGTTGCTGAGTGCTGGCATATTCAACTGAGCCGACTAAGCTAAATCCACTACTTAATGGATTCTCATTTTCCCCTTGCAATCACCAATGAGTCAGCCAGGTTTGATCCGGTCGAGGCACAATCCATCGATCTCCTATAATCTCCAGCAATGGTGATAATCCCATGGGGTCCTGGCATCTTCATCTTCAAGTAACTGATGTGAGTACAAGACATGAATTTTTATATAGCTGGCCTACCCAGTAATGCATGGTATAACTTTCTAAGTCCACAACATTGAACTCCAAATTCTATGTTCTGTAGTTCTCCCTTTGTGCTGAATAACACATCTATCCGAACTTTGCCGATTGGCTCACAAGACAAACCCGACACAATGCCATGAAAGGTGGTCTTAGTCGACTCGGCATGTTTTCCAAGATACCCAACTTGTGCATTGTGTCCTTGTACAATATATTTATATTGTTTCCATTATCAATGAGCACCCTTGGAGAACTTTATGTTGATATTCGTCCCAATGAATGTTGGATCAAGCACCAAAGCATACGATCCAGGATTCAACATGATTTTGTTGGGTGATCCTTGATACTCCAAGTGATTTCTTGATCCGACCAATGCATATACTTCAGCACGGCCGACATAACTGCATTGACTTACATATGTCGCCTCTGCATACTTCGTCTGTCAGTTTCTTCTGTTGTGAACACATAGTATGCCTGGTGATGCCCTCTATAGTCATTGCGGCCACCATTGTCGGGGTTTCCATGGTTCTCTTGATTCTGGTTCGCCATTGGTGCACCACTTCTCTTCTATTATGGTTCTCGTACCTTGGCGATGGTGGAGTTAGAGCCATCTTTTTCTAAGCATTTCCTCATGTGAGCTGTCGTTGGTGATTCGGCTGGGTTGGTCCTGCTCCACCTATTGCCTGCTTCATCCATGCGCACTGCCGAGTTGTGTGATTCATCGGCTTAGCTGGATTGGACAGATCAAACATGGACTCATAAGTATACTTCGTCCTTTCCTGCCATTGCTTTTTCTGCTCTGCACTCCACTACTTCTTGATATCATTATTTGGTGTCCACAATTGTGCACTATTTTTCTGTCGCTGATTACCACCAGCTCCTGGCTTATCTTGGGTTACCGCAACAACATGGGTCGAGTTATATCGATAATACGGCATGTCATCTCTTCTTTTACCTCAGAAATCATTTCTTCAGTGTGACCCGGCTCCATCACGGGCATAGTGCTCTTTGTGTTGCTTTGTCGATATAAGATCATGCTGAGTTGGGTCACCCAATGCGTATGAGTCAGCGATCTTGATTGTCTTGGCCAATGTAGTTAGCATATCTCTCTGTAACCTTTGCCATCACACACTTTGATATCTGCACCCATGTGCAAACCACGCAATTGCTTGTGATTCGATTATTCCTTCACATGAGTTTCTTAGGTTACACCACCGAGTCAGAAATTCTCGGTCAGTTTCATTCGGCTTTTGCTTGAACTTTGCTAGTTGTTGAGGTTTGTTTGGCCTCTTGTATGTGATTGTGAAGTTGCTTGCAAACATCTCCTCAAAATCCAGCCAACAGTTGATACTTCCTGTTGGTAAATTATTCAGCCAGACCCTTGCTGGTCCCTCCAGCATTTGAGGTACATATCTCACTGCCGATCTAAGATTGCCCCATGTGATGTTCACAGTAGTGGCATAATATATCAATCAATATTGTGGTTTTGTTCTACCATCATATATTTTTTCCTCTGGCCAAATGAAAGTTCGGCACAGTAAATTCCCTCATTATCCGAGGTCCAAAGCATGCTAGACCCGGAGGACCTTGTTCCTCCAACAGTTCGGACCTATAGATCCTATCTAGCTTCAATATCGCATCATCTAGCTGCAAGTTCCTGTTCCCCAGCCTTGCTCGCATCATGTGATGATCCGGCCTGGGGAACCCGACGTTTTCCATTGCCGAGTAACCATCATTGTATCTATTTTGCTCTGGGTGTTGTGGTACTGGTATTGCACTCTGTTCCTTCCGAGGCATATACCTCGGCTAACATTGCTAGGGTGGATGTTACCCTCCTCCACCCGAGTTACGCTGGCCACCATGACCTTGGCCGGGGTTTCTGTTGCCTCGACTAACACTTCTCTAATCATTCACTTGTGCTATTTTTGCTTTCCCAGCCACAGCCGGTTCATAAGGCACCATCTATTTGTTTCTTCTCCCCGAGGTTACCACCTCTTCTCTCCTCGGGCCTCCACTAGGTGAGGATGCTTCTGTAGCCGATCTTGCCAGAGCACCCCCAACTGAATGAACGACACGAGAACCTCCTGGTCTTGCCGGGTTGTTCCTGAGCATTTCCGCGTTCTGCTAGTTTGCTATGCGCACCATCTCGTTGAATCTTTCTTGCTACCTTTGCCGAGCTTCACCTTACAAAGCAGATATCTTGGCAGCTGCTGCATCTGCAGCCCTGAAGTCTTTCGCTGGTGTGCTATATCTCGGCAATCCTGGGTCAGCCGAGTCACCTGGCCTCGGTACATGTTCCTTGTTTATATCACTAAGGAGATTCTTTCCTCTTATTCTTACACCATCCATGTGAGTTGGGCTAGTGTTAAGCTTATTTTCCCTAGCATACTCACGCAAGGTAATGCTAAGTGACTGCTGAGCTGCTGCTACTTTCTTATCTCCCTCTAACACTTTTTGTCGGGTTTCCTCTAGCTTGGCCTGTGCCTGAGATGGGTCTAAAATGGGAGCTACATGAGTAGTTAAGCTATCTATCGCTTCTTGCAGGATATTCTTTGGTCTCTCCAGCGGAGGGCCCCTTGTACGAGGTACTTTGGGAGTCACATTACCCACTTCAGACGGGTTTGCCGCCACCGGGTCTGTGCTGGTGCCGGCTCCAGCGCCTGCGGCAGGTGCATTCATCATCACCTCGACGTTGGCTGCGATGCGAGTGAAATGCGGACCGTGAGCAGCGTAGAGGGGAGGCTCTCCCACGAGAATGACTCACTATGGGTACATGCAGGAGACGTCAACACCGACATAGACCTTGTGCGCGCCAAGGTTGATGAAGACTCCGTTGCACGGAGGAGGGGCTTGGCAAAGTGATGCGTGTTGTCGCTGGCATAGTCCCACAGGTTGAAGAACTAGACCAGCCCGGAGACGATGCGCTCGCTAGTAGCAATGAAATTTCCTATCCATATCTTGACTCCAACTAGCACCGCTACTAGCCCCATGGTGGGCGCCAACTGTGGTGGTGGTGGCACGGCAGATGCCATGGGTATGCTAAAGATAGGGCCAATGTGTACTAGTGGGATCCAGTGAGGGATAGCGTAGTGGATCTACACACGAAGATTGAACTCAAGACCTTGTATTCAGATCTATCATGGGTTACACTTGCTCCTTGAGCTGTATCAGAGAGAGGAAGAAGATGATACTTCTTCCCTCTCCCACTCTAGGGTTTCTCTAAGTGTAAAATGAATCGATCCCCCTTCTAGGAGGCCCTGGCTCACCTTATAAAGGGGTGTCCAGGTTACAATTAGGGCTGAGCTGGACAACATATTCCCAGCATATGCTCTTCCCAAAGAGGTAATTCGGCGGGTGTATTTCCCCTGTCTCCCTTCTATCACAGAAAAGACCCAGAGTCCATGACATGTGATTGTTGGGATCTAGGACTGTCACCTCCGTGACATCTCCTCTGTCTCTGACCCTCTGGCTCTTGTCCGTAGTGCTTGTCGCTGCTTGGATTCCCGAGGGAGTGACAGAGGATAGTGTAGACCTTGGGGGCTTGCGCTCTCCTTCTCGATCAAGCCATCTCTTGATTCTACCTCATCCATTATGACTCGGCCAAGCTCGTACATGTAAAAATAAAATGGGTCTAGACATCGTGCCCACATACCTTATATGTCGGCCAAGTTAACCCAAAGCTATTTAGCTTAGGGTAATCTGGCCCTTATTCGGCTGCCCCTCATATACCTCGGCCGAACCATGCCTTGGCTCAATCAATACCTTGGTGGGCTTTTCCCTTTTTACCTTAGCTTTACCCTACCTTTGGTCACCCCCCAACAACTCTTATTTGATCAAAACCAATAAAGGCGGTTACAACACCCACCCACCCCCATTATGTACTTGTGTTACGTCATTTCCGCTCATCCCACTCGATACTAGTCAGACCAACGGTCGTATGGGACTAGAAGGGGAAATCCTCATATCATAGGTATAATACACAAATGTGAGCGGCTCCGGTGCCTCATGGTATTTTTTAAACACAAAAAACAGTAGGAAGTTGTAACATCCCAGGATTAGCACCTAGAAATAGTGAGTACACATATGTGTGAATTGCATTCATGCATAAGAAAATCCGGGGAATTTTTGCGCAAAACTAAAATAGCTATAGAGGGATTGAGATCTCTCTTGTTCCCGTGGAGACATCGGGATAAGTGCGATGGATTTCGACATGACCCCTATTAAATCTTTGTGTTTTGAGGGGAAATAATTCAAACATGTAATTGAATTTCAAATTTGAATTCAAATGAATTTAGAAAAATCAAAATTTTAAATTTGAAACATTTGTTAACTTATTGGATTTGAATCAAAAATGAAATTGTGTTAAGGATAATTTTAGCATTCCATAATTGATATTCAATTACGAATAAACAATATATACTTTATAATAAATAATAAATGGATTCATATTTATATAAGATGTAAATATTTACTTGATTCAAATTACAAAAAGAAGGAAATTTAACTTTATTATAATATAACAAATTACATCGTCTTTACAATTGACTAATAAAAGAGAAAGTTCTAACTTTATTAATACAGTACAATGTTACAAGGTAATTTACAAAGTCCTACTTTAAATGAAAGAAAGTTACATAATAATAAAAAGAAACTCTAACTTATTCCCTATTTATACTCTTTCATCTTCTTTTCTTCTGATTCTGCTTCTTCTCATTTCCTGCAAACACAACAAAAATAAAATAAAACAGAAAACATAATAATAAAAGAATGTTAGTTGGTTAGAGTTTTACTCTTAGATTTGGCCTAGTGATGCTAGTGCCTAATTCATAATAGAGTATTAATCTAGGGGCCATGTTTAGAATCTGTTCTTATCAGGAAATGTTGCCTCAGTCCTACATCATTGGCATTAAGAGGGACAAGTTTTACCAGAGGTAAAAAGGAAGGAGTAAAACCACTATAATTACTTGTGCTAATCCACAATAGTGCAAGCTAGTAGGTAAGAAGCATACACATAACTTCATGTGTGTGTGTGTGCTGTTAGCACAAGGAAGCCTCTAAGAGAAATAAAGGTGCAGAGCCGCAGAAGTAGAGACTCTGTTGATCACATCACAAGAATACCAAAGCACCACCAACACGTCCATATCCAATGAATGACCAAGAACATCTTTTTATCTTGTAATTCACCACCACATTGATTCCAACCAATAGCTAGCATCACTATATCCATCACAGTTACTTAGAGGATACTAGGAACAAGATCAAGCAACTGGAGGGATAGGTAGCAGCCATAGGAAGTGCAAGCCAGCAATAGCAAGGAGGAGATGGATATTCACAAGTACCAGGAGGAGAAATCATGAGCAACAATAAAGAGTAGATCAAGCACAAGCACCACACCAGTAAGATCCAGCAAGGAGGAGAAAGATTTCTAGGACAGGATTCATAGAAGCTTACATCAGTAGCAAAACAAGGTCAACAACCACATCTTTGTAGTAGGTAGAACTCTACAATCCTTTAAGTATATGTATTAGCTTTGGCATAAGCATCTTGGGAAAATAAAGGGAATAATCCACATCAAACCAATTCCTCTACCCTTCAACTAGATAATTATCTAGGAGGATTGGAGGAGGAAGTTCTCTCAGATCTACATAGAGATGCTATGTATATTCCTCATAGAGAATTAGAAAGCTACATCATAATATTTGTCCCTATCCACTAAGAGACTTAGTCTGTGCATCCTAGGCTAGATCAAGGAATCAAACTCCAGATATCTCCTTGTGATGTTAAAAAAGGGCTTTTGGTAGGGGGATACTCTTAGGTTAGCATAGAAGCTATGATATACACATCACAGCGCTGAGAGAAAAGGGTAGTATATGTTCTTATATTAAATTGGAGTCTCAGCCTTAGCATCATAGACATGGATTCTTTCCAAATATTTCAATCATTTATTCATAGAAAGGATAGTTCCATTTAGTGCGGCCAAACAGATAGCAGCAGATCATGCTACAATAAGGATTGTTGTGCACACTCCAAAAGGAGGCACCACAGCAAAAACCTCTAGGTGGCAAAGTCACCATAAAGAGATCTAAATATAGAACCATAATGAGTGGAATTTATGTACACTTTTATAGAAGTATTTTATGCATATCAACCACCCATCTCATGCTTTATATAGCTGCAGTTATGCCAAATATGCATCGTTTCTGTTTTCATTCATTTTCATGTGAGCTTTGCACATTTAGTAGTTTAGGTAGAATTTTATCCCTCTTCATTTTCTTTGACATGTGTGTGGTGTTGATGATGATTATGGATAAAACAAAGGCAGAAGGGAGCATAGTATGGAGGAGCTGCATGGACCAGAATTAGCCATTTGAGGTGTTGAAAAAAGTGATTTTTTTCAATTTCTAAAAATAAAGATCCAAGATAACTAGGTTGTAAACCTTGTTGATACGAATCCAACGAGTCGAAAAACACCCAAATCGGAGTTCGTATGAAGAAACAGCAGCAAAACCACTATGACACCCGAAAGTTTAACGACCAACTATACGACCGGAGCCATTTTTCGGCCGTATAGTTGGGAAAAAGGTCGGAAACCACTTGTTTTCGATCCTGGACTGCTCCAGAACCTTCCCTAAGCCATATGATGGTATTGAGGGTGATCTAGGGCACTTCTAAGGCCTATATAAAGGTGGGAGGAGTCAAGAAACAAAGGAGGAAGACCATAGCCCTTCACGGGCGGAGCCCTGCCGCCGCCGCCACCCATCCGATCTCCATGGCGGCGGAGCTCTCACAACAATAAAAATGTCCTTTTACAACAGACGATTTTCGTGGTTGAAAGTCCGTTTTTTGTGGTTAAAAAACCTTCTACGACGGATGACCATCGTGGTAGAAGCCCCGTCACAAATGATTCTACCATGGTTTTTTTTTCGACCATGGTGGATCGCACCCTTCGGCCACGAAAAGTCGTTCCGTCGTAGAACTATTCGCCGGCCACGTTGATTGCTGACGTCATGCAAACTTCCACGTGGCAAACACCGTTTACAGCCAGTTAGCACCGTTAACTGTCAATAAAATCGTGGTGGAAGACCAAGGCCTGATTATTATTAAGTGGGGCGGCCCATTAAGAGAGCCCAATAGTATCATGGCCCGTTACTGTTTCATCTTGCACTGTTATAAATGGGCCCACTTGTGCTGCCGTAGGTGGCCCGTAAACTTTCTGGCCCGTTACTGTTTCCACATACACTGTTTGAAATTGGCCCGTTCACACGACCCATAAATTTCTGGGCCCATTAGCGTTTCGCCCTGCACTGTTCGAAATGGGCCCGTTTGGCTAGCCCGCTTTGGCCCGTAAAATTTCTGGCCCATTATTATATATCTATGTACTGTTTGAACTGGGCACATATACTTTGGGTCCGTTACTGTTCAGGCCCGTTAATGACTGGCCCATGTTCTGGCCCGTTACTATTTTAACCTAATAAGTTTCTCGGCACATCGTTCCTACTGGTGCAAACTCGGCTACATCGTTACGGCTTGCTATGATCCTGGCCTTTTTCCTGGCCAAGCATGCTACTATTCTGGCCCGTTACTGTTCTGGCTATTTAAGGTTCTGGCCCTTTACTTTTCTTGTACTTTACTGTTTTGAGAGTTACTGTTTCGGCCTGTTACTGTTTCAGCATATTTCTGTTCTGGCCTGTTACTATTTAGAGCTATTAATGTTTCGGCCTATTTTTATTTCGGTATGTTACTATTTTGGCCCGCCACTGTTACGGCATGCCGCTGTTATAGACCGTTACTGTTACTAATCTTGCCTATGGGTCCGCCCCATTACTTTTACGGTCGTTTACAGTTTCTGCATTTCTGGAGCCCATTTCGATATCATAAAAGGTGTACAACTTGTGAGCATTTTTAATGTTCATTGTTGACCTAATACAAGACAGGCAAATATAGAGCACGATGATGTACCCTAATTGACCTGGCTAGGACAGGTACGGTAGTGCCTACCGCTATGTGTGGACGGCATCAACTAAATGCCTACATGACCTATGCAATTAGTCTAGATATTACATCAAATGCAAACTACTTAAAATTATTACATATTATCAACTCAAGGGAAAGAAAAATCGGCATTTCATTTGACAATCGAGTTGATAGCAGTCCTTAATTTTCTTTCTCCATCACCTGCATCTCCCTTTTGAGTGTGACATATACATTGGAAAACAAACTTGAGACATGATCTTGCAGCCCCCTATTTGGTGGCGATAGAAATAATTGTAGTCTGAAACTAATTAATAACAAGTTAATACATCAAACAAGGCAAACTACTCATTTAACTAATACGACAAGAGCTATGAACTGGAGTTTCCTACTGGTCAATGGTTCAAATATATTGACCATCACGTCAAACAAACATGATAAGCAAGCATTAAACAAGTGTGCCTACCATAAAATGATAAATATAACAATGTGTGTGGCTTAGAATTTTAGCAAATATAAACTAGCCAGGTCATTTCAACAAATATATATAGAAGAATTAACCAGAAGAATAAACCAGACAATGGCATGCAGTTACTATTGTAGCTAAGAATGAACAAGACAAAAATTATAATGACATCATGCGAGAACTTGTAGAGCAGGAATGCAAACCATAAATGAACTATACAGTAGAGGATAATTAGGTCCTTGCTTAGGACAAACCAGAACCAAATACGAAATATAATGGCGTAGCTTGTGAACCTATAGAACATGACATGCAAGCATTAGACAAGTGTGCCTACAATAAAATGAGTAGTCAAACAAAGTGTTTCTTAGAATTTTAGCAAATATATACTAGCCAGGTTATTTCAAAAAATATATATGGAAGTAGTTGTATATCCTGGAAAACAAGAGATGTTGGTTGACTCAGAATTTGCGGTGAGCTACACAATGGCATGTAGTTACTGTCGTACCTAAGAATGAACCAGATAGAAATTATAATGGCATCACACCAGAACTTGCAGAGCAGGAACACAAACCACAAATAAACTACACAGTAGAGGATAGTTATGCCATTTCTTAAGAATGAACCAGCACCAGATTAGAAATATAATGGCGTCTCTGGCGAACATGTAGAAGAGGACAAGCAAGCATTAGACAATTGTACCTACAATGAAATGAGCAATCAATCAAAGTGTTTCTTAGAATTTTAGAAAATATAAAATAGCTAGGTCATTTCAAAAATATATATGGAAGTAATCGTTTATCCTAGAATGCAAGAGACGTTGGGTGACCCAGAATTTGTGGTGAGTTACACAATAGGCATGCAGTTACTGTTATAGCTAGGAACCGAATAGAAATTATAATGGCATCATAAGAGAACTTGTAGAGCAAGAATGCAAACCACGAATGAACTATATATAGATTATAGCTATGTCGCTGCTTAGGACGAACCATTAGATATGAAATATAATGGCATTGCTTGTGAACCTGTAGAACAGGACAAGCAATCATTACACAAGTGTGCCTACAAATGAATTGAGCAATCGAACAGAGTGTTTCTAAAATTTTAGCAAATATAAACTAGCCAGGTCATTTTAACAAATATATGTAAGTAGTAGTATATCGTGGAATAGAAGAGAAATTGGGTGACTCAGAATTTGCGGTGAGCTACACAATGGGCATATACTTACTTTTGTAGATAAGAATGAACGAGACAGAAATTATTATGACATAATGAGAGAATTTGCAGAGCACGAACGCAAACCACGAATGAACTACACAATAGAGGATAATTGTAGGGGTTCGTAGCATGGAAAACAAAAAAATTCTACCGCATGCACACAAATAAGCCAAGATCTATCTACTAGATTGTAGCAACGAGTCGATAGAAGTACTCACCCTCGAAGATTCCAAAGGGGTTAATGAGAGCAGATTCTCATGGGTGATGTAGTCGTATACTTGCCGATCTCAAGATCGCGTAGACGATCCTTCTAGCGCTGCGTTCCGGCAGCGCTTCCGCAATCGGTCACACGTTCGGTACTCGATGAAGACCTTCCTCTCCCTTGTTCCAGCAGGCAGCGGAGGTTGTCGTTCTCCCCTCGCGATTCCGGCAGCACGACGGCATGGTGTCAGAAGTAGAGGGTAGATCCCGCAGGGATTCGCCTAAGCCGGTGCGAGTTATGGTGGATTAGGGTTTCCCGGAGATCTAGGGTTTAGACGACCGGGAGGAGGAGGAGGTGTCGGCGGCGGCTAGGGCAGCGGCGCTAGGCGGCGGCGACGCGGTGGCACTGGCGGCGGCGGGTCGGGTGGAGAGGGGCTAGGGCTTGTGTGCTTTGGGGCAGCCCTCCCCCTCTATTTATGAGAGGGAGGGGCAGCCTTGGGAGGGATGGATTTGAATCCAAACCCAAACCCAAGTTGGATTGAGAGAAGGACTTATTTCTTCTCCCACTAGGAAACCATTGTTCCAGTTTAACTTTTCAAACTCCCGTTTGACTTTCAATTTAGATCTTTAATTCTATCTCGCAAATGCACACACCAAGTGACCTAGGATATGATCCAATCATTCCACTTACCCATGACACATTCATGGACCATTCTCCTTCCGGACCGGTGAACCTTCTAGACCCTTCTAGAACCTCTACGATGAAAACATCGAAAACTTTTCCGAACTCCAAAATAGTACTTTCCTTATATGAATCTTATTCTCCGGACCATTCCGGATCTCCTCGTGATATCTCGGATCCCATCTGAGACTCCGAACAACATTCAGTATCCCTACTAACATTCCATATCTACTAAACAATATCGAATCCTTAAGTGTGTCTCCCTACGGTTCGTGAATTATGAGGACATGACCAAGACACTTCTCCGATCAATAACCAATAGAGGAATCTGGAAATTCATATGGCTCCCACATATTTCTATGATTACTTTGCGATCAAATGAACCACTTACATACAATACCAATTTCCCTTTGTCTCACGATAGTTTACTTATTCGAGGTTTTGATCGTCGGTATCTCTGCATACCTAGTTCAACCTCGTTACTGATAAGTACTCTTTTCTTGTTCCCGTGATATGTGATCCCTTGTGAGCCAGTCACATGCTTGCAAGCTAATTGGATGACATTCCACCGAGAGGGCCCAGAGTATATCTATCCGTCATATGGATGGACAAATCCCACTCTTGATCCATGTGCCTCAACCCATACTTTTCGAACACTCAATGCCACCTTTATAGCCACCCAATTACGGTGTGGTTTTTAATGTCATCAAAGCATACTTCCGGTGATGGTGATTAACATGATCTCATGGTCGAAGGAATTAGGTTACTATGTATCAGAAACCTTATAGCAGATGAACTATTGAAATGACTTGATCTTAATGCTACGCTTATCTATAGGAGTATGTCCATCATACCATTCTCCTAATGATATGATCTTGTTATTAATAACATCTAAATGTTCATGATTGAGAAACCACGATCATCTATTAATCAACAAGCTAGTATTATAAAGAGGCTTTACCAGGGACTCTAATTTACTTTAGAAATCACACAAGTATTAATATTTCTGGTTAATACTATTATAGAATGAATGTAAACATTTATCATAAACACAAAGATATAATAATAACCACTTTTATTATTGCCTCTAGGGCATATCTCCAACAGTCTCCCACTTGCACTAGAGTCAACTAAACTAGATTACATGGTAATATAACGAACACCCATGGCGGTTTGGTGCTGGTCATGTTTTGCCCTCGGGAGAGGTTTAGTCAACGGATCCGCCACATTCAGATCTGTGTGTACTTTGCAAATCTTTATGTCACCATCTTGGACATGCTCTCGAATAGCGTGAAAACGTAGCTTTATGTGCTTCAGCTTCTTGTGTGACCTTGGTCCTTGCACATTGGCTATGGAGCCCATGTTATCACAGTAGATAGACATTGGGTCCAGCGCACTTGGAACCACACCGAGCTCTGTAATGAACTCCTTCATCCATATCGCCTCTTGTGAAGCCTCCGAAGCAGCTATGTATTCCGATTCAGTTGAAGATCTCGCCACAATGCTTTGCTTTGCACTCCTCCAGCTAACTGCTACACCATTCAAAGTAAATACGTATCCAGATTGAGATTTAGAATCATCCGGATCAGTGTTCCAACTAGCATTAGTGTAACCATTAACAACGAGCTGTTTATCACCTCCATAAGAAAGAACCATATCCTTAGTTCTTCTCAAGTACTTAAGGATGTTTTTGACCGCTGTCCAATGATCCACTCCTGGATCACTTTGATATCTCCTAGTCAAACTAACAACATATGCAATGTCGGGTCTAGTACATAGCATGGCATACATTAGAGATCCTATGGCTGAGGCATAGGGAGTCTTACTAATCCTTTCTCTATCTTCTGCCGTTGCAGGACTTTGAGATTTACTCAAGGTCGTATTGGTAAACTGGGCAAGAACCCTTTCTTGCTATCTTCCATTCCAAATCTCTTTAGAACTTTGTCCAAATATGTACTCTGTGACAATGTTATTAGGCGTCTCGATCTATCTCTATAAATCTTTATGCCTAATATGTAAGCTGATTTGCCAAGATCTTTCATTGAAAAACTATTATTCAAATAATCCTTGACACTATTAAGAAGGTCTACATCATTCCCAATCAACAATATGTCATCTACATATAGTATTAAGAATGCTACAGAGCTCCCACTCACTTTGTTGTAAATACAAGCTTCTCCATAAGTTTGTATAAAACCAAAACTTTTGATTACCTTATCAAAACGTTAATTCCAACTTCGGGATGCTTGCTTCAATCCATATATGGACCGTTGAAGTTTGCATACCTTGTTAGCTTCTTTAGGATCAACAAAACCTTTGGGTTGCATCATATACAACTCTTCATCAATGTCTCCATTGAGGAACACCGTTTTGACATCCATCTGCCATATCTCATAATCATAATATGCAGCGATTGCTAACATAATCCTCATAGACTTTAGCTTCGCTACTGGTGAGAAAGTATCATCGTAGTCAACTCCTTGAATTTGTCGAAACCCTTTTGCGACAAGTCGAGCTTTATAGACAGTAACATTACCATCAGCATATGTTTTCTTCTTGCAAATCCATTTGTTCTCGACAGTCTTCCGACCATCCGGTAAGTCCACCAAAGTCCATACTTGGTTTTCGTACATGGATCCAATCTCGGATTTCATGGCTTCTTGCCATTTATTGGAATCTGAGCTCATCATCGCTTCCTCATATGTCGCAGGGTCATCGGTGTTATCCACCAACATGACACTCATATGGGGATCATACCAATCAGGAGTGGTATGAGTTCTCGTTGACCTGCGAAGTTCCGTAGTAACTTCAACCGAAGTTTCATGATCAACATCATTAGATTCCTCTCTTATTGGTGCAGGCACCACATGAACTACTTCTGTTGCTGTGCTACTCGCAAGTTCGAGAGAAGGTTCAACAACCTCGTCGAGTTCTACTTTCCTTCCAGTCACTTCTTTCGAGAGAAACTCCTTCTCTAGAAAGGATCCATTCTTGGCAACAAAGATTTTATGATAGAAGGTATACCCAATAGTTTCCTTCGGTTATCCTATGAAGACGCATTTTTCCGCTTGGGTTCAAGATTGTCAGGCTGTAACTTCTTTACATAAGCTTCGCAACCCCAAACTTTAAGGAACGACAATTTAGGTTTCTTTCCAAACCATAATTCATACGGTGTCGTTTCAACGGATTTAGATGGTGCCCTATTTAAAGTGAATGCGGCTCTTTCTAATGCATAACCCCAAAATGATAGCGGTAAATCTGTAAGTGACATCATAGAACGAACCATATCTAAGAGAGTTCGATTACGATGTTCGAACACACCATTACGCTTTGTTGTTCCCGACGGTGTCAATTGTGAAAGTATTCCGCATTTCTTCAAATGCTCGCCAAACTCGTAACTTAGATATTCACCTCCATGATCAGATCGTAGAAATTTAATCTTCTTGTTACGTTGATTCTCTACCTCACTTTCAAATTCCTTAAACTTCTCGAAAGTTTCGGATTTATGTTTCATGAAATAGATATACCCATATCTACTCAAGTCATCCGTGAAGTTAAGAACATAACGATAACCACCGTGCGATGCTACACTCATTGGGCCACACACATCGGTATGTATGATTTCCAATAAGTCCGTAGCTCGCTCCATCATACCAGAAAATGAAGTCTTAGTCATTTTACCCATCAGACATGCTTCGCATCTTTCAAGTGATTCAAAATCAAGTGATTCAAGAAGTCCATCGGAATGGAGTTTCTTCATACGCTTCACTCCAATATGACCAACACGACAGTGCCACATATAGGTTGAGTTATCGCTCAATTTCAAACGTTTAGCTCCAATGTTATTAATGTGTGTGTTACCACAATCGATATTCAATAAGAATAGACCATCTATCAAAGGTGCATGTGCATAAAACATATTACTCATATAAATCGAACAACCATTATTCTCAGATTTAAACAAGTAACCGTCTTGCAATAAACATGATCCAGATATAATGTTCATGCTCAACGCAGGCACCAAATAACACTTATTTAAGTATAAAACTAATCCCGATGGTAGATGAAGAGGTAGCGTGCCAACCGCGATTACATCAACCTTTGATCCATTTCCAACGCGCATCATCACCTTGTTCTTCGCTAGCTTCCATTTATTCTGCAGTACCTGTTTCGAGTTACAAATATGAGCAACCGAACCAGTATCAAATACCCAGGCACTACTACGAGTACTAGTGAGATACACATCAATAACATGTATATCGGATATACCTGTCTTCTTGATGTTGCCGTTCTTCAAATCCGCCAAGTACTTTGGGCAATTCCGCTTCCAGTGACCTTCTCCCTTGCAGTAAAAGCACTCAGTATCAGGCTTAGGCCCAGCCTTGGTCTTCTTCGCCGGCGTGGTAACCTTCTTACCATCCTTCTTGAAGTTTACCTTTTTCTTAGGCTTGCCTTGCTTCTTGAATTTAGTGTTCTTATTGACCAACAACACTTGGTGCTCTTTCTTGATCTCCACTTCTGCAGATTTTAACATGGAGAAGAGTTCTGGCAACGACTTGTCCATGTTTTGCATATTGTAGTTCATCACAAAGTTCTTGTAACTTGGTGGTAGTGATTGGAGGACACGGTGAATCCCCAAAGCAGTAGGAATCACTATTCCCAAGCTTTAAAGCTTGCTTGCGTGCCCAAACATCTTAAGCACGTGCTCACTGACGGAGCTTCCCTCTTCCATCTTGTAGTTAAAGAACTTTTCAGAAGCCTCATAACTTTCAACTGCCGCATGAGCCTCAAATATCATTTTGAGTTCACGGACAATATCATGTGGGTCATGGTTCTCAAACCTCTTCTGAAGCTCTGATTCCAAACCATACAAGATAGCACACTGAACTATGGAGTACTGATTCTTCCGAGCAAGGAAAACATTCTTTACCTCATCGATAGCAGTAGCTGTAGGCGGGTCACCCAGCGGTGCATCCAGCACATAGGTCAAATTACCAGCATTGAGGACAATCCTCAAATTGTGGAACCAATCCGCGAAGTTGCTTCCATTGTTTTTCAACTTTTCTTTCTCTAGGAACGCATTAAAATTGATGGTAGGGGTCGCCATTGATCTACAACATATTTGCAATAGTTTAGACTAAGTTTATGACAAATTGAGTTCTAATTAATAGTTAAATTAAGCTAGGTGAACTCCCACTCAAAACAATATCCCTCAAATTGTTTTAGTGATCACACGAACCAAATCCACCACATCAAAACCGATCATCACGAGAGTTGATGTAGCTTCAATGGTGAATAATCAACATGTTCATCATATCTACTATATGACTCATGCTTTACCTTTCCCATGTCGGTTACATGCTAGGCTCGTCAAGATCAAACCTTAGCTTCCGCATGACAAAATCTGGCTTGCTCACGTTGTATACACTCGCAGAATCTAACACACCCGATCATCACTTGGTGTTTCGAAACAACGAGCTTTAGCAACGGTGCTTACTAAGGATGAACACTTTAAAACTTGAAATTGTGTGCTTGAGGGATCATCTTATAATGCTAATGTCGCAAACTAAGCAATACAAGATGCATAAAGGATTAACATCACATGTAATTCATAATATGTGATATGATATGGCCTTTCTTATTGTGCTTCCGATCTCCATCTTCAAGCACGAACATGATCTCCATCATCACCCGTATGGCGTTGTGAGACCCTAGCGCATGGCTCAATAAGATTGATAGGAAAACCCATACCAACGAGTTGCAACATCTTTTCCGGAAGCTCATTCGAAAAGAACTCTAAGGTTAAGCGTGCTTGGCCTAAAGCAATTCTAGGATGGGTGACCGACCGGGAAGTAGGTACCGGGTGCGCACGAGTGAGGACAAAGTGCACAAAAAAGACTAGTGTTGGTTTGTGGGGTTAGTCTAGAGATCCTATTGAGCTGCCAGAAGTGACAACCGTTGGTCCGGAGTGACCGTGGGTGTTACAGGCGTCAAGGTCAATGGCGTCGTTTCATGGTTGTCGTCCACCAGCTTCAACTATTAAAACTACTTTGAATAGACACGCAGGTCTTAACGGAATTTAAAATATAACCATATGGCTCCTGCCGGTTGCCAACTTACAATAAGGAACATTTGCATACATCATATATAATCACAATCATGGCCATATCACATCACGACACACCCCTACAAAACAAAGTTAGACGCCTCTAATTTTCTATGCATATTTTACGTGGTTTGGGGCTTTCAATAAGTGTCGTTCTAACTTACGAACAAGAACCACAACGTTGATGTTTGAACTATCAAGTTCCCGTTGTAAATTGAATCTATACTATAATGGGAGAGACAGACAACCGCAAAGATACTTATGCAATATAAGTTGCATGTTGAGCGTGGAGCAAGTCTCATGAACGATGTCATGTAAGGTTAGCCCGGGCCGCTTCATCCCATCATACCGCAAGATGCAAAGTTGTAGAAGTCCCAACCTTTAATAAGGTAGAGATCCCTGTGTTTACAATGCTAGTCCCTAGATCAATAGGTAGCATCCACAGTTAAGATGTAATATCAAGAAACAAAGGTCATAATACAACTTTATAACCAGGAATAAAATAATTCATTACATCTTACATAGCTCATTTGTCTATTACATTACATTACAGCAGAATATCTATAAGCATGGGGTCGTTCATCTTCAAAGTGCCACAGGCAGACATGTTGGTTGTAGACTTTGTAATCCTAAACAACACACCTTTCACTAAATCAATCAAACCTGCAACATATCAAGTTACATCCACAAGGGTCAATACATTTGAATTGTATTGGCAAGTTTCACTACTATGTAGAATATAAGTGGATCCTATCAATACATGCATATTTGGCTAGGTGGGGTTTAGGCTCATTTGCAGAAAGCAGTAATGTTTTTCCTATCTTTTCAAAATAGTTTTGATCTTTTGTCAAAAAATCTTTCTGAGCTCCTTGGTACACCCCAAGTGCTTCAAGTCTCCTTGGTAAATCCCCAAGTGCTTCAAGTCTCCTTGGTAAATCCCCAAGTGCTTCAAGTCTCCTGTTGTCATTTTCAAGTTTTGCTTTTAGAAATTGGAATGTCGAGATTTCCCATAGCTTCAGGCCTTAGTTGCTCAGTATTGTCCATAACCGGGGACACGGCTAAGTACTTAGAT
The DNA here is from genome assembly GCA_023614405.1 of Avena insularis. NCBI lineage: Eukaryota > Viridiplantae > Streptophyta > Magnoliopsida > Poales > Poaceae > Avena > Avena insularis. The sequence continues at coordinate 118,837,109 of CM042697.1, read as the reverse complement.
TCTTATCTTCTGCAGAAGTTGTACACTTTACCCACATGACACAATCTCATCTTGTTGCCACCAGTGGCCGCTGGATAAGTACTCACCAAGATGGAGTACTGGCAGATTTGAGAATGTGACAAAGTCTTTCCATAGGGTCCTCCCAATACACAATGCTAGCTTGTCTTCAGGCACCAATGTAGGATTCCTAGTTCCCTCATTTCCAGTTAACCTGAATAGGCCAATGCATGGGTCTTCCCAATGTAGTTGACTAAGCCAGTGCCCATTTAGCATGTGGCTATACACGGAAGCCACTGTCGAGAAACATGTTCAATCTCTAAGTCCCTGGGTGGTTTTCATCTGGTGCACAACAAAAGAGATTGCCATATAAACATGGTTCCTCTTGTTGCCACCTTGTCCAAAACTTGAGTATCCTTGTCCACCCAGGTGGTTCATTGAGTACTTGTTTTATTATATAAAACATAAGTCTTTTCTCAACTTCATAAAATCTCAACATGTATCTCTTCTCAAAATATATAGCATGGCTAAGAATTTTACAACTACATTTTTTTCACTAAGGAATGTGTAAGGGTATCCTATTAGGATTTAGCATAGCATATAGTATAGAAGTCCTTTTCATTTGCAAAAGGGTTTTATCTATAAGCCATTTCTTAAATCAAAACATTATTTCATGTGGTGGAAAAATGCTTTTAGCATGGCAACAATTTATATTGTTCACCAAACAAGTTGTTAATTCACCAAACTTGGTGTTTAGGGTCAGTAGGTTTGAATCTAATCATTTTCCAAAAGGTTTTACTCAAAAATTATTTCCATAGCAAAACCAATATTTTTATTTGACTAGAAATGAGCTAATTCAATTATTCAATCCTAATCTTCACCAAATACATTTTTAAATCCATAAGTTGGTTCCTAGGGTCAGTAGGTTCACAACAAACCAATTTGCAAAGATTTCATCCTCAAAATCATTTTGGAATAATTTTTATAACCTAAACAAGCATACAAATGTTTCTGCTGATTCCATTGATATAAAATTTGCAAATTTTGGACGTGTGGATCAAAAATTATGAGGTTTACAAATTTGCATAAAATCTGATTACAAATTCTGTTTTAAATCAACTAGTGCCACGCGGCGTGATATTACTGGCTGATACCGCTTTGGGTGGATTGAGCTTTCTGGACCGCTGGATCTCATTTAAATCATACGGTTCAGATGCGCTCGTACCCCTTCGAGTTGATTCTATTCCTATGCGTCTGATTCAGATCTAACGGTTCTCACGCAATGACCCAAAAGCAGCGGCGCTGGCGGCGGCTGGTGGTGGCGGAGCGGTCAGACGGCGGCGGAGTCGATGCTACAGGAGGTGGGGAAGGAAGGGGAGATGCTCACCGGGTTTAGGAGGTCACGGCGATGCTCAACATGTTGAGATTTTGTCGAGGGGCGTACTGGAGCGGAGGGGATTGCTCGTCGGAGACGATGGCGGCGTCAGGCGGTTCTGGTGGTCGTCGAGGACGACGTTGCCGATCACCCTAAGACAAGATAGGGACATGGTTAGATGCGGGTAAGTGTGGGATTCACGTGAGCATGATCGGGAGGGCTCAGGCAGTCTGGCTTACCAGGGGGAGGTCGCCGGAGAAAGAAGCAGACGCGGCGGCGCTCAGATGTTGTCAAAGCTGAGGCTTTGGGGCGAGCGCGGGCGAACGGAAAACACTGGCAGGTGCGCGCTGGTCTGAGGAGCAAGCTCGCGTGCTTGGAAAGCGGCGGCCGGGACGGCGAATTTGGTCGGAGACGTCGTCGGAGCAGTGGGGGTTCGGGCTCGAATTGGGGCAGCCTAGAGGCAGAGAGGGGGAGCTGTCTGGGGGAAATCAGAGAGGAGGCGAGGGTGTTTAAGACAGCATGGTCGCGGGGTGGAGTAATGGCGCATTAGCGAATTGATCGCTGGTTATCTTGCAACTGTGGCGGCGTGATCAGGGGAAGATGATGCCGAGGTGGCTAGTGGGGTGGGTCAGCGTGGCGAGAGAGAGGAGGGGGAGTTGGGTCCACCGGTCAGCGTCTCTGTGGGTGAGTTAGTAGGCGCGAATCGTTTTCTGCGGGGAGAGAGGGAGTGGGCTGGTTGGGCCTTGTTGGGCTGGACAGTTGGGCTGCGTCCGTTTCTATATTTTTTCTTTCTGATTGCTTTTTCTTTTTCTAATTTGATTTTCTGTTTTGAAATTCAAACTACAAATCAAACTCTCAGATGATTTCAAAACTTTGCCAAACTTTGCATTGATTTTAGTTCTGTTTAATAACACAAATCAAGGTCCAAAATAGAATAATATATTTTATTCTTTTTAGGATCCATTTATTAATTAAATAAAATAGTCCTTAGTTATTAAATCAAATGGGTTTTGATTTATTTAAAATCTCCATTTAAAATCTAAATAAAACCAAAAACACTTCAGTAGGTTTTATTTGAGAATATAAAATACTTGGAAAACTTATTTAAAATAAATTAATAAGTTTTAGTGTTTTATTAAAATGGAAAAGTCTTTACTTTAACAAAATTGGGTATTAATAAATCCCCATTATTTTCTTTAAATAAACCTTTTACTATTTTTATCAAATAAAAATATTTTATTTCAAAGGCTTGGCCAAGTTTTAATTTGGCTTATAAAATAATCCTTATTTATATTTCTTCCTTTTCATTTGAAAACTAAATCTTTTTACTAAAAGATCCAAAAATAGTAATTCCAAATATTTTTAACTTTATTGTTTATTTATCTTTTTAAATCCCTTTAGGATTTTATTTGATCCAAATAGGTTTTGAAAGTTTCCAATTGGAATCAAAAAGTTTCTTCTCACCCTGAAAATCAACAAAGTTTTATTTTATTCATTTATTTTTCACATTACAAGATTTGGAAAATCTTGGGATGTGACAGGCTACCACCATTAAAATAAATCTCGTCCCGAGATTTGGGAAGGCTAGGGTTACAAGTAGGCTCAAAGCATCTAGGGTACTACCACCCTTAAAAATTTCCAAACTAGATTACATATTGGCTTCTTGGGATCTTGGGGAAACTTCTCTGGGCAAACATGTGCATAGTGTCACTTGCTGCCACACTTGAAACATGTGACAAGGCTAAGATCCTTCATAGGCTTGTTTATCTTGTGCTTCATCTTTTCTGGACAGTTGCTGGCATAATGTCCTTGGTTACCATAGTTGAAACATGTGATAAGTTTGAGTTCTTCACGTATCTCTTGTGGACAGGTTGCTGCATAATGGCCTAGCTCTTTGCAGTTGTTGCACCACACTTGGCCAATCTCTTTATACTTCTGTTTCTCTGGACATTCACTAGAATAGTGTCGCATTTCTTTACAATGATTACATTGTACATGGCTTTTGTCCTTCTTTTTCTTGGGTTTCTCCAAAGCTAGGAGTGATGCTAGTTCATGTTCTTCATATGTTATCTTATAGGTAGGAATGTCTACTTGTTTCTTGGACCTTCTATTTCTCCTTGGATAATTCATATGCCTCTTCTTTGGTCCTTTGAATTGGGTTGTATTGCATGGAGGTATAAGTGGAGATTTTCCTTTGTCCTCATCCTTCTTGGTAGACTTAGCTCCCTCTTGATAGTTTGCAATCAGTTGTTACACTCCACCTTGTTTCCTTTGTTCAACTATGGAATAGATGGGGCATTGGATAGGGACATGATTGTTTCCTTCACATAGGTAACAGGTAGCTTGAGATGTGGGACATTGGCCAGCTGGATGTTTCTCTTCACAGTTGGGGCATTAATCTCTATGCTCCTTGGAAGTGTGATCCTTGTCTCCACAAATATTGCAAGCTTTGGTTCCTTCTAGAATAACATCTTTGTCATCCTTGTTGTCACAAACTCCTTTGGAAAAGTTGCTTTCCATGTTGAGCATTTGATCTGTCACCTTATGCAACAATTGGGCTTGGTTTTCCAAAAACTTTTGCAGGGTTGGATCTTCCCCACTAGTGTTGGCTATGAATTGAGATGTCCTTTGGTTCAACTGGTTTTGGGTTGCTATGAGTTCTCTCAAGTTATCCTCTTGGTTGTTGTTGTCATCAACCTTGATGTTGGGTTCTCTTGGAGTAGTCATCTGTTTGGGTTGAATTGAGATTAGCATAGACAAGATATTTCTAAGGAAATAATTCTAATCACACACATCACAATTCACTCAAGCAATGTGCAAGTAATCACAAGCCAAACATTTCACTCAAACAACAAAGTTCAAGCACATTTTTAGGCAACAAAATATTTTTGTTACACCATATAAGTTGGTGTGTTTGACTAAACTAAAATATGGTAGTCCATCTCTATGGTTCACTTGTGATCTTTCCATCCTTCTTGGTTGATTCTTTTTACATGAGATCATGGTTTCTTTGGGAAAACTCTTGGTTACAAAAACTTCAAAGGTGTTGGTGTCTCCTTCTAAGTTGTGTTTCCTTAGTCTCCAAATCTTGAGCAAGATTTCTTGTCTCACTTGTCCTTAGTGATATCCAAGGTTGAAGTCCTTGGTGAACATGCTGAAGATGTTGAAGTCATTAGAGTTGAAGATGTTGAAGTCGTTAGAGTTGAAGATGTTGAAGTCATTAGAGTTGAAGAAGTCCTTTGCACATGATGAAGTCTTTGGCCATGGGGTAGGTTTTTCCATCAAGTTGAAATAGAAGAGATGTAGAGTCAAAAACCAAAATGGTTGAGGAAAGAGTATTACAAGATTGTTTGTAAATAAGTTTTGGAACAAATACAACTCCTATTTTTCTAAGGGTTTTTGTCCAATCCTAGGTTTTACAAATCCTACAGGAAACACGATGCTCTGATACCATCTGTAGAAGTCCCAACCTTTAATAAGGTAGAGATCCCTGTGTTTACAATGCTAGTCCCTGGATCAATAGCTAGCATCCACAGTTAAGATGTAATATCAAGAAACAAAGGTCATAATACAACTTTATAACCAGGAATAAAATAATTCATTACATCTTACATAGCTCATTTGGCTATTACATTACAGCAGAATATCTTTAAGCATGGGGTCCTTCATCTTCAAAGTGCCACAGGCAGACATGTTGGTTGTAGACTTTGTAATCCTAAACAACACACCTTTCACTAAATCAATCAAACCTGCAACATATCAAGTTACATCCACAAGGGTCAATACATTTGAATTGTATTGGCAAGTTTCACTACTATGTAAAATATAAGTGGATCCTATCAACACATGCATATTTAGCTAGGTGGGGTTTAGGCTCATTTGCAGAAAGCAGTAATGTTTTTCCTATCTTTTCAAAATAGTTTTGATCTTTTGTAAAAAAATCTTTCTGAGCTCCTTGGTACACCCCAAGTGCTTCATGTCTCCTTGGTAAATCCCCAAGTTCTTAAAGTCTCCTTGGTAAATCCCCAAGTGCTTCAAGTCTCCTGTTGTCATTTTCAAGTTTTGCTTTTAGAAATTGGAATGTCGAGATTTCCCATAGCTTCAGGCCTTAGTTGCTCAGTATTGTCCATAACCGGGGACACGGCTAAGTACTTAGACTCTTATCTTCTGCAGAAGTTGTACACTTTACCCACATGACACAATCTCATCTTCTTGCCACAAGTGGCCGCTGGATAAGTACTCACCAAGATGGAGTACTGGCAGATTGAGAATGTGACGAAGTCTTTCCATAGGGTCCTCCCAATACACAATGCTAGCTTGTCTTCAGGCACCAATGTAGGGTTCCTAGTTCCCTCATTTCCAGTTAACCTGAAGAGGCCAATGCATGGGTCTTCCCAATGTAGTTGACTAAGCCAGTGCCCATTTAGCATGTGGCTGTACACGGAAGCCACTGTCGAGAAACATGTTCAATCTCTAAGTCCCTGGGTGGCTTTCATCTGGTGCACAACAAAAGAGATTGCCATATAAACATGGTTCCTCTTGTTGCCACCTTGTCCAAAACTTGAGTATCCTTGTCCACCCAGGTGGTTCATTGAGTACTTGTTTTATTATATAAAACATAAGTCTTTTCTCAACTTCATAAAATCTCAACATGTATCTCTTCTCAAAATATATAGCATGGCTAAGAATTTTACAACTAAATTTTTTTCACTAAGGAATGTGTAAGGGTATCCTATTAGGATTTAGCATAGCATATAGTATAGAAATCCTTTTCATGCATGTTTCAAAAATCCACTAAGTATAATGAAAATAGTAGGACATGGATGATAGTGTCACTTGCCTTTTGGTAGAGGAATGTTGGTTCACTTCTTGATCTTGCTAATATCACACTCTTCTAATCTTCACTACAAATCAATCAAGCAAACACAAATTCAACTAGCATTCCAACCAATAAACAAACAATTTAACACACATAAAATAATAGAAACCAAGTCATGCATGCAAGCATGCAAAAGATAGTTTTATTTGCAAAAGTGGTTTCTACTAGGCTCTAAACATTGTAAGGCTCAAAGTGGTCATTTTCTAAAGTGGCAAAACCATTTGCAAAAGGGTTTTATCTATAAGCCATTTCTTAAATCAAAACATTATTTCATGTGGTGGAAAAATGCTTTTAGCATGGCAACAATTTATATTGTTCACCAAACAAGTTATTAGTTCACCAAACTTGGTGTTTAGGGTCAGTAGGTTTGAATCTAATCATTTTCCAAAAGGTTTTACTCAAAAATTATTTCCATAGCAAAACCAATATTTTTATTTGACTAGAAATGAGCTAATTCAATTATTCAATCCTAATCTTCACCAAATACATTTTTAAATCCATAAGTTGGTTCCTAGGGTCAGTAGGTTAACAGCAAACCAATTTGCAAAGATTTCATCCTCAAAATCATTTTGGAATAATTATTATAACCTAAACAAGCATACAAATGTTTCTGCAAAAACAAACATTTTACCAGAAGCTTTTTACTAAACAAATTGCATGGTTGGCTAGGGCTTGTCTTGCTGATTCCATTGATATAAAATTTGCAAATTTTGGACGTGTGGATCAAAAGTTATGAGGTTTACAAATTTGCATAAAATCTGATTACAAATTCTGTTTTAAATCAACTAGTGCCACGCGGCGTGATATTACTGGCTGATACCGCTTCGGGTGGATTGAGCTTTCTGGACCACTGGATCTCATTTAAATCATACGGTTCAGATGCGCTCGTACCCCTTCGAGTTGATTCTATTCCTACGCGTCCGATTCAGATCTAATGGTTCTCACGCAATGACCCAAAAGCAGCGGCGCTGGCGACGGCTGGTGGTGGCGGAGCGGTCAGACGGCGGCGGAGTCGATGCTACAGGAGGTGGGGAAGGAAGGGGATATGCTCACCGGGTTCAGGAGGTCACAGCGATGCTCAACGTGTTGATATTTCGTCGAGGGGCGTACTGGAGCGGAGGGGATTGCTCGCCGGAGACGATGGCGGCGTTAGGCGGTTCTGGTGGTCGTCGAGGACGACGTTGCAGATCACCCTAAGACAAGATAGGGACATGGTTAGATGCGGGTGAGTGTGGGATTCACGTGAGCATGATCGGGAGGGCTCGGGGCGGTCTGGCTTACCAGGGGGAGGTCGCCGGAGAAAGAAGCAGACGCGGCGGTGCTCAGATGTTGTCGAAGCCGAGGCTCTGGGGCTTGCGCGGGCGAACGGAAAACACTGGCAGGTGCACGCTGGTCTGAGGAGCAAGCTCGCGTGCTTGGGAAGGCGAGGCGAGGCTGGACGGCGCCGGAATTTGGTCGGAGACGTCGTCGGAGCAGTGGGGGTGCGGGCTTGAATTGGGGCAGCCTAGAGGCAGAGAGGGGGAGCTGTCTGGGGGAAATCAGAGAGGAGGCGAGGGTGTTTAAGACAGCGTGGTCGCGGGGTGGAGTAATGGCCGCTGTTAACGCGAATTGATCGCCGGTGTTACTGGCTGCAACGGCAGGGCGACGTGATCAGGGGGAAGACGATGCTGAGGTGGCTAGTGGGGTCCGCTTGGCAGCGTGAGAGAGGAGGGGGAGTTGGGTCCACCGGTCAGCGTCTCTGTGGGTCAGTTAGTAGGTGCGAATCGTTTTCTGCGGGGAGAGAGGGAGTGGGCTGGTTGGGCCTTGTTGGGCTGGACAGTTGGGCTGCGTCCGTTTCCATATTTTTTCTTTCTGATTGCTTTTTTTTCTAATTTGATTTTCTGTTTTGAAATTCAAACTACAAATCAAACTCTCAAATGATTTCAAAACTTTGCCAAACTTTGCATTGATTTTAGTTCTGTTTAACAACACAAATCAAGGTCCAAAATAGAATAATATATTTTATTATTTTTAGGATCCATTTATTAATTAAATAAAATAGTCCTTAGTTATTAAATCAAATGGGTTTTGATTTATTTAAAATCTCCATTTGAAATCTAAATAAAACCAAAAACACTTCAGTAGGTTTTATTTGAGAATATAAAATACTTGGAAAACTTATTTAAAATAAATTAATAAGTTTTAGTGTTTTATTAAAATGGAAAAGTCTTTACTTTAACAAAATTGGGTATTAATAAATCCCCATTATTTTCTTTAAATAAACCTTTTACTATTTTTATCAAATAAAAATATTTTATTTCAAAGGCTTGACCAAGTTTTAATTTGGCTTATAAAATAATCCTTATTTGTATTTCTTCCTTTTCATTTGAAAACTAAATCTTTTTACTAAAATATCCAAAAATAGTAATTCCAAATATTTTTAACTTTATTGTTTATTTATCTTTTTAAATCCCTTTAGGATTTTATTTGATCCAAATAGGTTTTGAAAGTTTCCAATTGGAATCAAAAAGTTTCTTCTCACCCTGAAAATCAACAAAGTTTTATTTTATTCATTTATTTTTCACATTACAAGATTTGGAAAATCTTGGGGATGTGACAAAAGTACACAAAAAGCAATTGATAATAAAAGCACCACCGCCCACAATGACCATTGTGTTATACTCGTGCAACATATCTACATATAGACACGGCTCTGATACCACTTTAGGGGTTCATAGCATGGAAAACAAAAAAATTCTACCGCATGCACACAAACAAGCCAAGATCTATCTACTAGATTGTAGCAACGAGTCGATATAAGTACTCACCCTCGAAGATTCCAAAGCAGTTAACGAGAGCTGATTCTCGTGGGTGTTGTAGTCGTACATTTGCCGATCTCAAGATCGCGTAGACGATCCTTCCGGCGCTGCGTTCTGGCAGCGCTTCCGCAGTCGGTCACACGTTCGGTACTCGATGAAGACCTTCCTCTCCCTTGTTCCAACAGGCAGCGAAGGTTGTAGTTCTCCCCTCGTGATTCCGGCAGCACGACGATGTGGTGTCGGAAGTAGAGGGTAGATCCCGCAGGGCTTCGCCTAAGCCGGTGCGAGTTATGGTGGATTAGGGTTTCCCGAAGATCTAGGGTTTATATGACCCGGGAGGAGGAGGAGGTGTCGGCGGCGTCTAGGGCGGCGGCGCTGGCGGTGGCAACTTGGGTGGAGAGGGGCTAGGGCTTGTGTGCTTTGGGGCAGCCCTCCCCCTCTATTTATGAGAGGGAGGGGCAGCCTTGGGAGGGGTGGGTTTGAATCCAAACCCAAACCCAAGTTGGATTGAGAGAAGGACTTGTTTCTTCTCCCACTAGGAAACCATTGTTCCAGTTTGACTTTTCAAACTCCTGTTTGACTTTCAATTTAGAGCTTTAATTCTCTCTCGCAAATGCACACACCATGTGACCTAGGATATGATCCAATAATTCCACTTACCCATGACACATTCATGGACCATTCTCCTTCCGGACCGGTGAACCTTCTAGACCCTTCTAGAACCTCTCCGATGAAAACATCGGAAACTTTCCTAAACTCCGAAATAGGACTTTCCTTATATGAATCTTATTCTCCGGACCATTCTGGATCTCCTCGTGATATCCCGGATCCCATCTGAGACTCCGAACAACATTCGGTATCCCTACTAACATTCCATATCTACTAAACAACATCGAATCCTTAAGTGTGTTTCCCTACGGTTCGTGAATTATGCGGACATGACCAAGACACTTCTCCGATCAATAACCAATAGAGGAATCTGGAAATTCATATGGCTCCCACATATTTCTACAATTACTTTGCGATCGAATGAACCACTTACATACGATACCAATTTCCCTTTGTCTCATGATAGTTTACTTATCCGAGGTTTTGATCGTCGGTATCTCTACATACCTAGTTCAACCTCGTTACTGATAAGTACTCTTTTCTCGTTCCCGTGATATGTGATCCCTTGTGAGCCAGTCACATGTTTGCAAGCTAATTGGATGATATTCCACCGAGAGGGCCCAGAGTATATCTATCCGTCATATGGATGGACAAATCCCACTCTTTATCCATGTGCCTCAACCCATACTTTCTGAACACTCAATGCCACCTTTATAGCCACCCAGTTACGGTGGTGTTTGATGTCATCAAAGCATCCTTCCAGTGATGGTGATTAACATGATCTCATGGTCGAAGGAATTAGGTTACTATGTATCAGAAACCTTATAGCAAACGAACTATTGAAATGACTTGATCTTAATGCTACGCTTATCTATAGGAGTATGTCCATCATACCATTCTCCTAATGATATGATCTTGTTATTAATAACATCTCAATGTTCATGATCGAGAAACCACGACCATCTATTAATCAACAAGGTAGTATTATAAAAAGGCTTTACCAGGGACTCTAATTTAGTTTACAAATCACACAAGTATTAATGTTTTCGGTTAATACTATTATAGCATGAATGTAAACATTTATCATAAACACAAAGATATAATAAAAACCACTTTTATTATTTCCTCTAGGGCATATCTCCAACAATAGTTATGTCGTTGCTTAGGATGAACCAGCACCAGATTAGAAATATAATGGCGTCTCTTGAGAACCTATAGAAGAGGACAAGCAAGCATTAGACAAGTGTCCCTACAATGAAATGAACAATCAATCAAAGTGTTTCTTAGAACTTCAGCAAATATAAGCTGGCCAGGTCATTTCAACAAATATATATGGAAGCAGTCGTTTATCCTGGAATGCAAGAGACGTTGGGTGACCCAGAATTTGCGGTGAGCTACACAGCGGGCATGCAGTTACTGTCATAGCTAGGAACCTCACAGAAATTATAAAGGAATCATAAGAGAACTTGTAGAGCAAGAATGCAAACTATGAATGAACTATATATATAGTAGAGGATAGCTATGTCACTGCTTAGGAGGAACGATTAGATATGAAATATAATGGCATTTCTGGTGAACCTGTAGAACAGTACAAGCAAGCATTACACAAGTGTGCCTACAAATGAATTTAGCAATCGAACAGAGTGTTTCCTAGAATTTCAGTAAATATAAACTATCCAGGTCATTTCAACAAATATATATGGAAGCGGTAGTATATCCTAGAATGCAAGAGACGTTGGGTGACTTAGAATTTGTGGTGAGCTACACAATGGGCATGCAGTTACTTTCGTAGCTAAGAATGAATGAGACAGAAATTATAATGGCATCATGCGAGAACTTGAAGAGCAGGAAGGCAAACCACAAATGACCTACACAGTAGATGATAGTTATGTCGTTGCTTAGGATGAACCAGCACCATATTATAAATATAATGGTGTCTCTTGCGAACCTGTAGAAGAGGACATGCTAGCATTAAACAAGTGTGCATACAATAAAATGAGCAATCAATCAAAGTGTTTCTTAGAATTTCAGCAAATATTTACTGGCCAAGTCATTTCAACAAATATATATGGAAGAATTCGTTTATCCTGGAATGCAAGAGACTTTGGGTGACCCAGAATTTGCGGTGAGCTACACAATGGGCATGCAGTTACTGTCGTAGCTAGGAACCAAATAGAAATTATAAAGGCATCATAAGAGCCCTTGTATAGCAAGAATGCAAACTACGAATGAACGATATATACAGTAGAGAATAGCTATGTCACTACTTAGGACGAACCATTAAACATAAAATATAACGGCATTGCTTGTGAACCTATAGAACAAGACAAGCAAGCCTTACACAAGTGTGCCTACAGATGAATTGAGCAATCGGACAGAGTGTTTCCTAGAATTTCAGTAAATATAAACTAGCCTGGTCATTTTAACAAATATATATGGAAGCAATAGTATATCCTGGAATGCAAGAGACGTTGGGTGACTCAGAATTTTCGGTGAGCTACACAATGGGCATGGAGTTACTTTCGTAGGAGTAGCTAAGAATGAATAAGACATAAATTATAATGGCATCATGACAGAATTTGCAGATTAGGAACACAAACCACGAATGAACTACACAGTAGAGGATAGTTATGTCGTTGCTTAGGATGAACCATTAGATATGAAATATAATGGCATTGCTTGTGAACCCGTGGAACATGACAAGCAAGAATTATACAAGTGTGCTTATAGATGAATTGAGCAATTGAATGGAGTGTTTCCTAGAATTTTAGATATAAACTAGCCAATTCATTTCAACAAATATATATGGAAGCAGTAGTATATTATGGAACGCAAGCGACGTTGGGTGACTCGGAATTTTTGGTGAGCTACATAATGGACATGCAGTTACTTTCGTAGGAGTAGCTAAGAATGAACGAAACAAAAATTATAATGACATCATGCCAGAACTTGTAGAGCAGGAACGCAAACCACGAATGAACTACACAGTAGAGGATAGTTATGTCATTGCTTAGGATGAATCAGCACCAGATAAGGAAACAATGACATCGCGCTTGTGAACCTGTAGAAGAGGCTGTGCAAACCAACATGTTCAGTGTTCCCTTTTGAGCTCTATGCAAAGAAAAAACAAATAGTCAGTGTTGCATCTTTTAAAGATCCAGATAACAACAACAAAATTATTCTTGAACTAGTAAGATGAGTTTAAATAGGTACTATAGGATAGCAGAACGATGCCAAGGAGGAAATAATAGCAGGAACTTAGCTCAAGATGAACCGGATAGATTCAGTAACTGTGGAGCAGAGAATCCACACTAATATTTTTCACTAACTTTACATTTTGGAAAAATTACACAATAGCAGGCAATTAATATTGTAGGGAGTAGCTAAGAACATGTGCATGACAAAATAACAAACATGTGCATTAATTGAAATTTGTAGAGCAGCGAATGCAAACAAACATGTGCAGTGACCTTGTATGTAGCACAAAGAACATGCATGTCCTAGCACGATTACAAAAATGAAGTTCACTGCAAAAGGCTTTAACCTGATATATTGCTGAGAAAACAAAAAGGACTTGTAGATTAGGTTACCTCGGCCGAAGAGGCATCTAAGCATCGTCAGTACTGTGCGAGTGACGTGCAGGTCATCGAGGGTGCTGTAGTTGCGGCTAAGTAGATCTTGGGCGGTCGGGGAAGCAGATCTTGGACGGTCGGGGAAGCAGATATTGGACGGTCGATGCCGGCTTGAGCGTGGCGGACGAGAGCGGCGCTGAGGCAGATCCGACGCGATGGACGAGAGCGTCGCTAAGGAAGATCCGGTGCAGTGAGCAGCAATGCCCGTGCAGCTGGTCTGGAATGGTGGACATGGAACTCACTGAACTAAATCCCATCCGGTGGACACCGTGATGCGGCTCCGGTACAGTTGGGTAGCATTCGGCAGCGGGGAATCAAAGCTTGGGTGGTTGATGACGCCATCAGGATGGTGAACGAGACACAGCACCATTGTCGTGGCCCAGAAGCCAGGTGAACTAGATTCAGTGCGGTGGGTGTCTGTGAAGCGGCTCCGCAGCTGTGCACGAGACCGCAGCTCAGGCCACCGTGGAATTGCCACCGGCTGGTGCGTGCGGTGGTCGTGGAGAGGACAAAGGAGTTTGGGATTTTTAGGAGGGCCAGCGGTAAAGACTACGTGAATAGGGACCATAGAGGTCAACATGAAACAAATAGCGATCGTGCCCCTAAGCTACCGACTTTAGCATGCCCATTTGTCGTCTAAACAAAGGGTAGAATCAGAATTTTACAGTCAAAAGTTTTTTGAAACAGAGGAGCGTCAAATGCTTCAAGGTCAGTGTGTGATATTGCCGCTCGATTGAGATTTTGAATTTGGCTAGCGCCTATCTTCTATTCTAATAATAATAGAAAAATGGTACTCTCGGTGGGAGATTTTGGCTCAAAGTTTTTAAAATGGAGGGCGGGAAGGTCGGTGGGTGGTTTTGCCGCTCGATTGAGATTTTGAATTTGGCTAGCATCCATCTAATAATAATAGCGGGAGATGTTGCCTCAAAATGTTTGAAAGAGAGGGGCGCAACATGGCGCATCTGAGTCGGTGGGGAATTTGCCACTCGATTACGGTTTTGAATTTTATTGCTAGCGTCCAAGTAATAATAGAAAAAGGTAGTTTTTTAGCGATTCAATGGAAAAAGGTAGTTGTAGACTAGTACTCCGTACTAGTACGCTAGCTGATCCAGAAATGAAGGTCGAGAGTCACGTCAGCTGATCATCCATTACATTAATTACGCACAAATGCACAACATTGGATACTCTACCTCCGATTCAAACAGGGGTGCACGCGCGGTAAATCTTGCCTCTTGACTGAGATTTTGATTTTGGCTAGCGTGCAAATAATATTAGGAGAGAAAAAATGGTACTCCCTCTGTTTAGGAATAGAAAAAAATGGTCACATCAACTGGTTATCAATAACAACCATATTCGCATAGAAAAAATAATGTTGACCCCCATTACAATTATTTTTTGTTTGGGATGTAGGTTTTGACACTAGATTACGATTTTGAATTTGGCAATAGTCTTAATAACAAAAATTATAAGCAAACCCCAGCACCCAACCCAGCAACTTCACAATTCTCATTGCTCAAAGTAGCCTTTTATTCCTGGACAAAGAGGTAGAAAATCGGATACCATGATCTCTAATTGAAATATATTACCGCGGGGGTGTGGGGCCGAGGGGGGATTTGCCACTCGACTATGAATTTTAATGTGAATAATCTAAGTAATAAACAGAAAAATTGTATAAGGTACTTTTTAGGGTCATACTCCATCTGTTCATGAATCCACTCAGAAGCAAAAGAAAATTTTGAGATCCGATTCAAAAATATAGTTCTATTTATCACATGACGATTATGAATATGGTGTGAAACAACGGTAAGGCATTGTTTTCAGAATATGATCAATGATCCAGGACATCAGCACTTGTAATATAAATTACTACAAGTACCATAGTAGTACATACTAGTAAACTGCACGTGCTTTGCATGTTTACGCTTTCAGTGAAAAACAACTTTAAATTTTTAAAATGTATCGGTATGAAAATAGTATTGGTGATTTGTTGGTTGAATTTTATACATCCAACTATGTGAAGCAGCAACTTCACATGGAATTGATTCAGTATATGGTATCTTTGACTAAAACTCTGAAGGACATTATAATTAAATGTTCTAGCAACCTCCATCTTGCACCGTAAGAATGACACCAAATATGCAATGCATAGTATAGTTTCTGCCTCATCTTCTTATTTATTATCTCTAAAAAATAGTGAGATGATATTTCTGGTAATCAGTTAAAGTACATAACTGTATCATGTTTTTGTGTGTCGTTAGGGAAGATTTTTGATGATGAATTGAGCTTGAATAAGCTAACTCGAATTTATTTTAGGCATACATATGAGGTGGGAGGTGGAGAAGTGAACAAGACATACTTCCAAAAATATAAATAGTTACACACGAAAAAAGCAACAAACAGAGGATTAGTAGCCTAAAATCCTTTATCCGAACATAATAACCGGATGAGCAATGAAAGCCGAAACATACTACTCCTAACAAGTTTCATCTTTCTCTCTTACATGATCTTTTGTATTCATACATTACAATTATAGTAAAACTTTCCTACAAAAGATCCTAGAGAGAGTACAGCGCTAGAGAGATCCTAGGCAACACACGTCACATGGCATTCTAGAAAAATCGGCTAGCACCTAGATGTTTCCCGGCAGGAGGTGTTGCGCTGCACATAGTGAGGGCGAATCCAACCAATACTGACCGTTAGATTCCCCTCACTAGTGCCTTGATGAACGACAGATGTTCGGTAGTTGAGCAAAATCAACGGTTAGTCTCTCTTGAGGTGTTTTGGCGGGAAATCTATGGACAGAGTGGTAAATCCAAATTTGAATTGTCACATTATAGTAGAAAATAAAAAAATAGAATAGATAGTAGATAGATAGAAGAGTAGATAGATAGATAGAGATAGAGATTAGTTCATACACACATAACTAGTTTGATCGCATCCACACATATATTACACAATAGTCCAACCTTGCAACATATAAAGCACCAATATTAAGCAGGCTAGAAATCCACAGATCACATATTCAAGAATCATACTACTTCCATATTGGTGCAATGTGTTCACCAATTAGTACCTCTGCTCCACAATTGATACAAGGCTTTTTAGCAAGCTAAAATAGCATGATAAAAATGGTAATATTTGGAGTATAGTATAAGGTACCGTATAAATTATAGAGATGTCGCAACAAGGAAATGACCCAAGTGCAGACTAATACAGCAACAAAGTACTTTCAGCATCAGGTTCCATTTCACAACAAAGGGACTGACCTGAGCTGTTAGTGTTCAACCCAGAATATTGAGCATATTCATGACTTTCTCGTTAATTTCTATGTTTTACTCTAGGTGGGTTACAACTTCTTCTAATTTGGCCTTCAAACGGTCATTATATACACTTAGGGCAGATGTTAAAGATCGTTAAGCTTGTAGTTGTTACTCTATAACTTGAATATGCAAAGAAATGTCCTTGGAGTTGGACTTGTACTTGAACTTGGACTTTGACGAGCTCACTTCGAACCCGACATTGCACAACAACATGTTCTTGGCTTTAGAACCGCATTTTAGTACCTTGGAAAAGAAATTCACACATTCTTTTGGAGGTTTTACTGAACAAGCTTTCCCAGGATTTGCCGGCTCCTCTTTTAAGTCAACCTGGAAAGTTTAGTTGATAGACATGTGTAAGAGAAGTGAAGTCACTATAGAGAAACATACAGACATGTTTAACAAGTGCATGAGATGCTATAACTGGCAATGCTGATAACGCATCTAATACACTTCAGTAAAAAGATCATTTTGTCATGGATATTTTTATGCATTTACTAACAGGACTAAAAATGTGGCTTCGTGTGTACACACTGTGAGGTGTAGATATGACAAGTTTGTACAATTCAAAAATGAAATTGACTTTTGTTGCAAATCATGAATGTAATGAAAAAAAAACTGAGAAGTAGTCCAAGCAAGTTTGAATATCAACGTATATACATACAAATCACTACAAGTGTAACATCACAAAACACAGAGAATACTTACAACAACTTTATTTACAATGACACCGTATCTATTCGTGTGGCATCCTTCGAATTTCTCTAGCAGAGTCAACTGTTTTTTTAGATCCCCGTTAGACTTATGCATTTGAAACGAGCGAAAATAAATTGCATCACGTGGTCGAAATGGAGGATGAAAAGATAAGATGCATGCAGATTGCACAACATCAATTACATACTAATACTAGTACAAAACAACAGGTCCTTACCAATTGGTAGAGGCGCCCAATTATGCTGCGGGATCTTGTACAACTTAGTACTCGTACTTTTTATGGTTAGAACAGTTCCTTTGAGCGATAGCCTACAAAAAAGGAGACTTCTAAGACACATGCATAAATAGGAATTGACAATGCGATCTAGTCTCACAATCTTCTGAAAGCATACCTCATTCTTTTGATCAATCCAGTGGTGGAGAAGATCACCCCACAAATCGTTAGTCATGTGATCCACATGAGACGTTCTTGTAACATCCTAAAAACACTTGCCAGAGAAGTGTTGCTTATTTAGCCTTTGGCGCTGCTGGCGCAAACATGTGGAGAATATGCTTTTGAGAACAACCTTTACATCTTGCTATTCTCATCGAACATGAAAAATCTCTATAGACAACAGTGAGTAGCATATATAACAAACAGCTGACAGGGGTAGCTAAGAAAAAAAGGGACAGAGCAGCGGAGTATGTCTTAGAGACAGATGACATACATGTAACTTCTTCAGTAAACCCTCAAAATTCTCAGGGATATTTTGGTGGTGTTTCCATGAAGGAAAGATGGGAATATCATTCCTCACGAAAACACCTGTGATCGATGCTATATAAGAAGATTCATGTGGATCCAGTGGCCATTTGAATCCTGCTATAGATGTGATCGAAAGTCTTGATTTAGTTGTTTCAAGCATCTGTTCAAGAGCTTTTCCCATTCGGCCCCCTTGTTAATCTTCGTCGTGTTACATCAAAATATCAATTTGGTGTCACACTCATTTGCAAGGGAGTATATGTCTCCGTCAGTACTAAAGATCGTTGGGGATTATTACCACTTCGTTGCTGAGAAGCTACTGTTGAAACTGGTTCTACTGCCAATTGTTTCTGGATAACCAGATTGGCTACTAGTGGTTGTGGGATGTGTATTTTTTTATTCGCAGACGCTAGTGGCACTAGACCCACTGGTGCGGGATTAGGACAAAACTTTTTATGTCGGTGTTCTGCATTATTGGCTTTTTTTTCCTAGTTGTCACTTTCAATTAGATTAAGTAGAGTCTAAGACCTTGTTCTGACTCCGTTTCTAGTATTGGAAGCAAATATCTTTTGAGATTTATCATGGAATCATGTGCAACAGAGCAAATTATTTAGGTATACTTGCAGCGGTTGATAGCTGGAAAAGCAATTAATCCCATCACAACTCTAGTATAGTAAATTACTTCCCCTGGTCTAACCATATGGCACCCTGAGTGAGAAGAAACAACACGAAGGTTCAATACAATCTACCAATCTGCAGGCTTGACTATATATAACTTGCATGGTGTAAGGTTTTAAAGAAAAACTGAACAAATCAAATCAAACTAATTTTCTTAGTATATGAAGGGCACTCGATGCCCGCTTGGTTATACTCTAAACAAGGAGCATGACATACTACTTTGGCTTAGAACCTCAGCTAGAGTTGACGAATACCAGTTGTGATATCTATGACCTTTACGCCCCAGCAAGAATCATTTTAGGAGAAATTCCACAGATGTCAGAGGAGCTTCATAACGATGGTAAGGAACGCTCTATCAAACTTTAGTAACGATCGAGTATATGAGCAAAAATGTAGTACAATAAGCAACGAAGTACTTTTTATAGTAATCAAATGAATAACGAAAGAGTGCATAGAGTGTTCAACAACCTTCTTCTTGGGATAAGACGGGTTTACACTTCGCGTTGGTGCGGTCGAGCGGGCGGGCGCGTCGTTTGCCCATCTCTCCGGTGTCAGAGACGAGGTAGTCCGTGAAGTAGATGGGACTTTGCGGGACAGTATCATGTTTGCCAGCGACGCTGGGCATGCTCCGACACGGTGGTCGCCAGAGTGGGGAAGACACTGTGTCTTGCTAAACAAGGGAGTTGTGTCTTCGGTCACAACGGTACCTAGTGAGGAGGCTATGGTGTCGAGGACGGATGGCGGTGCAAGGCCATATTCGTGGGAGATGCGGGATAAGGCGCCTTTATATGTATCAATGGCACCGGTGGTATGTTCAAAACTTTTGAATTGCGCGTGGCGCCGGGGTAGTTCAAAGAAAACCCTGCCAATGTAATGCAAAATTTGGTGATCTTTAGCCCGCAAAAAATTGGTGATATCTACTCTATTGCTACACTTGCTAGGAGCCGAGCTAGAAGAAGTGCATCGACAGCGATGGGAGGTATGAATGCACCAGAAGCCTTTACCAGGTGTAGACTCCCTAGTCCATACTATGAAAAAGCTAGTATGCGTAGTTCTGAGCACAGGCTCTGCTTCAAGCACTCATACTCTAATTATACTCCCCTTTTCGAAAAAAACTAAGAGTACTAGTATACTACATCCATTCCGGTTTATTTAGGCAAATACGTAGATCAAGAAAATAATTTGATCGTAAATTTGGTTAACTATACCGCTCGGGATGGAAGCGATAGTAATAACTAACTATGAAGTATAGTATAGTAGGAAAGATGATCACACCAAATTTGTCTCTGGCAACATTGTGGCTAGTGATGCATGTGACATTCACAAAATAACCAAATACTTTACCAGCAAGTACACGATCATAACTTCATACTACTAAATAAAGGTTTTTCAATTTACTAACCCATTTTGCAATCTATATTATCAGATCATGAACTACTCCCTCCGCATAATATATGCTTGTTTAGTAAGTTGTTTTGGCATCATAAATAGGCTTATATTATGAAAACAGATGGAGTATTAATTTTAAGGTCTTCCACGTGCCGTCTCATTGATGGAGATCGACCACAGCTTCATGCTTCAGCTTTGCCAGCTCGGCCAGGAGTTTGTCCTTCTGGTCCTCGAGGTCCTGGATCCATTCGAAGCTGATGCCCAACATCTCCACCATGCTGACGTTCCGCCGCTTCAGAGATTCACGCTCAATCAAGTATTCCATGGCGAGATTTCTGAGGAGGCTAAGCCCGACCTTGTCAGCGGCGAGTTTGGAGTAAAGTCTATTGCAATCCTTGACGAGGGTGCTTCTGTTCGCTGTCATGGCGCAGGAATCGCCCATTACCTTTTTCACCATAAACTCGATCTTGAAGCCAATATTCTATTAGATGAACAGGGAGCAAAAACTCAGAAGTGTACCCAGAGGACTATCAAGGAAGAGGGACAAGGAATCAGAATTTTTACCTCGCGGCTGTACGGATCGGCCTCCATCGGCGACAGTGGAGATGATTCTACAGGCAGGAGTGCCGTGGGAATGCAAAGACTGCCCGATCTAAAAGAACATTGAGAAAGAATGTACTAGTAGTAGAGAAAATGAGGGAATAAAGAAACGGTCAAAGACGTGGAAAGTTTCCCAAGAACGGAGATTTACCTGAAGGTATCGCCATCCATCGGCTACGGTGAAGATGTTTCTGCAGGCAGGAGTTCTGAGGGAATTCGAAGACAACCTGACCTAAAAAAATCAAGGAAGAATGTTCTAGTAGGTAAATGGGTGAATCAATAAAAGGTCAAAGACATGGAAAGTTGCGCAAGCACGGAGATTTACATGAAGGTATCTGTCCCTGGAAGCGACGGCTTTGAAGAACCTTGAGTTGAAGACCTCTCGGCTGCAGCCAAGGGATTCGACTGGGACCCATTGATCGTGGCAGAATGGCAAGTAGACTTCTTGCCTTCAGCCAGCTTCACCATCGCGGCCCGATCCCTTCTGTGGCGGGACTTGTTCCCGGTCATGCGGGTGAAGTAGCACAGCAAAAAGGAATGAAAACGGGCAAAGCAATCTGGCAAAGAAG
Source organism: Avena insularis (assembly GCA_023614405.1). Classification (NCBI taxonomy): domain Eukaryota; kingdom Viridiplantae; phylum Streptophyta; class Magnoliopsida; order Poales; family Poaceae; genus Avena; species Avena insularis. The sequence goes on along the minus strand of CM042697.1, from coordinate 118,815,813 downwards.
AACTACAATCGCGAAGAGAGGAGGAAGAAGGTATAGTCCGTGACAGGTGGCCTCTTCGTCTTCACGCGAGTACTAAAAAACCATTTCTACTCAGATATAGTACTTGACGTAGAATTCTAAGAGACTTGCACGTGAGAATCAGATAACGAAAGTATGCCATATCATTTTTATATAAAATCATAATTCTAATAGGTGAAGCTCAAAAAATAATAATAATTTCGATCCACGTCCATAAAGTATCAGGTGAGCTCAAAAAATAATTATAGCAATATAAAACAAATTACAATCACGGGACGACGAGAGGGTAGCTCTAACATGTGGGAGCTATCTTATGGACAAGTTTAACTAGATACATTATGGTGCAATCAACTAGCTTATCTTATAACAAGTGGGTCTCATTTTAAAGATAGGGTTGGCCATATACATAGGTGATGCCCTAATACTCTTGATATCATGTAAGTATAACACGTCGATCCACTATAAATATTTGAAAGGTCTGCTTATGGCATTCAGATCCATACTCTTTAGACTTTCTTTACGGAAAGGAACAATCTCATCATCACTCGGAAAATTAAGATTGTTCTTTCCGATAGTTGTATAGTCACACTGATGGAATTATTTTTTTACTAAAAATAAGATGCATCCATCTACCTTCAAAAAGACAATTATCAATTCAAGAGCAAGCTCGTGGTGATTACCTAATTTAGTTAAGTTTTCAACATGCAAAATTTCAGCAAGAAGTTGAACCTGGTGTCAAAACTCTTGGAGGTGGTTTGTGATGTATTAGCTGTCCCCCGATAGTTACCTCAAAAAAATCACAAAACTTTCAAACCAAGCCTCCAATTTTATTGTACTTAAATTTGACCTAATTTTCATAAGTCGGCATAAAGACATTCAAGTGGGCAGAGTTAGCTAGGATGAAGATTGAGAAATCATAAAATTAAACATAGGAATTGTAACTGAAACATGTCGGTCCACTTAATATGTATGGAAGCTTGGCTTGTGGCACTAAGATCCATATTATTCGAACAATCTTTATGAAAAATTATAATCTCGTCATTACTCGAGAAATTGAGAATGTACTTTCCTGATAGTTGGAAACTCACATCGATGACATTGTTTACTACAAGAAGATGCACCCATCTACCTAGAAAATACATTTAATTCAAGAGCAATCTACCTCGTTTACTTGTAGCTCAAGTTTGACCTAATTTCGTTAAATTGGGAAGAAGTCGGTAAAGTGTGCGAAGTTAGCTAGGCAGCTTGAAAAATGGAATTATACTCCCTCCGTCCCAAAATAGATGTCTTAGATTCGTCCAAATTTTGACAAATCTAAGACATCTATTTTGGGACGGGGGGAGTATAAGAAACCGTGGTCCAATTTGTGTGATAATTGGGAGGGTTTAATTTTCTTCTAACTATGGCAGGCCTCGTAGGAGCGAGGTGCTTCAGTTAACATGATCAGTGGAAGTACAAGTTACATCGAGGACCTCATAAAAATGAAAATTACATCCAAGTCCATGCATTTAGCACAAGGTCACTGGAACTAAGCAATGAAGTGTGTTTTCGGGTTTGCGCATACTAGCATTCATTCATTTTGCTAAAGTCTATCAATAGAATCTTTTAGATGCTAAGAATGGAAAAGAAGATCGAATAGTTAGCAATATTTGGATTTGCCACTTTTGATCCAACGGTCAATGTTCAAAGTTATTCGTACACTATACTATAGTGGTATGGTATTGTAAGAGATAAGACAAGATAAAGATAAGATAAGAAGTACCATTGTGAATTGTCGATCTTTTGAAAACCCTTCCCTCTCGATGTTTGGGAAGCAAGTGAAAATTTCAAAACCGGAAAAGTTTGAATATTTTTTCCGTCGAGGACCAAAGTGGTTTCCTTCCTATGTACTACTCCTCCTACTCCACAGTCCACGCCAACGCGGATGCCGAACACGCCAGAGAAACAGAGCCACCCTCTCAAAAATAAAAATAAAAAGAAACAGAACCGCCGTTACAAGGCACACGTGCGCAGCACCACACTATGGACGAGGGAGAAATCAGCCGGGCCGGTTCGCGAGGGGATAGGGGTGGAGAGATGAGAGGCAGTGGAGGAGAGAGAAAACACACTTTTTGTGTGCATAGGTCATGAAATTTACTCCTAGTAGAGTGTACACTGTAACTATAAGGCGACAGGAGTACCTCGTGTCAGGAACCCATCATAACTTTGCTCTTCGCTGCTTCCCTCTTCTCTGGCCTACTTTTTGTATCCTCTCTACATGTACAATGTGTGGATAGAGGTGAGCATATGTACACTCATACTACACTACTAGTACATGAGTAAGCTCCACCGTTTAGACAATGTCTATACGAGATGATGTGTGGGACCCACTATACTAAAGAGGCTAACTTATGCATAGGATTTTTACACTGCCAAGTGGGCCCAATATTTGCTTTTTCCTTAGCATCCGCAATGTGATAAAAACACCTTAAGGTTTATGTGGCATCCCCTAAGGTTCACCTTATATATTGTGGGTCCTACCTTGTGGCAAATGTCTGGAAACTTGGCTTGTGGCATTCAGATCCATATTCTTTAGACTTTCTTTATGGAAAAGAACAATCTCGTCGCTTTTTTTAAATAATATGATTTTTTATTAAATTCCACAAATAATACACAAAATTAGGAATTTTGAACAGTAGCGCGGCCTCGGGGTCTCAAATACCGACCTACACCCGTCGGTAGTTGAACCACCGAGAAACACTCGTAGGTGTTTGAACCACTCTACGCTTGGCTCTAACCAACTGGTCGGGAGTTAAATCCCGAAAGGTCCTTGTCGGGAGTTCAAATCCCGAGGCGCACTAGATTTTGAATTTGTCAAAATTGTGTAGTATTCGTAGAATTTAATAAAAAATCGTATTATTAAAAAAATAGCAATCTCGTCATCACTCGGAAAACTAAGAATGTTCTTTCATGATAGTTGGAAACTCATATTGACAACACTGTTTACTACAAGAAGATGAACCCATCTACTTTTGAAAAGACATTTAATTCAAGATTTATCTATCGTGCTTATTTGTAGCTCAAGTTTGTGAAGGAAATATGCCCTAGAGGCAATCATCGAGATGATTATATTTCTTATGTATCCATGAGTTATTGTAATGTTTCTTGAATATCCATATCAGACAACTTGTATTGATGGGCAATTATGTGAATTGTTTGTGAAACTCTATACTTGTATGTTTATCTAATAGTTGTCCCTAGTCGGATTTCATGTGAGGACACACGTGAATATTAGACTAGCACATTGATTGGTTGATGACTATGTTTCACAAGTCATAGACCTGGAGATGTCAAACCAATGATGTGGACACATGTTATTAGCATGGGGTTGGACTGACCCAACTTGATACTGTCAATTAGACTTGCAGCTCTCTCTACACATCGTGTACGTTTTGTCCTTATACCTGAGATTATCGCATGTACTTGAGATGTGGATCGACCTACTTTGGGGCTATCAGACTCTACTCCGTAACTGGGTAGTTATAAAGGTAGCTTTCGGGTTTGTCCTGAAGCATGTTGCAAGGCATGGCTAATCAAGATGAGATTTGCCCCTCTCTACTTGAGAGAGATATCTCTGGGCCCCTCGAGTGATCGGATCCAGAAATGCATGGTCGTGCTACATATGGTTAAGAGTTAACCTAGTAAAGGGATTCCGAATCATAGTATCGAGAAAGGGAGGTCAGCTTGGAGCTAGACCAAATATCATGAGGCAAAGGGAAAGACATGTACTAAACCTTGTGATGGTTCGTCCGATATGATCTTTGTATACATTTAGGAGTTGGCACGTCTTGCTAGAGGCTGCTACCAACTATTAACAGAATAAGTGTATTCGTGTCATGTCTATACGTATATGAACCTATAGGGTCACACACTTAAGGGGCTGGAAGCCTAATGAGGATTATATCCGAATTAGACCAGGCTTAGGCTACTAATGGGCTGCTAATGTAGAATCCCACTAGGGATGCCTATATAAGAGAGGTTGGGGCGAGCTGACCAGGGTTAGACCATTCCACCCAACCGCCACTCCTCACGCCTATGTTGCACGCGCGGACCTAGCAGTCCGGCGTCTGACGCTTCCACCCCGCACATGTGGATACCTTGGAGGTGCTGCATCTGTGGCACTTGGATGAGCCGCACAAAGGGGAGCTGCTCATGGGACGAGGACGAGGAGGAGACGTAGAACATCTATGCTGCCTCGACGCGCTTCATCAAGTTCCGCAACTGCACGTCTAGTGGTAATCCCGTGATCTATGACAACAGTATTCCTGGTTTACGCGGTAGAAATTTTTGATTTGCGCTAGTGTAGCCTACCTGTATCCCTTTAGTTTGACCTAATTTAGTTAAATTGTCAAGGTGCAAATTCTTAGCAAGAAGTTGAACCCGTCGTTAAAACTCTCGCTGGTTTGATATATTAATTATGACCCCCGATGGGTACCTCCAAAATCTTATTCATAAACTTTCAAAGTATCCCATGATTTACTTGAAGTAGTTCAAATTTGACCTAATTCTGATAAATCGGCATAAAGTCATTCAAGTGGGCGGAGTTATAATTAGCTAGGAAGTTTGAGAACTCATAATCGTAAGTACAACATGTTGGCCCACTATATAAGTCTAAAAACTTGGCTTGTGACATTCAAATCCATATTCTTCAAACTTTCTTTACGGGAAATAACAATCTCGTCATCACTCGAAAAATTGAGAATGTTGTTTCTTGATAGATGGAAACTCACACTGACAACATTGTTTACTATAAGAAGATGCACCCATCTACCTCCAAAAGTACATTTAATTCAAGAGCAATCTATTTGATCTTACTTGTATCTCAAATTTGAACTAATTTTGTTAAATTGTCAATGTGCAAAATCTTAGCAAGAAGTTGAATCTGTCGTCAAAACTCTTGGTGGTTTGATATATTAATTTTGACCCCTCTCTATGGGTACCTTCAAAATCTTTTTTTGTAAAGTTTCAAAGTAGCCCACGATTTACTTGTAGTAGTTCAAATTTGACCTAATTTTGATAAACTGGCATAAAGTCATTCAAGTGGGCGGAGTTAGCAAGGAAGTTTGAGAACTCATAAAACATCGGAAATTGCAAGTACAACATGTTGGTCCACTATATATGTATGAAAACTTGGCTTGGAGGCATTCATATCCATGTTCTTTGGACTTTCTTTACATGAAAGAACAATCTCGTCATCACTCGGAAAATTGAGAATGTTCTTTCGTGGTAGTTGGAAACTCACACTCTTGACATTGTTTACTACAAGAAGGTGCACCCATCTATCGCCGAAAAGATTTATTTCAAGATAAATTTATTTGTGCTTACTTGTAGCTAAATTTGACCTAATTTTGTTAAATTGTCGGGATCCAAAATCTTAGCAAAAAGTTGAACCTGTCGTCAAAACTCTCGCTGGTTTCTAAATATTAATTGTGACCCCCGATGGGTGCCTCCAATAGATTTTTCATAAACTTTCTAAGCAACCTATAATTTACTCGTATTTTCAAATTTGACTTAATTTTGTTAAATCAACATAAATTCATTCAAGTGGGCAGATTTAGCAAGGAAATTTGAAAAACTCATAAAACATGGGAATCGTAAGTACGACATGTTGGTACACTATATACGTCTAAAAACTTGGCTTGTGGCATTGAGACCCAATATTCTTCAAACTTTTCTTTATGGAAAAGAACAATCTCATCATCACTCATAAAATTTAGAATGTTCTTTACAAATATAGTTGGACACTGATGACTGCAAGTGCATAGATCATTTGTAGCTAGTTTAGAAGTTCAGATATTGATCCCACAGGGAGCCCAAAGGTAAATGTTTATTGGTGAAGTCTCTATAGCACCCGAAGTTGTCACGGGTCTTTGAATGAATTGAATTCAAGTGTTGAGAATAAGAATGGAATTTGGGTGTAAATGGAAGTACTTAAATAAAACTAAAATGTAAACTTCCGAAATAAAAAGCATAAAAAGTAAAGAACGTTTGTTGTTTTCTGCAGGTGATGAAGTAGGCGCGAGGAGTTTCAGTTCATGGTGATAGTGAATGTGCCGATGAATGAGTGATAAGTGTAACAATTATAATATTATAAGTATGTGTGTAGGCAAGCAACCCATAATTAGCCGGAACTTCTCATGGTAGATTTCATCCCAACTTCAATAATCCTACTAGCCTGTTTGCCACAACCATGGCCAGTCGCTAGACGATTAAGATCCTTCAGGTTGCTTAGCAGTTAAGCTCCTTGGATCGGACTAATGCAATAAGCTCGGTGGTTCCCCGTTATCCTCAAGTCAAACTAGTTTCCCATTGATATCCCCATGTCACTCGAGGGTCGCCAGTCTGCTAGCAAACAAGATTCTATCTATTTAGAACAAAGCATCAAGTTGTCTAGGCCCTTAATTGGACAATAGGCATTAAGCATCCCACAGATAGTCAAGAACACATAATATAGTAATTAGAATTAACCACAATATCACATCTCACCAATCCCCTACATCTCCCATGCCTAGAGAACATTCACACATGACAGAAGAAAGCATCATCGATATAATTAAATAAAGGGAGTTCTTCTTGATATTACCGTGGAGATCCACAATAAGAAATAGAAACAAATCCAACACAATTCAAGATAGAAAGAACAATCTCAAACCCTAATCTTGCAAAGTGGAGATCTCTCTCTCTCTCTCAAGTAAAAGTAATGGCTATGGAGGTGTGGTGGCTAGGAGATCGAAGATTGTAGAGCAAGATGAAGAACGGCTTCCCCTTCTTCTCCAGATCCCTTCTTTCTCCCTTATGGATGTTATGACGGCTCGTGTGTTATGTTTTCGTCCTTGGACTCTTCACGAAAGTTGTCCCTTTTAATAAGATGAAAGAGATGGCAACTATACGGCAGCAACTATACGACGGCGGCCCGTATAGTTGGTCGTTAAACTTGTAGTGAATTCCCCTCAATTGCTTCCAAAAAGAGAATTCCTTGTTTTCGCCTGAATATTGTGTTTTTGTTGTTAAATTCCTCTGTTGACGTTTAGAACCTGAAACACACATTTAAAACCAAGTTTTATTCGCTACTGAAGTATTAGCGTTAGGTAAAGCTAGAAAAACCATCAAATCCAAACGAAAACCATTGATATAAGCCATAAAAAAATTGTGTAGAATCTCACAGCTATCAACTCCCCCAAGCTTAGATGTTGCTCGTCCTCGAGTGACAAGGAAATAAGAAAGGATAGAGAAGATTCGAAACTGAAATAAAAGAACATACAAGCTTGAATTGGTGTCAATTTCTTTTCTTCACATTTCCTGCAATCTTAAACATGATCATACAAATATTCACAAGATTGCACTGAGTTCACTTCCTAACCACGCATATCTTGCTAGCAAATAAATCTTATGCACGAGTGAGTGTCGAAAGTTTAGCTAGGAAAATGAAACAAATCTTTTTGGTCTCTCTCTTATTGAGAGATGAAAACTTTTTGCTCTTGTTCCTTTAATAAGTTAAGAATACTCAAGTTTGCACCAAGAACATTTAATTTAAGAACAACTCATCTACTCCCACATCAAAATTTCAAGACTCTCAAAACACCTTTTTCCTTTCCTTGTTTTTCCAAAACTTCAACTCTTTTCATAGAGAAATCATGCCACCGTTTCTAACATGTTAATTGGGGCTGTGTTGCGCACTTGTGACCATGCCAATACATAGCTGTTGAGCAATAGTGGGTCAGAGGAGTACTACAACTTCACTTGGAACGTAAAACCACGAGGAGACTAAATTTTTTACACGTCATAGCTTTGCAGCTATAGACGTTTACATAACTCATAGCGAAATCAAGTGGTTTCCCACATTTAGATTGTTCATTGGCCAGCGGAGTTAATAGTTCCCCATGGAGTATGACAGTATTTGTAAAGCAATATCCTACTGTAATTATTAGAAAAAAGCAGTGGCATAATCTCTACTACTTCGAAGTATCCATTTTTTCAGACAATTTCATTCAAGGGTGCCATCGAGTCTATTTACATTAAGCTCAATGGGGTTGAGTAGTTTCTAAAATCAAAAATTTTGGGCTTAACATGGACTCAAGTCATCTCTAGGATGGTTTTTCTTGTTGTAAAAATATCAGAAATATTTTAACCAAGTTCATTGTTTATTGTTTCAAAGCTAATAGAGGACACTAGCAAGGGAATATAATTTTTATGATAACAAGCTAGGTGGGGAGTGACTCAAGTGCAAGCGAGTAAATAATTATAGGATCAATTTAAAATTGCAAGAGAGGTGATGAAAGGAATGTGATACCTCCTCTTTATTGCTTCGTTCTCGTACTTGAGTCGAATCCTTTCTATATTTCGATATTGCCAAGTCACCTGAAATTGAGCAATCTCCGAGAAAAACAAAGAAAACAACTTGCAATTGAAAGTTACACTAAATTTTTTTGTGTTTTGGGTTTTAATAATGCAAGCTGAAAGTAAACATGCTATTCTTGGAAAGAAAGCAAATCAAAAGAAGAAATAAAAATATGAATGCAAATTTGGAGGTTTTCAAAACCTCCCCCAACTTAGGCTGTTGTCGTGCTCAGTTGTTGCCGTCATTTGGCGGTGGCTAGTGGTGCTACTGGTAGTAGTCGAGGAAGTAGGTCATGAAGTTACCAAAGGTGTGAGTTAAATCATACTCATCGTCACTAACTCCATGAAGAGTCTGATCGATCTCCCCAACGTGATGGTTGAGCTACAAAAATTACTAATAGGGTCATTGTGGAATCCCTGTTGCTGCTGTGGCTAATTGGGCCATTGGTCCCAAGGCTGTTGCTCCTGCTCCTACCGTTGTCCCTCCCAAGCAAGATTGTACTCCTTCTCCTGCTGCTGCTCCTGCTCATCGTGCTGCCCTCATTCTTCCTCTTCATCAGAGTCAGGATAGATCTCCGCCATGACTTCAGCCACTTGATCCTTAGTAAGGATCCAGTTGCCATTTCCCTGAACCTCGAAGGCTTGCTGGCAAGGCAGTGGCATCTGACCCTCCTGCACATCATTCAGCTAACCAAATTGATAGGCTCGAAGCCTCCTATTAACTCGGTAAACACCGAGGAAGCCACAAGTTGTTACATATCTGATATCCATAAGTATGGAGCCATCAACAGGTTGTGCAACGAGAATTGCGATTTCAAGTGCTTGGATTAGGTGGGTTACCATTCCACCGTTACGAATATCACCTTTTGTTTTGTTGCTCTGGTGGCGGAGGTGCTGGAGGAATAGAGCTCCAGCAGTGGGACTCTGTGGTGCATTAGGGAAGAGCGCCTTGGTGACCATGGCCAGTTCTGTATTGGCCATCGAGCCGGCACTCCTGTTCCTAACAAGGTGTTAGCAAGAAACGTAGCAAAGTAACGGATGGTTGGGTTCTGAATGGTGGACATTTTATTCTGGTAGAAGTCCCTACCACCATGAATAGAAACAACCTCCCAAGAATTTGCACTCGAGACACTATACATGTTTGTAACAGTTGGTTCCCCCTCCTGAGGGAATCCATAAGCATTGCAGAATTGCTGATAGGTAATTTGATATGGCCGTTGGTTAAGGGTGAAATTTATCATGCACGCGTTACCTTTCTCCCTGTAGTCGTCATAGAAGGAGGCGGGGAACTCATGGGTGAGCCCTTCATAGGTGTGGTGGCTGGCGTTGGCGAGGCCGGCAAGCCCTGCATTTGCACATAGATAGTCAAAGTCCACCTCCAACCCAGTTGATTTGAGGAAGCCATTGTCGGCCCATCGTGTGGGAAGCACCTTCCTTGCCAAAACCATGGCATAATTTTTGTTGAGCTCAGCCCGGAGCCCCGAGCCCTCACCACGTTGGAGCTTGCTCTTGCAAAAAAGGCTACCGATCTTGTTCATGTTGATGCACTAAGAAATTTCAACATTAAACCTTAGGCATATAGTTTCTACATGATATATGAGCGATTCTACGTGGAGGAATTCAATCCTAATGTGAGAAATTAAAAGAGAAAATCAATCAAGCTTGATTTCATCCACTAATTCAATCAGAAGATTTCAACCATGGAATCTTGAAAATAAAGCATGGATAGGGAGAGAAACATACCGATCTATCGATTCCCCACTCAAACGAACGAAATCCGCGAAGAACTGAGAGTTCTTGAGGGGTTTTGAGAGTTTTGGAGAGGGAAGTTGAGAGAAATAATGAGAGGAGGAAGAAGCTTTCCCTGCCCCGACTAGTTTAAGTGGTCGGGCCAAACTATACGACTGGAACTATACTGTCGGGCCGGGTAGCTCCCGCCATATAGTTGTGGCGGCGGCGAGGGTTAGTGTTTCCCTTCGCCAGATCACAACTATACGGTCACAACTATACGGCCAAACCAGATGGTCCCGCCGTATAGTTGGTCGTCAACCTTTCTGTATCCAAACCCCAACTTTTAAGAATTTTGTCGATAACTATACGGTTGTTACTATACGGCGGGAATTTTCATTCTGACCGTAAAGTTGGTCGTTAAGCCTTCTGTAGCATGCTTTTTCACCAAAAAATTTAGAGATGCATATTTTTATTTAGACAATAATATTAAGCTAGTTTCTACAGATAAAATTCGAACTTTATTTTCTACTCTAAATCTATGCTTATTCAGTCAGTATTTCTGCCAGTTTTTGACAGCTGCATTTTTATGGGCGTGCTTCCACAAAAATGTCTGTGAAAAAATTGTAGGAATGCAATGAACAACTTTATTATTTCATTGATAGAATGGGTTGACTCCCATTAAGGATTTTATTGAAAATGGTTGAATATTTCAACCTCTTTTCTGTTCTCGAATTCTTACCTTCGGTTTCCCTTTATCAAAGGCACTTACCACATGAACTCGTTTGCTGGTGGAACATACCTCTCTCCTGCTTCTAGTTTCTTTGGAAAATACCGGATTATTTTAGCATCATAAACGTTGAAGATTATTTTCCCTGTAGCACAATCAACCGATGCTCCTGCAGTACTAAGAAAAGGTCTTCCAAGTATTATAGATAATCTTTCATCCTCCGTAATTTCGAGAATAATAAAATCAGTGGAAATAACATGCCCATCTATTCTAAGTAGAACATCCTCAATCATACCAACAGGTTCTTTAGTGGATTTGTCAACCATCTGTAAAGTGATAGAAGTGGGGGAGTATTCCTCTAATCCTAGCTTTTTATAGAGGGAGTACATAATTACACTAACTCCTGCACCTAAATCACATAAAGCATTATGAATATCATCTTTACCTATCGAACATGAAATAGTTGATATACCGGGATCTCCTGACTTAGACAATAATCTCCCATTGGCAGGTCACTAGTCACCATGGCAATAGTTTCAGTTATCTCTTTCTTTCTATTAAGAATATCACGAAGAAATTTAGAATATTTAGGCACTTTTATTGCATCCACAAATGGAATTTCTAGAAGAAGTTTATTAAGTGCCTTTGCAAAAGAATCATAAATTACCGGATCCGGTGCTTTCTTCTTGCGATCTGGAAATGGAAGTTTCTTACCTTTGTCTTTTACCTTTTATGGAGGATTAGGCTCTATAGTATCTTTATTTTGCTGTTGCTTATCGTTTTTTTTTTCTATTGCAACAGCTTCATCTTCTTTTCTTGTGTCTTTTTCTTCTTCTGGATCAACAGTTTCTACATCAGAATTATAAATGTCATCCTATGCATCGTTCTTCTCCTCCAAGGTTTGATCTTGTGTGTCTTGAGCAGTCTCATCTTGAGGATCCACCAATGTAGCATCTTCCTAACTTGCTTTAAGTAAGGCTTTTTCCTTACGATCTTTTTCTGCTTCATATTTCGGTGGTCCTAATGGTTCTTTAACAACTGCACCTCTTCTGGTAACAACATTAGTAGAAATATAAATATTTATATCATCACGAAGAAAATTTGATGTAAGACCCTACCTTTTAAAGGTAAAGGCCCCTGTGATTGGAATGCTAGTCCCTGGATCAAATGCTAGCATCCACAGTTTAAGATGAAGTACGCAGATACAAAGGTCGTTATTACATCTTCATTCCAGAGATAACATAGTATTTACAACTCAATAGCCAAAGGCTAGTACAAGAGTTCATAACACAAAGTAAATAACTATAAGTCTTCATCTTCATGTGCCATAGGCAAGCATGTTGAGTGTAGACTCACAACCCTAATCTCCATCAGAGTAACCTGCAACATCATAAGTTACAGCCACAGTGGGTCAATACATTTGGAATTGTATTGGCAAGTGATACCATAGTAGAATAGTAGTATCTAACATCTATATGAATTTGGCTAAGCGTATCTTAGGCTTTCTTTGCTCAAATTAGGTTTTACTTATCAGTTGAAAACACTAAGTTTTTTTGTCAAAAATACCCAAGGAACCATCCAATAGACATTGGTGAACATTTACCCTTGTTCAACCACAAGTTTTTAACTTAGAAATTGGGATGAGGAGATCCTTGATAGCTTCAATGTCTTTGATGCTCAAATTGTCCGTTGCCGGGGACACGGCTAAGTACTTAGGTTTTACCCTCTCGAGAGGTGGTGCACTTTCCCCACAAGACTCGACATGCATCCATACGAGGCCTTTCAGAAGCATTCCCTTAGACCACCATGGACGCGTTCCAACCTATCACCCTACCACCAACTGTCCATCTGGCTAAGTTCTTGCAACCTATGTGGTCAAGGCAGAGCCCATATGCTATGTGGTTGCACTAGAAGGTTCTCAACACTAAACATCTCAAATCCCTTTGTTCCTGGGTGGCTTTCCACAAGTGTGATACACAAGGTAAACCATAGACATGGGACTTGTGTAACCACTCAACATAAAACCATCATACCAGTCCACCCAGGTGATTCATTCATATTGTTGTTTTATTAAACAAAACACAAGTCACAGGCTTAGCAAAATTCCATAGCATGAATATTCCACCCTTGTTTGCTACTAGCTAGGCTAAGCATGATAACATAACAAGTTTCTTAACTTAGAGAAAATTCTACTAACACTACAACTACTAGGATTTCCCAAGGCATAGCATATATATATACTTAGCAAAAATCCATGCAAGTCCTATTCAAAATATCACTAATGCATAGTCAAAATAACAGGACAAAATATATGAAGCACCACTTGCCTTGGTAGTTGGGGGAGTAGCAACAATCCTCACAATCACAATCACCAATATCACCAAAATCTACACATAAAATCATAGCACCAAATTCACATTCAAATAATCAAAAAAAAAATACATGAATGCATGCAAATGCAATGAAATGATTTTTCTATACTAAACAAGTCAAATAAAACAGTACTAAACACAAAGTAATCTACCTAAAGTCTAAACAAACTCAAATTTGCCTCAGAACAATTTTATAAACATTTTATATAGCCAAAATAAGCATATACTTGGTTCTGCAAATAATCCTATTTTTTCAGAAGCAAAATACAAATTCAATCCCATAGTAATGCAGGTCTTAATTTTCTGAATCCATTGATATATTATTTGTAAAATTTGGCCAAACAGAACTAAAGATATGAATTTTACAAGTTTAAACATTCAAAAACCTTTTCTGGAATTTTGGTAAACAGAACACATACATGCGGCGTGATTTGATTGGTCCATACCGATTCGGGTGGATCGCGCGTGTAAGCCGTATGATCTAAATGAAATCATATGGGCCAGATCAACCGATACCGACTCGAGTAAGTGATCTATTCCTAATCTCTAGATCTAGATCTAACGGTGCTAATCACTCTGACCATAGATGGGCGGCGCAAATGGCCAGAGCGGTGGCGACGCTCCTTCCGGCGGTGCGCTGGCAGCGCTAGGGGGTGAGAGGGGGTACGGGCTGTTACCGAAGCACGGAGACGAGGTGGTGACGACGGTCGACGAAGTGGAGGCGCGGGCGTACAGGGTCGTCAGGGATTCCTCGCCGGAGATGAGGTCGGCGTCGGGTGCGTATGGGCATCATCGCTGGCGGTGCTACGGGGCACGCGATGATAAGAAAAAGGTGGTGTTAGACGTGCGTGAGGATGGTGAGTGCAAGAGCATAAACCAGAGAGAGAGGGGAGGCTAGGGTTTACCATATTTGCTCGCCGGAGGCGATCGGGGCAGCGGCGGTGCAAACTCGCGCGTGGGCAGCCTAGAGGCGCTTAGAGGATGGCCAGTGAGGGGAAAGGAGCAGAAAGAGGAGGGGGTTAAGTTGAGGGGGGTCGGGCATGGAATTACTGTGGCCTTCAATCAAATTGATTCGAAATCAATTAACGAGGTAACGGGCGGCGACGGTGAGTCTGTGGGCGTTAATTGAGGACGATGGAGACGACATGGCGGTGGGACCAGGAGGTTAGCGAGGGGGGTGCAGCACGCACAGTGAGAAAATAAAGGCAGAGGGGTACGGGGGAGCCGGGCGGGCTTGCTGCGCTGTGAGTTGGGCCGCGGGGGTGGGCTGCGCCAGATGGATGGTCTGCTTCTATTTTTTTCTTCCTTTGTTTTTTCTTTTTCTGATTTGATTTTTCAAATGAGGTTTGAATGCTCAAATCAAATCCAAATCAAGTCAAATTTTCATCAAAATTTTGTGAGACTATACTAGTGTCCAAAAGTGTGTCAAACACATACATTCACTCAAAATCATTTTAGGGTTTTGAAAATAAAATAAACCATGCCCCATATATATATTAAAAAGGGGTTTAAATATGGTTCCAAAAGGGTTTCTGTTTTGAAATTTTGTGTGCAAGATAAATATGCCATGATGCTATGAATGCAACAATATGAATTTGCATTTGATGAAATTTGGGATGTTACATTTGATAACCAGATGCTATTTGTTCACATTAGGTTTCAATCATACTGAGGTACTTGTTAAACAATTTTATTTCTTGGTCAATCTCCTCATAATTTTCTGTAAGTTTGGCCAAAATCTTTTTATGTTTTTGAAATTGCTTGTTAAAGTTATTATAAGACTTTGCATGTCTATGTTTCAATTCTTGAAAAACTTTTCTAGTTTCACCTTCTTCGGTTAAAACTTGTAATAAATCTACTTTGTTTTCCTTGACAAGCTCTGAAGGTATACGTTTTTCTTTATGGATTTACGCACTTCAGGCATAATATCAAGATTTATACGAAGTATTCTCTTTTCTGGATTAGTGCCAAAATCAGGATTATATAAAGAATCATTCTTAGCCCTAGTAGCCATTAATTGCAAACTTGCTTTAATAGTTAAAGTATTCTATCTATGTAAAACAAAGCATCAAGTTTTTTAAGCCCTTAATTGGACAACATGTATTAAGCATCCCATAGATAGTGAAGCACACATAATATAGTAATTAGAATTAACCACAAACTTGATGGAAATTATGTAGGCACATCATATCTCACCAATCCCCTACATCTCCCACGCCCAAGAGAACTTACTCACACATGAGAGAACAAAGCATCATCGATATAATTAAATAAAGGGAGTTCTTCTCGATATTACCATGGAGATCCACAATAAGAAATAGAAACAAATCCAAGACAATTCAAAATAGGAAGAACAATCTCAAACCCTAATCTTGCAAAGTGGATATCTCTCTCTCTCTCAAGTACAAGTAATGGCTATGGAGGTGTGGTGGCTAGGAGATCGAAGATCGTGGAGCGAGATGAAGAACGTCTTCCCCTTCTTCTCCGGATCCCTTCTTTCTCCCTTCTGGATGGTATGGTGGCTCGTGTGTTCTGTTTTCGACCTTGGCCTCTTCATGAAAGTTGTCCCTTTTAATAGACGAAGGATATGGAAACTATATGGTGGAAACTATATGGCGGCGGCCCATATAGTTGGTTGTTAAACTTGCAGTGAATTCCCCTCGATTTCTTCCAAAAAGGGACTTTCTTGTTTTCGCCTGAATATTGTGTTTTTGTTGTTAAATTCCTCTATTGATGTTCAGAACCTGAAACACACATTAAAAACCAAGTTTTCTTTTCTACCGAAGTATTAGCGTTAGGTAAAGCTAGAAAAACCATCAAATCCAAACGAAAACCATTGATAGAAGCCATAGAAAATGTGTAGAATCTCACAGCTATCAGACACCCACACCAACGACATTGTTTACTGCAAGAAGATGAACCCATCTACCTCTAAAATTACATTTAATTCAAGATCACTCTATCTCGCTTACTTGTAGCTCAAGTTTGACCTAATTTCGTTAAACTATCAAGATGGAAAATCTTAGCAAGAAGTTGAACCCGTCGTCAAAACTCTCGTTGGTTTACCAAATATACACCAGATACTTTACGGACATGGATCAAAATTATAATTATTTCATGTATTATAATTTTATATGAAAATGATAATGTCATAATTCTATTATTTGATTCCCACGTGTGCAAGGCATGAGTGCAACTTATAGATATATAGTGTACGAATAATTTCGAATATTCACCATTCCACCAAGACTGGCAAATCCCAACATTGATAAGTGTTGGATCTTCTTTTCCATTCTCGAGTCTAGAAGATTAGAACGTTTACACTATTTATCTTGAGTATAAGAAATATTGTCAGAAAAATATTGCTGGGTAGAAAAACTATTTTTATAGGACCCACTACTTTGCAACGGAACAATCGATCTTGTTTTTCTATTTGCATGACATGCCATTATAGAAAGGATCTAGAGACTGACTATGGGCCCTTCCATTAATTTATGTTCACTTGTGTCTTGTACTAGAAGAATTAGCCATGGGAGTCTTTTTGCTAGACTCATTTTGTGCAGCGGGCAAGTTTCACAATGAAACATCATGTGTACTGTTCTTGCTTGTGTGTGTGGGTGTGGTGTTTGACCATTTGCATACTGGTACAGGTATAATGCAAGGTACTGCATGCAAAGATTCGACAGAACGCAGATCACAGTGGACTAGAATCGTCGTGTTACAGTGCACTCGTACTCAATGCATACTGCCGGACCTGTTTCAGTTATTGCTCCTAGAGCAGCAGTATGAACAGGGTCCAGACATTCTCCTATTTCCCATGCTGGTTTGGGTTCCGTATGCGTATTCAGTCGATCTTGATCATGCTGGTGGGTCGTCCTATCAGTTTGAGTTACATCGACCACCTTCCCCACATATCGTGGCACCGCCTGCCCCCCTGCTTGGGCTACTCCACCCCTATCATGTGCTGGGTCGCCCTACTAGTCCCGCCGAACATTGATGTCTACGCACTTATGTTCTTAGACAGTTGTTGGGCATCCAAGTGCAGAGGTTTATAGAATAGCAGCAAGTTTCCCTTAAGTGGATTACCCAAGGTTTATCGAACTCAGGGAGGAAGTGGTCAAAGGCATCCCTCTCAAGCAACCCTGCAATCAAGATACAAGAAGTCTCTTGTGTCCCCAACACACCCAATACACTTGTCAGGTGTATAGGTGCACTAGTTCGGCGAAGAGATAGTAAAATACAAGTAGGATGGATGATTATAAGACAACAGTGCCAGAAAAGAGCTTGACGGGAGGAAGAGACTAAAGGCAATCTGAAATAAAGATGGAAGCAAGCAAACATGTAGCAGGACTAGTTGTAAATGGCGTTTCAATGCTTAGAGACAAGGCATAGGTATCATACTTACACTAGTTAACACTCTCATATAAATATCTTATCTTCATTATACTACTATGAACTACTCTCTAGTTTGACACTCTAATCCACGGCAGGGCTACAAAAGCACTCCTTAAAGTTTGCAATCCCCATCTAGATAACCCCACACTGTCACCTTGAGCACTAGATGGTTCCTTCAAACACCACAATTTGATAAAGACATCCAACTCCAAATATAACTCATGACAAGTATTTATGTAATCTCTAGCCTAAGTGCCACACACGGTGCACACGCTGTCACTTTCACACACGTGGTGAGAGCAGAGATCTATTAAAGCACTTGAGTATACATGTTATGGTTGTATTCTTTTCTTGTTAAACAATGTGGTTCTTGGGTATTGGATACCGAATTGATTGGTATGAAATTTCATACGGAACGATGCAATTCATAAACCACAATGGCCTAAGTAACTAGCAAGAGAATATGTGATGATGTTCATCGAAAACAAACAAACCGTTGTTTGTATTTCTCGTTGACATCAAAGCTTGACTTCAAAATTTGTTTTAATAATTGTTATTTAAATCAGGTATTATGAGAACAAAGGTTGTTCAAACAATTAGCGTATTCCATATAAGATGGATGATTTACAAATCTAGTTGGAGAAATCACATCCATAAAGATAATGCTAAAATGTCGCAAGACAAATGATTGGAAGATCACTTACAAAGTGACATCACCATTTAAATTTTATTGGAAAGAAAACATGAAGAAACTCCATTTTCATGGATTTTTGGATTCTTCGATTTGTTCAAATGACGCTTGTGAGACTTTCCTTTGGATAATTGAATCTTCGTTCAGAGGCCAAAGAAGAACAAACGACTAAAATATTGGAATTTATACATATCGATGTATGTAGTCCATTATGTATAGTCGTAAGCGATGGACTTCAACTTCATATGCTTTGTCCGGAAATTTGAGTGAATATTCACTTAAGGGGAAAGAAGTATGCGATATTTGAAAACGTTTCAAAGACTTTCAAGATGAAGTGGAAAATCATTGTAACAAGAAAATAAATGATTTATGATTTTATCATAAGGGATTTATTTGAGTTACAAGTGTAACAAGAAAATAAATGAATTATGATTTTATCATAAAGGGATTTATTTGAGTTGCAAGTTTAGCAAAACACCTATATTTACATCTTCTGAAACACCATAGGAGTATGGAATGTTTGAGATTTGTAGTAAAACCTTGTTTGACATGGTTGGATCAAAGGTGTTATTTATAAAACTGCCATTATGTTTTAAAAGATTAAAAGCTTTAGATACTACCGCTTTTTCACTGAAAAGAGCTCCATCTTGATCCGTTGAAATGACACCATGGACGTTATGGTTTCGGGTAAAAAAAACAAATTGTCATTTCTTAAATTTTGGTATGCTAAACATAAGTAAGATGTTTACAACCGAAGTTGGATGAGCATGTCGTTGTAGGTTATTTTGAATAACAATTGGTTATTCCTCCATAACACCAAGGACAAAAGGGTTTGTCGCTTGAAACATGAAGTTTCTTGAAAAAGGAATTTTTCGTAAAAGTTAAGTGGGAGGACAATAGAACTTTGATAAGGTCAACGAACCTTAGCTAAATGTGCTAAGTTGCGCAGTGCCGGAAATCATTCCGGAGGCTGCCATAATGCTCATAGCTTATGTGCCTCAAAGGTTGTGGTCACGGAGATCTAAGTTATTATTGAACCAAGTCAGTCGGATAAACAATCAAATGTTGAGATTTGAGAGTAAATCATTATTGTTTGACAATGATGAACCGACTACATGCAAAGAAGATATGATGGGCCCTAACTCTGTCAAATGGCTTGAAGCCATAAAATCCGTGATAGTTTCATACATGAGAAATCAAGTTTTGAACTTGGAAGACCCTCCAGAAAGGTGTAAAAAACTACCGGTCGTATTTGGATCTATAAAGAAATAGACATGGATGTTTCACATCTATGAAATAGTCGACATGTCGGTAAATTTTTTACAACAATGTTCAAGGAGTTGACTATGACAAGATTTGATCTTTCATAGCGATATTTAGTCTGGACGGATTAAAGTAGCAAACACTACATATAATTTGGTATATGGTAGATGAATAAACAAAACAAAGTTCTTCTAATAGAACGGTTACCTAGGACGTGTACATGACACGGTCCAAAGGGTTTTGTTAAATTCAAAGGATGCTAAAAGGGCATGCAAACTTCAATGGTTGAAGTAAGCATCGCGGAGTTGGAATCTTCAACATGATGAAAAAGGAGTTTTCATCAGGAGACGATGAAGATGCTTGCATTTGCAAGAAATTAAGTGGGAGCGCTAAGACATATTTCTAATACATTATGTGGAGGACATCTTGTTGATTAGAAATGATGTATCTTTTATTGACAAAGGTTAAGAATTTCATTTTGATGAAAGACTTAGGCAAAACCCGAATATTTAGCATGAATGTCTATAGCGGATAGACTATGACGCTAATATGGTTGTACCAAACATACATATATGAGATATTGAAGTAGTTCAATATATAAACGACAAGAAGCGGTTATTGTTGCATGGAAAGGAATTGAATAAAGATTGAAGTGTATCGACACTTGATAAGTAAAACAAGATTCAAGTGCTTTGACACTAGATGAGTGAAATCAAAAGGATGTTTTGATCAATCATACCATGATATGTACACATCCAGATATGTCCTATGCTCTAAGTGTTATGAGAATATACCAGAATGAATCATAAAATGATCATTGTACGATAGTGAGGATATTCTTATGATATTTTGGAAGAACTAAGAATATATTTGTGTAGAGGTGACAAACAATTACAAATAGTTCATTGTAAAGCGTTACATTGATACTAGTTTTGTCACAAGATACAAATTAAGTTTATCTCAATTTAAACTATGGGTGGCACAATGTAATGGAAAGGACATTCCATGATGGATTTGGATGAATTCCAAAGTTAAAACATTGTGACGGATACTACAACAAAAGGCTAAGTATATGACTGCTATAGTAGCAGCAAAGGAGGGCATTTGTGTCAAGTAGTTTGTTATCAAACTAAGGTGTGGTTTTCAACGGGCTAACACTAAAGATATATTGTACGACAATAGTATCGACATGATTTAACCCCAAGGAACTAAAGGTCTCACCAAAAGACCAAATTTATACAATTCAATCTCATTGGAGAATGAGTGATGCGTGGAGACGCAAAGACATGCAAATACACACGAACCTGAAAGCGTCAGATCTGTAGATTATGTTAACCACTTGCAATTGCATATATGGAACACCAAAAATCCATAGGTGTTCAATACGCAAAGTTTTCAAACTAGATTATTGTCTCTAGTGCAAGTGGGAGACTGAAGGGAATATGCCCGAGAGGCAATAATAAAGTGGTTATTATTGTATTCCTTATTTATGACAAATGTTTATTTTGCATGGTATAATTGTATTAATACGGAAAAATTAATACATTTGTGTTTAATAAACAAAAAGGAAGTTCCTAGTTATGCCTCTCTCATAAAACTAGCTCGTTGATTAACAAGATGATCAAGGTTTCCTGATCATGGACATTGGATGTTGTTAATAACGAGGTCAAAACATTAGTGTAATGATGTGATGAACATTCATCCGAAGTATAGCATTACGATCAAAGTCATTGAGTTTATATTGCTATAACAACTTACGAAGTGATCCTAATCCTTAGACCATGAGATCATGTCAATCACTAACACCAGAAGAGTTTCTTGATAACATCAAACGTCACGCGGTAACAGGGTGATTATAAAGATGGGTTCAGAACTACTAAAGTGTTATGTTGAGGTCCATGGATCGAGAGTGGAATTTTTTCATCTCGATGACGAATTGATATGCTCTGGGCCCTCTCGGTGATATCACATTGATTAGCTTGCAAGCAAGTGATTTGATCACTAGAATGTTATATCACGGGAACGAGAAAAGAGTGCATGTCAGTAACAAGATCAAACTAGGTATGGAGATACCGATGATAGAATGTTGGACATGTAATATATCGTGAAACAAAGGGATTAAGATACTAGCGTAATTGGTTTCGACAATCACAAGAAAGTCATCGTTGAATGTGTGGGAGTTAGTATGGGTCTCCAGATCCCGCTTCTGATTATTAATCCGAGAGGGGTCTCGATCATGTCCGCATTATTCGCTAACCGTAGGGTGACACACTTAAGAGACACCGACATCCATTTGGAGCAAAAGTTTCATGCCAGAAAGAATAACAAGCGCATGAATTTAATTCACTAGATACCGAAACAGGTTTTCGGGTGAAATTGCAGAAAGTGTTTTTGCATGTGAAATGAAATACTAGCAAGGGGTTATATGTGAATGTTTGTCATTAAAGTAATTGACAAAATTCTGAATAAATAAAAGGAGTTCTATTTAATGAGAGTTTGCGTAACATCCCAGCATTAGAGCCTAGAAATAAGCTGAACCCAGATGTGTGCATTGCATTCATGCATAGAAAATCCGAATATTTTTCGCGCTTTTAATTAAAACTTGTCAAAGTGATTGGAGCTTCTCTCAACTTGATGGAATTGAAGTAGATCATCAAGTTGACCGTGATATGTTTCAATATGAACTTTGCTAAAACCTTATTTGGGTAAACATGATTTGATCTAAGGGTAGATCAAATAGAATAAAATGTTACTCATAATGCACTGCTTTAATGAATAATATCTGATCCTTAAGGGATCAAATCATAATATTAAGCACAACAACTCATGAATACCAAGTTAAGATTACAACTTAAGTAATAAGAATGTAATGACTAATCCTGAACTATCTTATTCTTATCTATTCTTACTATGAGAATCAAGGTAATACCTAACTTTAACTCTTTAGTGAGATTGGGAAGGGAAGAAACCAAGTCTAGACCATTCACCATATATCTTTCTTTCCATGTCAATCCTTATCATCTCTATTGAGCTATATTCCAATATATGATGTTCATCAATGTTGAGAAATCAACTATTGATTCCCCAGCTCTCAGTCTATCAACTCTTGACCATAACATAGCTTACACTTAAGTGCCTATAAAGAAACAATTAAGAAGAGGTAAATAGTAATGCTAGTTTTAGATATCATCTATAGGATGGGAGTGATTAAATAAGAATAAAATCAATGTGATAATTGATGGAATTAACTCACCCCTGAATAGATAGAAGAGTTATGTAAAAGATATAATTATATGTTTATAAAGAAGATTACAAGGATGAAACCTGAAGATAGTTACCAGTAGTAGTCCTATTGGATTAATTAGGTATAATCAATGAATTATATCTCTTAATCCAATAGAGTTAAATAGAAGATAATTATAAAACAACTATAATGTTGTATTGATGAAGCCTTGATTAGCCAACTAGAAACCTAAACCATAAAGAATCAAAGGATTAGAATGATCGTGCTTTAGCCACCAAGATTGAATGCTTATATCATATATAAGTGACATTGGTGGATAGAACATGATTCAATCCTAGTGTAGATATATTATCCTAGATTAGTCATTACATGTGACATTAATACAATGTGAGGTTGGAATGTTAAATACTGGAGTTAAGTAGAGACAGGATAGTATGATTAAAATGATGCTAGAGCAACATTGGATTGTAGGAGTAGTAGTTTCCTTTTGGAAGATACTAACACTTGAGGTGAAGTAGTTTGATATAGACATTTACTGGAGAAATATTAGTGATGGATAAATAAAGAAGAGTATGAATGGAGTTAGAAGTAACTACTTGTTGGATGGGAGATTATCAACAATTTAGTAGTTGATATAACCAAGTCTGGATAGGTGAAGATTATGAAAGACTTAGTGTTAAGATCATTGAATTTATAAATAGATTTAGAAGAATAAAAGGTGGATAAGAAGATTTTTTGTGAAGTAAAGCTCATCATGCTAACACATGATGATGAATAGGAAGTAGAATATCTAGGAAAGGAATTCTTAAATTAGAAGTCTAGGATTGTGAATTATGAATGATAGGAATTCTTGGTAAACACTAAACCTTAAATCCTTAACCAAACATAGTATCCATTTCACCTATTGATCTGTCATCTTAATTACACCAAGCTTCATAGGAATATTTTCCTATAACAAATCTTTAAGCACACCTTTATCATTTCCAACTATCATGATCACATGTGCTTAGGAACTATCTTCATTAATTCTTTCTCATAAGTCATTCCAGAAAATAACCTTATTATCTTAAAAAGGTGATATCCATAATGACCACCAACATAAAGGCAATATGTTTAGCCATTCATCTTTATTCACATCAACAAAAGAATATAAGTAAATTAAGAACCTAAACCCTATGGTAAGCATTTACAATTCAAACCCTAACTCTTTTGTTAGTTATAATAAAATTTATATACCTTATTATTCCCTAGATTCATGGTAGTAATATTAACCATATTAAATCCTTAGGATATTATGCATCAAATAATAATAAAGGATCACCATATAAAAATTTCCTTAATATTATGAGTTCATGAGAATCAAATCTCATGAGTTAATAATAATGCATTCTATAATAAGTTTATGGATATTAACTCAATTAAATGCATATCAAAAGCTCTTACAAATAATAATAGGAAAAGTATTTATATAAAGAAAATAAAGAAATATATAGAAAGAAAATACTTATCATTAAAATTTACAAAATAAATCTCAATCAATACTAACTGTTGCTGCAAGTGTTCAGCAAATAAACTTTGTTAGAAAAGTTCAAATTATAGATTAAATACAAATCTGAAAAGTAAAACAGAAAATAGAAAAAAGGAAAACAAAATTAAAAAACAATTCCTGGCCGTGGCCCAACTTCCCTCTTCTTATCTGTCGCCCACGTGCAGCCCACAAGGGTCCAACAGCGAGCCCAACTCATCCACACAATGACTGACGAGTGGGACCAGATCGAGGACTGCGGGTTGAGCTGAAGGATTCACTAGGGGGTTTTCCGCAAAAGTGACATCGTCGTCATCCTCACGCACATAGGCAGCTCGCTGGAGGAGTCCGCCGCCGCCCGATGTCGTCATCATCATTAGCTAGGCGTTGAGATAATCGTCGTCGTCTCAGAAGGGGATAAGCAGGCCACCGCGACGCCCTGCCTCAATCCCTATGCACATTCCCTCCTTATCCTCTCTGTTTCAAATGGGGCCAAAACCCTAGCTCACCGGAGTGGACGAATTTTGTTGTTCCTCTTTGCGGCAGTTTGTTGGAATTCTCATCCGAGAGCTCGTCTCCGACCGCACCAGTCCTCGTCGACACCACCACTGCAATCAGGGTGAGTTCCTGAACCCTCCCGTATCCCTAAATCGCCACATCTCGTTGTAAAACGCTGTCACACCTTTTGCCATCGTCGGTTACTGTCGGAGCTCATCGGAGCCGAGGCTCCGATGACCATTTCCGAGCGGCGCCGCCACTTTAGGGTTCAGCGCATTGCACTGATTCGAACTAGGTTAGTTTCGTTTGCTGGGGCGTCGTGGATCGTCGCCGGCGACCACCCACTGACGGCGGAGCTTGTGCTGACGCCATAACGACGTCATGCCAATGTCACCCTTTGCCTAGTCAGCCTATTTGACCTAGTCTTTGTCTCGCGTGGCAAGTGACATGGCCTAGGGCCCATTTGTCATTGACTGGGAGTAAAAATAAGGCCGGTAACAAATGCATTTATTAACTTGAAAGATGATGTGGCCGCTGGCCCACTAGTCAGTGACTTTGGGTAGTGTTAGTCTCGATACAGAAAGTTATTTTCTGTTTAAGAAAATAAATAAAATGTTGTAAGATCAAATATCAATATTCCAGAAATGAAATAAATGATTAAATATTGTTTAATTAATAACTTTTGTTTTATAATTTAGAAAAATATATATAATATATGAAAATTTGTAGAAAAATAAAATCTCTAACTTAAAACTATTATAAAACATTATTATGTTAATATTTTAAATAATTATTGTTTAATAAAATTTTAAAAACAATAAAACTTTGATAATTCATATTCTAATAATGGTAAATGTTAAAAATATAAATAAAATACCAAAAATCTTGGAAAAATAAAAACAATAGTTTAAAACTATAATCATGCATTATTATTTCACTTCAATAAGTATTTATTATTTATTAAGTAATTATAAAGTAATAAATCTTATAAAAATCATATCTTATTATTTATAAATCACAAAAATAAAATTAATATATCAAAATGATCAAAAAAATAATGTCTACTTGTTAAAAACATAATATTCCACTATTAAAGTAAATAAAAACTTAATACTCTAGTAATTTAAATTTAAACCTATTTCCCGAATTGTTAATTCATATCAGGGTAAATAAAACTTTATTAATATTTCCAAAATTAGTCAATTATGTCAAAAAAAATAGTATTAGTCTTAAATATTGATAATATTAAGTCAAAATGGTTCAACACATTTTAAATACAATTCTATTTGATTTATCATTCAACATTAAGTGTATATTATTATTCAAATGGAGTTATCAAATATTAAATTCTCAAGATTATTATTTTGACTTGATAAAATCTATTACCAATGTTTCAACCACAAGTTATAAACATATCAAAACACTATACTGAGTCTATAAGTAGCTAAATAATATTATTCCTATGTTTATAAATTACAACCACTCATCTATAAAAAGGTAAATGATACTATTCCATTATAAAATCAAGAAACCACTACACCAAGTAAAAAAAACCATTCTTAAGTAATCTTAAGGAAACATTACTAGGTATACAAGGTACAAATATCATAAGCACTACACTTCCAAATCATCTATGTTTTTAAAGTTAACTTTAGTCTCAAAGCTTATAAACATTATGTCTAATAAACTACATATGTTTTTATAGTTAACTTTGGTCTATTCCAATTAAAACATAAGGCATATCAAGTCCAAACAAATCAATCACACACCAAAAGATATTCAACACATCTTATTAACAATAAAGATTGTTTAGACCTTAGAAAAGGAATGTTTTCTTCAAATGTTATTCTTTTTGCCACTTCAAACAACAACTCTTATATAAGCAATCTTGAGTAGCATTTCACATTTATGTGTGTCTCATTGTTTTATGATATTGTAATTACATGTTGTTTCACACACACTCACAAGCCTTAATAAGAATCACAAGTATGAAACTTATCTAAAAGGGACAACACATTCTAAAATAACCATTTCCGGTATCCAAACCCTAGGACAACGTTATTCCTGGGATTCGCGTTTATAAAGTGGATCACATTACTTATGCATAAGAGAATATTGCTTCTTTAAACATTAGTCCTTACCGAACCAATGATGCTGATTCCAGATTTTGGATCTTGTACTGACTCGAAGACTGTGAGTGCATAATCTTGCAATCACAAAAGGCAAGTTCACACTTGCTCATGTCCTTTGGTTATTTTCTGTAAAGTATTTTGAAAATCCAGTGTTGGCATCACCTGTATTTGAAAAAGGTCAGAAAAAACTATTTTCATAATAATATGATTATAGGTTATTTACCATGAGGTAATAACCTACTATGAAAGTTCCAGTGGTAAAGGAACCTATTATCTAGGACTTAACAACCAATGTCGCCAGTGATTCTTGTGCCGTATATTACACGTTAACCATGAGATTTGGAATGGGACAGAGAAGTGTTGGGAGATGATCCCGGGTAGGGTCAAGACAGAGGAAGATAAAAGGAGTTTCCCCTTTCATATGCCGAGTTACTGTCTAAATCAGCCGAGTCATGTGAAGGTCGGCCGAGATAAGCACGACCATGACACCTATGGGAGGAGCAGTACGATTACCCGGCCGACATACGAGTTAAGTCGGCCGAGTAAGTCCGAATAACCTGAATGCAGGTGAAGGCCAAGCCGAGTTAAGCGAGGCAGGGCCGAATGACATGAAGCTTGCAGGAGAAGGAGGTGCCTATAGTCAAACCCTAGTCACGGGCTAGGAAGAAGCTGAACAGGGCCAAGCACAAAGGACAAGGCGTAGAGCAGCAGAAGGGCAGAAGGAGGTCACGGAGGTGACAGTCCTGGAGTCCCAGGCGTGCAGGTGGGGTTCTCTGGAACTTTGCCGTCGTTAGAAGGGGGACACCGAAAGGAGACCGCCGAGTTACTATATTGGGATAAGCATATTCTTAGAATATGCTTGCCACATCAGCCCTAGAGGATCCAACGCACCCCTTTATAAGGAGAGGCATGGACTCCAGAGAGGGGGATCGATTCATTGAACACCGTTAGACGCGTGAGTTTCTTCTCTTCTTCTTGTAAACGGCTCAAGGAGCACTTGTAACCCGAGAGAGGAGAAATAAAGATTGGCATGTTAGTCATTTGTGTGTAGAAGCAACTACATCTTCCCTCCCCGGATCCCTCTAGCATCCATTGGCCCTAGACATTAGCCTACCCATGGCATCTGCCGTGCCACCACCACGACAGTTGGGGCCAGCAACGGTGCTAGCTGGAGTCAAGATCCGTACGGGAAACTTCATCCACACCGGCGAGCGCGTTGTCTCTGGCTTAGTCCAGAGATTTGATCTCTGTGACTATGTCAGCGATAATGCAGGCAACTTCAGGGGAAAAACTCCTCCGCCCAACGGCATCTTTATCAACTTGGGCATGCACCAGATCTACGTCGGTGTTGACACCTCCTAAGTTTATCCTCACCGAGTTATTGTTGCAGGAGATCCTCCCCTTAGCGCCGCAAACGGTCCGCGTGGAGAACGCCCTGTCAGCAGCGTCGAGGTGATGGTCGCGGCCGGGGTGCAGGCGGGAGCAGCAGGCGCCGGATCAAGCAAGGATCCAACAACGGGAGTACAGGTGACCACAAAGCAGGCAGCTCCGCAGCCCACCGAGGTAGATCCTTCATCGGCCAAGCCAGTCGAGGTGCAGGAGACAACCCCGAAGGCACCAAGGGTAAGAGGGCCACCTCTGGAAAGACCAGAAAATATTCTCCAGGCAACTATAGATAATCTGACTACGCCTATAGCGCCGATACTTGATCCGGCTAATGCTCAGGCGGAGTTAGAAGAGACCAGGCAAAAGATACTGGTAGAGGCAAAAAAAGGTGTCGGCATTGCGGGAATCCTTAAACAGGACCCTGCGAGAATATGCCAAGGCAAATAAGCTAGATGTCGCTCCCGAGCGGGTCGATGAATTGAGATTGAGAGGGAAAAACCTCATGAACGATATCAATAAAGAGCATGAGACTCATAAAGCAGATTCAGTCGATCTAGGCTTGCCGAGGTACAGCACCCCGGCAAAGAACCTAAGGGCGGCAAATGCCGCTGCACTGGAATTAGAAGGGCTGACCGGCGAAGCTCAGCAGAAACAGCAAGAAAGAGTGAATGAGCTGGTGCGCATTGCGAACCAGCAGAATGAAGAAATGCTTAGGGCAGACTGTAGAGGTCACAACCTTCAATGAGGTAGATTCCTCCTGTGTTTACAATGCTAGTCCCTGGATCAATAGCTAGCATCCACAGTTAAGATGTAATATCAAGAACCAAAGGTCATAATATAACTTAATAACTAGGAATAACATAAGTTTTATTACATCTTACATAGCTCTTTTGGCTATTACATTACATTGCAGCAGAAAATCTATAAGCATGGGGTCCTTCTTCTTCAAAGTGCCACAGGCAGACATGTTGATTGTAGACTTTGTAATCCTAATCAATCAATCTTCACTAAAAACAATCAAACCTGCAACATTACAAGTTACAGCCTCAAGGGTCAATACATTTGAATTGTATTGGCAAGTGATACTATGGTAGTATAGTGGAATCTATCATCTGTATGCATTTGGCTAAGTGGAGTTGAGGCTTGCATTGCTCAAAATAGATTTTCCTTATCCTTTTGAAAATACTAAGTTTTTGTTTTGACAAAATCTTTTCCAAGGCTTCTCTCAATCAAAGATTGAAGATTTCAAAAAACCCTTGTTCAAACCACAAGTTTTAACTTAGAAATTTGAATGATGAGATTCTTGATTGCTTCCATGTCATGATGCTCAAATTGTCCTTTACCAGGGACATGGCTAAGTACTTAGATTTTACACTCTGCAGAGGTGGTGCACTTTCCCCACAAGACTTGGTTTCCCAAGACAAGATCTTTCAGAAGCCTTCCCTTAGACCAAAATGGACGTGTTCCAACCTATCAAACACTACCACCCACTGTCCATATGGCTAAGTTCTTGCAACCTATATGATCCAGGCAGAGCCCATAATGCCAGGTGGCTACACTTGAAGCTTCTCAACATTTGACATCTCAAATCTCTTTGTTCCTGGGTGGCCATCCACAAGTGAGATACACAAGGTTCACCAGTCCTCTGGCCTTGTGTAACCACTCAACACAAACCATTCCTTCCATTCCACCCAGGTGATTCATTAACTTAGTTGTTTTATTTAAACAAAACACAAGTCCTCAGACTTAGGAATTTTTCCATAGTGTGAATATATAGTCCACTCATGTTTTCTATTAGCTAGGCTAAGCTTGATAGTAGTAGTAATCTTAACTTAGGAATTTTTTACTAAGGTTCCATCTACTAGGTTTTCCTATAGCAAGGTTTATACTTAGCAAAATTCATGCAAGTCTTACTTAGAGAAATCACTAATGCATAGTGAAAGTAATGGGACAAAAAGTATGAAGCATCACTTGCCTTTTTGGTAGAGTATCAGTTCACTCCTTGTGCTTGCAACAATCACACTCTTCAAGTCACTACAATCAATCAAGCAAGGCACAAACTCAATCTACCAATCAAGCAAAACAACACATAAAATAACAAAGTCAAAGAAATGCATGCAAGCATGCCAAGCTTTGTTTTGTTTGAAAAAGTGGTTCCTAATAGGTCATAAACATTGGAATACACCTAATGGTCATTTTGTAAAGTGGCAAAGTCATTTGCAAAAGGTTTCACTACAAAACCATTTTCAAAACAAAGTATCATTTTATGTGGTGTAAAAATATTTTTACCAAGGCATTAATCTCCAAGGTTCACCAAATATGTTTTGAAACCATAAAACTTGGTGTTTAGGGTTAGAGAGTTTAAAACAAAACATTTTCCAAAGGTTTTCTTCCAAAAATAAATAAACCATATTTCTATTTGACTAGAAATGGTTTTAATTCAAAGAATCATTATTTTGTTTCACCAAATTCATTTTTGAATCCACAAAGTGTTTACTAATGTTAGTAGGTTCAAATCACACCAATTGCCAAAGGTTTTATCCCAAAAATCATTTTTGAACAATTTTTACATCCTTAACAAGCATACAAATGTTTCTTCAAAAACAACCATTTTTCTAGAAGCTTTTTACTAAACAAAAGGCATGGTTGGCTAGGGCTTGTACCACTGATTCCATTGATATAAAGTTTGCAAAATTTGGACGTGTGGATCAAAAGTCATAGGGTTTTCAAATCTGCATACAAATCTGTTTTCAACTCTGTTTTTAAATCATCAGCTGGACACGCGGCGACTTCCTATTCGTCGGTACCGTTTCAGTTGGATCACGCGACGACAGCCGGTGGATTTAAGTTAAATCGTGCGGCGCGCAGAGGCTACTTACCGCTTCAGTTAAGTTCTATCGTGGCCATACGATTACGATCTAACGGTGCTAGGCACACCAGCCACAGATGGGCGGCGCTGCGGTGGCTACTGGCGGCGGAGCTATCGGTCGACGATGGTGCCGATGCTACAGGAGGTGAGGGAGAAAGGGGATATGCTCACCGGGCTCAGGGGGTCACGGCGATGCTCAACATGCTGATGGTTCGACGAGGGGCGCGCAAGGTTGCGGTTAATTGCTCGCCGGAGACGTGGTCGGCGTCAGATGGTCCTAGAGCTCGTCGAGGGTGGAGCTGTGGCTCGCCCCGAGGGAAAATGAAGACGCAGTTAGTCGCGCAAGATCAAGGCGAAGCTTCTCGCGTGAAAGAGAGGGCTCGGGGTGGTCAGTTCTTACCAGGAAACGTCGCCGGAGATAGTTGCAGACGCGGCGGCGCTCGGAGCTTGTCGGAGTCGAGGTTCTGGGGCACCCGCGGTTGAACGGATGGCACGGACAGAAGCGCCAGGGGATGGGGAGTGTGCGTGCTTGGTCAATGAGGCAAGGGGAGGCAGGGTATGGCCGGAATTGAGAGATAAGCTCGTCGGAGACGGCGGCGGTGCAGAAAAGATTGGCGACAGCCTAGGGGCAGAGAGGAGGAGTTGTCTGGGGGAAAATGACGAGGAGGGAGAGGCTTTTAAGGGAGCGTGGTCGCTGGGGGAGTATTGGCCGTTAACAGCGCGAATTGATCGTCGGCGTAATGAGCAGGAAACGGCGAGGAGGAGTTAGCGCGGTTGAAGACGATGAACAGCTGTCGGTGGGGTCCACGGGCAGTGAGAGAGAGGAAAAGGGAAAGGGGTCCACCGGTCATTGTCTGCGCGGGTTAGTAAGTTGGTGCCAAACGTTTTCTTTGGGGGAAAGAAGCTGGGCTGGTTGGTGGGCTTCCTGGGCCAGGTCTAGTTGGGTCGGCCAGATTCTATTTTTTTCCAGTTCTGAAACTTTTTCTTTTTCCAAATCTTTTTCTGTTTTGAAATTCAAACAATTATTCAAACATTCAAACCATTCAATCAATTCACCATACTAGTAATAAGTTTTTGGTTCTGTTTATCAACATAAACCAATCCCAAAATAAAATAATATTTTTATTCTTTTTAGGATCCATTCATTAATTAAATAAAATGGTTCATTAGTTATTTAATAAAATAGGGTTTGATTTAATTAATAGAATCTCCATTTGAAATCCAAATATTTTCAAAACCAAATCAGTAGGTTTTATTTGGAAATAAAGAATATTTGGAAAACTTGTTTAAAATAAAATAACATTTTATTTTAGGGTCCAATAACAATTAAATGAATAGACTTTATTCATTTAATTCAATTAGGATTTGTTTTATTGAAATCTTTATTTTGAAAACTAAAATAGTACCAAAACCATTCAGTAGGTTTTATTTGGTAATTATAAACACTTGGAAAACTTATTTTAAACACAAGTTTTGATGGTTTAGAAATAGTAAAACTTTTATTAATAAAACTTGGATATTTAAGTCCCTTTTATTTTATTTTAAATAAACCTCTACTATTTTAATCAAAGCAAAACTTTTTGTTTCAAAGTCTTGGCCAAGGTTTAATTTGGCTTTATAAAATAAAAATATTTCTTTTCATTTTGAGAACCAAATCCTTTTATAAAAAGATTTCAAAGTAGTAATAAAATATTTTTATTTTTCCTTTATTAAATATTTATCTTTTTAATCCCTTTAGGATTTATTTGTTCAAAATAGGTTTGAAGATTCCCAATTGGATTCAAAAGTTTCTTCTGGCCCTGAAAATCAACAAAGTTTTATTTTATTCATTTATTTTTCATATTACAAGATTTGGAAAATCTTGGGATCTGACAGGCTACCACCCTTAAAATAAATCTCGTCCCGAGATTTGGGAAGGATAGGGTTACAAGTAGGCTCAAAACATCTAGGGTACTACCACCCTTAAAAAATTTCAAACTAAATTACATATTGGCCTTTTTGAGATCCTGGGAAAAATTTCTCATGGGCAAACATTTGCATTGTGTCCTTGGTTTCCATACTTGACTCATGGGCCAAGGTTGAGATCCTTCATAGACTTGTTTAACTTGTTCTTCATCTTTTCTGGATAGTTGCTTGCATAGTGGCCTAGTTCCTTGCATTTGAAACACATCACTTGGACGATATCTTTCTTTTCCTTTGGTATCATTGCCTCTTGTTTGTTTCTTTGGTTCTTCTTCTTTTCTGGGCATTCATTGGCATAGTGTCCCATCTCTTTTCAATTGTAACACTGCAACTGGCTTATGTCCTTCTTCTTCTTTTTGGGTCTCTCCAAAGCTAGGAGTTCTTCTAGTTCATGTTCTTCATAGGTGGGAGATCTTTCTCTCTTCTTGGGGCATTGATCTTCATGCTCCTTGGATGCATTATCCTTGTCTCCACAAGTATTTCTAGCTTGGGTTCCTTCTAAAATAGCATCTTTGTCATCCTTGTTGTCATTAGCTCTTTGGGAAAAGTTTTCTCCCATGTTGATCATTTGAGTAACCAATCCTTGCATCAATTGGGATTGAAGTTTCAAAATCCTTTGTATGGCTGGGTCTAGTCCATTGTTGTTGGCTAAAAGCTGAGTTGTCTCTTGGCTCAACTGGTTTTGGGTTGCTATAAGTTCGCTTATGTTGTCCTCTTGGCTGTTGTTGTTGTTGTCACCATCATTGATGTTGGAGTTTCTTGGAGAAGTCATCTGTTTGGGTTGAGTAGGGATTAGAATAGGCAAAAATTTCTAAGGATTCAATTCTAATCACACACATCACAAGTCACACAAGCAATGTGCAATCATTCACAAACCAAACATTTCACTCAAACAATCACAGTTCAAGCACATACTTAGGCAACCAAAAACATTTTTGTTACACCACATAAGTTGGTGTGTTAGACTTAACTATAATATGGTGGTCCATCTATATGGTTCACTTGAGATCTTTCCTTCCTTCTTGGTTGATTCTTCTTGCATGAGATATTGGTTTCCTTGGAAAAACTCTTGGTCACAAAACTTCTAGTGAAATGATCTCCTTCTTATTTTTGCATTCCCTTAGTCTCCAAATCTTGAGCAAGATTTCCTTATCTCACTTGTAGTCCTTAGTGATATCTAAGTTGGAAGTCCTTGGTGAATATGCTGAAGATGTTGAAGTCATTAGAGTTGAAGAAGTTAAAGTCATTAGAGTTGAAGATGTTGAAGTCATTAGAGTTGAAGGTGTTGAAGAAGTCCTTTGCACATGGTGAAATCTTTGGCCATGGGTAGGTTTTACCATCAAGTTGAAATAGAAGAGATGTAGAGTTGAAACAAAAATGGTTGATGAAAGAGTTTACAAGTGTTTTTGTAAATAAGTTTTTGGAACAAATACAACTCCTATTTTTCTAAGGGTTTTTGTCCAATCCTAGGTTTACAAATCCTACAGGTAACACAATGCTCTAATACCATCTGTAGAGGTCTCAACCTTCAATGAGGTAGATTCCTCCTGTGTTTACAATGCTAGTCCCTGGATCAATAGCTAGCATCCAAAGTTAAGATGTAATATCAAGAACCAAAGGTCATAATATAACTTAATAACCAGTAATAACATAAGTTTTATTACATCTTACATAGCTCTTTTGGCTATTACATTACATTGCAGCAGAAAATCTATAAGCATGGGGTCCTTCTTCTTCAAAGTGCCACAGGCAGACATGTTGATTGTAGACTTTGTAATCCTAATCAATCAATCTTCACTAAAAACAATCAAACCTGCAACATTACAAGTTACAGCCTCAAGGGTCAATACATTTGAATTGTATTGGCAAGTGATACTATGGTAGTATAGTGGAATCTATCATCTGTATGCATTTGGCTAAGTGGAGTTGAGGCTTGCATTGCTCAAAATAGATTTTCCTTATCCTTTTGAAAATACTAAGTTTTTGTTTTGACAAAATCTTTTCCAAGGCTTCTCTCAATCAAAGATTGAAGATTTCAAACAACCCTTGTTCAAACCACAAGTTTTAACTTAGAAATTTGAATGATGAGATTCTTGATTGCTTCCATGTCATGATGCTCAAATTGTCCTTTACCAGGGACATGGCTAAGTACTTAGATTTTACACTCTGCAGAGGTGGTGCACTTTCCCCACAAGACTTGGTTTCCCAAGACAAGATCTTTCAGAAGCCTTCCCTTAGACCAAAATGGACGTTCCAACCTATCAAACACTACCACCACTGTCCATATGGCTAAGTTCTTGCAACCTATATGATCCAGGCAGAGCCCATAATGCCAGGTGGCTGCACTTGAAGCTTCTCAACATTTGACATCTCAAATCTCTTTGTTCCTGGGTGGCCATCCACAAGTGAGATACACAAGGTTCACCAGTCCTCTGGCCTTGTGTAACCACTCAACACAAACCATTCCTTCCATTCCACCCAGGTGATTCATTAACTTAGTTGTTTTATTTAAACAAAAAACAAGTCCTCAGACTTAGGAATTTTTCCATAGTGTGAATATATAGTCCACTCATGTTTTCTATTAGCTAGGCTAAGCTTGATAGTAGTAGGAATCTTAACTTAGGAATTTTCTACTAAGGTTCCATCTACTAGGTTTTCCTATAGCAAGGTTTATACTTAGCAAAATTCATGCAAGTCTTACTTAGAGAAATCACTAATGCATAGTGAAAGTAATGGGACAAAAAGTATGAAGCATCACTTGCCTTTTTGGTAGAGTATCAGTTCACTCCTTGTCCTTGCAACAATCACACTCTTCAAGTCACTACAATCAATCAAGCAAGGCACAAACTCAATCTACCAATCAAGCAAAACAACACATTAAATAACAAAGTCAAAGAAATGCATGCAAGCATGCCAAGCTTTGTTTTGTTTGAAAAAGTGGTTCCTAATGGGTCATAAACATTGGAATACACCTAATGGTCATTTTGTAAAGTGGCAAAGTCATTTGCAAAAGGTTTTACTACAAAACCATTTTCAAAACAAAGTATCATTTTATGTGGTGTAAAAATATTTTTACCAAGGCATTAATCTCCAAGGTTCACCAAATATGTTTTGAAACCATAAAACTTGGTGTTTAGGGTTAGAGAGTTTAAAACAAAACATTTTCCAAAGGTTTTCTTCCAAAAATAAATAAACCACATTTCTATTTGACTAGAAATGGTTTTAATTCAAAGAATCATTATTTTGTTTCACCAAATTCATTTTTGAATCCACAAAGTGTTTCCTAATGTTAGTAGGTTCAAATCACACCAATTGCCAAAGGTTTTATCCCAAAAATCATTTTTGAACAATTTTTACATCCTTAACAAGCATACAAATGTTTCTTCAAAAACAACCATTTTTCTAGAAGCTTTTTACTAAACAAAAGGCATGGTTGGCTAGGGCTTGTTCCACTGATTCCATTGATATAAAGTTTGCAAAATTTGGACGTGTGGATCAAAAGTTATAGGGTTTTCAAATCTGCATACAAATCTGTTTTCAACTCTGTTTTTAAATCATCAGCTGGACACGCGGCGACTTCCTATTCGTCGGTACCGTTTCGGTTGGATCACGCGACGACAGCCGTTGGATTTAAGTTAAATCGTGCGGCGCGCAGAGGCTACTTACCGCTTCAGTTAAGTTCTATCGTGGCCATACGATTACGATCTAACGGTGCTAGGCACACCAGCCACAGATGGCTACGATGGGCTCTTGGCGGAGCTGTCGGTCGACGATGGTGCCGATGCTACAGGAGGTGAGGGAGAAAGGGGATATGCTCACCGGGCTCAGGGGGTCACGGCGATGCTCAACATGCTGATGGTTCGACGAGGGGCGCGCAAGGTTGCGGTTAATTGCTCGCCGGAGACGTGGTCGGCGTCAGATGGTCCTAGAGCTCGTCGAGGGTGGAGCTGTGGATCGCCCCGAGGGAAAATGAAGACGCAGTTAGTCGCGCAAGATCAAGGCGAAGCTTCTCGCGTGAAAGAGAGGGCTCGGGGTGGTCAGTTCTTACCAGGAAACGTCGCCGGAGATAGTTGCAGACGCGGCGGCGCTCGGAGCTTGTCGGAGTCGAGGTTCTGGGGCACCCGCGGTTGAACGGATGGCACGGACAGAAGCGCCAGGGGATGGGGAGTGTGCGTGCTTGGTCAATGAGGCAAGGGGAGGCAGGGTATGGCCGGAATTGAGAGATAAGCTCGTCGGAGGCGAAGCGGTGAAAAAGATTGGCGACAGCCTAGGGGCAGAGAGGAGGAGTTGTCTGGGGGAAAATGACGAGGAGGGAGAGGCTTTTAAGGGAGCGTGGTCGCTGGGGGAGTATTGGCCGTTAACAGCGCGAATTGATCGTCGGCGTAATGAGCAGGAAACGGCGAGGAGGAGTTAGCGCGGTTGAAGACGATGAACAGCTGTCGGTGGGGTCCACGGGCAGTGAGAGAGAGGAAAAGGGAAAGGGGTCCACCGATCATTGTCTGCGCGGGTTAGTAAGTTGGTGCCAAACGTTTCTTCGGGGGAAAGAAGCTGGGCTGGTTGGTGGGTTTCCTGGGCCAGGTCTAGTTGGGTCGGCCAGATTCTATTTTTTTCCGGTTCTGAAACTTTTTCTTTTTCCAAATCTTTTTCTGTTTTGAAATTCAAACAATTATTCAAACATTCAAACCATTCAATCAATTCACCATACTAGTAATAAGTTTTTGGTTCTGTTTATCAACATAAACCAATCCCAAAATAAAATAATATTTTTATTCTTTTTAGGATCCATTCATTAATTAAATAAAATGGTTCATTAGTTATTTAATAAAATAGGGTTTGATTTAATTAATAGAATCTCCATTTGAAATCCAAATATTTTCAAAACCAAATCAGTAGGTTTTATTTGGAAATAAAGAATATTTGGAAAACTTGTTTAAAATAAAATAACATTTTATTTTAGGGTCCAATAACAATTAAATGAATAGACCTTATTCATTTAATTCAATTAGGATTTGTTTTATTGAAATCTTTATTTTGAAAACTAAAATAGTACCAAAACCATTCAGTAGGTTTTATTTGGTAATTATAAACACTTGGAAAACTTATTTTAAACACAAGTTTTGATGGTTTAGAAATAGTAAAACTTTTATTAATAAAACTTGGATATTTAAGTCCCTTTTATTTTATTTTAAATAAACCTCTACTATTTTAATCAAAGCAAAACTTTTTGTTTCAAAGTCTTGGCCAAGGTTTAATTTGGCTTTAATAAAATAAAAATATTTCTTTTCATTTTGAGAACCAAATCCTTTTATAAAAAGATTTCAAAGTAGTAATAAAATATTTTTATTTTTCCTTTATTAAATATTTATCTTTTTAATCCCTTTAGGATTTATTTGTTCAAAATAGGTTTGAAGATTCCCAATTGGATTCAAAAGTTTCTTCTGGCCCTGAAAATCAACAAAGTTTTATTTTATTCATTTATTTTTCATATTACAAGATTTGGAAAATCTTGGGATGTGACACAGACCCGGCAAGACCTGGTGCCTCACGCATGGTTCATTCGGCTGGGGCTGCACCCGCCCTATCTGTGGCAGTAGCATCTTCACCCGGAAACAAGGCACGGAAAGATAGAGCAGTAACTTCAGGAAAGAGAAACAAGCAGATTATACCGTATGATCCGGCGGTAGCCGAAAAGGTCAATGAGAACAGAGGCAATGAAAGCCGAGGTAACAGTGGCGAAAGAAACCCCCACCGTGCCAACAAAGGCAACGGAAGCCGAGGTAATGGAGACCTCGGAAGGGGAAATCATGAGAACAATATCCCCGCAGAAGGAAGGAGGGATCCGCTGCCCCATCCTCAGCCGAGGTATGAACCTCGGCAGGAAAGAGAAGTGAGACTAGCTCGCCATAATCAGGCAAATGAAAGGTACAATGATGGTTACTCAAATATGGAGTATGCAGGGCATGGAGGAAATGACCATTATGGAATGCAGGAGAGAGTCATGTACAGAAACTTGCCATCAAATGATGCAAGACTAAAACTGGACAGGTTGTACCGGTCCGAATTGTTAGAGGAGCAAGGTCCGCCGGGTCCGGCATGTTTCGGACCCCGAATCATGGGCGAGCCGCCTGTGCCGAATTTTCAGCTGGCAAGGGGCACAAAAACATACAATGGGAGTACCAAACCACAATATTGGTTAATTGATTATGCCACAGCAGTAAAAATAGCTAGCGGAAACCTGCGATTGGCAGTAAGATATGTCCTGCAA
The DNA here is from genome assembly GCA_023614405.1 of Avena insularis. NCBI lineage: Eukaryota > Viridiplantae > Streptophyta > Magnoliopsida > Poales > Poaceae > Avena > Avena insularis. The sequence continues at coordinate 118,776,359 of CM042697.1, read as the reverse complement.
ATGCTGGAAGGACCAGCCAGGGTATGGCTGAATAATCTATCAGCGGGCAGTATCAACTGCTGGCTAGATTTTGAAGAGATGTTTGTCAGCAACTTCACCAGTACTTACAAGAGACCAAACAGGCCACAGCAGCTTGCAATGTGCAAGCAAAGGCCGAATGAGACAGACAGAGAATTCTTGACTCGGTGGTGTAACCTCAGGAATTCATGTGAGGGAGTTATAGAATCGCAAGCGATAGCTTGGTTCGCTCAGGGATGCAGATATGCCAGTGTTTTGTGGCAGCGACTACAAAGAGATATGCCAACCACTTTGGTAGAAACCATCAGGATAGCGGATTCGTATGCATTAGGAGATCCGACACAACCAGAGCTAATGTCAGCGGATCATCGGGAGCATCAAGATCAATATGCAAGAGATGTGGCCAGATCATTGAGGCGCAACGAGTTCAGAGGTAGAAGAAGAGAAGAAAGACCGGATTACAGATATGCCTCAAATCAGGTGGCAGTAGTAGTGCAAGATCAGCCGAGTCACGGAAACAGTCAGCAGCAGAAGAATGGTCCTCAGCAATGGACACCAAGGAACGAAGGGAAGAGACAGTGGACACCAGAACAGAAGAAGCAGTGGCAGGAAATGCCGAAGTACACGTTTGAATCCATGTTGGATCAACCGTGTAAGTTTCACACTCCAAACCAGGCCAAGCCCGCTAATCATACAACTCGGCAATGCGCCTGGATGAAAAACGCAATGGGGAACCCGACAGGCATGCAAGTACCTCCTCATCAGGCACATCAGCAGCAGTAGCAGCCGAAGTTGACTGGGGAAAATGCACAACAATTAATGTGACCACCTCCTCCCCCGAGATATGATAACTCGGACCAAAGAGATGCAGTGCATCAAGTAATAAATCAGGGTCAGGATGGAAGGACAAACCCCGGAAATAATGGACGCAATGATTACAGGGAACATCATCAATCATATTGCATGTTCACAATAACAAGAAGACAGTAAAGTGTACAAATACCGCATATGGAAGTGAATGCAGTTATGCCGGCAGTACCAAGATATGTACCTTTGTCAGATCAAGAAGTAACTCGGAGCATAAAGGATCATCCCAAAATAATGCCGAATCCGGGGTCGCATGCACTCGTACTGGATCCGACGTTTGTCGGGCCCAGCATTAATGTGAAAATTTCAAAAGTACTCAGCGACAATGGGAGCAGTATCAATATCATGTACAAACATACAATGCATAAACTCGGAATATCGTAGAATATGTTGCAATCCACGAGAACCACTTTCCATCGAATTGTGCCGGGACTTTCATGCGAACCCATTGGGAAGGTTCGAGTGGATGTATTATTCGGCATGAGGGATAACTGCAGAGCGGAAAATCTGGAGTTTGAGGTGGTAGATCTAGAAAGTTGCTATCATGCTTTACTCGGGCGGCCGGCTTTGGCCAAGTTCATGAGCAGCTGCCACATCACCTACTTGAAAATGAAGTTACCCGGACCACAAGGGGTGATAACAATAGCAGGAGATTACAGAAAGTCGATGGAATGTGCTTCGGCCGGATCAAACCTGGCCGAGTCATTGGTGATCGCAAGAGAAAAAAGAAGGATCCAAGAAGTAGCGGCTCTCACTCAGTCGGCACAGATGAATATGCCAGCATTAGCCAACCCACGTGGAAGTGTCTCTTTCCAGCCGACTAAAGAAACGAAAAAGGTCCAAATAGATGAGCAGTTCCCAGAACGCACCATCACCATTGGTGCCGGCCTAGATGCCAAATAGGAAGGCGATCTCACCAACTTCCTCCGTGAGAATCGGGACATCTTTGCATGGTCAACTCAAGACCTGCAAGGTGTGTCGAGGGAGTTGGCTGAGCACTCTCTACATGTAAGGCCAGGAGCAAGGCCGGTGAAGCAACCTCTCCGCCGCTTCGCTGAAGATAGGAGAAAAGTAATAGGCGATGAGATAGCTCGGCTCCTTACGGCCGGGTTCATCATGGAAGTGCTTTATCCGGATTGGCTGTCAAACCCGGTGTTAGTAGAAAAGAAAAAGGATGATCCAAACGTAGCCGTCGTATGGCGAATGTGTATTGATTACACGAACCTGAACAAGGCGTGTACCAAAAATCTTTTTCCTTTACCTAGGATATACCAAGTCATTGATTCGACCGCTGGTTTTGAGCCGTTATCATTTGTAGACGCGTATTCTGGTTTCCACCAGATACCGTTAAATCCGGCGGATCAAATAAAGATTGCGTTTATTACCCCATACGGGGCTTATTGTTATCGCACCATGCCATTCGGCCTGCGTAACGCAGGGGCAATGTACCAGAGATGTATGAAAAAATGTCTACATGCCCAGATAGGGAAAAATGTACAAGTATATGTAGACGATGTGGTTATCAAAACCAAAGAGAGTAAAATGCTCCTGGATGATATTCGGCAGACATTCGCGAACTTGAGAAGGTTCCAAATGAAGCTTAACCCGGAAAAATGCACCTTCGGAGTACCAGCTGGGAAACTACTCGGTTTCCTCGTATCCAGTCGAGGTATAGAGGCCAATCCAACTAAAATAAGAGAGGTAGAAAGGATGGAATTGCTGAGATGTCTAAATGACGTACATAAGTTCACGGGTTGCCTGGCTTCGCTTAGCCGATTTGTATGTCGGTTGGGAGAAAAGGCATTACCTCTATATCAACTGATGAAAAAATCTGATAAATTCATTTGGACACCGCAAGAAGATAATGCATTTCATGAACTGAAAAAGATGTTGGTCACAGCACCAATCCTGGCCTCCCCATTATCAAAAGAGCCTATGTTACTTTACATAGCCGCCACAAACAGAGTGGTAAGTGCGGTGATCATTGTGGAACAGAGTGAAGATGATAAATCAATACAACGACTGGTATATTACCTAAGTGAGGTACTATCAGCCTCAAAACAAAATTACCCACACTACCAGAAGATGGCCTATGGAGTATACATGTCGGCGAAGAAACTTAAACATTACTTCGAAGAGCACCCGATCAAAGTGATCTGTGAAGCGCCTATAGCTGACATATTGAGCAACAAAGATGCAAGCGGCCGAATAGCAAAATGGGCAATTGAATGATCACCTTATGCTCCACAATTGGATAGGCGAGATGCAATCAAATCTCAGGCAGTGGCCGACTTCTTGGTGGATTGGGCCGAGGTACAATATGAGCCGCCATTACCAGATCCGAATTATTGGACAATGCATTTTGACGGTTCCAAGCTGAGAAATGGCTTGGGGGCAGGGATAGTGTTAACCTCGCCAAAGAGAGATCAGCTGAAATATGTGCTGCAAATACATTTCGCCGCGTTAAATAATGTAGGCGAGTACGAAGCACTCGTACATGGATTAAAGGTGGCAAAAGAAATTGGGATACATCGGATATTATGTTACGGGGATTTAGATCTAGTAGTACAGCAAGTATCAGGCAATTGGGACGCGCTAGGTGAAAATATGGCCTTATATAAATTCCATGTGCAAAAACTCAGTGGATACTTCGATGGATGTGAATTTCATCATATACCTCGGGCAGAAAATGACGCTGCAGACACGCTGTCAAAACTCGAATCAACCAGGCAATCAATTCCCCCGGGTATCGCCCTAGAGCACCTGAGAAAACCATCAATAGCACCATCACTAGAGTCCGAATCCATCTTTATTCCGGAAAAATCAAGAGAAGATAGTATGCCGATGGAAGTTGACAAAGAATGTAACCTGGAGTTTCCGAAAGTGAACCCGGCCGTTGCACGGATGGATATGGAAAAATCCGAGGTTGTTATGTCGGCGGAAAATATGGAAATAGATAGTGAAATCATCCCAGAGAAAATCATGCCAACATGGGCGCAACCCATATTTTCCTTCCTTAAGGATGCGACTTTACCGAGTAATGAGGTATTGGCTAGACAGACAGTGAGAAGAGTAAAAGCTTATAAAATCATAAACAATGAGCTGTATAAAAGGAGCGTCACAAGCGTGCTGCAAAGATGTGTTGATTCGGCGGAAGGCCAGGAGATTCTCCTAGATATACATCAAGGATAATGCGGGCATCACGCCTCGTCCAGAGCTTTAGTGGCCAAAGCATTCAAGCATGGATTTTATTGGCCAACGGCGTTGAAAGAGGCCAAAGAATTGGTAGAAAAATGTAATGGTTGCCAGAGATATGCCAGCAAGATACATATGCCATCGTTCGAGTTAAAGACGATACCAATTAATTGGCCGTTTTCTGTATGGTGCTTAGATATGGTGGGACCATTCAAGCCGGCCCGGGGCAGGATGACCCACATTTTAGTCATGGTCGACAAGTTCACAAAGTGGATTGAAGTGAAACCGATAAAAAAATGTGATGGACCAACAACAGTAAAATTCCTCAAAGATATTATCTTGAGATATGGTTATCCACATAGTGTTATTACAGACAATGGCACAAACTTTGCTGAAGGGGCTTTTGCTAGATTCTGCCAAGAAAAACACATAAGACTAGATGTCGCCTCGGTGGCTCACCCGGCATCAAATGGGCAGGTAGAAAGATATAATGGACTAGTATTTTCCGGAATAAAACCCCGACTCGTCGAACCTCTGCAAAGGTCGGCAGGATGCTGGATCGAGGAACTATCAGTAGTACTATGGAGCCTCAGAACTACCCCAAACAGGTCAACAGGGTATACCCCATTTTTTCTGGTATATGGGGCGGAAGCCGTGCTTCCAGCCGACATAATACATGATTCGCCAAGAGTAACCCAGTATACAACAGCTGAGGTAAATGAGGTAGCTCGACAAGATGATGTCGATTTGCTAGAAGAGGCCAGGGAGTTGGCACTATCAAGGTCAGCTATTTATCATCAAGACCTACGACGATATCACAACAAGAAAGTCAATCCAAGAGTGTTTAAAGAAGGTGATTTGGTTCTTCGGCTAGTGCAACGCACAGCCGGCATGCACAAGCTATCACCCCCATGGGAGGGGCTATTCATCGTGGGTAAAGCATTGCACAATGATGCATATTACCTAATCGATGCTCAATCACCAGAAAAGAACAGGGCAAAAAAAGCCGGCGAAGAATCGAAAAGACCATGGAACATAGCTTTACTTCGCCCTTTTTACTCGTAGGAGCCGTTTATGCTACGTTGTAGTATGACGCTTCAAGTCGAAATATCAACTATGTATTGAACCTCGGCACCTCGAGCAGTGACTCGAGGACTGCCTTATGTTATTTCTTATCTCCGTCATGTATTAAACCTCGGCACCCCGAGCAGTGACTCGGGGACTGCCCTATGTTATTTCTTATCTCAGTCATGTATTAAACCTCAGCACCTAGAGCAGTGGCTCGGGGACTGCACTATGTTATTTCTTATCTCAGTCATGTATTAAACCTCGGAACCTAGAGCAGTGGCTCGGGGACTGCATTATGTTATTTCTTATCTAAGTCATGTATTAAATATCGGCACCTCGAGCAGTGGCTCGGGGACTACACTATGTTATTTCTTATTTTGAATTATGTATTAAACCTCGGTACCTTTGAGAAAGTGACTCGGGGACTGCCCCGTGGATGTTTCTTATTCTAAGTCACGCATTGAACCTCGGCGCCTCGAGCAAGGACTCGGGGACTGTGCCGTGTTATCTCTTACTCACGAATTACAAGTTAAATTTCAAGACCTCGGGCAGGGACTCGTAGGCTGCGCCGTATTATCCCTCATCTGGGGTCATGCATCAAACCCCGGCGCCTAGAGCAATGACGCAGGTGTTGCCAGGTATGGGCTACAAGCTTGATATCTTGGATAGGATTCAAGAACACAATGTCCAGACCGTCAAATTTATAAAGGCCAGGCAATATAAGTGCCGAACTAAGAGCAACCACATGAAAACATATGATCTGAACCTATGAGATTGAAGGTCGCCAAAGCAAAGATATAAAGCAACAAGATCTGTTCAGACAAACTAATAAGGATCACCATCACCCATGTCTCAGCGGCAAAAGGCAAAAAGGGTTCGTACCACACACAGAGTCGAATAATTGTTTCACACACATCATACGCCCGGCATACCGGGGACTAGAAATAATTTAAGATGTTTTTTGAACCTAAGGGGCAGCGCTGTGATCAGGTACTGGGCGCTCCGAGGTAGACGGCGCCTCGGCCGAAGTTACTTCGCCTTCCACTGAAGCAATAGTAACTTCGGGGGAAGTCCTGGGTTGCTGAGAAACATTAGCTTGAGCTTGAGAATGCCCAGTCCCTTTGGAAGATGATCGCGCATCGCCGTCCCCATCTGAGCTTGTGCTGGAATCACCAGAAGTGTCCGAGTCGCCCTCACCCTCGTCCTGATCGGCCGAACTATTATCAGAGGCATCTTCGACTTCGACGTCATCCGCTGGGTTAGGAAGAAAACTTGGCCCTTTAATCCAGTTATGCACATCAGCATACTCAACAAGATGGAAGGCATGAGCTTGGCAGCGAGCGACGAAATCTGGATCCTCAACCCAACGGGAGCCAGTGCGCAAGTTTATCAAGGTATCGAGCGAAATGTCCTCGTACCAAGACATAATGACTGTGAGCACCATATCAGCACCAGCCCGTCCAGCGGATTCCCTCCAGAGATTTAACTGGTTCTGGGATGCCATTAATCTTTCCACCAGTATCTTGATCTCGTCAATATCAGGAGTTCCAGAAGTATTCGGCCAGAGAACATGGTAGGCCCGAATGGCTGCCTGCACCAAATCCCTGCCCATAATCTTCATCGGACCAATGGCAGCGCCAACGGCAACCAAGAAGTCTTCCATTGAATATTCTGGGCTCGCATCTGCAGGGACACCTCGGTGCTGGCGAGCAGTAATGACTGCTCTAGAGATCACGGGCCTAGCTTCCGGAAAATGATCTACGCAAAGTAAAAGTATATCGGTTAAAAGTAAGAAAGATAAGAAGCTAACTTGGCCATGGTCAGAGACTTACGATGAATATAGCTCAACATTTTCTGGAGATCCTAAGTACATTCAACCTTGGTCTTCTCAAAGCGAGTGATTTCCTCGCTCATCGTCTGATTCTTAAGTTCGGCAGCCTCGAGAAGTTCTTTATCCTTCTGCAGTTGCAAACTTAGCTGGTTCTTTTCTTCGGAGAACTCCTGGTCAACTTTCTCTAACTTGGATTTCTGAGACAGCTTGAGGGGCTCCACCTTGGATCTCTAACCGGGTTATCTCGTCATCTTTCTCTTTCAATTGCACCGAATGAGTGGCGGCTTGCTCTAAAAAATGCAGCATCATATCAGGCATGGGTATGCATTCTTGATGTGACGCTGCAAGAGTTTGTAACTCGGCTATACCAAATCCAGAAGGTTATAAGAAACTCAGAATAAGCCTCGAACGAAAATCAATAAAGAGAAAGGACAACTAACCTTCCAGACCTTTGACTTTCTTGTCAAGACGGATATTAAGATTATTGATATTACCTGTTTACCAGCAAAAATGGGTTAGCGCCTCAAGTAGAAAATACTACAAACTTAAAGGACAGTACAAAGATTTGTTAAGTTACCAGCTTTCTTCACCACAGGGAGAACTTTCTCATACTTCTCTTGCAATTTCTTGTGTGCAAAAAGCAGCCTTTGGAACTCGGCTGTCCGACGATCGTGGGCAACCTGAGTGCCAAAATGACTTACACAGTTATATATTCAAAGCTAAGACAAATCCGAATCAAGCAAAGCTTAACTCGGATCTAAGTGGCTATATATTCAAAGCTAAGACAAATCCGAATCAAGCAAAGCTTAACTCGGATCTAAGTGGCTATATATTCAAAGCTAAGACAAATCCGAATCAAGCAAAGCTTAACTCGGATATAAGTGGCTATATATTCAAAGCTAAGATAGCTCCGAATCAGGCAAAGCCTAATAAAGCTCCCAAACGAATACCAAGTTATTCAGTTGCAAGCTTCGGGGACTAGAGTATATATACTATCATTCGAGTAACTAACCAAATGTCAACAAAAGCAATTACCTCATTCATCTTATCGCTGTCAAGCACGATCTTGGCAGCCATATGCAAGCGACTGCTGATGTCGGGGAGTTGAAATGGCTGATTGCTCGGATTGCCCTCAAGCTGATCTGTAGCGTTCCAATTATTGGCATACTCAACCAAGGAGCCGAGGTTGTTCCCACTCTCAGTATGAGTCAGTACTTTACCTCGGACGCATTGTGTAACCACCACCGCCGCGAGACTCTTGTGGAGAGTAAGATGAGTATCAGCGGCCGGGGTGACAACGGTCTTAACAGAGGAAACCCCCTTGCGGAGCGCATCAGCAATGGTGGGTTGAGAGGAGCTGGCAAGTCCTTTCTGAGATGAGGGAGGTTTGGTGACAACGAGCTATAACCTCGGCACTAGGGGTGGCATCCTTAGAAACAGGAGGAACTATGGTTTCCGAAGGCGCCGAGATGGTGATGTCCTCAGCCGGAGTTGGAGTTACGGTTGGAATTGTGGGGGTCAAAGGAATCTCGGGGGAAACTCCGGGGTTCATAACGGAGGTACCAGGTTCAGTAGGAGGATCTACTGGCCGAGTTATGTCGGAATCAGCGATGGAAGCCACGGGTGCATCTTGTCGAGGTGATGTCTGAGGGAGCGGGAGGAGAGTCAACGCGAGCAGGACTAGGAACTCCGGTATCTTCGGGAGGCAGAGGAGAAAGCAGCCGAATTGTATGACTCGTCATACTCGGACCACTGGGCTTAACAGAAAGAGGAGCGCTGCAAAAGCACAGAAAGTCGAATCAAAAGATAGAAAAAGAGAAACAAGAAATACAAATGAAAATAAACTCACCCAGTAACTCCGGACATAGTTTTACGCTTCGGAAGGTGCTGGGCTGACTTCTTTGTTCGCTTCTTGGGAGCGGCTTCGGAGACACCTGCTGGAGCAGTACGCTTCCTCGAGGTAGCAGGAGGTTGGGAGGCGAGAGGCTCAGCGTCGTGCACCTGACCGGCCTGATTAGCTGAGAACGTAGAAGCCGGGAATGCGTAAGAGATAGGCATTGCGGCTAATACCTCAAGAATTTGGACGTCGTCTGAATCACCTTCCTCCCCGTGAGCCGAGGTCTTGCCACGGGCACGAGCCGGAGCGATGTCTGACTTGGGGACAAAATCCTCCAAATCAGGCTCCCCGTTGTCCGGGGTGTTCCGATCTGCGGTCCACGGGAGGGCCAAGACATCGGCATCCTCGATCTTTTGAAAATAAGATAATCCTCGAGCTCGACCGTTGAGACTCGGTTGGGATCGAGGGGACCGCTCATGTAACAGAGCTTGTGCGTGCGCTGCTGGAAAGGGAAGATTCGGCTGCTGACGAAGGTGGTCATCAGATCCTCGCTGCGTAGCCTGGCATGGATCAACTCCTTCAGCCGAATCTCGAAGGCCTCGGCCAGGGCATGGCTTTTCCTGGGGTTGTAGGTCCAGTTCTTCTTTGAAGGGGGGCCGATGGAGAAAGCAGGGAGCCGAATCTTGTCTTCCTTTCCAGTATTATTGACATAGAAAAACGATCTATGCCACTTCTTGCAAGATTCGAGACCAGCAACACGAGGGAACTCGGATTTTCTCCGAGGCGTGATGGATGCGGCTCCACACTGGGTAAGCAACTTCTCAGAGGGATAAAGGGATTTGTCAGGAACAACATTTGATCGGATCTGGAAAAATTTGGACCATACGTGCATAGACGGCCAGAGGCCGAAGTATCCTTCCGAGGCCGAGATAAAAGCAGATAAGGAAGCGATGGCATTAGCCGGAAGGTGATGCGGCTGAAGGCCGAAGTAGTCGAGGAAATCCCTAGAGAAATCGCTAAGGGGAAGACAGAACCCATGAGCAAAGTGGGACATAAAAACGACGTACTCACCGTCATTGAGTACGGGAGAAGACTCGCTGCCGGGTAAGCGATAACCTACCTCGGCAGGAATCCGGCGAGTCCTAATTAGCCACTCGATCTCACGACGAGTGACGGAGGAACCCTGCCAGGAGCCCCGCTCTGGACCAGACGCTACGTCGTCGTCCTCAACTAACGCGCCGCTAACTGAACTCGACATAGGGTCGCCGGAGGAACCTACGGAAGAGGAACTAACGGCGGAGCAGGGCTTAGAGGCGCAGGGCCCCGTCGTGATTCTAAGCGGAGGCGGCGGCGGAGCGGAAAGGATCCGCCCAGGAAATCTGGAAAACAATGGAAGCGTCTAGGAGGGAGCCTAGCAAGGGGACCGTAGGAAAACTCACCGGCAACGGCGTCGGAGCAAGCGTGCGGCGATGAGGACTACGGAGCAGGGGAACTGTGGCTTCGCCGTCGAAGAGGTCCACAATGGCGCGGCCGCAGGAACACGAGCAGACGCACAGGCGCAAGGAGGAAGAAGAGCAACGGTAGGCAAAGGGGGAAGTGAACCCCCTAGCTCCATGCCCCTCTTTATAACCGCGCGGTCCTGGCAGTAGTGGGATCGTGCGTGCGAGCGCTAACCGTGTAGAACGTGCATGCGGCGGAACCGCTCGGGGCTAAGTGGAGCCACACCGGTGACCACACGATGCAGGAGACGATCAGGCCCCCTGACCGATGCGGTGCGCGAGGCGTCGCAGCGCCGACGCGACAGGCACAGTAATCACTGTAGCATTGTCAGTGGGCACCATAGAGGAACAAAAAACTAGAGAAATAATCATGACTGTTACACGTAGGACGAGGCGTGCACGAGAAGATGCGTGGATACCTCGAACAGGAAAAAAGTAACTCGGAGAAGAGGAGATATGAATATTGGGAAACTGATGTGGCCCGGCCGAGCTTACGAGCAAGACCACACCAGCTTCGGGGACTAATGTTGGGGAGATGACCCCGGGTAGGGTCAAGACAGAGGAAGATAAAAGGAGTTTCCCCTGTCATATGCCGAGTTACTGTCTAAATCGGCCGAGTCATGTGAAGGTCGGCCGAGATAAGCACGACCATGACACCTATGGGAGGAGTAGTACGATTACCCGGCCGACATACGAGTTAAGTCAACCGAGTAAGTCCGAATAACCTGAATGCAGGTGAAGGCCAAGCCGAGTTAAGCGAGGCAGGGCCGACTGACATGAAGCTTGCAGGAGAAGGAGGTGCCTACAGTCAAACCCTAGTCACGGGCTAGGAAGAATCTGAACAGGGCCAAGCACAAAGGACAAGGCGCAGAGCAGCAGAAGGGCAGAAGGAGGTCACGGAGGTGACAGTCCTGGAGCCCGAGGCGTGCAGGTGGGGTTCTCTGGAACTTTGCCGTCGTTAGAAGGGGGACACCGAAAGGAGACCGCCGAGTTACTATATTGGGACAAGCATATTCTTCGAATATGCTTGCCACATCAGCCCTAGAGGATCCAAGGCACCCCTTTATAAGGAGAGGCATGGACTCCAGAGAGGGGGATCGATTCATTGAACACCGTTAGACGTGTGAGTTTCTTCTCTTCTTCTTGTAAACGGCTCAAGGAGCACTTGTAACCCGAGAGAGGAGAAATAAAGATTGGCATGTTAGTCATTTGTGTGTAGAAGCAACTACATCTTCCCTCCCCGGATCCCTCTAGCATCCATTGGCCCTAGACATTAGCCTACCCATGGCATCTGCCGTGCCACCACCACTACAAGAAGTCAGCTGTATCCTTTTCCTCTTGTATGGAGGCAAGACGACCTTAACGTGATGTTGAGATTCCTTGTGCGGATCCAACATATGGGTGGGCACCCTTACGCCCCACACTTTTGGTGTCTAGATTATCCATGAATGGTGTTTAGGGATATAGTCCATGTAAATGGTACTATTCCGGGCATCACCAGGTCATAGAGTCTTCGGGAACTCATTAGGGTTTTAGCCTGCCCGAAAGGGGGCTTAACGAAGGTGAGCCAGCCCGAAGGATCGTGCAGACATATGAGGTCGCGGAGAGGGCAGTGATTGGCTTGGACCAACTACTGGGCCCCACAACATGGAATTGTGGACGGGTAAGTTGCCGGTTGTGCAACAAGGAGTTGATCTCTCATGGGAAAGTAACGCACCTCTGCAGAGTGTAAGAACTGTAACTTGTTACTCCTAGTTCCGGGAAGGAGCTGCGAACGCGGCGGGAAAGGAACTCCATAAAAGTTCTGGTAAACCCGTGAAGGCTGACGGACATAGCTTTTCAGAATAAAAGCAACCTTTGAAGAAATGTTTACGAAAACTTGCATTGCCTACGACCTACGGTCTATGGCTGTAGTTATAGTGCATTAGCCACTCCTTTTCTAGTGAACTTGTTGAGTAAGCTCGTACTCAAAGTATCTTCTTAACCCTTGCTAGATTCTGGAGCCAATACAGACGACATCTACATCAAGTTATGCTCCAGGAATCTTCAACCAAATCTAAAAGCTCTTCAACAAAGACAAAGAAGTCCACAAAGACCTCAACTTCAGTGAAGACGAAGTTACTGATTAGATAGGAATATACTCTCTAACCAAAGAACCTATTTCTGTAGTGCATTGCAATAGCAGCAATGTCAACCCTTTTGTTAAGATACTATTCTTAGTAGCTTATTAGTTTTTGAGTCGTTTATTTTTGATTCTTCTGTGTAAGAAGTTTCTTTCTCTCTCTTTAACCAAGAGTATTCTCTTGATCTTGTATATAGAGTGAGTTGTAACATTTAGCCATGTATTGGGACCTGCTATGTTTCTGTTGTACCACTCTGAGGGATGTAATACTAGTGAACGGTATTTCATTGGTGTTATGTCAACGACTATAGTGTACTACATCATGCAGTGGTATGCTGGGTCACCGCAGTTTGCATTAAATTTGGTGGAAATTTAATGGGAATTTGAGTGGGTTTTTGAGTGGAGGGAATTGAAAGGCATTTGAGTGAGTGGAGTGTCCACCCACATGAATGTGGAAGAGGTGGGGGCAGCCCCCATGGCTGGGTGCCATGCCCCTTGGGTGCCCCCCTCTCCCCTATAAAATACCCCCCTCTGATCCTCTCAAAGCACACTTCCTCGTGAAGGATCTCTATCCCCCTCTAGAATTTATCCCCCATGGTATCGGACTAGCGATATACATATTCCCGGTGGCTATTCGGCAAGAAAGAGTTGTGCTTCCGCTGCATCGCTGGAGCGAGGAGGCGGAGGTTGCTCGGTGCCTCGGACGTGTGTGCGAGCACGGATATGCTGCTAAGTTGCGGTGCTAAGGACTTCCTCTCGCTCTTGAGATCGGCAAGAGATCGTCTACATCAACCACGAGTTTGGACTCGTTAAGCTTTGTTGGTCTTCAAGGGTATGTTCTCTACGGATATACATCCGCCCGTTGTTTCTATCTAGTAGATAGATCTTGGTACATAGTTGTTCCCATCGTAGGAAATTTTTTGTTTTCTATGCTGCAAACCCTACACAGACAAAACTCCACTTAGCCATATATTCATGTAGATGCTAGATTCTCCATATCAAAATGATATCACTTGCCAATACAATTCAAATGTATTGACCCTTGTGGCTGTAACTTATTATGTTGCAGGTTTGTTTGATGTTAGTGAAGTTTGTTGAGTAGGGATTACAAGTCTACAACCAACATGATCGCCTGTGGCATATGAAGATGAAGGACTCCATGCTTTATAGTTATATCTGATGCTTTGTAATAAGATATCCATATGAGCTATGTAAGATGTAATGAACTATTTTATTCTTGGTTATGAGTTGTAATATGACCTTTGTTTCTCGATATTACATCTTAAACTATGGGTGCTAGCTAATCGATCCAGGGACTAGCACTATAAACACAGGGACTTGTACCTTATTGGGTTGAGCACTGTGTTGCCTGTAGGATTGTAACCCTAGGATTGGACAAAAACCCTTAGAAAAATTGGAGTTGTATTTGTTCTAACTTATTTACAAACAATCTTGTAAACTCTTTCCTCAACAATTTGTTTTGATTCTGCATCTCTCCCTTTTTAACTTAATGGACAAAGACTTCAACATGAGCAAGGACTTCAACATCACCAATGACTTCAACTTAAACATCTCAAAGGACTTCAGCTTCAGATTCATCAAGGACTCCAACTTGGACATCACTAAGGACTACAAGTGAGATAATAATAATACTCAAGACTTGGAGACTAAGGAAACTCAACTTAGGAGGAACCATTATAGACATTGCCTTTGAACCTTGTGATCAAGATGCAATAATTTCTTCTAAGGATACCATGATCTTGTTCATGATGTAACAACTAAGAAGGATGGAATGATCTCAAGTGAACCCCATAGTTGGACCACCATACTAGTGTTTTGTTTAAATCGACTTCCTGATCATATATTGATCACACCAACTTATGTGGTGTAGCAAAAATATTGTGTTGCCTAAAATATGCTTGAACCTTGTTGTTTGAGTGGAATGCATGATTGATATTGCTTGCACATTGCTTTGTGTGATTTATTGTGTGTGAGCAGAATTCTTTCTCTAGAGATCTTTGGTCTATTCTAAATTCCATCCCAACCAAAATAGATGACTTCTCCAAGAGACGACAACCCAACATCAAGGATGGTGACAACAACAACAACCTAGAGATGCACATGACAGTACAACTGCTAGCAACCCAAGCTAAGTTGAATCAAGTCACAACCCAGTGTTTATCCAACAACCACACCAACACTGAGTTAGACCCAACCATGCTAAAGTTCTTGGGTTCCCAATCCCAATTGTTACAAAGGATGACCAATCAGATAATCAACATGAGAATCAACCCTTTCAAAGGAATTGTGATAACCATGACTTCAAGGATGATATGGTGGAAAGAACTCAAGCCTGCAAAATATGTGGAGACATAGGACACACTTATAAAGAGCACATTGATCAATGCCCAAATTGTGATGAGAACCATCCAGCTAGACAATGCCCCACATCCCAAGTTACCTGTTTCCTGTGTGAAGGAAATGATCATGTCCCTGTCCAATGCCACATCTATCCTATAGTTCAATAGATGAAACATCAAGCTAGAGATGGAATACATCAAGTGTTTGGAAACATCCATGAAGGAACAACTTCCACCAAGAATGATGAAGACAAAGTCAAATCTCAGTATGCACCTCCATACAAGATAACCAACTTTGGTGAACAAAAGAGGAAACATGGACGTTATCCTAGGAACCATTCTAAGAACCGAGGAAGTTTTCCTACATTTGTAGTGAAATATGAAGAACATGAACTAAGAGACTTCCTAGCCTTGGAGAAACCCAAGAACAAGAAGAAACGCCCTAACCCCAGCAAGCAATACATTAGCCAGATGCAATGTTACAATTGCGAGGAGATGGAACACTATGCTAATGAATGACTAGAAAAGAAGAAGGGCCAAGGAAACAAACAAGAGGTAGTGATACCAAAGATAAAGAGAGATAATAGCCAGGTGATGTGCCACAAATGCAAAGAGCTAGGCCATTATGCATCAAATTGTCCAAAAAAAGAGAAGAACAAGACAGGCAAACTTGGAAAGTACCTAAACCTTGTCACATGTTTCAAATGTGTTAATAAGGGACACTATTCAAACAACTGTCCAGAGAAGTTACATCAAGACTTGAAGTAAGCCAAGATGCAATCTAGTTAAAATCCTTTTAAGGGTGGTAGTACCCTAGTTGTTCTGAAACCAACTTGTTGACTCTAACCTTCCCGAATCTCGGGACGAGATTCCTTTTAAGGGTGGTAGTTTGTCACATCCCAAAATTTAGCAAATTTTGAAATGTGAAAAATAATCAAACAAAAGAAACAAATGTTGAAATTTAGAGGGAAAAGAAACTTTTTGCTTCTAAATGTAAACATTAAAACCCTAATTGAACAAAATTTGAATGATAAAGTAACAAACAAGTTTTAAAAAACAATTCAAATGCATTCAAGCATAGAATGTATCTTGAATTTAAGCACTTGGAAAAGTTAAACCAAAAACCTAAACCCTAATGAAAGAAATTATCTTCAAGATCACTCCAAGACTATGGCTTTGTTCCATATAAAAAATTTATCAAAAAACATTTCTAAATGATAAAAAATGGTAAACAAAAATATTATAAAACCATGGGAATTGATTTCACTCCATTTGGAGCCATGGATAAAAACTTACGATTTTTATAAGATAAAAGAAAATATTCCAAGGCTAATAAAGCTCCTAGATAAAAACAATATCAAATTGTGATCAAAGTAATCCTAAAAGGATTTAAAAATATAAACAAATATTAAATAACATTATACAAATTGGAATCACTATTTTTGGAACTATAAATAAAAACATATGAATTTTATAAGATAAGACAAAGAAATAAATAAATAAATAAGAATTATTGCAAAGACAAATTAAAAACCATGGCAAAATCCATAGGTAATTGGAATAAAAGTTTGTTAAATAACATAAAAGAATAAAAGTTTATTTAAATAAAATTATATGGGCTTATGAACCATATTCAATTTTATTTAAATAAAGACAATATGCCTCACTTAAATGAATATTAAATCATAAGAAAAATATTTGAAATATTCCAAAGTGTACTTCGGTTCCGCCATAATCAAGAGCAGACAAGCAGGAGTAGGGTTTTCCCTCCGGGGGCGTGAACCTGGGTAAACCTTGTGTCCCCGTGTTGCTTGTTTGCTAACCGTTCCACGATCTCCAGCATCCCCATCTTCTCCAAAACCCAAGTCCATAACAATGGGCATTGATGAGATCAAACCTCGTCAATTGGCGCCGTCTATGGGAAATGGGGACGCTGATTGTGCGGTCGTGATGGTCCCAACCCGATCGATCTACAACTCTGCGGCGACGGAGAGTCACCTCCTCTTCGGCGCTTTCGACTTCACCGCACACTCACCGGCCACCATGAAGGACTTCGAGCCCGTAGGCGACGGAATCGAAATCCTGTTCGGGAGCTTCTGCTTCCAGGTGGGGGCAAACCGGCACCCTCCGCCTCCCTGAGCGGGTGCCCTTACCATCAATCAGGCCCGCTTCATGGACCCCACACCCCGTGCTACGCACAACATCATCAATAGATGATTCCTACGACAGCAGTAGCTGCAACTCCGATTAGTGCAATCCGCCATCGGATGGAGGGACCTACGGTTCCGGATCTGAAAGCTGCGGTAGCAGCGGACCAATCTACGAGCGCTACCATGCACCGTAGTCATACAGGCTGACGGGGATCAGCAAACACCCAACCCATCGCCCAACTCGAACCCCAACCCGCAAGATAGGAATGGCGGGAACAGAAGAAGCCAGTCCCCCCCACCCGAAGGGGAAAACAACGGCCATGTCATCCGCCTTAGCAAAGAAGGATGGGCCCAGGCACGCAACGCCGTGGCAGGCAACATAGTCCTGCCTGTAGACTCCTCCCGGGATCTGCTGATGGCCTACCACCTGCTCCTGATCGAGGAGCACAAGAAACAGGTCAAGATGCAGGAGGTGCTTGACAAACGCAAGCAAGCAGCCTCAGAGTCCAGCGCGCGACGAGCCGCGCTCTCCGCCATGGGCATCGGCTCAAGCTCGAACGGCAACCAAGGCAACAAGCACCGCTCTCGGGTGGAGAACATGGACCCCAAAGAGCGCCGGGAGGTGACCCTAACCCTCCACACATCCTTCATGGAGATGGACGCCAACGGCAACGTCATCCCAAAAACTCCCCAAGCTGCGATCATGGCAGCCACTGCGTATCTCGCGGCCCACCCACCTCCGGAGGGGGACCTGAAAAGAGCTATGCATAAGTCCGCACTTACCGGACTCGGACTTGTCGGAGCTGCGCTCCACCAAGAAGCTCCTGTGGAGCCGAAGAAGAAAGCTCTGGCCAGGCACGACCGGAGCCCCACCCCTTCATCCGAAGAAGAAGAAGAACAAGACCTTCCTCGAAGGAAGAAGATCTCGTGTCATCATAAACGTGACTACGATGCCAGAGACGCGCTCACACATCGCAAAATCGACAAAGCGCGAGCCAAGCGCGCATGCTCGTCTGAATCCGAGATGGACGAAGACGAAGGAGAACTCTGCGGAGCCCGATGCTTCAGCAGATCTGTTCGGCAAACAAAGATGCCACGCAATTTCAAGCTTCCTTCGGATACTCCGAAGTTCGATGGCATGCAAGACCCAAAGGCATGGCTCAGTGATCATCTGTCATCCGTCAAATTGTACGGTGGAAACAAGGAGACCGCCATGCAATGCCTTTAGCTGCAGCTGACAGGCGCAGCACAGATCTGGCTTAGCAGCCTATCTTCAGGGTCCATCCGAAGCTGGGAGGAGCTAGCTTACAGCTTCATCTGCAACTTCAAGGGCACCAGCAAGAGGCCCGCCTCAATCGAAGAGTTGCGGGCCTGCACCCAATGAACGGGCGAATCCATTCGCTCGTACATACTACGCTGGTCCAACACCAAGAACTCCACAGCGCACATCTCCGAAGAGAGGGCCCTCGATGCCTTCAAGGACGGCGTCAAGCGCCAAGACTTCAAGGAGGAACTCGGGCGCGTCAAGCCCAAAACACTCGACCACCTCATGGACATCGCCAACAGGTGGGCCGACGGCGAAGACTCCGTCCACCGGGCACACTCGGAGGAAGAGGATGACTACGGCCGATGACGAGAATGTTGTAGCAAGAGGAGATCGCGCATCTACGACGATCGCGACGGACCCGACATGGTCGCGGCCGGCTACGCCGATCGCCGCAACGACGCCAACCGCAACAGCGGAGGATACCGCGGAGGAAACTTCCGCGACGGGGGACGCCCAACGCAGTCGTGGCAGCACCGCGACCGCGATAACGGACCCTCAGCATATGAAAAGCTTTCGGGTCCATGCACCATCCACTTCTACATCGACAAGCAGGATGGCAAAAAGAAGGCGAGCCACATGCTCAAGGACTGCCGTGAGTTCCAGAAGCTCAGCGAAAGCATGGTGCAGATGAGGCAGCAAGCCCCAATTCCTGCGTTCGGAAACGCACCCGCGCCAGGTGAAATAGCACACGGAGCTCCTCCACCACCACCCGTGGGAGGTCCGCACCAACCAGTCGCACCAGCACAGAACAACGCCGGGAACGGATATCCCGCGAAAGAGCACGATGATCGAAGGCGCCCCACGAATAGGGTGCAGAAGAAAATAACTTGCCAGATCAACTTGGCCGTAGCAACTCCACCCGCCATCACTGAGTACCTCAGCGGATCGGAGTCCTGCATCACGTTCAGCCGTTCGGATCACCCTTGCCAGATCCCTCGCCCAGGTCATGCTGCCCTGGTGCTGGAGGCGCAGATCGGAGGTTTCAAGATGATTCGCGTCTTCATGGACGGCGGCAGCGGCATCAATCTGATGTTCGCAAGTACTCTAGCAGCAATGCGGATCCCGCAGTGCAGCCTGGAACAGTCAGATACAACGTTCCACGGCATTGTCCCAGGAAAGGGCATATTCCCCCTAGACAAAATATGGCTTGACGTCATCTTCGGCAAGCTGGATAACTTCTGACTGGAACGGCTCGAATTCGAAGTGGTGGACTGGCCATCACAGTACCACGCCATCCTCGGGCGTGTAGCATTCGCAAGGTTCTTGGCTGTCCCACACTATGCATATTTGCTACTCAAGATGCCAGGGCCGAAGGGCGTCATCACAATCCACGGGAGCTTCACCTGATCGAACCAATGCGACAGAGATTTCAACAGAATCTCCCAATCATTCGGCATGCAGGAGGAACTCGTAAGGCTCCGCGAGGTGACGGATAATGGGGCACCCCCAGTCGCACGACAAAACACACCTGACATGTCCTTCGACTCCACCGTCAACACAAAGAAGGTGCAAGTCCATCCGACGGATGCCTCCAAGACGGCGCTGATCGCCAACGACCTCAGCCCCGCATAGGAAGGCGCGCTCATCGAATTCCTCCGTGAGCGCTGGGAAATCTTCGCCTGGTGTCCTGCGGACATGCCAGGAGTTACCAGGGAATTCGTCGAGCACGCACTCAATGTTTTTCCAGACACCAAGCCCGTCAAGCGGTCCATCCGGAGACTGTCCGAGCCACGGGCCGAAGCTATCGGCAAAGAAATCAACAGACTACTCGCTATAGACTTCATCAGGGAAATCAAAGAAAGCAAATGGCTTGCAAATACAGTGATGGTCCCAAAGAAGGACACGGACATCCTGCAGATGTGCGTGGATTTCACGTCGCTAAACAAGCACTGCCCAAAGGACCACTTGGAACACAATGCCCTTCGGGCTAAAGAACGCAGGTGCCACGTACCAGCGATGCATGCAGGCATGCCTCAAGGACCAGATCGGTCGCAACGTTCAAGTCTATGTTGACGACATAGTCATCAAAACCAGGGAGGCAAGGACACTTATCGACGATCTCCGCGAGACGTTCGACAACCTCGATCGCTACAGGATCAAACTCAACCCCGAAAATTGCGCCTTCGGCGTCCCATCGGGTCAGCTGCTTGGGTACTTCATCTCTCAGCGAGGGATCGAGGCGAACCCGAAGAAAATCAGGGCCATCATGGCGATGGAGAAGCCGAAAAACCTCAAGGGTGTCCAGCAGCTCACAGGGCGAATAGCGGCGTTGAGCAGATTCATCAGCCGCATGGGCGAGAAGGCCCTGCCATTCTACCAGCTGCTACGCAAGGCAGATAAATTCGAGTGGGCCAAGACGAAGGCGATGCGTTCGAAAGCCTCAAACGGCTACTCTCCACCTCGCCCGTCCTGGTCACGCCAAAGGAGCGCGAGCCTCTGCTGCTGTACATAGCAGCCACACACCAGGTGGTCAGCAC
Source organism: Avena insularis (assembly GCA_023614405.1). NCBI lineage: Eukaryota > Viridiplantae > Streptophyta > Magnoliopsida > Poales > Poaceae > Avena > Avena insularis. Next base: position 118,755,608 of record CM042697.1, on the reverse strand, counting down.
CGCGCTAGTGGTCGAACGACCCGAAGAGGGCAAAACCACCGTAAAATTCCTTGAGTCCATTGTCTACAGGTTCGGCGTACCGCACAGCATCATCACCGACAATGGATCAAACTTTATCTCCAAGGAATTCCAGGACTTCTGCGAAGGCCTCGGGATCAACATCACGTACGCCTCAGTGGCACACCCGCAAACGAACGGGCAGGTGGAAAAGGCCAACGGCCTAATCGGCGTTGGCATCAAGAAGCGCCTCATGAGTCCACTCGAACGAAAAGCTGGAGCCTAGACGAAAGAGCTACCATCCGTCCTATGGAGCTTGCGGACTACGCCAAACAGCTCCACCGGCTACACGCCGTTCTTCATGGTGCACGGAGCCGAGGCCGTGCTACCAGCCGAAGTACGCCACCAGGCCCCCCGGGTCGTCGCTTACAGCAAAGCCGAATCCACGGCTGCACTCGAAGATGCCGTCGACACACTCGACGAAGCAAGAGACGTAGCAGCAGCTCAATCAGCGGTGTACCAGCAGAGTCTCCGCAACTACCACAGCTGCCGGCTACGCCCAAGGTCCTTCGTCGAAGGAGACCTCGTCTTGCGACTCAAGCAAGAGCGACCAAAGAAATTTGAGTCGCCATGGGAAGGACCCTACATTATCACCGAAGTCATCCCAGGTGGCGCCTACCGCCTCAAGCACGTGGAGTCTGGAGTCGCATACTCCAACCCATGGAACATCGCACACTTGCGGCGATTATACCCATAGCTACCTACCCCTTTACTTTCAATAAGGCTTTTTAGCCAAGGCTATTCAGCCGAACAATGTACTTCCTCCATTACGATATAAATAAAGCTAAGTGTCGCGCCCCAAAATTTCGTTTCGTTATTTGCAACTTTACTTTATGCTACAAACGCACTTGGGGGCTCCCCCCACCTCACAATTTCATCGACCAAGAATCACACGTGTACACCTGAGTAGCTGACAACGTCAGGCAAACGAAAAGGACACGTACCTAAACAAAGCACTGCGTGCTCAAACAATAAACAAACCTTTATAACAAAGGGCACAACACGCCCAGTCGAAATATACAAATTTTACATCTATCTCTTTTACAGGTACTACCTATTCTGGAGAATAACTTGAGCACGCTGCTCAAACAAATCTCTGTTGACATATCGCCTTACAGCCGCATAATGCGGACGAATATCCCACTCGCCACTATCCGGCCGAAGAGGTGGCCCAGCTGCTACAACAGACAGATCTACATCGGGACGATGCAGCCTAACAAGGGACAACGCAGCCTTCACCCCTGCGGTGAGCTGCTGCCTCACCAATTCCTGGACACGGGTCACGCTCCGAAATCTAGACAGAAGGCCGAACAGGGTTGTTGGCACAGCATCCAGGGGAAACATCACATGCAGAACCGACGAGAGCGAAGTCTGCACTTGGCAAAGCACCCGCGATACTTGGTGAACGCGATCCTGCACCGTTGCCAGAGCCATGCACGGTCACGACCCATCCAGAAGAAGCCGCCAGCTTCCATGTCTTGTTGAGTCAAGAAATTGACCCGAACAGCGACACGCTCCTTCTCCTCCCTCGGAGCAAGGTTAGCACCTGCGACACTCGCACAAAATAAGACGCAAGGCCAGCAGGCACATCCGAAAAACTAAGTTGCAGCTCAAAACAAAGAACAACTTACATTGAAGCTGCTCAGACAGTCGAAGCAGTTCCGCCATCAAGTACTCCTCTCTGGCTGCACCGCGATCTGCCTTGGATTTCCAAACATCGGCGTGACCACGCACCCCAAGCAACTCCCTTTCAAGACTACAAACACGGTCTCGAAGAAAAGCAAGTTGTGAGGAATCATCCAAAGATGGCCGCAGTCGCGCTGCAAGCGAGGTGTCAACGGGGTCAGCACCCGAAGGAACCTAGAACAGCAGAAAAGCAAAGGACATAAACATTCAGACAGAGAAGAGCACAACTCAACAAAATTCATTAAAGCATATAAAGGCCACTACGTGGCACAATGATTTCGTTCCTCAACATGATTACAGCAAAAGAAGACTACAAACTATCCTACAGCTATAACGCCTAAGAGGCGGCACCCTGAGTAGCCTCGGAGCCGGATTGCCTCGCCTTGGCCTCCCCCTGTTGCCGCAGCGCATACTCGGACATCAGATCAATGAGCTTCGGCCCATATCGCTTGCAGCGAGCAGAATAGGTAGCAAAAGCTACCTCAGATCCATCCGCGGTCGTCGGCATCCGGGAGGTGATCTGGGGAAGGTCCAGCTTCGCTCCAGCCGCCAAGGCCATCACCAGCCCGACGAACGCGCCGATGCCCTTATGCTTGCGTTTGTACGCCGCAGGCGCTTCGGCCGACAATGCCTCCGTCAGGGCATCAACATCATCAAGGGTTGCGCCCTTGGGGACAAGCTCCTTGTAGAAGCGGCCAAGGACCTCCTTGGCCTTGGCGAGTGAATTGACGACGGTGCTGCAGCGATCTTCGACCGCTGCAGTTGCATCATCTAGAGCACTCCCGTGCTCCAGAGCGCCACGGTCAAACTCGATGCCTACAGCATCTGAGACAAAAAAAAGAGGAGAAAAGGAATGAAGAAATCATCACAGAAGAAAGACAAGAAAACAAGCCAAAAGGAGCATAACTAAGACGCTCACCTGAAATAGCCTTGGCAGCAGCCATGAGCTTGCCTGCCACCTCTCTTTCACGCGCAGTCACAGCAGTGGCAAGCTGCTCCTCGCGGTCTGTGGCCTCCTGCTGCAGGTGCTTCTTAGCCTCGGCTTCCTTGGCCAGCTCCAGCTCGAGGCGCTCTTTCGCACCAACGGCGGCCTCGGCCTTCTTCTCCGCTTGACCAAGGCTCTTCTTGAGAGCATCAATCTCACGGAGAGAAGTGTTATGCTCCTCTGCATTCAAAATAACATAAGCGTCAGACAACAGGACAACAATACAAAAAGAAAGAAGCACCAAGGCATGCAAGTACCTTGAAGCTGTTGGAGGTTGGCCTCCAGCACCAGGTGCTCCTGCACCAGTCGCTTGGCATCCTGCACAAAAGGCTGCAGGAAGAAGACCTACCAGTAAGTAAGAGGACTTGGGGCTGCACCCAATACAAAAGAACAAGAGACAAACACACACACGAAAACGCTCGGGGGCCCCCCCGGGACTCGAAGAACGAACAAGACAAAGAAAACCTTTTGCAGACGCTCGGGGGCTCCCCCCGTGATAGGAAACAGAGGTACTTACATGCTCCGATGGCGACCCCGAAGGCCCGCTCGCAGCCTTCTGAGGCGCAACCACCTGAGCCTGCTGCGGAGAAGGGACTGGCGCAGCACCCTCAGAGGTAGCCACCATCTGAGGAGGAGGAGATGCAACCTTCGACTCTCACATCATCTCCCGAGCACCATCGCTGGAGGAGTCGTGGAAGGAATGCCTGCACATGAAATAATTAGCAAAAGTACAAAGTCAACAGCAAAAAGGACAGCAGTATAAAAGAAACCTACGAGTCCAGGGAGCTCAGGTCGAAGACAGGAGGAGTCCTTCGGGCTCTCTTCTCCCCCTTCTTCTCTTCCTTCTTTTCTTCCTTCTTTTCTTCCTTCTTCCGCTTCGCTGGCGGATGCGGCGCTACAGCTCGCACGGGAAGAGCAGGAATAGGAGAGGAAGAACTTCCATGCCCGTCACTGTGACGCTCAAGGCACAGAGGGTTTCTGGAAGTCGGAGGAGTCGATGCATCCGAAGACTCGCTGGAGCTCCGCGATCGTTTGCGAGTATGGTCCTCGCTCGACTCGTTGGTCTCTTCAGCCGGCGATCGTGCTGAAGGCAGTTCGGACACGGAATCCACCACGTCATTATCTGGAGCATCCAGAAATAATTCTGGCAATGGCGGCACCATGCCCGACACCTTGAAGCTCTGCAAAAAATAAGGAACTTTGTTAGCAAACAAAGGAAAATAAATACGCAGTTTACGAAAAGCGCTACGCGCACAAATCTACACCTGTCGAACGGCCAGCGTCGAAGAAAATGGCGGAGTCAACGACTTCCCCGGGATATCCTCTCTAGCCTTGTACTTCAACAGCGTACGAAGGGCCCTGTCAAGATCACCCTGGGACAGCTTCTCGGCCAAAACTTTCGTCGGATCACGGCGCCCAGCATAAAGAAACATCGGGTGCGCCCTAGCCTGGAGGGGCTACACCCGACGCTCGAGAAACATGCGGATAATATCCACGCCGTTCACTTCTTTCTCAGGAGTCAACTGGAGATCCTCCACCCGAAGGTAAAGGGCCTCTATCTCCGCTGACTCGCCATCCAAGATCTGGTTTTTCCAGGACCTCTTCGGCTTGATTATCTGGGACGAGTCGAAAGGATCAAGTCCAAATTGCTGCCCAGCCACTGTGGAGTCGCGAATGTAAAACCATCGCCTCCGCCAGTACTGGACAGATTCGGACATAGAGAAAGAAAAGAAAAGAATATTGGCCTTGAGGGAGATGATGCAACCCCCAATGGGATACAAACCATCCGAGCCGGATTGCCTCTTCATGGAATAGAGTTTCCGGAAGAGGCCAAAGTGTGGCTCGATGCCGAGCCAGCACTCGCAGAAAGTGATAAAACAAGCAATGTGAAGAAGAGAATTGGGCGAAAGATGATGCAGCTGGATGCCATAGAGAAAGAGCAGCCCACGAAGGAAGTCATGGACTAGGAAGGAAAACCCACGAATAACAAAGGCAAGAAACATAACCCGATACCCAGCGGGGGGACGGGGGATTACCTCGTTGCCGGGGAGTCTGACGGCCTCCCTATCCTGCGGGATCAAGCCCCGCTCGCGAAGCTTACGAAGATCACTCTCCCGTGTCTCTGATCGCCGCCAACCACCATCGGTGACACGAGTGGTGGTAGCGCCTTTCTTCCCTCCGGCGGCGCTGGTACCAGCCGTAGATGACGACTTCTTCGTCTTCCCCATCGCGCTACGGCGGCACCGGCGGTCAGAGCACGGAAGGGAAGAAGGAAATGTGGAAGGATATCCCAGCACGCAAGAAGAACTCTTAGCGCACAAGGAGGCAGTGAAAACAAGAATAGATGCGGTGAAAACAAACTGCAGCTTTCCCCAATGATTATAACGGCGAATACGACGCACGACAACCGTCCATCAAGAAGACCTAACGCCAATGGCAGATCTGGACATACACGTGTCAGCATCACAACAAACCGTCGTTACCACGCCGTCCACTACGCGCGGAAATCGAGGCCACGCCGTAATTATCTCCACGCCGCGTGTGACCGGTCAATTCAAGGTCAACAACTGGGACCCACGTTCGTCCAGTCAAGTCATCTCTAGCGCAGCAAACGCTTGAGGTCATTGATCGTCAGCACTGATGTCATCAAAAACTATACTAGCAACAACTACAATTCTTCGGCTTCAAAGCTAAGAGTACTCACTCGAATCTACGATTCGACTAATTACTCGGGGGCTACTCCTATCAGGAGCGCTGGCCGCGCACCCGAAAGATGAATAGAAGCAAACTATTTTTTCGAGTCCCACGTCGAGTCTACGACTCCACTTTGGACTCGGGGGGCTACTCCCATAGGGAGGATGGATTTAAGCATCCGAAAAATTTTGTGTCCTACGGACTTAACAGCTGAACAATGTTTGAACTAAAGTCTCCGCTCGAGTCTATGACTCGAACAGACACTCGAGGGCTACTCCCATAGGGAGCGCTAGTCGCGCACCCTATGAATTCTTCGACTGCGATCTTTCGGATCAGCATGCAAAAACTTTTCAGCAACTCTGCCCCAACAAGACGCTAAGTGAGCAGCGTTCTCCTTGGCCACCCGAAACACCTCCGCGGTGATAAACATTCGGATGTTGTGTCTGCGACACAAAGATAAGACCTACAGATATCATCTGATGGCACGCAACGCACGATCAAGGCTCTGCTAGTATGAACCCGTGCCAGCAGGCGCGATGAAAAATCCCGACGGACGCGTTGGGTACATCAATTAAAATCACTGGAATTCCACTCCTGTAAGTCCTCCGCGTCCTGAGTCGAATTACGCCAGCATATGCTCCAGGTCCGAGTTGAGGGACTCAAACCTGAAGAAGATCGTGTTGTTTCGTCCTAAGACAGTTAACTGACCCCGATCCATCGGGTGAGTCAGGCACACGCATCAACAATCCCTGCACATGAACTATTGAAATACATAGTTGCACCCGAAGGATTAAAGAGTCCTCAGCCGAATCTACGATTCGACTGATCACTCGGGGGCTACTGACATGGTTATACCCTACGGGTACGTGGTCTTAGCATACCTGGTCCAGCCCAAGGAAGGCCCGCGGCAGAAGTACGCCGGCCCATGAAGATTTTCGGGTGGCCAAGGCCCATGACGCCTTCGGATCCTTGGAGAGCAAGACTAGAGTAGATAGGAAATTCAAAGGGGTAAAACCCTAGAACTTGTAACCGACTAGGTCTATGCCCAGGACCTGCCTGATTCTATATAAAGGCTAGGAGGGCACGACCTAGATCTCTCTCTCATACTCTCGCATACACGCCTCCACGCCAGATTGCACAAGCACCAGAACCTTCGGTTCCGTCATAATCAAGAGCAGACAAGCAGGAGTAGGGTTTTCCCTCCGGGGGCCTGAACCTAGGTAAACCTTGTGTCCCCGTGTTGCTTGTTTGCTAACCATTCCACGATCTCCTGCATCCCCATCTTCTCCAAAACCCAAGTCCATAACAATGGGCATTGATGAGATCAAACCTCATCAGTACTAATTAATCAATTCATATTTTGTATAAAATATACTGAAAAGATTTGGAGATTATTTGAATTCAAATTGAAGTGGAATCATATTGATTTGAATAAAAACAGAAAACAGAAATAGAAAAGGAAAAAAATTTGAAGGAAAAAAAGGAAACTAACCCAGCTCAGCAACCCTGGCCCAACACAGCCCATCTAGCCCACCCGGGGCACTCCCTCTCCCCCTATGCTTTCTTTTCTCTCCGCGTAGAACCCCCACCCCCTCACTGACCAGCAGGACCCACAGCCACATCAGCTTCATCGTCTCCAGAGCGTTGAACACGCCCCCTATCTCTCTGTAGTTTCCCCGAATGAATTCACTTAAAATCCGATTGATTTGAGGCGTAATTTCCGACCCCGACCACGTTCTTTTAACCACCCCTCCCTCCTCTCTGTTTCCCCTCATTTCCTCGCACCATAGAGCCACCAGGCTGCCAACAATTCGACTCGCACCGCCGCAGACTCCGATGAGCTCCGGCAAGAATTCCGGTAAACCCTAACCTCCCCTTCCCCTCTGACTCACACTAGTTTGCTCGCCATCCTCTTACGCACCTGTTGATGGCCTCCGTTTGCTTGCCCATGGACTAGGTGCTCGGTTTCGTCTTCACCTGCAAGCAATCGTCGACTGCCTCGACTCCGGCGACGCATTCCGGTGAGTCCAGTGCTCCCCTCGACCTCGAATTCAAATGAGCTTGCTTACTGTTGTCTTACGCACCTCCTGACGCATGCCAATCATCTTCTCATGCCATAGAGTGTCGCCCTCGTTGCTGACTAAGAGTTCCCGAGGGTGGCAACAACTCCGGCGAGGAATCAGCGCCACACCCGTGCTCCCTGGCCTCGCCCATGACCACATTGAGCATCGCCATGTCCATGCAACCCTGGTGAGCCTCTGTACCCCCTCCCTTGCCCCTGGCTTCGCTGGACCGCCGTCACCAAACGCGTCACCGCCGCAGATGCCATTTGTGTTGCCTAGTTTTGGTGAGAGCCTCGTGATCCGCTGGATCTAGATCCAGTGGCTGCGATTAGAAGCTAGGCAAAGCGGTAAGTTCAGATCTCAGTCGTACAATTCAGTTAGATCTAACGGCCCACGATGCGTGATCCGCCCAGAGCGGTACCAGCCAGTCAGACAGCGCCACGTGGCCAGACTTTTGATTTAAAAACCAGAATTTGTTCTATTAGATGTTTAAACTTGTAAAATCAATAACTTTTGATCTGTAATTCAAAAAATTACAAATTAGGTGTCTATGGATTCATAAAAATGTGTACTTTTAACCTATGGCCTTGATTTGGTCATTTTCTTCTAAAAAATTAGAGTTGTATGCAGAGACTTGTTTAAGACTATTTTGGGTATAAAAATTATTCTAAAAATTATTTTTGAGTAAATCGTTTTGCAAATGGTTTTGTTTTGAACCCTCTAACCATAAACACTAACATTTGAAATTAAAAAATATATTTTGTTGACACTAGAAATTATCCCTTTGAATAAAAGATTTTCTAACAAAAGAAAAATGATTAAATGACTTATTTTCACTAACTTGGTTTCAAATGAAATACCACTTTTATAAAAGACCAGTAGGTGTTTTGAAATGTTTAGAGCCTTGTTATAAACCACTTTTTCAATAAAATAACCTTTTTCATGCTTGCATGCATTTCTTGTTTTATTGTTTTTGTTCAGTTAATTTTTGTGTGCTAGTTTTGAATGTATGATTTGCTTGATTGTGATGTAGTGAACTTTGAGGAGTATGAAAATTGCAAGATCAAGGAGAGTACCTAGATTTTATAATAAAAAGGCAAGTGATACTTTGGTCATCAAAATTCCTATCTTTTCAATATTGCATTAGTAATATTTTTGTAGTATGCATGATAGGATTATTCTGTATATTACTATGCTATACTATAGTAGATCCTATAGAATATATCTTGGTAGGAATTTTCCTAAGATAAGAGACATGTTGTGCTAGTATGCTTAGCCTAGCTATTAGAATGCAAGGGTGGAATATTTATGTTATGGTATTATGCAAAGTCTATGACTATGTTTTTGATTAATAAAACAACATGTGAATGAATCACCTGGGTGGAATGGGAAGATTGGTTTGTGTTGAGTGGTTACCTAGGGCCCATTTATATGGTTTACCCTGGTGTATCTCACTTGTGGATGGCCACCCAGGAACAAAGATATTTGACATGTTTAGTGTAGAGAAGCTTCCAGTGCAACCACATGGTATATGGGCTCTGCCTTGACCAACTAGGTTGCAAGAACTCAAACGGACAGACAGAAGGTGGTAGTGATGATAGGATGGAACGCGTCTGTGGTGATCTGAGATTGCTTCTGAAAAGTCTCGTCTCGATGCATGTCGAGTCTTGTGGGGAAGTGCACCACCTCAGAGTAAAACCTAAGTACTTAGTCGTGTCCCCGGTAATGGACATTTTGATCCTCAAAGACATTGGAATGATCAAGAATCTCCTCATCACAATTTCTCTAAGTTAAAACTGTTGGGTGAACCTGGTGTGATTCCAGTGAGCCATGTGTGATGAAATGTTTTGAAAAAGAGAAAAACTATTTTACAAAGGATAGGAAAAACTTATTTTATGCAAAAGACAGCAAAAACTCCACTTAGATGTATATTCATGTAGATGCTAGATTCTCTATATCAAAATGATATCACTTGCCAATACAATTCAAATGTATTGACCCTTGTGGCTGTAACTTATTATGTTGCAGGTTTGTTTGATGTTAGTGAAGTTTGTTGAGTAGGGATTACAAGTCTACAACCAACATGATTGCTGTGGCATATGAAGATGAAGGACTCCATGCTTTATAGTTATATCTGTTGCTTTGTATTAAGATAGCCATATGAGCTATGTAAGATGTAATGAACTATTTTATTCCTGGTTATGAGTTGTAATATGACCTTTGTTTCTTGATATTACATCTTAAACTGTGGGTGCTAGCTAATCGATCTAGGGACTAGCACTGTAAACACAGGGACTTGTACCTTATTGGGTTCAGGCCTCTACATAGCTACTAACAACGGAGAGCATGCAAGATCACAAACAACACAGACATGATAGAATCAATACGACAAAACAATTAATCAATCTGACATAGTAATCTAAGTATCCATCAGATCCCCGCAAACACAACATGAATGATTACAAATAGATGAGATATTGATCATGAACGGAGCTCACAAGGTCTAGACATGAAAGCACAAAGGAGGAGATACAACAATCTAGCTACTACATGGACCCGTAGTCCAAGGTGGAACTACTCACGCTTCATACCGGAGGCTGGCATGATGAAGAAGAAGGCCTCCGGGATGATCTCCCCTCCGGCAGGGTGCCAGGAAGAGCTTCAGATCCCCCGATCTAGGGAAGATGGTGGCGGCGGCTACAGACGGTTTAGGGTTTAGGCATCGGGGGCTTCTTATAGGCGAAGCAGGGAAGCGGCCAGAGGGCCCACACCTTGCCCAGGCGCGGCCTAGGGTGGGCCCGTGCCTGGGGGTGCGGTCTCCCTGTGGCTCCCCTCCATCTCTCCTCTGGACTCCGTGTTCTCCTCGGTGAAATATTGACTTTGGATTTTGTCCCGTCCAATTCAGAGAATATTTCTTTACTAGCTTTTTAGGAACCAAAAACAGTAGAAAACAGGCAACTGGCACTATGACATCTTGTTAATAGGTTAGTACCATAAACCATAGAAAAACACCTCGAAGTGTAGAAAAAGCAAAGCAAAGTAGATACTAAACACGCATGGAACATCAAAAATTATAGATACGTTTCTGACGTATCAAGCATCCCCAAGCTTAACTCCTGCTCGTCCTCGAGTAGGTAAGTGATAAAAGAATAATTTTTGAGGTGACACGCACCATCAAACCAAGATCAAACCATTTGCAAGCATTGAAAGCTGGGATCAAAGAACCCTAAACATGAGAATGAAAGATGGAGTTCTAAAAGTAAGACAAAGTAACTATGCATGCAACATGAAAGGCTACAAACAAAGATCATGAATAACATGCATTGAAAAACGTTTGTTTGTTTCACATACAGAAAACATGGTGTTGTGGCATTCAGCTTGTCCCTCATAGAGTAGCAAATAGATGCATACGACACCTTCAAAGTTCATAAGAGTGACTACATACAAATAGCACAAGAACAAGTAATATCAACAATATGCATCAATCAATAAGTTTTGGGACAATGCACATAGAACTAAGAATGGCAACTATGCTCTCTTAACTGGTGCCTAAAGGTGGAAGGTGGAGACTCCATATAATGGTGTAAAAAAGGCCCTTCATAAAGGGAAGCAGGGATTTCAAGTTTCAAAAAGATCTTCCAAAAATTATGGTACTTGTTAGCTTTCATCCCTCATTGCCCCTATAATAAGCATCTTGAAGTGATTAAGGTTAAAGTGAACAAACTATGGAGTATATGCTTGACAAAGTATAAGTTGGCAATCTCATGTCCCTTGAATACGAGGGCCGCTCCTCATGCTACTCAAGTTTAGTTACTTGCAAGTTCTTGTCATAGTAAGTACACGTGTATCATAGAGAGCCGCCAACAGGATACCCCTTGCACATGGTATAGGAGCTATCCCATGACCAAAATGACAAGGCAATCATACAATGAGCATCTTAGCATTCTTCTTATTTACCATGGGAATATGGTGCTTTTTTCTCTCTTTCCTCTTTTCTCAATATGTCTCCTTTTCTCAATCTCTTTTTTTATAAGAAGAATGCTTCATAGATGTCACTATGGTGATGCTACAAGTTTCCACCATGATTAGGCATGGCTTAGGCTAGCGGGCTAGGCGTTTCTCTAACACACATACATAACTCCATGGACTTACAATCTCCCCTTTCATTTCACACCGATGACATCCATAGACAAAAGAGCATGATATCAACTGTGTACAAAGTACAAGTGCAATGTTGAAAGCGTTCCCCATGACAGCATGGTTCTGCTAATTCCAACGTATAAGTGCAAGCATATACAACATAGATGACACAATGGTTCAAGTTTATTAGGGGCAAGAAAAATAAAGTGTGCCATCAAGTTTGTGAGAGCTTTAATCACTAAGTTTTCACATAACAAAATACTTTTTAATTGGAAGATAGATGAAAACAAGAATATACTTGGAATGGTGTAACACACCATGCATAGGAATTTATAGTGGACACTTTGGAATAACTTGCTTTCTTGGGAGTTGTAAGCATGAGTAGAGCTTACTCATATAAGTGGAGGCTAGCAAAAGACTGGGAGCGACCAACTAAGAGAGCAATAATGGCCATAATCATGCAGAGCGACAAAACATTACTAATCAAAGCATAGAGCGGTACTACAAGTCAAGGAATAAATGATCATAGAGGCTATGGTGACTTGTTCATAGTCATAACATGGTGTGAGCATGTTCCAAGTCAACCTAAACAAAGAATCAAAGGAGAATACCATAATACTATGCTTTTGCATGCTAAAACAACGCATGATTTTTTCAAGGAACACTAAGCAATCCCAATTGTTTGGAACATGTCATGCTACAGCAATAATCACTAAGAATAAGGTCAAAACAACACCTAGCATGACATGCTAAAGTCTAAGTCACAGTCAAAGCAAGATCCTCTTGCACTATTTCAAGCAAGACTTTCTACTCCTTTCCAACACCAATTAACTTATTTGAAACAACACAGCGAGAGCGGGGGTACAAACTAATTTATTCAAGCAAATTAAACAAACTAAGCAAAGAAAATGAAAACTAAGACGCTCCAAGAATAACACAAAAGTGCATGAAACAATAAAAACGAAGTGTCTAGAAAGACCTGAGCTTTTTATTAATGAAGAAGGGGATGCCTTGGGCATCCCCAAGATTTGACGCTTGTACCTCTTGGATATTTATTGGGATGACACCGAGGTGGCATCCCCAAGCTTGAGATTTTGTCCATTCTTCATCTCATTACATCATTCTCTCTCTACACCTGAAATTTTTTCTTCATACAAAACTTCACACAATCTTCATTAGCAACATTAGTGTATTCAAAAGATAAAAGACCCTTGGGCTTAGCTTTTAGAACAGCAAAACTTTCACTAAAAACACAATATACTGTAGTGATTCCCTCAAAAAGCTCAATTTCCCAAAAAGAACCCAAAAAGGAATCAATAAGAAGCAAATGCAAATAATGGCAGAAATCTGTCAAAACAGACCAGCAGGTAGAAACCGATTTTTTCAAAGACCTTCTGTTGATCAAATCAAAACGCGTTGAACTAACTAAAGTTAGCTAATATACTGGGGGATTTATTAGTAAATTTTCAGCTCAATCCGACTTACAGAGACTCCTCACGAATTTTATGGTGGAGCACAAAAGTCTGTTTCGGGACAGCAACTCCCCAAATCTTACTTCCCTCTCAGTAGAGGTCATTCTTGGCACAAAAAGCAAACAAAAAGGATAAGGAGAGGTCATTACTGAAGTAATAACTTTCAAGACTCAAGAAAACTCTTGGGTTATCTCCAAACAAGTACTTTTCGTTAACGCCTTTAAGTTCTACACAAGAAGCAAGAAATCAAGTATTTTCAAATGATGAAGCATTAACATCAAACCTTGCTTTCAGAGGAGCAAAAATCAACTTCTATATCCTCATAGGGAAGTGTTCAATACCTTTCTTGAATGGGAATTGATTGGCGCCTTCTTTCATATCAATGATGGCACCAATAGTTCTAAGAAAAGATCTTCCCAAAGTAATAGGACAGGAAGCATTGTATTCAACATCCAAAACATAGAAATCAAAAGGGAAATAAGCATTGTTAACTATCATGAGAACACCATTAACACTCCCATGAGTTTCTTCTTAGAATTATCATTAAGTGGGACATCCAAATAACAATCTTCCAAAGGTGGCAAATCAAGCATTTCATAAATCTTCCTAGGCATAATAGAGACACTAGAACCAAGGTCACATGAAGCTTTGAGATCAAAGTCATTCACTTGCATATTAATAATGGGTTCCCAACTATCTTCTACTTTCCTAGGAATAGAAGCTTTGTGTTTTAACTTCTCTTCCTTAATTTTAACAAGAGAATCTGTAATGTGTTTGGTGAAAGCAACATGCATATCACTAGCATCAAGACTTCTAGCAAGCTTTTGCAGGAACATAATCACTTCAGAAATATTGCAACCATCAAGATCAAAATCAAACTTAGCATCACTAGTAGTAAATCATTAGGCTTAGGCATTGTAGGAGGAGGAATAGGGACTTCTTGTGGTTTAGTGGCATCCATATTGGTTGTGGTGATGGTGCACACACTATTGTTTCTAGCAATTTCGGCTTCTCTTTCCCACTTAGCATGAAGTTGGGCTAACAGTCTAACATTTTCATCAATAGTAACTTGTATGGCATGAGTAGCAGCAAAGGTACTTTCCATGGTTTCAGGTTTAGCAGCCATTTTATTAATCAAAGAGGATTGTGAATTCAGACAAAGAGGAAATATTTTTCTCAACATTTAAAAGCTTTTCCTCCACAGTCTAGTTGAGAGGGGGCACTTCTATAGGTATTGCCATTATTAGGAGGATAAGGCCTATAATTGTTGTTACTACCAAAATTATTCCTATAGGCATTGTTGTTGAAATTGTTATTTCTAATGAAGTTCACATCAACTTGCTCTTCTTGAGCAACCAAAGAGGCTAAGGGAACATTATTTGGATCTAGAGGAGCTTTCCCATTAACAAGCATAGCCATGATACATCAATCTTATCACTCAAAGAGGAGGTTTCTTCAATAGAATTTACCTTCTTACCATGTGGAGCTCTCTCAGTGTGCCACTCAAAATAATTAACCATCATATTATCAAGGAGTTTTGTTGCAGAACCCAAGGTGATGGTCATAAAGGTACCTCCAGCAGCTGAATCCAACAGGTTTCTTGAAGAGAAGTTCAAACCTGCATAAAAAGTCTGGATAATCATCCAAGAAGTAAGTCCATGAGTGGGACAATTCTTAACCAAAGTTTTCATTCTTTCCCAAGCTTGAGCAACATGTTCATTATCAAGTTGTTTAAATTTCATAATATCACTTCTCATAGATATAATCTTAGCAGGAGGGTAGTACTTTCCAATAAAAGCATCTTTGCACTTAATCCAAGAATCAATACTATTTCTAGGCAAGAATAGCAACCATTCTTTAGCTTTTCCTCTCAAGGAGAAAGGAAACAACTTGAGCTTAATAATATCTCAATCTACATCCTTATAATTTTGCATCTCGCAAAGTTCAACAAAGTTATTGAGATGGGCAGTAGCATCATCAGAACTAGCACCAGAAAATTGCTCTCTCTTCACAAGATTCAACAAAGCAGGCTTAATTTCATAAAAGGTAGCATTAGGAGCAGGTGGAGAAATAGGAGTCCTTAGGAAATCATTGTTGTTTGTGCTAGTGAAGTCACACAACTTGGTGTTCTCAGCAGAGTTCATTTTGGCAAAAGTGGAGCAAGCCAACAGCAATAGCAACTAGAGCAGGAACTATTTTTTTGTGTTTTTGATAAGAGAAAGCAAACCAAACTAAAATATATTTTTTGGAGTTTTTGATAAAAAGAGGCAAAAAAACCAAGCAAAAGAAACTAAGCAAACCAAAAACAAAGTAAAGAGAAAGGTTGAGAAGGGCTCCCCTTGTGAAGACGTCCTTAGCCTCCCCGGCAACGGTGCCAGAAAAGCTTCATGATGGCGCTTCGTTGATGTGGGAGCGCTTCATCGGGAAACCCCAAGAGCAACGTGTGAAGCAGGAAAGAAGCAAGTTTTCCCTTAGTAAGAAACCAAGTTTTTCGAACCACTAGGAGGAAGGAAACGTCTCAAAGGTGTTGCAAGAAACTTGGAAACCTGCACAACACAAACTCAAGACTTTTCCCCAACGAATAGTGAGGTTGTCAATCTCACCGGTTGTATAACAAAGGATTAACTGTATGGTGTGGAAGGTGATAGTGGTTTGCAGAAAGTAAACAGTAATAGTGGAAGATGTATCAATGGTAAAGATTGGACCGGGGGACCATAGTTCACTAGAGGTTCTCTCCTTAGATAAACAAACCTGGCATGCAGAGTAAACAAATTACAGCAGGGCAAATTGACAGGACTGAGCAAGGCATAACAATGCAATACTAGACATCAAGATCCTATGAGATTCGATTGGGCAATACAACAAGATACATAGACCGCCATCCAACTGCATCTATGACTAGAAGTCCACCTTTGGGTTATCATCCGAAACCCCTCCGGTATTAAGTTGCAAGCAACAAACAACTGCTTTAAGCAAAGTGTGTAAGGTAACTAATCCACTTGTTCCATGAACAAGAGAGCGTTGTTTTCTCCCTAGTAGCAACAACACATCTACAACCTTAGAGATTTCTGTCACTCCCCTTAGATTAAATAGAGGCATGAACTCACTATCGAACATAAATACCCCTCTTAGAGTCACTAGCAACTACTTGGCCAAGATAGCTACTAACAACGGAGAGCATGCAAGATCACAAACAACACAGACATGATAGAATCAATAAGACAAAACCATTAATCAATCTGACATAGTAATCTCAGTATCCATCGGATCCCCGCAAACACAACATGTATGATTACAAATAGATGAGATCTTGATCATGAACGGAGCTCACAAGATCTAGACATGAAAGCACAAAGGAGGAGATACAACCATCTAGCTACTACATGGACCCGTAGTCCAAGGTGGAATTACTCACACTTCATACCGGAGGCTGGCATGTTGAAGAAGAAGGCCTCCCGGATGATGGTGGCGGAGGCTATAGACGGTTTCGTGGAATATTGATCGGGTCCTTAGGGTTTAGGAATCGGAGGATTCTTATAGGCAAAGAGGCAAGGCAGGGAGGCGGCCAGGGGGGCACACCCTGCCCAGGCGCGGCCAAGGGTGGGCCAGCACCTGGGGGTGCGGCCGCCCTATGGCTCCATTCGTCTTTCCTCTGGACTCTGTGTTCTCCTCGGTGAATATTGACTTTGGCTTTTGTCCCATCCAATTTTGAGAATATTTCCTTACTAGCTTTTGTGGAACCGAAAACAGCAGAAAACAGGCAACTGGCACTGCGGCATCTTGTTAATAGGTTAGTAGCAGAAAACATATAAAAACACCTCGAAGTGTAGACAAAGCAAAGCAAAGTAGATACTAAACAAGCATGGAACATTTAAAATTATAGATACGTTTCCGACGTATCAGTGTCCCCCTCTGTCTCTGCTTCGCGTTTCTGTATTGCTCTTGGAAAAATAGGCAGATTGGCTTTTGTCCCGTCCAATTTTGAGAATATTCAGTTTTTAGCTTTTCTGAAACCAAAAACAGCAGAAAACAGGCAACTGGCATTGTGGCATCTTTTCAATAGGTTAGTTCCAGGAAGTGCACAAAAATACCTCAAAGTGTAGACAAAGCATATGACAAATGATATAAAACAAGCATGGAGCATCAAAAATTATAGATACGTTTACAATGTATCAACCATTTTCAAACAAACTCAAGCCCTGACGTCCCTCCTCGCGACCCTCACCGGTAACCAGTTTAGCCTCGCTGCACCCTCAAAGCACCCCCCAACCTACCCGCCCGCCCTAAAAAAACCAACACTGGCGCGACGGTGAAGCCACCATGGCCCGAGCCGATCCACGCAACCATGTCCGCAATTGGTCGAAGTTAGATGATGATGCTCTCTGTGTAATTGCTAGTCGATCCAATCCTCTTAGCATGTCTCGTTTCTCTGAGGCCATCCCAGATCTACACCTTTCCCTCGAATGAGTTGTGCTTCATAAGCCGCTTTTCTTCCCCTATAATTATCCTTGCCTCCTGCACTACGGTCCATCTTCTTCCCCATCTCCCGCTAGTACTGAAAACAGAGTGATTGATGACAACATGATACCACTAGATGGCCCTTCTATGCCAGCCCCCATCATCATCCCAAAACCCCTTTGCAATTATTGGGCTAGTTACAGCCGCAACTGGGTAGCCATGGTTGATCTCGCTAGTCGTCCTGGTCCCAGAAAATCATTAGTACGTCTGGTGAATTTGTATACTGGCACCATCATTAAGGTCCCTTCACTCGAAACTGCCGGGTTTTGTGTCAAACATGTATGTTTGTTTTTGTATCGTAAGGCCCATACCAGGCTACTTAAGATACATATTGGTAGTGAACCTCGGATGTCCACCTACTGCAACAAGTGGTTGTGCAAGCTCATTGTGGTGTTCGATAAGATCATTGCCATCCTAGACATGGAGCATTTTTTAAGGGACGATACATGAAGTGTACTTAGGCACAATAATCTTGCCCTGAGAAGCTATGTGGGTGCTGTGTGGGAGGATGAAATTATATTTGTTGTATCGGATGATGGCTCTGTTTTTACATGGCAACCCTTTGAATACGGTGATTTCAGTACCAAACTGTAGTTACTGCTCTCTTTTTCGACTCGCTTTTGTTAATGTGTTAGCAAGAGCTAATTACTACAGTACATATTTATTTTTTGTTGTGTGGATTGGACAGGTGTTGATGCAGATCCTATGAAGGTGTAGGCCCCAATGATAGACGAGGTTGAGCATGATGACAATGTCGACGACCTAGATTATGGCCACATAGATTCTCGCCCGTGCTAGTTCCTGGCTTATTTTAGACCAACACTGCTCTGGATAAACATCTAGGGAAAACGAACTCCTTCGAAGGAGACGATTAGTCACCAAGGTAGGACATTCAAATTGTATCCATTGCTTCAGTGGCATATCTTCCAGAGATTAGCAGCCCAACGTTGCTGCTGCTGCCACACCGACCTTCCTCAGCCGGAGTGGGTTCCAAAACATCTCCGACACGTTTCCCTCTTCCTTGGTCTAAATCATCCCCTTATTGTGTTTGTGAATAATGATGTGATGCATGGCCCTCACACCAAGCACCTGTCGTTCGGGAGGCTAGGCTTCGTGTACATTGCTTCTGATCGCCTATCTTTCGGAGAATATATGTTGGTGGAATGTATTTGTGTACCTATTTCTAACGGGTCTACACAAGAACCTACAATCGGAGGGGAGGGGCCAACAAGTTCATCCGACATGCGTCCATGTGGTTCGTGCCTCGTCTTATTGGCTCAAGCTCACGCTGATGATGGCTTTGGTTGCTCGAGAAGAGATGCAGTGATGCATTGGTTCTTGGTACGCATAACTAGCTCCTCCTTGCACTCCTTTTGCAAATTGTTGGTTTCACCTGGTCTTTGTAAAGCTTAATGCATCCAACATTTTGTCAAACCGAAACTTTGTAAATTTTGAACATGAGCTCCTTCTGCAGGTTAGTGGATCTGCATCACTTGTTTTTCTTGCCAAATATCGAGGTAAATACACTTTTAGTCAAACTTCTTGCACCCGGGTGCAAAATAGTCCCATATCTTGCAAAGTGGACAAAATCAGTCCCAAAACATGCATCCGGGTGCAAATTAGTCCATTTCAAACAAATTTGAGCCTATTTGACCAAATTCATACACGTTAGCTGTCATGAACATGCGCTTCTGAGATTGAGACCGTAAAATAGTACCGACATGTAACTTGTTTCCTTCCACGACTTTTATTTCTTTTGAAAGTTCATGTAGAGTTTTTGTGTAGATTGATGTTGTTTAGTTTGGCTGAACAATGTCCTTTGAAATGCTCAAGTTAACTGAAACTACACATATGAATTTCACTCAATATTGCATTGTCAGTTTTCAGTTAGCTGAAATCTTAGCAAATTTAATTCTTTTCTTATACACTACATAATCCCTGTGCATCAAAAGATTTTTTATGTGTCACAATTCAACTTGAGCATTACGAATTACTCCTACATTGGATCAGCACACATATGATACTCGCATATCATGTCAAATTCCCAAGATTTTAGCTCGAGCACATAGGCTTTTCTGTAATCAACGATGCTTTGCATGGGCCCATAAATTACCCTGGCCTCACTTTTCTTAACTTATCTTATCTTACATCTTACAAATATATATTGTGTACGTAGCACTTTGAACACTGACCATTGCATCAAAGATTGGCAAATCCCAACATTGCTAGCCGTTGGATCTTCTTTTCCATTCTGCGATCTAGAAGATTCTATTGATAGTCTTTAGAACAATGAACTTTATGCACAAACCTCAAACACACTTCTCCATCATTCTAGAATCTTCTCTCATTTCTCTAGAGCATGTTCCTAAAATTTTCGACTATTAAGGGATTTGCAGGAATCTCAAAACACAGGAATAGGAAATCCGTAGGATTGGAATTGCATGACCTCTTGAATCCTATAGGAATAGAAAAATACAGGAATTTGGATCAAGTATGTGTTTGAATCACAGGAAAACAAAGGAATTCAAACATGACATTCCGTTGGAGTGAACAGAAAATACAAATCTCGGTTTTTTGAATTACTACTCGTACCCTAGGAGTCTTGTACTACTCCCTCTGTTTGGAAATATAAGATGTTTTAGGTTTGTGAAGTAAATGTATCTAGACACCTTTTATTATGTTGATTCATATGAACCTACACAATAAAAAGGTTTCGAGATACATCAGCTCGCTAATTGAGAACATCTTTATATTTCCAAATAGAGGGAGTATTAGGGAGTCAGGACAGTCTCCTCTGAAGAGTGGAACCCATGTCCAAATTAAATACTCCGACCGTCTAGATGTCTAGTACTATTAGTAGGGAGTAGGTTGTCGGTGGGTTACTGTCTCGTCGAAATTCAACTGAGAGGAGTGCATGCTACTTGGATTAATCCAGCCATTTCCCCCATGCCTATTCCCCAGCCCCCTCTTCCCGGTGTTTCCCCTTCCACACCACGCGTTGCCGCTGCCGCCATATGCCGCTTTTAGATTCTCTTCCACGTATCGGTCAGGGATTTGCCGCCATTGATTCCCCCTCTCTTTCGAAACCCCAATCAATAAAATACAGATGCTGCCTTGAGATGGCGTCAACAATTCTGAGTTGTTTCACGGCGTGTTTACTAAAGGCCCCTTTGAAGAACTCATAACCAGATGCAACATCATCACCGCCGCCAGCCTAATCAGTTCATCCAATCTTTTTCTTGAATCAGAGAAAGCTAGTGCAACATTGGATGCTTCAGTGCCATTTGGCCTCCCATGTGTTCTTCATCCCCCCCCCCCCCGAGAAAGGGGCCGCCGGATTTCTTGCATTACTTCAAAATTGATAGCGTCCCGTGCAAGCTGTCGTCGCTAGACAGGTTCTCGTCCGATGCTATGGTACCAGGCTATAGTTCTGGACAGTTGGTAGCCGCCAATGGAGATTGGATTGCAACGGCTGGGTTTAGAGGCAAGTTGGAGCTTTGCAACGTGTACACTTGTCACAATATTCCTCTCCCAGTATTGCCGTTCCAAGCAACTGACCAACCAACCATGTTCTTGTACAATAATAATCATTCAGTTATAATGCAGAAGATTGCTATTTGCCAAGTTCCCACAACTGCTAGGAGATATAAAGATTTCTCGCTTGTTGCGGTTTGCAATGTAAGAATTGTTATCCTTCAGGACGGTGATGATGGATGGTCAGTTCTTCCACTTCCTTTTAACCACATCCTGAGCCCTTACAGTTACAATGATGGAATTACCCATGATGGGCTGGTGTTCGCCATAGCTCTGTATGGCAACGTTCATGTTTCGGATCCTTTGCATCCTGGTAATTATTCCTTCATATGTAGTGTAGTGGCTTCATGTGCCCAAGCTATTTTACTGAATTTACTTAGGGATTGTTTCATTCAAATAAAAATACGAGTATTTATTTTAGACTCTATCAATTGTATGAATCATAGAATTTATGTAGGATTTGTTCTTATAGCAGTCGTTAGATTCATCTGATTGAATTATGCAGATTTTTTCGGATGTCTTTTAGTTCATTCGATAGGAATTTAAGATCTACTTGAAGCTCCTAAAAAGAATATGTTCAATGTTTTTTTTGCATTTGCACGGGTTTTCGGCAAGTTCCCTTACAAATGAACTGGTCAATTCTCTTCACCTTTTTTACATAAATCGAGGCAAAATTGTCTGTCTTGATTCGAAAAAATACGCGTCCGTTATTTTGGGTATTTCCCTGTTATATAATGCTTTGTTTGTTTTGTAGGATTGTAGGCCGTAGTTGTTTTTCCTATGTTCGAGCTACGTTGCATGCAGTTTAATTGGAATGAAATTTTTTAGTAGGATTTACTATATCATGCTGCCGGAATCTTAAGTTAACACGTTCTACCATTTTCAAGGTCTTACGCTGGTCTTGACGCGACCTGCTACCACAGATGACTTGGTGGATGCATTTCTTAATACTACTGAAGACGAGAACGCCTACTTTTTTGGTTTTTGATGGTTAGCAAGATCTGCAGATGGTTCCGGGCTTCTTCATATATATACATATATATGCTTGGCGCTTCTTATGATCTCAGTTATCTTACTTGTCATTGCCGTCATTGTACTGGTGTTGCTCATCCTCGTGTTGTACACTGCGGTCGCACTATCTCCACTTATACTGCCGGGTTTGGCTGCTTGGTGTTCTCAATGAACACTGGTCAGGTTGATCAAGCAAATCCATGGAAAAGGATTGCTGACATTGGATCATATTCTCTTTTTCTTGGAGTGAACTATCCGATTATCATGCCTATAGGTGGTGCAGATCTTGTCTCAGGTTATCTGACGAGAAGCAACTATGTCTACATCTTACTAACTGCAACATGGCTTTCCAAGGAGTGGCAGCTTGAATTATGCTGGTTCAGTCTGAGTGGTAAAGACTACAGTGTTACTTCTAAATTCAATGTCTTGGAGGGAATTAGTAACCCTCTCTTCTAGGAAGGAACGGTGAAGCATCCACTTTGGTTCGTCCCAACATTCACGAACACCCTCGATTGGAACCGACCTCATATTTAACTAAGAAACAAGACCTGTTATGACAGTATATACTGATGCAATCTGTATGTAATACTTGGTACTACAATTAGAAAAATAGTTCTCGACCATGTTGAATTATTTATTTTGTTTGGTTGTAAGTCATAGCTTTCAACTTCTTGGTCTCTCTCATTTGAAACATGTCCTTGTATTGGTACTATGTCTTATCGTAATTAGTTTGGTTACTGGTATCTACTTGACTATATTTTCTTTGGAGATTATGGAAATTTATAGCATTAAGAGGATATTACAAACCACATGTCAAATACACTTTAAGAAACAATCACCTCAATGCTTGTGTAATAAGGGTCGTACTCTATGTAAACAACCTTACCTTCAACGAATCTAGGCTCATGCACTACTGTTTGGTTAAGCTGATGTGATAAGACTATATTTTGTTTGAGATTTATCTTATCTTACCTTACTAGTGTATTATATAGTGTATGGATAATTTTCAACATTAACGGTTATATCAATACTAGCAAATCCCAACATTTTTAACCATCGAATATTCTTTCCCATTCTAGTATCTAGGAGATTCTATTGATAGAAGCATGATGAACGTTGCACACAAGGACCAAATATACACCCTGATACTTTATGGATGTGGCTTAAATTTATAACTATTTTCTATGCTTTACATATTACTGTATAATTTTATATTGTGATGTTATGTCATTCTACTAGTACCATTATAGTAGTAGAATTATCTGAGTTGCAAGGCACGTGCAAACCAATACTAGTATTCAGGAGTACACTATAGAACGTATTGGTGTGTCAGGATAGCCCCCTTTATCTCTGCCCACTCCTCTATCTGTGGACAAATGCATGGTTTTGGCAGTGAGCATGACCACTACGTGCTCCCTTTGTTTCCAACCTATGACGAGTGTGCTCTCTACGCGGGATCTATGCTTGTCGCGATAATATTTTGATGAAATAGTTACATTACCAACAACACAATATTATAGCAAGACATGGTAGTTACAATAATTACAATGCAGGACATGGCAGTTATATAACAATACTTAAAACAGAACATTACTCGACTCGTCGTCATCATCGTCGCTATCACAGCCGTCGATATCCTTCGATGACTCGTCATCAACTTCCCCCTCATAGATATGCGCCTTCTCCTCGTAGGAGTCCTCCTCGTCCGCCTCCTCATAGTCCCACGGGTCGACGTCACTCTCCTCTGCTTCTGCCTCCAACTGCTCCATGAACGCCTCCTCGTTGCCGAGTCGGAGTCGTCGGAGTCGCTGGATCCTCTATTCCTCCAGGCCTTCTTCATGGTGGTCTTGTAGGCCTTCCTCCAGCACTCCTCCATCTTGGATGCTGCTTGGCGTTCCTCCGTCTATGCCGGTGCAACGCGCTTATCGGGCGTGGCGGGTACTACAAGCTTCGACGTCGCGGAGTCCTTGAGCACCGATGTTGATGGATCCAGGCACGGATGGACATGTCGTGGTTCCTCAGATGGCTATCGGCGGGCTCGAACGATGCCGCGATGAGCAGGTGACGCAGGAAGGTTAGCCACCGGCAAGGATCTACCACTTCCACGGCGCGGTTCCATCCTGCGCAAGGAAGTTGTTCGGAATGCGTGATGACGGGTGTGTAGAGTTGGGTGCCAATGCGAGCATATATACTCGTAGTTTAGTAACATAAAAATTGTACTACATCGTAAAATGTCTACGTATTGGGAGTGTAGTCACATAACAAATCACAAAATGCGCCCTCTGTCAGCATCGGGGAGTGTATAGTGTGTGCCTGTCGACGTGGAGTTCAACGTATCAGCATATTGTGTCCATGCAGCATTTTTTGAGTTGCAAGACATGTGCAACCCAATACTAGTACTCTCTATAGATAGATATTGACGTGCTAGACTAGCTAATTAAAGTCTCCTCGATGCAGTTGCACCCTGCAGTAGAAGACCGATAAAGGAACACGCAAAAAATACCTCGTTCAAAGAGCCATTCCATCTTTCCCATCTCTGGTAGCATTTGGTATCATCTCCAGCGCGTGCTTCACTCATTTTCCTCGCCATCTCACTCCCAGCATCGGTCCTTCCAACAATCATAGATTGATCAGCCATCGCCCCCAATCCATCGGGATGGGATGGCGGATTCGGGGCCCAACAGGTGGCACGGAGGATGGAGCAAGGTCCGGCTGTCCATATGCTCCAAGGAGTTGAACCTTCGAGTCACCAACGAAAAAGGTAGAGATGCTTCAACGACGGTTGCAGGACATTGGCTGCCTACCGTTAGGTCCACAACCACAAGATCGCTTGCCTGCATTGCCCCCGCAACTGCAGGGAGGATGGTTGCGTGTTCGCCGCCTCGCCGGCAGCGCTCCTCGCCCACCTCTCTGAAGCTCACTCGATTAGGGTGCGTAGTTTCTGCTAAGGAAAAACAGGCAAGTACACCTCTAATCCTCTGCCGGCAACAGGCCTACGGACAATAGATATCATTGGATCCGGGGACGATGGTACGGTGTTCGCGGTGCGATTTAACACGCACCAATCGCTACACGTTGTATCCGTCGTATGCGTCAGGTCGGTAGTGTGCTTGTCCACGTAGTACCTGGAGAAGTTTTGGTCATCGGCCGTGATTGAGGGTAGAAGGTTCAAAAAATTCGGGCTATGCGTGCAGGAGAGCACCGCGTCGCTAGAAGGCGTCCCGTTCAATGAGCCGCAGTGGCTCCTACCGGTGCTTATGTCGCACCTGGTTGCTCGTCGACCATCGGTGTTCACCCTAGAATACCGTCTTTTCATTGACAAGATTCATGAGTGAGATAAACACATCTTAATGTTCGTTTGAGTACTTGCACTACTAGAAAGACTTACTACATGTTCTTAGTAGTTATACTTAGGAGTATTTTTGCAGTAATACCCATGTACTGGTACTTGTTCAGATCTACCTATCGAGTGCACAATATGATCTCGCTTTCCTTTTGAATCAGGCCTTGCTACATCTATTGAATTTCAATGTGTGCATACCTAAATCTGTCAATTCTTTTGGTCATTGTCTGTGTACTATTAATCTGTCAGTTTGTGGCGCTACTGAATCTGTCAAGTGCTGCTAAATATGAACTGGCAATTTGTCGATATTTTTTCGGTCTTATTCTATACTGCTGAATTTGTCAAATGTTATGTCGTTACTACTAGTACAATATTTTGACAACTAACTGTGATGTAATTGGAGTACTTTTTTAGATCAAGTGCAGCAGATTGTCTTGCTTTTCTTTTGAAACTTAGCATTGTCATAATTATCTAGATGCGTCTTGGGAATTTTGGGTTGCATATAGGGGTCACACAAGCATTGACGTAAGGAGGAGGTATTCACACAGAAGCAGACTTGATCGTCAGTTTTGCTTGCTCCAATGATCGAGTCTATTCAGAGAATAGGGCAAACTGATCGTGGGCCAAGGTTTTTTGAGATGGGACAAGAACCGATTCTCTTTGTACTACTATTGAATTTCAAGCAAGAAAGCTACTGGATCTCTCAATTGTTCTGTCCTTGCTATTACTAAAGCGTTGTGTGGAACTAATACTGATGTACAGGTACTTGTTTAAATCAAGGGGAGTAGATAGTTTTGCTTTTGTTTTGAAACATGGCCTTGGCACAATCTAGATGAGACTTGGGCATTTTGGGTAGCATAGGGGGGTCGCACAGGCATTTGATGTGAAAAGGAGATGCTCGAAGAAGACTTGATCATCAGTTTTGCATGCTCCAATGGTCGAGTGTGTTTGGAGAAAAGGGGAAACTGATCGGGTGACAAGGTTTTAAGAGCTAAAACAAGAACTGGTTCTCTCTGTACTGTTATTGTATTTCAGTGTCTGTATTGCTGAATCGCTCGCTTTAAAATGCTACTGAATTGGTCAAGTGCTGCTGAATGTGAACTGAGAATTTGTCGATAATTTTTCTATCTTATTATGTACTGCAGAGTTTATATAAATATCTTCCAAAAAGAATTATCGATTTCTTTCCCTCCCTCTCTGAGGTATTTGTTTTGAATTCGGATGAGCCACAATAAAACGCAATTTTTATATACCAGGAGAAGAAATCTAGCTTATTTGGTCCCTCTTTAGCCTAGAACATTTTGATTCGGCCTTTTAGGGGTAAGGGGACGGCTGACCACAGCCCATGGAAATTTGAGAAAGGATCCCATGGAGAATATCCTATGGAGTATAGCCCATGTAGAGCATCCCATGTAGAATAGTCAAACTCTTTTTAATTTGGCCTTTTGGTCATTGCCCCCCACCTCTTAATTTTTAAAAAAAACTCTGCCTGTAGATTTTTTTTATACAGCGCCTGCAGTTTTTAGTTTAGCTGTCAGGATCGCCGCCTTATTATTCCATGGGAGATAAAAATGATCAAAAAAGTCTTTTTAAGAAGACAAGTACCTAACTTATAATAGTAAAGCTTAACGATTCTACTTAATTAGCTATTTTTGTCGTAGTGGAAAGGCACCCGGTAATCCGGTGGTGAGGTCGCTAGTTCGAATCCTCGGCAATTTGTGTTAATATAGAGTTACTTTTTTGTTCACTCAGGATGACATCTGAGACCCAAATAAACTGTTGTTGCATCTACCAATGTTGTCAAGGTCAGGATGGCGGACTTGACCCGGAAAAATAGTCCAACATATATACACAAGTTTAATTCAAATATAGGTTGACATGTGGGACCCATCATAGACACGTTTAATTCATATAGAGGCTGACATGTGGGACCGAGCATAGACATGTTTCCTACACAAAGAAGGCTGACAAGTGGGACACAACATAGACATGTTTCCTATACATAGAAGGCTGACATGTGGGAACTAGCAACAGAATATAGATTAACATATTTTGTACTCTATAAGGCTGACATTTGCGACCCAGATAAACTACTGCTGCATCATAGACACATTTTCCGGCAAAAATATATACCAATATTGCCAAGGTCATAACGGCGAACTCAACCCGAAAAAATAGTACAACATACACACGTTTCTTTCCAATAGAAGCCGACATCTCGGACCCAGCATAGACATGTTTCCTATACAAAGGTTGCTAACATCTGGTACCTAGCTACGGACCAAAGTCAGAACAACGGAGACGGCCGAAAAAAAGTCCATCATAGCACGTTTCATTTACGAAGAGGCTGACATATGGGACCCACCAGAGAGACCTTATATAGGTGTTGCATCGATCAACGTTGCCAAGTTCAAATAACGTAGGCCCGAGCGAGAAAAAAGTCTAACATGCACACGTTCTTTTAATGAGATGCTGACATGTGAAACCCAGTAGCGTGACCAAACGGAAGATTAGTCGAGCAACATTATCTAGTTCGGAACATGGTAGTGCTAGAGAAGAAAAAAATTCCATCATATACACACAATTCTTCTAATGTGAGGCTCACATATGGGACCCACCAGCCTGCATAAACGATTGATGCATCGAGCAACATTGCCAAGTTCGAAACACGGAGGCGCGAGCAAGAAAAAGTCCTACATGCACACATTTCTTCTAATGAGATGCTGACATGTGGGACCCAGCTGCGTGACCAAACGGCAGATTCGTCGAGCAATGCTATCTAGTTAGAACAGTGTAGCGCTAGAGAAGAAAAAAATTCAATCATATACACACGATTCTTCTAATGAGATGCTGACATATGGGACCCATCAACCTGAATAAACGGTTGATGCAGCGAGCAACACTATCAAGTTAACACGAAGGCGCGGCCGAGGGCAAAAATTCCATCATAAACACATTTCTTATAATGAGAGTATGACATGTGGGGCCTAGCTACGTGATTATGCATCCGGCAGCGCTATCAAGTCCGGAACAGGGTAGCGCAACCGAGGACAAAAAATCCATCATACACACGTTTTTTCTAATGAGAGGATGACAGGTGGGCCCATATGTGTGATTAAACGGAAGCGCAATCAAGTTCGAAATAAGCTAGCGGGTGCGAAGGAAAAAAAATTCATCATACACACGATCCTTGTAATGAGAGGCTGGCATGTGGGACCCAACATCGTGATTAACGGCAGATAGATCGAGCAATGCTATCGAGTTCATATCAGGGAGGCACGAGCCAAGGTAAAAAATCCATCATGCACACATTTCTTCTAGTGTGAGGATGACATGTGGGACCCATAGCCTGATTAAATGGCAGATGTATCGAGCAACGCTATCAAGTTCGGAATAGGGAAGGAAAAAAATTCCACCATACACACGATTCCTCTAATGTGAGGCAGACATGCAGGACCCAGCAGCCTGACTAAACGGAAGAGGCATTGAACAACGTTATCGAGCTCAAATCAGAGAGGCGTGACCGAAAAGTTTGGTCCCCTATAGTCACAGACATCCGGGACCCACACGCAACAAATACTTTGGCAAGTCAACATCTCGCGGGGAAGCGGAAAACTTACTTCTGCCACACGTCCGTCGAGCTTTCTCCATGTTTTTAGCGGTTTCGTCATAGTAGAGGGGCACGAAACCGTAATTTTTTTGCATCAGCCATGGTCGAGCCGAGATTTTCATCACGGAAGGTGTGCCTTCTACGACGATCGACCCAGTCGTTGCGGAAGGAAACATTTCTTGTAGTGTCTGCCTCAAACACACCTCCGAGATCTAGATCTCCTCAACACCATCACCATCAAGCATCCAAGCAAGAAGAAGAGGAGGAGAAGGAAGACATCACCACCACCACCCATCTATCCCATCTCCATCTCTCTCTCTCTCTCTCTCTCTCTCTCTTGTGTTTAGTAATTGTAAGATTGAACACAGTTGTGACATCATTGTATATTTATATATGTTTTGTTGTTCATCCATGTGTGATTGATTGATTGGTTCAATTCTAGGTTGAGGTATGATCTAGTGCGCTAAGTTAGTATTTATTGTGATCTAAGATGAGTTTATGTGACCTTTGGTCTAGAAGTGCCTTTTTGCCTTGCGGTGATGCGCAAGAATCATGCATAGTGCACACAGAATGACAGCCCGATAATCAAATGGGGAACATTTATTTGTCTGAGAAATCTCTTATAGATCACACATATATTTTCCAATCTAGAACTTATGAGACTGAAGCCTAGAATCCCTCACTCATTCCATTCAATCCTATAACTACAATCTCTTTAATTCAGTTCATATTCCTGTTTATTTTTTGTCTTAGTTTATTTTGTTCTTGTTAAAAGTTCTTTGTTATTAGATATTTTAAACCTCTCTCAATTATCGTTGTTCTAGTAACTTATAGAATAGGCTATTTCCAAACCATGGTTGGGTACAAAACATGGCCGCATTGACAACGTGGCTACGGGGTCATGTTGTTTCCGTTCGTCGATCTCCCATCGTGACAAACTTTTAAATATTTGCTGCTACAAGTACTGCAATAACCATGTTGTTGGTGCAGGAATCCAGTCATCAAATTGGCGCCGTTCTAGGGGAGCAAAGCGTCCAGTTATTACCTTCCTACTCGCACATAGTTTATTTACATTTGTTGCTATTTATCTTACTGCTTTTGATTATTTGAAAAGAACAAAAAAATTAGTTTACCTTTTGTTAGTAGTCTTGTTATTTATTTTAGTTCTAGGAAATTTAAAAACATAGGAACTATGGAAAGTAAATGTCTTGTAGAGTATGTTGCTCCAAGTGTTGATCATTTACATGCTCCTATTGTTCAGCCCGTTATTGATGTGGATGGATATGAGATTAATCCTATGTGGATAAATATGATCATGGAAATAGCTTTTGCAGGAGATCCGTACAATGATCCATATGAGCATATTGACAAATTTACTTCATTGTGTTCTACGGTGAAGGCAAATGGATGGAAAAATGATAAGCTGAAGTTATATCTATTCTGGTTCTCGCTGAAAGGAAAAGCTAAAGATTGGCTAAAATCGCATCTTGTGGGACACTTCAATTCATGGAAAGGTATCTTCGAAGCTTTTCTCAGTAAGTATTTCTCACAAAAGCAAACTTATGAGCGTAGGCTTCATATCCTGAATTTAAAGCAGAGCAACAATGATGATTTAATACAAGCTCATAGTAGGTTCTCAAAATTGATGCATGATTGTCCACATCATAATTTACCTGATTGGTTATTGTTGAATAAATTTTATGGAGGCTTAAATCACTCTTCTAAGGATAAGCTAGACATGATGTGTGATGGTGCATTCCTTGGAAAAACTTTGAAAGAAGCTTGACAACTCTTAAGAGATATACATAATAATTTTTATCAATGACAATGTGAAATTGTGCATGAAGAAAAATCTCTCCCTACTGGTCTAGAGAATTTGGTCAATGAGTTTCTTAAAGATGAAAATAGAAGAGGAAAATTCCTTATGATGATACCTTAGTTATAGATGTTCTTTCTAAAGCAATGCCTTTCATAGCTGATTATTTTAATCATATTAGAACTGCTACTACTAACGATGGAGAACAACCCTCTACTATTACTCCCATATCTTCCACTTGTTGCATCATTGAAGCAGGAAAGAAGGGTAAATCCATGAAGCCTAAAACCAGGAAAAATAAAAATAAGAAGCCTCGTGTTAAATATCCCACACATCTGACATCTGCAGATGAAGTGAAACGTCTTTATGAAGAATATCAGAGAAATGAAAGACGCATTAAGAATAAAGAATAAAAAGAAATCAAGGAATGGAATAAATTGAAAGCCGCTCTCAAACCTTATCCCCTGCCTATTCATGATCTTTATTATTATTCTGAATCTAGTGATGATGAGTACTTAAATTATTCTAGAATCCCTGATAATTGCCCTTAAGAAGTTTTTGATGATTCTAGTAGTGTTTCTTTAAATACTCTTTTAGGGGAAATCAATTATGATCAGCCAAAGACGGAACCATGTGTGCCTCCCATATATGTTTGCTATGACTTTTGTTTTACTAATGAGGTGCAGGAAAGTCTAGTGGCAAAGACCAAGCTACTGGATCCAAAAGTACATTATGAGTTGTACCCTCCAAATAGTAATCAAGGTAAAGACTAAAAGTTTGATAATAAATCTTTAACACCCAGGAAGGAAAGAATACATATTTATCGTGCTTAGTGCATCCATCCTCACGTGGCAACGAGAACACTTACAAGATACCGATGCACCGCAAGAGGGTACGTCTTAGAGCAAACTATGATATAAATCCAGCAAACACTCGTTGGAGGTAAGCAAAACTACTCCTATAGCTACCTCCATTTCTGAATAAATGTGGAGTATAAAAGTCTGGCTACTTGGTTATAAGAAAGTGCTTCATGTGAGGCAACCCGGAAGTCATTATGCGTCTTTCTTAGTTTTGTGTCTTGAATCTAGTTGCATTCCTATTGCATTGGCACTTTTATTCTTTGCATGTCTTGCTATAAGAGTTATCTTGTTATAGTTTTCGAAAGGTAGAATTTATTGTTACTATATGTTGCATAACTAGGTTGTACTCAAATCCCGTTTTATACATGCTAATGTTGGTCTAAAATTAAAGTTGTTATTTTACTATCAAGACATGGTGTTTATTAAGTTTCAAGCTGATAAAGAATTCTCGAAGAAACTGGTGAAGTCTGGCGATTCCAGAAGGTTTAACGACCAACTATACGACGGGAATTAAAATTCCGACCGTATAGTTGTTTCGCCATCTCCCCTTCGATTTGCAACATTACTGTAAGTTTAACGACCAACTATACGACGGGACCGATTTGGTTTGGTCATATAGTTGTGGTCATATAGATATCGTTGCCCTTGTCGAAATTCTTTTTCAGGTTATTGCATGTTTAACGACCAACTATATGGCGGGAATAAAAATTCCAGTCGTATAGTTCCGGTTGTATCGTTGCTTCAAACACGATTCCAAGGTCGGGGAAAGGTAACAAAAGGTCAGAAATTCTTATATTTTTATTTCTTCTTCCTCTAAAACCTCAAAACACCACTTAGGAGTTTCTCCCATGTTCTAGAGAAGCTGAGCATATCTAAGCAATAAAGTTCTACCTCGGAAATTTCCTAGACTGTAATTATCTATAGAAGTTCATGTTTTATTTTTACTTTATTTTTATCAGTTGGGTGAACGGACTTCGTTCGTACACAAAACCGATATCTTTTATTTTGTGTGTTATTTTTGCAGGGACTTGAACCTTGTGTGATTACGTGTACGGTAGTGCCAACCGTAAAAACACTCGCATGAGACACTTGGTTTCTTCAATTCAACATTTCAACAATCAGTGTCTGGTAAAACCTTCCAACTCAAACCTCTTTTAAATAAGCACATAGGGGCTGCACACTCGTGTCTTGTGTCCTGTTTCACTTGCACCTCATCACAATCTAGGAGAGGCCGCTTCTAGAACTAGGTTGTTGACTTAGGCGTGGTGCTTAGGTTGATGAACCGACTTAGTGGGACTTGTATTTCATCACTTGTGAGCTAAACCCGTGTCTTCAGAAATAGAAAAATATTTTGTTTTCTTTTTAGTTTCCAAGCAGGTTCTCAAGGAAGGCAGCCACCAGGCTATATAAATAAATATACGTTAAAGCAAAGGTTCTTTGTCCATCGAAAGAGAGGTTACTTGTACCTCAATGGTAAAGTGCGTCACCCTTGTTTTCACTAAGCTTGGGGAGGTAACCACTTATCACACTCTCTTTTTAAAACTGTATTTTCTCTTTTCTTTTGGTGATATACTCAAGTTTGGTTCTTGCAAAGTTCTAAGCTTGGGGTGGTTATTTCTACATGTGTAGAGTCTTGTGCAATCTTCATATTCGATGAAGGTTTAATGCAATCATGTATCCCGTTGTTTTTGAATGCTTGCTTAAATGAGTCTAGTTTTGTATTTATATGGGGATACACTTTCTCATGATAGGCACCATAGGAGTTGACTTAGAGCTTGTATGCATCTTGCAAAATTGTTTATCAAGCTTGTGAAAATATTTGTGATCGTCTAGAAAACATTGCCACAATCTCTACACTTGGAAAGAATGAATATTTGATCAAGATCTTTTGAAATTTTTTGGTTGTCACCTAATAGCTTTGTCTTAAATAAATAGTTATGCTCGACCCCATAATGTCAAAACGATAGACTTGATAGTTTTCTTACGGAAGGAGTTGTCAATTGGAAATGATATTTCAAAGTTTTGAGGTATATGCGAAATAATGTGTTGGTTAATTGTCTTAAGAGTTTAGCCATAAAAATACTAAACACCATAGATGTGATGATCGACTTGATAGTACTATTTGAAAGGATTTGTTTGAAGAAACTAACATTTAGCGGTAATTGAGATGCATTCCAAATCTTGACCTGATGATTAAAGTATGATATTGCTTTATGCGTGTCTGCACCACTATCACACAACATGGGATGCTAACAACTCCGCTGGCCTTTGAACAATCCAAAAAGAGGAAAATCATGGAGTTTGGCTATGAGTTGCCCAACATATGTAGCAGAAATGCTATATTTGGGTATGCATTGGTACTCACATGGGCCTGCGTTCAAAGCAAAAGAGGGAATACTCCTCTAACCATTATGAGAAATAATTATACCAAAAAGGGAAACCATGGTAATGGTCACGAGTATCCATTCTTAGCATGTACAGTCTGATTAAACACACTAAGTTTTGGCATGATCTCGTTACTAATGAATTGAAGTTTTAGAAAGACAAAGAATATAAAAGGAGTGTTTGATAGCCATGATTTGTTTATGTGGATGACAAAATGAGACACTCTAATGCTATGCTTCTTTTGACATGTTCTGGCATTTCCTTTTGGCATAAATCTCGTTACTAAGAGATAAACTTTCCGAAAGCTCAATAACTGATGTTTGCACTTGAGAGCCTTAACTAGATGATATGATTCGGAAGAACCGATAAACTTTATTCCTATTTATGCTTGACATCTATTTATGACTAAGTGTTGCCTCATACAAATAATTATATGAAAAATTATATAAAAGGTACAATAAGAGGATCACAAGTTTGCTTGCAAGTTAGATTCACTGTTGACATGGAGCATATAAGTGTTGTTGTATCTTTGGTGGTCTTTATAGCTGATATTGTATTGCCTTGTATGAGTACATGTTTAACCTCTTTGAGCTTGCAAGAAAAATAAGGATGCAAGGGATACTGATTTTCAATAGCAAGAAAAATTCCCCTCATATTATTTATCAACAGTTATTGCTCGAGACGAGCAGAGTCTAAGCTTGGGGAGGTTGATGAGTGGAATTTATGTACACTTTTATGGAAGTATTTTATGCATATCAACCACCCATCTCATGCTTTATCTAGCTGCAGTTATGCCAAATATGCATGGTTTCTGTTTTCATTGATTTTCATATGAGCTTTGTACGTTTAGTAGTTTAGGTAGAATTTTATCCCTATTCCTTGTCTTTGACATGTGTGTAGGTGTTGATGATGATTATGGATAAAACAAAGGCAAAAGGAACAAAGAGAGCATATTATGGAGGACCTACAGGGACCAGATTTATCCATTTGAGGTGTTGGAAAAATTGAACTTCTAAAAATAAAGATCCAATACAACTGAGTTGTATCCCTCTTTGATACGAATCCAACGAGTCGAAAAACACCCAAATCAGAGTTCGTATGAAGAAACGGCGGCCAAAACACTGTGACACCCGAAAGTTCAACGACCAACTATACGACCGGAGCCATTTTCCGGCCGTATAGTTTTGGCCATATAGTTGGGAAAAAGGTCGTAAACGACTTGTTTTCGACCCTAGACTGCTCCAGAACCTTCCCTAAGCCATATGACGGTATTGGGGGAAATCTAGGGCACTTATAAGGCCTATATAAAGGTGGGGGAGTCAAGAAACTGAGGAGGAAGACCATAGCCCTTCAGGGGTGGAGCCCTACGCTGCCGCCACCCATCCGATCTCCATGGCGGCGGAGCTCTGCCTCAACCACACACCTCTGAGATCTAGATCTCTCTTAACACCATCGCCATCAAGGCATCCAAGAAAGAAGAAGATGAGGAGAAGGAAGACATTACCACCACCATGCATCGATCTCCATCTCCATCTCCCTCTATCTCTCTTATGTTTAGTAATTGTAAGATTGAACATGGTTGTAACATCATTATATATTTATATATGTTTTTCTGTTTATCCATGTGTGAGTGATTGATTCAATTCTAGGTTGAGGTATGATCTAGTGCGCTAAGTTAGAATTTATTGTGATCTAAGATGAGTTTATGTGATCCTTTGGTCCAAAAGTGTCTTTTTGCCTTGCGGTGATGCGCAAGAATCATGCATAGCGCACACAGAGTGACAACCTGGTAATCAAATGGGGAACGTTTATTTGTTTGAGGAATCTCTTATAGATCACACATATATTTGCCCATCTAGTACTAGTGAGACCGAAGCCTAGAAGCCCTCTCTCATTCCATTCAATCCTACAACTACAATCTCTTTAATTCATTTCATATTCTTGTTTACTTTCCGTCTTAGTTTATTTTGTTCTTATTAAAAGTTCTTTGTTATTAGATACTTTAAACCTCTCTAATTATCGTTGTTCTAGTAACTTATAGAATAGGCTATTTCCAAACCACGGTTTGGGTGCAAAGGCCGCATTGACAACGTGGCTGCAGGGTCATGTTGTTTTCATTCATTGATCTCCCATCGGGACAAAATCTTAAATATTTGTTGCTACAAGTACTGCAATAACCCTGTTGTTGGTGCAGGAATCCAGTCATCAAACCACACAAACAAATATCTGCTCATATCAATTCATGTTACATTATACCTGATGTTGTGCACACTCCAAGATGGAGGCTCCACGGCACCTAGGTCATCTTAATATAGCTATCAATAGATAATACATCAAGCTTCTTCAAATTAAAAGGACCATATTATCTATGCAAGAATGCAGGGTAACAACTTTAATCATTCTCCTAGTCCATTACCTAGAAATCATTCGAGAGTAAGTATCACACTATCAATGTAAATTCAGAGTCATCACTGAACTCTAAACTCAATGATATGTTGGAAACGTATCTATAATTTTATATGCTCCATGCTTGTTTAGTATCTACTTTGCTTTACTTGTCCACACTTTAAGGTGCTTTTTACATGTTTTCTGGTACTAACCTATTAACAAGTTGCAACAATGCCAGATGCATGTTTTCTGCTGTTTTTGGTTTCAGAAAAGTTAGTAAAGAAATATTCTCGGAATTGGACGGGACAAACTTCAAAGTCAATTAATTTCCGTGGGGAACAAGAAGTCCAGAGGGGAGACGAGGAGGCGAGACAGAGGGGCCAGGCCCACCCTAGGCGCGGGTGGGCCCTGCCCCATGCCTGGCTAGGGTTTGGGACCCCTGACCACCGCCTCGGCCTCCCCCTTCGCCTATAAGAAGTCCCCGATGCAGAAACCCTAATCACCCAATCAAATCTCCATGAAACCGCCTGTAGCCACTGCCACCATCGTCCCTAGATCGGGGGGATCTGAAGTTCTTCCCAGCACCCTGCCAGAGGGGAGATCATCCCGGAGGCCTTCTCTCTGGTATGATGCGTGAGTAGTTCCACCTTGGACTATGGGTCCATGTAGTAGCTAGATGGTTGTATCTCCTCCTTTTTGCTTTCATGTATAGATCTTGTGAGCTCCGTTCATGATCAAGATCTAATCTATTTGTAATCATGCATGTTGTGTTTGCGGGGATCCTATGGATATTGAGATTATTATGTTGGTTTGATTAATGGTTTTGTCTTTATGATTCTATCATGTATGTGTTGTTTGTGATCTTGCATGCTCTCCATTGTTAGTAGCTATCTTGGCCAAGTAGTTGCTAGTGACTCCAAGAGGGGGTATTTATGCTCGATAGTGGGTTCATGCCTCTAGTATCCAAGGGAAGTGACAGAAATCTCTTCAATTGTAGATGTGTTGTTGCCACTAGGGAGAAAACAACGGTCTCTTGTTCATGGAACATGTGGACTATTTACCATACACACTTTGCTTAAAGCAGTTATCTGTTGCTTGCAACTTAATACTGGAGGGGGTTCGGATGATAACCTGAAGGTGGACTTCTAGTCATAGATGCAGTTGGATGGCGGTCTATGTATCTTGTTGTATTGCCCAATCGAATCTCGTAGGATCTTTCTGACTAGTAATTGCATTATTATGCCTTGCTCAGTTCCTGTCAATTGCCCTGCTGTAATTTGTTTACCCTTCATGCCATGTTGTTTATATAAGGAGAGCACCTCTAGTGAACTATGGACCCCGGTCCAATCTTTACCATTGATACATCTTCCAATGTTACTTGTTTACTTGCTGCAAACCATTACCTTCCGCACAATACGTTTAATCCTTTATTACAGCAAACCGGTGAGCTTGACAACCTCACTGATTCGTTGGGGCAAAGTCTTGAGTTTGTGTTGTGCAGGTCTCCGCGTTGCTTGCAACACCTGTGTGACGTTTCCTTCCTCCTACTGGTTCGATAACCTCGGTTTCTTACTGAGGGAAACCTGCTGTTGTGCTGCTTCATACCTTTCTCTTGGGGTTTCCAACGAAGCGTCCCACGACAAGTGGTGGGCGCCATCAAGCTATTATCTAGCGTTGTTGCCAGGGAGGCTAAGGACGTCTTCACTAGGGGAGTCCTTCACTTACTTTCTCTTTACTTTGTTTTTAGTTTTCTTTGTTTCTTTTGTTTTGTTTTGTTTGCCTCTTTTCAAAAAACCCAAAAAAAATAGTCTAGTTTGGTTTGCTTGCTTTATTCAAAAACACATAAAAATAGTTCCTACTCTAGTTTTCACCTTGCTCTAGCTCACCATGTTGCTCCCCAAGTTTGCCCTGAAAGATCTTGCAATAGGTAGTGGCTCCCTAATTGGGAAAGATAATATTGAAGAATTCTTTAATTATGTTAGAAAGCATGAGGATATTGAGGATAAATCTATAGCAGAGCTTGCTCCTAATTATGAGATTGTTGTGGCTTCTTTAGTTCATATGTTGGAGGCTAGGTTTGTTAGCCTTAACCCCTTCATACAATTCTTGTTCCTAAAACTAAAAGAAGAAAAGAATGCTGAAAAGAGAGAATTCATCCTTGAAACTTTATCAAAAGAATTTCATGATGTTGCTAGGGAAGCCAAAAAGGTCTTTGGGTGTTTCAATATTCTAGGCTCAAGTATAGATGTTGTGGGTATTTCTGATAAAACTAAGCCTAGAGAAGAATTTAAGATACCCATAACCTTTAAGCTTGTTGGAATGCATGAAGCCTTTGAAAAGAATTTTGATTGGATTGCTCCTAAAAATATTTTTGATGAAAGTAGTAGACCAAAGAGAGATGAGAAGGGATCCTCCAAAACCCATTTGGATGAGATACCTTTCATAGTTGAAGACTTTGCAAGTATGGATGTTAATGCTTCTTCATTTGAAAATACTTGATTCTTCTTACTTCTTGTACCTAACTTAAAGGTGTTAAAGAAAAGTACTTGTTGGGAGATAACCCAAGAGTTTCCTTGAGTCTTGGAAGTTATTACTTCAGTAATGACCTCTCCTTATCCTCTTTTTTTTGCTTTTTGTGCCAAGAATGATCTCAAATGAGAGGGAAGTAAGATTTGGGGAGTTGCTGTCACGAAACAAATTTCTGTCCTCCACCAAAAAAATTCATGAGGAGTATCTGTAACTCGTATTGAACTGAAAATTTACGAATAAATCCCGCAGTATGTTAGCTAACTTTTGTTAGTTCAACACTTTTTGATTTGAGCAACATAAGATGTTCGAAAAAATCGGTTTCTACCTACTGGTCAGTTTTGACAGATTTCTGCCATTATTTGCATTTGCTTCTTATTGATTCCTTTTTGAGTTCTCTTTAGGTGAATTGAGATTTTTGAAGGAGTTACTACAGTAGCTTGTGTTTTTAATGAAAATACTCGCTGTTCCAAAGCTTTGCCAGAGGTCTAATATCTTTTAAATACACTAATGTTGCTAATGAAGATTGTGTGAAGTTTTGTATGAAGGAAAAATTTCAGGTGTAGGGACAGAATGATGCAATGAGATGAAGAATGGACAAAATCTCAAGCTTAGGGATTTCACCATGGTGTCACCCCAAGAAATATCCAAGAGGTACAAGCGTCAAAGCTTGGGGATGCCCAAGGCATCCCCTTCTTCATCAATAAAAAGCTCAGGTCTGTCTAAACACTTAGTTTTTATTGTTTCATGCACAGTTGTGTTGTTCTTGGAGCGTCTTAGTTTTTGTTTGCTTTTCTTAGGTTGTTTAGTTTGCTTGAATAAAGTGGTTTGGACCCCCGTTCTCGCTATGTTGTTTTGCAAATAAGTTTGCTTGGTGTTGGAAAGGAGTAGTAAGTTCTTGCTTGAAGTGCAAGAGGAGCTTGCATTGACTGTGACTTAGACTTTAGCATGACATGCTAGGTCTTGTTTTGACCTTATGCTTAGTGATTATTGTTGTAGCATTTCTTGTTCCAAACAATTGGGATTGCTTAGTGTGCCTTGAAGAAATTATGCGTTGTTTTAGCATGCAAAAGCATAGTATTATGGTATTCTCCTTTGATGCTTTGCTTAGGTTGACTTGGCACATGCTCACACCATGTTATGACTATGACAAGTCACCATTAGCCTCTATGATCGTTTAGTCCTTGACTTGTAGTAGCACTCTTTGCTTTGATTAGTACGATCTGTTGCACTGCATGATTATGGCCATTATTGCTCTCTTAGTTGGTTGCTCCCAGTCTTTTGCTAGCCTCCACTTGTATGAGTAAGCTCTACTCATGTTTCCGACTCCTAAGAAACCAAGTTATTAAAAAGTGTCCACTATAAACTCCTATGCATGGTGTGTTACACCATTCCAAGTATATTCTTGTTTTCATCTATCTTCCAATTAAAAACTATTTTGTTTTGAGAAAACTTAGTGATTAGAGCCCTCACGAACTTGATGACACACATTATATTCTTTGCCCCTAATAAACTTGAACCATTGTGACAACTTTGTTGTATATGCTTGCACTTATAAGTTGGAATTAGCAGAACCGTGTTGTCACGGGGAACGTTTTCAACATTGCACTTGTACTTTGTACTCAGTTGATATCATGTTCTTTTGTCTATGGATGTCATCGGTGTGAAATAAAGAGGGAACTTGTAAGTCCATGGATTTTGTATCCTGTGTTAGAGAAATGCCTGGGCCGCTAGCCTAAGTCATGCCTAATC
This sequence comes from Avena insularis, assembly GCA_023614405.1. NCBI lineage: Eukaryota > Viridiplantae > Streptophyta > Magnoliopsida > Poales > Poaceae > Avena > Avena insularis. The sequence continues at coordinate 118,714,768 of CM042697.1, read as the reverse complement.
ATGGTGGAAACTTGCAGCATCACCATAATGAGCTATCTATGAAGCATCCTCGATAAAAATCTATGCATATGGTAAATTAAAAGATTGCTGAGATGCTCATTGTCTGCTTGCCTTGTCATTTTGGTTATGGGAAAGCTCATGTACCATGTGCAAGGGGTACCTCGTTGGCGGTTCTCAATGATATGCAAATACTTACAATGACAAGAATTTACCTGGACCCGAAGTTGAGTATGCATGAGGTGTGGCCCTCGTATTCAAGGGACTTGAGATTGCAACTTATACTTCGTTAAGAATATACTCTAGCTTTGCCACTTTAACCTTAACCACTTCAAGATGCTTATGATAGGGGCAATGCGGGCTGAAAGCTAACAAGTACCATAATTTTTGGAAGCTCTTTTTGAAACTTGTAATCCCTGCTTCCTTTACAAAAAGGCCTTTCTTCCACCATTATTTGAGTCTCCACCTTCTACCTTTAGGCACCATTAAGAGAGCATAGTTGTCATTATGTGTGTAGTGTTCCGGAGCTTATTAATTGATGAATATTGTGTTATTACTTGTTCTTGTGCTATTTGTTTCTAGTCACCCTTGTGAACTTTGAAGGTGTCCTATGCATCTATATTGGTACTCTATGAGGAACAAGTTGATTGCCACTATGCTATGTTTTCTGTATGTGAACCAAAGAAATGTTTTACAATGCATGTTATTCATGATCTTTGTTTGTAGCTTGTCATGTTGCATGCATAGTTACTATGTCCTATTGTTAGAACTCCATCTTTCATGCACATGTTTAGAGTTCTTTGATCCCAGCTTTCAATGCTTGCAAATTATTGGATCTTTATTTTGAGGGTGCATGTCACCTCAAAAATTATTCTTTTATCACTTACCTACTCGAGGACGAGCAAGAGTTAAGCTTGGGGATGTTGATACGTTGGAAACGTATCTATAATTTTTGATGATCCATGCTTGTTTAGTATCAACTTTGCTTTACTTGTCCACACTTTGAGGTGCTTTTTATATGTTTTCTAGTACTAACCTATTAACAAGTTGCAACAGTGCCAGATGCATGTTTTCTGCTGTTTTGGTTTCATAAAAGTTAGTAAAGAAATATTCTCGGAATTGGATGGGACAAACATCAAAGTCAATTACTTTCCGTGGGGAACAAGAAGTCCAGAGGGGAGACGAGGAGGCAAGCTAGAGGGGCCAGACCCACCCTAGGCATAGGTGGGCCCTGCCGTGCGCCTGGCTAGGGTTTGGGGGCCCTGGCCGCTGCCTCGGCCTCCCCCTTCGCCTATAAAATGCCCCCGATGCAAAAAACCTAAGCACCCGATCAAATCTCCACGAAACCGTCTGTAGCTGCCGCCACCATCGTCCCTAGATCGGGGGATCTGAAGTTCTTCCCGGCACCCTGCCGGAGGGGAGATCATCCTAGAGGCCTTCTCTCTGGTATGATGCGTGAGTAGTTCCACCTTGGACTATGGGTCCATGTACTAGCTAGATGGTTGTATCTCCTCCTTTGTGCTTTCATGTATAGATCTTGTGAGCTCCGTTCATGGTCAAGATCTAATCTATTTGTAATCATGCATGTTGTGTTTGCGGGGATCCGATGGATATTGAAATTATTATGTTGGTTTGATTAATGGTTTTGTATTTATGATTCTATCATTTTTGTGTTGTTTGTGATCTTGCATGCTCTCCATTGTTAGTAGCTATCTTGGCCAAGTAGTTGCTAGTGACTCCAAGAGGGGGTATTTATGCTCGATAGTGGGTTCATGCCTCTAGTTTCCAAGGGAAGTGACAAAAATCTCTTCGGTTGTAGATGTGATGTTGCCACTAGGGATAAAACAACGGTCTCTTGTTCATGGAACATGTGGAAGGTTAACATTCCACACTTTGCTTAAGCGGTTATGCATTGCTTGCAACTTAATACTGGAGGGAGTTCGGATGATAACTTGAAGGTGGACTTCTAGTCATAGATGCAGTTGGATGGCGGTCTATGTATCTTGTTGTATTTCCAAATCGAATCTCATAGGATCTTTCTGACTAGTAATTGCATTGTTATGCCTTGCTCAGTTCCTGTCAATTTCCCTGCTGTAATTTGTTTACCCTTCATGACATGTTGTTTATCTAAGGAGAGCACCTCTAGTGAACTATGGACCCCGGTCCAATCTTTACCATTGATACATCTTCCAATGTTACTTGTTTACTTGCTGCAAACCATTACCTTCCACACAATACGTTTAATCCTTTGTTACAGAAAACCGGTGAAATTGACAACCTCACTGATTCGTTGGGGCAAAGTCTTGATTTTTTGTTGTTTAGGTCTCCGCGTTGCTTGCAACACCTGTATGACGTTTCCTTCCTCCTACTGATTCGATAACCTCGGTTTATTACTAAGGGAAACTTGCTTCTGTGCTGCTTCATACCTTTCTCTTGGGGTTTCCAACGAAGCATCCCACGAAAAGTGGTGGGCGCCATCACTCAACCAAGCACAACACTGAAACAAAGGTTCAGTTTATCATACATGATTCATAATTGGTTGTAGCAAGCCAATTTAGCAATCACAAGGTTTCAACTCAAATAATCATCTCCTTATAAAGATCAACTAGGAATCATATACTTCACAATAGAGCTGTTTAATCAAGTTTCCATGAACAGAATAGCAAGCTATTATGTCAAATTGAAGCATCAACCACAAGTTCATTTACTATGATCTGTCCAGCGGTACAAGAAACACATTAATAAGCTAGGTACTCTCATATCCAGTAGTAAACTTCAATTTTAGATTTAACAAGTAAGGTTCAGTTAACTACACGATCAAGATAATTTGGTCAGAGATAGCATCACAGGAAACCATTCATGCCCAAGATGAACATGCCATCCAAGTTAAGGCATTATTTCACAAATAAAAAATATATTAGATGAGCTATAGTTATTATACACCACAACATATTAACACATGCCATAATTGCTAGGAAGACATTAGATGAATGAGTACCATAGCTTAAGAGAGAGTCATAACTAGCAGATCCATTTGATAAATCCACAAAATAACTAGAACAAGGTCGGATCAAATCATCCAACTAGTAACTAGTAGTTCAACTAAAGCAAACCATAGACATGGCACATGCCCGGGAGACCACCACACCACCAAGTTGCACAAACACCATGTCTTATGTCCATCACCTACTACTAATCATTGGCCATAATCACAATCCAAATTAGTGTATCGGCTCAAAGGACGATCACACAGAAAATACCTGAACCGGAGGCATCGTCGTTGAAATCGATGTTGGGGTTGCGTAGCCACAGTAGCATCGTCCCGTCGACATCAAGTTCGAAGTTGACGACACGGCATATCCCCGCAGTGGCACCACCAGTACATCACCACCAAAGAGAAAGTGGTCTATGTAGAGGTCGTGCAGGCCGGGTCAGTGAAGCCGAGCCTTGAGGAGGAGCTCGAGGTGGATATGGGGGTCACGAATGACGATGAGGATCTGGGCACAGGATAAGAGCCGACGGCCAAGCTCGAGGCAAGGGCTAGGGTTTTGGTTGGGCACACGTGAGGGTGAGATTGAGCTAAATCGTCTGGGAAAGAGGGAAGAAGAGGAGATGGCGGTGAGCGGTTGCGACCAGATGCGATCGGTCATTACCGAAATCAGGCAGGCGACAGCGGCGGCATCGCCAGCAGCCAGAAGAGGAACGCGAGTGTGTGCGATGTGAGAGTGGGGTAGAGGATGAGCTATGTGCGATGTGCCGGGCTGGGGATTTGACCCCAGGCTTAGCTGGGCCGAATTGGGCCGAATCGGCTTGTGGGCCAGAGTGACCCGTGGGTCAGGACCAATAGAAAATAAAAGTTTAAGAATAAATTAATAAAGAATATGAAAGATTACCAAAATACCCTAAGCTTATTTTAGCCCTAGAAAAATAAAAAATCCAAAAAAAATATGATACATCAAAATGATCACAAAAATAATATATACCTAAGAAAAATATAACATTACTTGTTTTAGTTAAATAAAATGCAAATCAATATTAACACCATTAAATCCTAAGTGAAATTTGATAAAATAAGAAAAAGTCCTAAAAGTCAATAAAAATCATTTTGTGTATAAAAATAAATCTACTATTTTATAAAAATACTAACTTAATTCTTTTATAAATAAAATTTGAAGTAAGTATTCAAAGACATTTATTCCTTTATGGAATTTTATAAACATAAGAATAATACTTATAAATAAATAAATATCATTTTTAAGATCTTGAATAAATATATTCTACTAGAAAAATATTAAATATATTATTAGAAAGGTTTTTAAGATTTTAAAGTAATAAATCCTTATCTATTACCTATTTTGTAAATTATTTAAAACCATTTCTTAAGTAATAAATAATCACAATTTTATATAAAATCTAAAATATTTTATATCTAAGTACTAATTCCAAAATCATAACTTGAATTCGTAATCAAGCTAAAGTGTAACTATTAAATTTAAAATACTCTTTTAAAATCTTAAATTCAAATTAAACCCCTTTTTAAATAAGTATTGAATCACTCATATATAATATGTTGAATAATCTTTATCTCTTAATCATTATTAACAAGACTTCAAATCCTAAAAAAATACTAAGATCGTCTAATTGTGCTCCCATTAATAAGTTGTGTGTGATTAAACTCATCATTCACTTAAAAATAAAGTGAATGCTCCCACATCCATATTATACTTGCCAAAGCCCTAAAACTTGATAATGTTCTAAACTCGCTACACCTTAAGATTAAATTCTTGTTTTATAGTTAACTTTGGTCTAAATAGTCATCAACACAATGTCTAAAGTTTATTTATTTTTTATAGTTAAATTTTGTTTATTCCAGTTAAGTCATAAAGCATCTCAAGTCCAAGCTTATTGAACAAACGCAAACGATATCGATCACATTATATTTAACCATCAAGACTATTTAAACCTAATCAAAGAAATATTTTCTTTAAAATTTATTTGTTTTGCCACTTCAAACAACAATCTCATAATAAGTTCTTCAACTCTTAACAACTTAACACATTAACTTTCATCCTAATCACCAGATAGCGATTCACCTCATTCTTAGAATGTTATTATACTTCATGTATATACTTTGAATGCTAAACTCCCAAATGCTTGAAAGATATAATTACTTGTGAAGTAAACTTGAAAATAACTAAATCTTAATAACACCACCTAAATTTAACTCATTCATGTTATTGCGGAATTATCTTGGGATTTTATCAAATTGCATTACATTACCTATGCATAATGGCATCTTGCTTCTTTAAACATTAGTCGTTACCGGACCAATGATGTTGTTTTCAGATATTGGATCTTTTATTATCTCGAAGACCGTGAGTGCATAATCTTGCAATCACAAAAGTCAATTCCACACTTGCTCATGTCCTTTGGTTATTTTCTATCAAGTATTTGCAAATCCAATATTGTCATCACCTGCATTTCAAAAAGGTCCTACAATGAAAGTTTCAGTGGTAAAGGAACATAATACCTAGGACTTAACAACCAATATCGCTAGTGATTCTTGCGCCATATATTACGCGTTAACCATGAGATTTGGAATGGGACGGAGAAGTCAGCTGGATCGGCTCCGATTCGCATGCCAACGGATGACTAGGCCATGGCTGTAACTCCTCTTATAGAGGGTTAGCAGCATATGGGTGGGATCCCTCAATGTCCCACGGCTTCTGGTATCTATGAGGGTTGTACACCTTAGGTTGCTATTGGAAACAAGTTTTATCCTAGGCCTGATGTGCAATCTGTAGGGTATGCGGGGTCGCGGAGAAGGACAGTGATTGTCTTGGATCTACTAGGCCCCATAGCACGGAATTGTGGACGGTAAAGATCGCTCGGTTGTGCAACAAGGATTTTATCTCTCATGGGTAAAGTAACGCACCTCTGCAGAGTGTAAGAACTGTAACTTGTTACTCCCTGTTCCGGGAAGGAGCTACGAACGTTGTAGGAAAGGAACTCCACGAAAGTTCTGGTAAACCTAGGAAGGCTAACGGACATAGCTTTTCAGAATAAAAGCAATATTTTAAAAATGTTTACAAAAACCTGCAATGCCTATGACCTATGGTCTATGGCTACAGATAGTGCATCAAACACTCCTTTTTAGTGAACTTGCTGAGTACGCTCGTACTCAACATATCTTCTTAACCCTTGCTAGATTCTGAAGCCAATACAGACGGTGTCTACATTATATCATGCTCAAGGAATCATCATCAAAAGCTCAAGATCTTCAATGAAGTCAAGAAAGTCAACATATACATCCACATAAGAGAAGACGAAGTTGCTAATTAGATAGGAGTATAATCTCTAGCCATAGAACCTACTTCTGTAGAGTATTTCAATAGCAGCAATGCAAGCCAAATAGTTTAAATACTAGTCTATTAGTATGGTAGTTATAAGTTGTTATTTCTCGTTCTTATTTGTAAGAAGTTTCTTTCTCTCTCTTTAACCTAGAGTGTTCTCTAGATATTTTATAAAGAGTCGAGTTGTAACCTATAGTTGTGTCTTGGACCTGCTAGTTTCTATTGTACCATTCAGAGGGATGTAATACTGGTGTAACGGTGTTTCATTGGTGTTATATCAACGACTATAGTATACAACATCATGCATTGGTATGCTGGGTCACCGCAAAAGTGTTGTGGAACTCGTAGAGTGTTTTCCTCGTCATGATGAGGAGGAGAACGACGACGATGAGGATGGATACTAGTCCGACCAGTGCAATGTAGTATGTCTATGTTTAAGTTTAGAACTATGTTGAACTTAAGCATTTGAGTTATGTGTTATGAACTATGTACATTTAATATTTCACTTGAACTATTTCGGTTTGGATGATCCTACTATGTTCTCGCTGAACATCATTTGTAAAGTGTTGTAGTATTTGTTTCAGTTTATTTTTTTGACTTGTTTAGAATATATTTGTGAATAATTTGGCTAAAGTGGATGTGTGAGTAGAAGCTCAAATTATGGCTATTCTATTTGGGTATGCCACAAAAGGAGAAACAAAGAAAGTTAAGAGTAACTAAGCCTCCCTATCCTATGGCCATATTGCACTTGGACATCCAAAATTAGGCATTCTCTTAGAGATGCTCTAAGGGAGAAACAGATTACTATGTTATTTTATAGCCGGGTACCTAGCCAGTAGAATCTCCATTTCGTTTAAATCCAAGGGAAATCAATTCATAGTAGTTGGGACTTCATTTAGTTTTGCACATCATATGCTTGACGCAAAAAAAAATATTGGGAGCAACTATTTCTTAGTCGACTGAGAAATAACTAAATTATAACTCAGATGACGTTACCAACTTTAGTTGCAAACCATGTGCAACTCCTCACAATGGGTAACGACATAATCTAATTGTCAAAGATATTTTTTCTAAGTTGCAGCCCATGTGCAACTCGCATGCTAGGATGAATCACAATGCATTCCAATGGTTTTGAAGTGGACTTAGACTTAAGCTAATTTTGAGTTGACTGAGAATTAGGTAAACCATTTTTTTATTTCACTACTAAATGGATGTTGGTGTTGTGGCTGTTCATACTCATTTTATCCTACCTCTTTCATTTTCATCCGATTTTACTCAGTGTTGATAAGTTGACCACTTTTTATTGTACAAGATTAATCCTTCCTTTGTGTCATCACAAATTTCAAAGTTCAAAGTAAACCTCTAAAGATAAATAGAAGTCCCAACAGTCATAGGATACTTTGGTAGAAAACCAAACAACACAACCATTGTTACCGCATTTACACCCTTCAACATCAAGCCTAATGGTAAAATAGAGGTGTTACGATATCCTTCCTAATATTCTTGCTACCTATCCAAAAAAGGTTTCCCTTGATTCGAAGGAATATCATAGGAATTGTGTAGGATTTTCATCCTTAGGAATTTTCCTATATATGTGCAGCTTTTGATTCATAATATTGGAATCCTCAGGAACGCATAGGAATCTTTCCTAAAAGGATTGTATTTCACTATGTCTCTGAGGAAAATTTCTATCCACTCAAACCTCATATTACACTTCCTTTATCATGTGGATCAAATGCTTCTTCAAGAAATATCATGTAAGGATTCAACTAAACATGCCATTCTAATCCTGCAATTTTCATATTCTTGTCTTATGGGAATCATCTTAATCAAAGAGGCCTTAGTATTCTCGCTAGACTTCCATCTTCCTGACTCTACTCCATGATGTTTGACACTTTCCTCTGTAGCGTGCATGTAAGACCTGATTGATTCCCTCCCTTCATCAAGAATTCCGCGCCATAAACTGATGTCCTACGGTGGGGGTCAAAATGAAGGTGGCAGAGTTGAATATAGATGATATGATGAACCTTACTAGTGTCGAGCATGATTGGAGAAGAGGTCGTTGAGGCTGATGTGATCATCGGATGTGGAGAGGAGACAATCTTAAAAAACAAGTGCGATCATCGACGAGTGTGATCCATGGTGAGTTCGCGCTGAGCAGAGAACTAAAGCTAACACGGTCGATGACAAGGAAACACTCCTATAAGGCGAGCACTCACAGTTAGGAGGCATATGATTTTAACAACGATCGCTATATAAATTTTTTCTGGCAGGTCGAGCATAGAAAAATTGCATTTGGGGTATCCTATTGACGTATTGTAAGCTTATCATGCTTGTTGATTTTAACTTACTTTTTTTGCACTTATGTTTCATATATGAAATTTTTGGGCAGAAAAACACGACTCCAAACTTTGAATCATGTGTGAAAAACTTCAAATTAGGCCAAATCAATGCACAAACGGATAATATTATCAAGTATAGCAAGGAGCCCATATGGGTAAAAACCGATCAAAATGCACTCAAATCACGAAATTACAAAAAAAACTATAGCTACTTGGTTTTTTTGGTTCTGGGAAAATACAAGAAAAAGCGGCTATCAAAATAGATGGGGTGAGCAGGGGATACAAATTAAACCATGGGAGCCATGAGCTATGATATATATATATATATACCATATGATATGATGGGATCCCTATCTTCATGATTTGAAGGATAAATAATAAGCAAGCAAGATGATTCAACCAGCAATCATCAACAATGTGGGACATCTGGAAGAAAAGAGGTAAAATCAATCCACTATGTCGGGTTTGATGGTCCAATAGAATCTAATAGGAAATATTAGAACTAGGTGTACTTCGTTCCACAAATTAAGGGAGGTAATCTTGGTCTTGGAGGTGCCACAAGGCTCTCATAATCTATTCCTCACGTCAAATCCTAGGAGAGGTGAGGGGTGGGTATTTATTATACCCCACTCCCACACTCCTCATGCTTCGGGATAAAATTGACTTATTACATGGGCCTTTTGTGTGTTTTCTTCTTGTAGACATTCTAGACTATCAAGGTTCAGCATGGACCGATCAGGCGATAGTTCAAGGATGCTCAGTCTTTAACATGGACTCTTCGGTTATTCGTGCTTAGATTGCACGACTCTTCTAGCAGCCAATGTCTAGATTATCCGGGGCCACACAAGTGACTAGGGCTCTCGATACCTAACACAAAGTAGCTGATCAAGGAGATCTGCCCTAGAGACAAATAATAAAGTGTTTTATTTGATGTATCTTTTATGTTCATAATACGTTTCTTACCGTGTTATAACTGTGTTAATACGAAACGTTAATACACGTGTGGTATGTAAACAAACCGTGTCTCTAGTAACCTCTAGCAAACTAGCTCATTGGTCAACTGATGATCTATGATTTTGAGATCATGGGTGATAGAGCCAATTGACAATGAGATCATATCATTAGTTGAATGATATGATAGACATACACCCAAAGGTAAATCACAATAAGATCTAGTTACTAAAACATTCATCATTGATGATAACATAGAAACCTCGCAACCTAATCCTTTGACTGTGAGATAGTGCATAATCATCGTTATTGGAAGGAGACTTTGATGGTATCAAGTATCAAGTTGTGAAAGAGTGATCATAAAGGTACCGCCGGGTTTCCTGAAAGAACGGGTTGAGGAGTAATTATCAAGACCATGATTTGCCAATCCAAATAACGGATATATACACGTGGCCAACTCGGTGACGTTGCATTAACGCAGCTTGCAAGCATATAACTAGGTCATGGAATGCAACGGCATGGGAACGAATAAATGAGTTCATCAGAAATGAGATCGAACAGAGGTATGGAGATACCTAAGATCAAATCTTGGATGACCTAGGTATCATATGGCAAGGGAATAGGACATGTAGTTGAAGGTTAAAGCGATGAGATTCGTGAATGCACGGGTGGTCATTATGGGCATCCAGGTCCTGCTGGTGATCGTTGATGCGAGAGGGTTCTCGGTCATGTCCGGAGCATCTCCGAACCAAAGGGTGGCACACTTAAGTGTGGGGACGCTTAGGGATCGAACCGACACCGCAGGAGAAATGAGAGAGAGAGAGAGAGAGAGAGAGAGAGAGAGAGAGAGAGAGAGAGAAACCGGAAAGGTTCCGGGTAACACCCGATGTTGATCGGAGGGGTCCGGAACGTGTTTCGGAGTGAAAGATATAATAATATATGTGTTTTATATATTAATTAGTTGAATTAATATTAAAAACATAAATATTTATTTATTTTTGGGAAGCTCATTCCTATTGGGCCGTTCCCCGGAGGGAAACGCCCATAGGGCAAGGCGCCCAGGAGAGGAGGGGTCCAGGCGGCTGGAGCCTAGGGTTCACCGATACGTCCAATTTGCATCACCATTCTATATCATAATTTTCCTCTATTCATTGATATATTTCATATTAAGAGGTGATACTTATGTCTTTTCATCTGTTTTTGCATGTTGGATGATTCTTGGAGGATGAATTGCCGAAGTCAGGATTCTGATGGAAAAGAGGTGTTTTGATGCAATTTTGCAAAGATCATAAAAATACCAGAAAAACTATAGAAAATACTATTTTCCCAGAAGACGGAGAATGCCAGAAGGGGAGGCGGAGATGGGCCACAGGGGGCCCACACCCCCCAGGCACGGGTCATGCCTACAGGGGGTGTGGCCCGCCTGGACCACCTCTGTCTTTGCCCTCTCGCCTATATCTTCTCCTAGAAACCCTAATACACGGGGGAGCGACCATAGAAAGATTTCGTCGCCTCTGCAGGGTGGAAAACACCAAGAGAAAGAGCTCTCCAACAGACAGATTTCTGCCAGGGAATTTCCTTCCTGGAGAGGGGAGATTGTTGTCATCAACACCATCATCAATCTAGACTTCATCGGGATCATCATCATTATCACCATCATCTCCACCAGCACCATCATCACCACTCCATCCTGCTGTAACAATTGTGTTGAATCTTGCATAGTTCTTAGGGGAAACTTTCCCGGTGTTGATTACTATTGTAGTTGATGCTTGTGAGTGGAACCATTGGATTATTTTTTTATGTTCAGATTGTTATTCATCGCCATATCATCTTTCATCTTGACCCATATGATGTCTCATGAGTAGTTCGTTTAGTTCTTGAGGACATGGGAGAAGTCATGTTATTAGTAGTGGATTTGTGTTGAGATATTATTCAATGGTTTAGTATTTAAGTTGTGGTGCTATTCTTCTAGTGGTGTCATGTGAATGTCGACTACATGATAATTCACCATTTATGGGCCTAGGGGAATGCATTGTGTATTTGGCTACTAATTATGGGGTTGCCGGAGTGACAGAAACCTGAACCCCTGTTAGGACACCATTGCACAAGGGAGTGTAGGATCTCAGAGTTTAAGGCTGTGGTTAGGTTTATACCTTAATTGCTTTCTTGTAGTTGCGGATGCTTGCAAGGGGTTTAATCACAAGTATGTATTAGTCCAAGTAAGGTCGGTACATTAGCACAGTTTCACCCACACAACACTTACAAAACCAAAGAAGACTACTTAGCTATTTGAAGCGAAAGCACTTGACAGAATTCCCATGTGTCATCGAGAACTTTTGGTCCTCATAAGTATTTCCACCGGCTTGTCCTTTGCTAAGAAAGGATTGGGCCACTTGCTGCAATTGTTCATTGTCCTTATTACTTGCACTTTATTTCTTTGCTTTATCAGAAAACCCCTAAAAATCTGTTTGCTAAGTATTTACAGAGATTTCCTGCTCCATACCACTAGTCAACACCTTTTGCTCCTCGTTGGGATCGACACTCCTATTTATCGAAAGTACTACGATACACCTCCTATACTTGTGGGTCATCATTCACCCCCACGTGGGGCCACCTAGGGCCAGCGGCTGCCCTAGGGCAGCGGCGGTTGGAGCCCCTCACCCCTACCCTAGGGTTTGCCCTCTCTCCACCAAGATTGGATCAAGCTCTTTTGGGATTTGTTCTCCACCTCTGCACTACCGTCGTGCATAGGACAGTCCGGCTTCCATCTTATTCTGCTGCTCGGCTGGATTGGAGCCCAGGAGACGCCGCCTACACTAGATGTGTGTAGATCTTCGAGGTGCAACACTTGGGGCATTGCTTGTCTTCATCACTATACGCCTACCTGCATAAGGCGTGCCACGGTCTTCAAGGGTATGAACACCGTCCCCCTCTCTGTTACTTATGTCTGCATAGAATAGATCTTGGTTATCGCGTTCGTGTAGCTATAATTTTTTTGTTTCATGATGGGAACCCCAATAGTGGTATCAGATCCAGATCTATAGGTAGATATGTCATACGGATAGAACAGATAACAATATGTGGGCGTTGATTCTCTAGTTGTGACCCTCTTTCGTGTTTGTTATATCATGGTAGTGTTTGATGAAGCGGCCCCCAATTGACATTACGTGGTAATTCGTGAGACTAGTCCACATGTGTAAGTGGCTTTGTTGGGTGTATGTCTCTCTACAATAGTTTATATGACATTTACACCGGAGGGCCCTGAAGAAGGAGAGAAGAGGCAACCATTAAATCAAGTTTGTGGCTCAACGTTCATAGGTTGGAAGGGGTTCTGCTTTGAAAGCCCTAAAGCCACATAAAATATGCAAGAGATAAAGTAGAAGTGTCTAACTTTATTTTGCAGGGGCGAGTGTCGTGACATGGCAATGGTAAGTTTGTGAAACATTTTCCATTGGAGCTCTCGATGGCGATCAAGGCGCCGCAATCATGTCATGACACCATACTTTTTGAAGTATTTATATGTGTACATCTTGTTGGGCATAGTATATTATATATACGACGATAGCTTAAATAGGATGACCCCTCACATAATTCCAATGATAGTGTTCCCCTTGTGTGTGCACCACTAAGAAAGTTCTCCGATATGAGGCACGCCGTGATGATCGGGTGTCAGACATATCTATGTTCATATACGGTGGGTGTAAGACATGTTGCACTGCAATACACGCAAGTTTGAGTTGGCGAGCTTAGCATGTATAGACATGGCCTCGGAACACAAGATACCGAAAGGTTGAGAATGAATCACATGTTGATGTGATCGACATTTGGAATGTCTACCTTTGGATCTATATCATTATCTGTGACGATCGGGGATGATATGGTGAATTGGGATCATATGATCACTAAACGAATTAAGGGGTGTTTGTTTGAGTGGGAGCCCTATTAGTTTTATTTAGTGTAAATTTAAAACTTAAGCTCATAATATTATGAACATGGTCTAAACACTTTGCAAATCCATTGTAGATGTCTCACCCACCCACCTTAAACCTTAGCTCATTCCTAGAGAAGGACAAGCTGAAAACCGATGGATCCAACTTAACCGCCTGGCACCACACACTGAGAATTCTCCTGGTCCCCTACAATCTCAACTATGTCTTAGAGGCCGAGTTTCCCACCAAACCCGCTGATACCGCCTCCTAGGACAAAATGAATGTCTTGCAGTCCAAGGCAGATGATTTCTCCCTTATCTAGAGTGGAATGCTATATGCCATGGATCCGGAGCTTCAAAAACATTTTGAAAACATGAATGGGTTTGAGATCCTTGAGGATCTTAAGGCCATATTTGCTCCGCAGGCTCGGGCCAAGAGGTATGAAGCTTCCGAGCTCTTCTTCTCTTCCAAGATGGAAGATCACATTAGTGTGAGCGAGCATGTGGTCAATATGTCTGACTACTTTCAACACTTAAATGCCCTGGATTGCAAGATCCGGGACGAGCTCGCGATTGATAGGGTGTTGCACTCATTGCCCCTAGCTACAAGGGCTTCATAATGAACTACAACATGAAGGGTATGGTTAAAACCCTCGGTGAGTTATTCGCCATGCTCAAAACTACTGAAGTAGAAATCAAGAAGGAGCACACGGTGTTGATGGTCAATAAGACCACCAACTTTAAGAAGTCGGCACATAAGAAGGGCAAGAAGGCTAAGAAGGATGGCAATCCTGTTGCCAATCCTTCTAAGGATACAAGGCCCGGTCCTAAGCCCGACGTCACGTGCTTATACTACAAGAGAGACGGGCACTAGAAGCACAACTTCCCCAAGTACCTCGAGGACAAGAAAGCCGGAAAGTTTGCCACAAAATAAAAAGGTATATATGATATACATGTTATTGATGTATTCCTTACAAGCGTCAGGAGTAGCGCCTGGGTATTTTATATCGGTTCTATTGATCACATTTGTAACTCCCAATAGGAGCTGTGGAAAAAATGGCGCCTGGAGAAGGACGAGGTGACGATGCGCGTCGGCAACGGATCGAAGGTCGATGTGAAGGTCGTCAGCAATCTATCTCTTCGTCTACCATCATGATTGATTTTAGTTTTGAATAAGTGCTACTTTGTACCTGCATTAAGTATGAATATTGTGAGTGGATCTTGCTTGTTGCAAGATCGTTATTCGTTTAAATCTGAAACAAGTGGTTGTTCTATTTATATGAATGATATATTTTATGTTCATGCACATGTATGCAAAGGTTTATTCTTGATGGATCTTGATAGTAGTACTCATAAATATTGATGCCAAGCGTTGCAAGCATATGAAGATAATGCCATATACCTATGGCATTTCCGTCTTGGTCATATTGGCGTAAAGCGCATGAAGAAATTCCATTCTGATGGACTTCTAGAATCATTAGATTTTGAATCTTTTGAGACATGCAAGCCTTGCCTCATGGGAAAGATGACCAGGACCCCCTTCTCTGGTACAATGGAGTGGGCATCAGACCTATTGGGAATCATACATACAAATGTGTGTGGACCAATGCGTGTCTCAACATGCAATGGATATCATTATTTTGTTACATTTACTAACGATTTGAGTAGATATGGGTATATCTACTTAATGAAGCAAAAATCTAAGACCTTTAAAAAGTTCAAAGAATTTTAGAAGGAAATAGATAATCAACCCAACAAAAGGATTAAGAATCTTTGATCGGATCAAGGAGGCGAATACTTGAGTTATGAGTTTGGCATGCACTTGAAGGACTATGGTATTGTACCACAGCTTACGCCAGCCGGAACACCACAGCATAACGGTGTGTCGGAACAACGTAACTGTACCCTATTGGATAGTGTGCGGTCCATGATGTCTTTAACTGATTTAACCGTGTCATTCTAGGGTTATGCATTAGAAACCGCCGCTTTCATTTTAAACTGAGCAACATCCAAATTCGTGGAGAAAACACCATATATATGAGATGTGGCATGGCAAGAAGCCAAAGTTGCCATTCTTGGAAGTTTGAGGATGTGAGGCTTACGTTAAGAAACTACAGCCTGACAAACTCGAACCTAAAGTGGAAAAGTGTATCTTTGTAGTATACCCCAAGGAAACTATTGGGTATACCTTCTACAACAAAGTCGAGGGCAAAACATTGTCGCTAAGAACGACACTTTTCTAGAGAAAGAGTTTCTTGCGAAAGGAGTAAGTGGAAGGAAGATAGAGATTGATGAGATTATTGACCCCTCTCTACAAATACCGAGTAGCGCAACAGAAATTGTTCTACAACTGCCATCTACAGTGGAAGAAGAATCAAATGATGTAGATCATAACATCAAAGCTCCTATGGTTTGGAGATCTGCAAGGTTACGTACCACTCCTGATTTGGTATGGTAATCTTGTGATGTCAGTCTTGTTAGATGAACAAGACGAACCTAGAAACTACAAAGAAGCCATGGAGAGTGGTGACTCCAAGAAATGGCTGGAAGCCATGAAACCCTAGATAGGATCCATGTATGAAAACCAAGTTTGGAACTTGGTGGATCTTCCCGAAGGTCGAAAGGCTGTGGAAAATAAATGGATCTTTAATAAGAAGATAGATGTTGATGGCAATGTGATTATCCACAAGGCTAGACTTGTCGCAAAGGGTTTTCGACAAGTTCAAGGAATTGATTATAGTGAGACCTTTTATCCTATAGCAATGTTGAAATCTGTTCGGATTTTACTAAAAATCGCTGCATATTATGATTATGAAATATGGTAGATGGATGTCAAGACCGTATTCCGCAATGGAAACATTGATGAAGAGTTGTATATGATGCAACCGGAGGGTTTTATTGATCCTAAATATGCTGGTAAGGTATGCAAGCTTGAGCGTTCCATTTATGGACTAAATCAAGCATCCATGAGTTGGAACAAGCATTTTGATCAAGTAATCAAGAGTTTTGGATTTGTCCAAAATAATCAAGAGACTTGTGTTTACAAGAAAGCGAGTGGGAGCCCGGTGGCTTTCCTAGTAGTATATGTGGATGAGATATTACTGATTGGGAATAACGTGGAACTATTAGGGAGCGTAAAGCAATATCTGAGTAGTCAAGTTTCCATGAAGGATCTAGGTGAAGCAGCCTACATATTAGGCATCAAGATCTATAGAGATAGATCAAGATGCCTAATACGTCAAAAACGTATCTATAATTTTTGATGTTCCATGCTTGTTTAGTATCTACTTTGCTTTGCTTTGTCCACACTTCGAGGTGCTTTTTATATGTTTTCTGGTACTAACCTATTAACAAGTTGCCACAGTGCTAGTTGCCTGTTTTCTGCTGTTTTTTAGTTTCAGAAAAGCT
The DNA here is from genome assembly GCA_023614405.1 of Avena insularis. NCBI lineage: Eukaryota > Viridiplantae > Streptophyta > Magnoliopsida > Poales > Poaceae > Avena > Avena insularis. The sequence continues at coordinate 118,697,789 of CM042697.1, read as the reverse complement.
AGTAAGGAAATATTCTCGGAATTGGACGGGACAAAATCCAAAGTCAATATTTCACCGAGAAGAACACAGAGTCCAGAGGAGAGACGGAGGGGCACCACAGGGCGGCTGCACCCCCCAGGCGCGGGCCCACCCTGGGTCGCGCCTAGGCAGGGTGTGGGCCCCTGGCCACCTCCCAGCCTTGCCTCTTTGCCTATAAGAAGCCCCCGATGCCTAAACCCTAAGTACCCGATCAATATTCCAGGAAACCGTATGTAGCCGCCGCCACCATCGTCCCTAGATCGGGGGGATCTGAAGCTCTTCTCGGAACCCTACCGGAGGGGAGATCATCCCGGAGACCTTCTTCTTCATCATGCCAGCCTCCGGTATGAAGCGTGAGTAGTTCCACCTTGGACTACGGGTCCATGTAGTAGCTAGATGGTTGTATCTCCTCCTTTGTGCTTTCATGTCTAGATCTTGTGAGCTCCGTTCATGATCAAGATCTCATCTATTTGTAATCATGCATGTTGTGTTTGCGGGGATCCGATGGATACTGAGATTACTATGTCAGATTGATTAATGGTTTTGTCTTATTGATTCTATAATGTCTGTGTTGTTTGTGATCTTGCATGCTCTCTGTTGTTAGTAGCTATCTTGGCCGAGTAGTTGCTAGTGACTCCAAGAGGGGGTATTTATGCTCGATAGTGGGTTCATGCCTCTATTTCATGGAACAAGTGGATTGTTTACCTTACACACTTTGCTTAAAGCGATTGTCTGTTGCTTGCAACTTAATACTAGAGGGGGTTCGGATGATAACCCAAAGGTGGACTTCTAGTCATAGATGCAGTTGTATAGCGGTCTATGTATCTTGTTGTATTGCCCAATCGAATATCATAGGATCTTTATGTCTAGTATTGCATTGTTATGCCTTGCTCAGTCCTGTCAATTGCCCTGCTGTAATTTGTTTACCCTGCATGTCATGTTTGTTTATCTAAGGAGAGAACCTCTAGTGAACTATGGTCCCTGGTCTAATCTTTACCATTGATACATCTTCCACTGTTACTGTTTACTTTCTGCAAATCATCATCACCTTCCACACCATATAATTAATCCTTTGTTATAGCAACTGGTGATATTGACAACCTCACTGTTAGTTGGGGCAAAGTCTTGAGTTTGTGTTGTGCAGGTCTCCACGTTGCTTGCAACACCTTTGAGACGTTTCCTTCCTCCTACTAGTTCGATAACCTCGGTTTCTTACTGAGGGAAGACTTGCTGCTGTGCTGCATCATACCTTTCTCTTGGGGTTTCCCGACGAAGCGCTCCCACGTTGACGCAGCGCCATCAAGATTTTTCTGGCACCGTTGCCGGGGAGGCTAAGGACGTCTTCACAAGGGGAGTCCTCCTCAACCTTTCTCTTTACTTTGTTTTTGGTTTGCTTAGTTTCTTTTTCTTGGTTTTGTTTGCCTCTTTTTATCAAAAACTCCAAAAAAAAGTTTAGTTTGGTTTGCTTTCTCTTATCAAAAACACAAAAAAATTAGTTCCTGCTCTAGTTGTTGTTGATGTTGGCTTGCTCCACTTTTGCCAAATGAACTCTGCTGAGAACACCAAGTTATGTGACTTCACTAGCACAAACAACAATGATTTCCTAAGCACTCCTATTGCTCCACCTGCTCCTAATGCTACCTTTTATGAAATTAAGCCTGCTTTGTTGAATCTCATGATGAGAGAGCAATTTTCTAGTGCTAGTTCTGATGATGCTGCTACCCATCTCAATAACTTTGTTGAACTTTGTGAGATGCAAAAGTATAAGGATGTAGATGGAGATATTATTAAGCTCAAGTTGTTTCCTTTCTTCTTGAGAGGAAAAGCTAAGGAATGGTTGCTATCTTTACCTAGAAATAGTATTCATTCTTGGATTAAGTGCAAAGATTCTTTTATTGGAAAATACTACCCTCCTACTAAGATTATATCCATGAGAAGTGATATTATGAAATTTAAACAACTTGATAATGAACATGTTGCTCAAGCTTGGGAAAGAATGAAATCTTTGGTTAAGAATTGTCCCACTCATGGACTTACTGCTTGCATGATTATCCAGACTTTTTATGCAGGTTTGAACTTCTCTTCAAGAAACCTGCTGGATTCAGCTGCTAGAGGTACCTTTATGACCATCACCTTGGGTGCTGCAACAAAACTCCTTGATAATATGATGGTTAATTATTCTGAATGACACACTAAGAGAGCTCCACATGGTAAGAAGGTAAATTCTGTTGAAGAAACCTCCTCTTTGAGTGATAAGATAGATGTTATTATGGCTATGCTTGTTAATGGGAAAGCTCCTTTAGATCCAAATAATGTTCCCTTATCCTCTTTCATTGCTCAAGAAGAGCAAGTTGATGTGAACTTAATTAGGAATAATAATTTTGGCAATGATTCTTATGGTAATAACTATAGGCCTTATCCTCCTAATAATGGAAATACCTGTGGAAACTCCTACAACAATGCTAGAAGTGCCCCCTCTGAACTTGAATTCATGCTCAAAGACTTTATTAGTAAACAAATCACCTTCAACAATACTGTGGAGGAAAAGCTTTTGAATGTAGAGAAAAATATTTTATCTTTGTCTGAAGCACAGTCCTCTTTGATTAATAAAATGGCTGCTAAACCTGAAACCATGGAAAGTACCTTTGCTGCTACTCATGCCATACAAGTTACTATTGATGAAAATGTTAGACTGTTAGCCCAAATTCATGCTAAGTGGGAAAGGGAAGATGAAATTTATAGAAACAATAGTGTGTGCACCTTCACCATCACCCATATGGATGCCACTAAACCACAAGAAGTCCATATTCCTCCTCCTACAATGCCTAAGCCTAATGAGTCTACTACTAGTGATGCTAAGTTTGATTTTGATCTTGATGGTTGCAATATTTCTGAAGTGATTATGTTCCTGCAAAAGCTTGCTAGAAGTCCTGATGCTAGTGATATGCATGTTGCTTTCACCAAACACATTACAGATGCTATTGTTAAAATTAAGGAAGATAAGTTAAAACACAAAGATTCTATTCCAAGGAAAGTAGAAGATAGCTGGGAACCCATTATTAATATGCAAGTTAATGACTTTGATCTCAAAGCTTCATGTGACCTTGGTTCTAGTGTCTCTATTATGCCTAGGAAAATTTATGAAATGCTTGATTTGCCATCTTTGGAAGATTGTTATTTGGATGTCCCACTTAATGATAATGCTAAGAAGAAACTCATGGGGAGTGTTAATTATGTTCTCATTATGGTTAACAATGCTTATGTCCTTGTTGATTTCAATGTTTTGGATGTTGAATACAATGCTTCTTGTCCTATTACTTTGGGAAGACCTTTTCTTAGAACTGTTGGTGTCATCATTGATATAAAAGAAGGCACCATTAAATATCAATTTCCAATCAAGAAATGTATTGAACACTTCCCTATGAGGAGAGATAAGTTGCTTTTTGCTCCTCCTTTGAAAGCAAGGTTTGATGTTAATGCTTCTTCATTTGAAAATACTTGATTTCTTGCTTCTTGTGCCTAACTTAAAGGCGTTAAAGAAAAGTACTTGTTGGGAGATAACCCAAGAGTTTTATTGAGTCTTGGAAGTTATTACTTCAGTAATGACATCTACTTATCCTTTTTGTTTGCTTTTTGTGCCAAGAATGACCTCTAATGAGAAGGAAGTAAGATTTGGGTAGTTGCTGTCCCGAAACAGATTTTTGTGCTCTACCATAAAAATTCGTGAGGAGTCTCTGTAAGTCAGATTGAGCTGAAAATTTATTAATAAATCACCCAGTATGTTAGCTAACTTTCGTTAGTTCAAAACTTTTTTATTTGAGCAACATAAGGTTTTACAAAAAATCGGTTTCTACCTGCTGGTATGTTTGATAGATTTCTGTCATTATTTGCATTTGCTTCTTATTGATTCCTTTTTGGGTTCTTTTTGGGAAATTGAGCTTTTTGAGGGAATTGCTTCAGTAGCTTGTGTTTTTAGTGAAAGTTTTGCTATTCCAAAGCTAAACCCAAGGGTCTATTATCTTTTGAATACATTAATGTTGCTAATGAAGATTGTGTGAAGTTTTGTATGAAGGAAAATTTTCAGGTGTAGAGAGAGAATGATGTAATAAGATGAAGAATGGACAAAAGCTCAAGCTTGGGGATGCCACCCCGATGTCACCCCAATAAATATCCAATAGGTACAAGCGTTAAAGCTTGGGGATGCCCAAGGCATCCCCTTCTTCATCAATAAAAAGCTCAGGTCTTTCTAGACACTTCGTTTTTATTGTTTCATGCATTGTTATGTTGTTCTTGGAGCGTCTTAGTTTTCGTTTGATTTGCTTAGTTTGTTTAGTTTGCTTGAATAAAGTAGTTTGGACCCCCGTTCTCGCTGTGTGGTTTCAAATAAGTCGATTGGTGTTGGAAAGGAGTAGAAAGTTCTTGCTTGAAATAGTGCAAGAGGAGCTTGCTTTGACTGTGACTTAGACTTTAGCATGTCATGCTAGGTGTTGTTTTGACCTTATGCTTAGTTATTATTGTTGTAGCATGAATTTTTCCAAACAATTGGGATTGCTTAGTGTGCCTTGAAGGAATCATGCGTTGTTTTAGCATACAAAAGCATAGTATTGTGGTTTTATCCTTTGATGCTTTGTTTGGGTTGACTTGGCACATGCTCACACCATGTTATGACTATGAACAAGTCACCATAGCCTTTATGATCATTTATTCCTTGACTTGTAGTACCACTCTATGCTTTGATTAGTAATGTTTTGTCGCTCTACATGATTATGACCATTATTGCTCTCTTAGTTGGTCGCTCCCAGTCTTTTGCTAGCCTCCACTTGTATAAGTAAGCTCTACTCATGCTTCTAACTCCCAAGAAACCAATTTAGTCCAAAGTGACCACTATAAATTCCTATGCATGGTGTGTTACACCATTCCAAGTATATTCTTGTTTTCAGTTATCTTCCAATTAAAAAGTATTTTTTTATGTGAAAACTTAGTGATTAAATATCTCACGAACTTGATGGCACACTTTATTTTTATTTCCCATAATAAACTTGAACCATTGTGTCATCTATGTTTTATATGCTTGCACTTATACATTGGAATTAGCAGAAGCATGTTTTCATGGGGAACGCTTTCAACATTGCACTTGTACTTTGTACAAAGTTGATATCATGCTCTTTTGTCTATGGATGTCGTCGGTGTGAAATGAAAGGGGAGCTTGAAAGTCCATGGAGTTATGTATTTTGTGTTAGAGAAACGCCTGGGCCGCTAGCCTAATCCATGCCTAATCATGGTGGAAACTTGTAGCATCACCATAATGTGCAATATGTGAAGCATCCTCAATAAAAACCTATGCAAATAGAAAAAGATCTCTTATATGCTCATTGTCTACTTGCCTTGTCATTTTGGTTATGGGATAACTCATGTACCATGTGCAAGTGGTACCCCGTTGGCGGTTCTCTATGATACACATGTATTTAGTATGACAAGAACTTACAGGTGACTAAAGTTGAGAAGCATGAGGAGCGTCCCTCGTATTCAAGGGACATGAGATTGCCAACTTATACTTTGTCAAGCATATACTCCATAGTTTGCTCACTTTAACCTTAATCACTTCAAGATGCTTATGATAGGGGCAATGAGGGCTGAAAGCTAACAGGTACCATAATTTTTGGAAGCTCTTTTTGAAACTAGAAATCCCTGCTTCCCTCATGAAGGGCCTTTCTTCCACCATTATATTGAGTCTCCACCTTCTACCTTTAGGCGCCAGTTAAGAGATCATAGTTGCGATTCTTAGTTCTATGTGCATTGTCCCAAAACTTATTGATAGATGCATATTTTTGTATTGCTTGTTCTTGTGCTATTTGTATATAGTCACTCTTATGAACTTTGAAGGTGTCCTATGCATCTATTTGCTACTCTATGAGGGACAACCTGAAAGCCACTATGCCATGTTTTCTGTATGTGAAACAAACAAACGTTTTTCAATGCATGTTATTCATGATCTTTGTGTGTAACCTTTCATGTTGCATGCATAGTTACTTTGTCTTACTGTTAGAACTCCATCTTTCGTGCTCATGTTTAGAGTTCTTTGATCCCAGCTTTCAATGCTTGCAAATGGTTTGGTCTTGGTTTTGATGGTGCATGTCACCTCAAAAGTTATTCTTTTTATCACTTACCTACTCAAGGACGAGCAGGAGTTAAGCTTGGGGATGCTTGATACGTCGAAAACATATCTATAATTTTTGATGTTCCATGCTTGTTTAGTATCTACTTTGCTTTGCTTTGTCCACACTTCGAGGTGCTTTTTATATGTTTTCTGGTACTAACCTATTAACAAGTTGCCACAGTGCTAGTTGTTTGTTTTTTGCTGTTTTTGGTTTCAGAAAATCTAGTAAGGAAATATTCTCGGAATTGGATGGGACAAAAGCCCAAGTCAATATTTCACTGAGAAGAACACGGAGTCTAGAGGAGAGATGGAGGGGCGCCACAGGGCGGCTGCACCGCCCAGGCGCGGGCCCACCCTTGGTAGTGCCTGGGCAGGGTGTGCCCCCATGGCCGCCTCCCAGCCTCGCCTCTTTGCCTATAAGAAGCCCCCAATTCCTAAACCCTAAGTACCCGATCAATATTCCACGAAACCGTCTGTAGCCGCCGCCACCATCGTCCCTAGATCGGGGGATCTAAAGCTCTTCCTGGCGCCCTACCGGAGGGGAGATCATCCCGGAGGCCTTCTTCTTCATCATGCCAGTCTCCGGTATGAAGCGTGAGTAGTTCCACCTTAGACTACGAGTCCATGTAGTAGCTAGATGGTTGTATCTCCTCCTTTGTGCTTTCATGTCTAGATCTTGTGAGCTCCGTTCATGATCAAGATCTCATTTATTTTTAATCATGCATGTTGTGTTTGCGGGGATCCGATGGATATTGAGATTACTATGTCAGACTGATTAATGGTTTTGTCTTATTGATTCTATCATGTCTATGTTGTTTGTGATCTTGCATGCTCTTCGTTGTTAGTAGATATCTTGGTCGAGTAGTTGCTAGTGACTCCAAGAGGGGGTATTTATGCTCGATAGTGTGTTCATGCCTCTATTTAATCTGAGGGAAGTGACAGAAATCTCTAAGGTTGTAGATGTGTTGTTGCCACTAGGGACAAAACAACAGTCTCTTGTTCATGGAACAAGTGGATTGTTTACCTTACACACTTTGCTTAAAGCAGTTGTCTGTTGCTTGCAACTTAATACTGGAGGGGGTTCGGATGATAACCCAAACGTGGACTTCTAGTCATAGATGCAGTTGGATGGCGGTCTATGTATCTTGTTGCATTGCCCAATCGAATCTCATAGGATCTTTATGTCTAGTATTGCATTGTTATGCCTTGGTTAGTCCTGTCAATTGCCCTGCTGTAATTTGTTTACCCTGCATGCCATGTTTGTTTATCTAAAGAGAACACCTCTAGTGAACTATGGACCCGGGTCCAATCTTTACCATTGATACATCTTCCACTGTTACTGTTTACTTTCTGCAAACCATCATCACCTTCCACACCATACAGTTAATCCTTTGTTACAACAACTGGTGAGATTGACAACCTCACTGTTAGTTGGGCAAAGTCTTGAGTTTGTGTTGTGCAGTTTCCACGTTGCTTGCAACACCTTTGAGGCGTTTCCTTCCTCCTACTGGTTCGATAACCTCGGTTTCTTACTAAGGGAAGACTTGCTGTTGTGCTGCATCATACCTTGCTCTTGGGGTTTCCTGACGAAGCGCTCCCACGTTGACGCAGCGCCATCAATGCCTGATAAAATTAAGTCAGAGTACTTGTATAGAGAAGATTTTTAATAAGTTCAAAATGGAAGATGCCAAAAGTGGTTTTGTGCCTCTTGTAAAAGGTGTCACATTGAGTAAGACTCAATGTCATGTAATAGCTGTTAATAGAGAAAGGATGGCTAACATCCCCTATGCCTCGGCCATAGGTTCTATCATGTATGCTATGTTATGTACTCGACCTGATGTGGCCCTGACTCTTAGTTGGACAGGATGTTTCCAAAGTGATCCAGGAGTGGAACATTGGATAACTATGAAAAATATACTAAAGTATCTTAAATGAACTAAGGATATGCCTAGTCTTTGGAGGTGGTGATGATGCTCTAAACGTAACTGGTTACGTGAATGCGAGCTTGAACATAGACTACGATGACTCGAAGTCTCAAACAGGATATGTGTTTCTGGTGAACGGTAGCATGGTAACCTGGAGAAGTGTGAAGCAGTCAGTGGTGGCACAATCTTCAATGGAGTCAGAATACATCGCAGCAAATGAAGTTGTGTGGCTAAGGAATTTTTTCATCAAACTGGGAGTTGTTCCAAGTTTGGATTGTAGGGGTTCGTAGCATGGAAAACAAAAAAATTCTACCGCATGCACACAAACAAGCCAAGATCTATCTACTAGATTGTAGCAACGAGTCGATAGAAGCACTCACCCTCTAAGATTCCAAAGCGGTTAACGAGAGCATATTCTCGTGGGTGATGTAGTCGTACACTTGCCGATCTCAAGATCGCGTAGACGATCCTTCCGGCTACTGCGTTCGGCGCTCAGCAATGGTCACATCGTTTAGATTTTCGATGAAGACCTTCCTCTCCCTTGTTCCAGCAGGAGCGGAGGTTGTAGTTCTCCTCGCGATTCCGGCCTGACAGGCGTGGTGTCAGAAGTAGAGGGAAGATCCCGCAGGGCTTCGCCTAAGCCGGTGCGAGTTATGGTGGATCTAGGGTTTCCTGGTGATCTAGGGTTTAGAAGACCGAGGGGAGGAGGAGGTGTCGGCGGCGGCTAGGGCGATGGCGACAGGCCAGTGGCGGCAACGGCTGGCGGCGGCGGCGAGCGCGGGTGTGGGAGGGCTAGGGCTTGGTGTTTGGGGCAGCCCTCCCCCTCTATTTATGAGAGGGGCAGCCTTGGGAGGGGTGGGTTTGAATCCAAACCCAAACCCAAACCCAAGTTGGATTGAGAAAAGGACTCTTTCCTTCTTCCACTAGGAAACTATTGTTCCAGTTTGACTTTTCAATCTTCTCGTTTGACTTTCAATTTAGAGCTTTAATTCTCTCTTGCAAATGCCCAAACCAAGTGACCTAGGATATGATCAATCATTCCACTTATCCATGACACATTCATGGTCCATTCCCCTTCCGGTCCGGTGAACCTTCTAGACCCTTCTAGAACCTCTCCGATGAAAACATCGAAATCTTTCCCGAACTCCGGAATCGAACTTTCCTTATATGAATCTTATTCTCCGGACCATTACGGATCTCCTCGTGATATCTCGGATCCCATCCGAGACTCCGAACAACATTCAGTATCCCTACTAACATTCTATATCTACTAAACAACATCAAATCCTTAAGTGTGTCTCCCCACGGTTCGTGAATTATGCGGACATGACCGAGACACTTCTCCGATCAATAACCAATAGAGGAATCTGGAAATTCATATGGTTCCCACATATTTCTACGATTACTTTGCGATCGAATGAACCACTTACATATGATACCAATTTCCCTTTGTCTCGCGATAGTTTACTTATCCGAGGTTTTGATCGTCGGTATCTCTGCATACCTAGTTCAACCTCATTACCGATAAGTACTCTTTTCTCGTTCCCGTGATATGTGATCCCTTGTGAGCCAGTCACATGCTTGCAAGCCAATTGGATGACATTCCACCTAGAGGGCCTAGAGTATATATATTTGTCATATATGGATGGACAAATCCCACTCTTGATCCATGTGCCTCAACACATACTTTCCAAACACTCAATGCCACCTTTATAGCCACCTAGTTACGGTGTGGTGTTTGATGTCATCAAAGCATCCTTTCGGTGATGGTGATTAGCATGATCTCATGGTCGAAGGAATTAGGTTACTATGTATCAGAAAGCTTATAGCAAACGAACTATTGAAATGACTTGATCTTAATGCTACGCTTATCTATAGGAATATGTCCATCATACCATTCTCCTAATGATATGATCTTGTTGTTAACAACATCTCAATGTTCATGATCGGGAAACCACGATCATCTATTAACCAACAAGCTAGTATTACAAAGAGGCTTTACTAGGGACTCTAATTTAGTTTACAAATCACACAAGTATTAATGTTTTCGGTTAATACTATTACAGCATGAATGCAAACATTTATCATAAACACAAAGATATAATAATAACCACTTTTATTATTGCTTCTAGGGAATATCTCCAACATGGATGACCCTGGTACAATCTTTTGTGACAACACGGGTGCCATCGCAAATGCATCGGAACCAAGAACTTGTTCCATGGTCAAGCACATCCAGCTGAGATTCCATGCCATTAGACAAAATGTTGAGAATGGCGAAGTCAATATTTGCAAAGTGCATACGGATCTAAATGCTGCAGATCCATTTACCAAAGGACTTCCATAAGACAAGCATGAGCATCACCGGGATACTATTGGTGTTAAGTCATTGCCGGTTGTAAACTAGATTAATTTGTAGTCTAGTGCAAGTGGAAGACTATAAGAGATATGCCCTAGAGGCAAATAAGAAAGTGTTTTATTTGATGTATCTCTTATGTTTATAATACGTTTCTTACTATGCTATAATTGTGTTAATACTAAACATTAATACATGTGTGGTATGTAAACAAACCGTGTCTCTAGTTACCTCTAGCGAACTAGCTCATTGGTTAACTAATGATCTATGGTTTTGAGATCATGGGTGATAGTGCCAATTGACAATGAGGCCTTATCATTAGTTGAATGATATGATAGACATAAAATCAAAGTAAATCACAATGAGATCTAGTTACTGAAACATTCATCATTGATGATAACATAGAAACCTCACAACCTAATCCTTTGGCCGTGAGATAGTGAATAATCACCGTTATTGGAAGGAGACTTTGATGGTAAAAAGTATCAAGGTGTGAAAGGGTGATCATAAAGGTAACATCAGGTTTCCCGAAGGAACAAGTTTAGGAGTATTTATCAAGACCAGGATTTTCCAATCCAAGTAACGGATAGATACACGTGGCCAACTCGGTGATGTTGCATCAACAAAGCTTGCAAGCGTATGACTAGGTCATGGAATGCAACGACACGAGAACGAGTAAACGAGTTCATCAGAAATGAGATCGAACAAAGGTATGGAGATACCAAAGATCAAATCTCAGATGACCTAGGTATCATATGTAAAAGGGAATAGGACACATAGTTGAAGGTTCAAGCGATGAGATCCGTGAATGCACGGGTGGTCATTATGGGCATCCAGGTCCCGCTGGTGATCATTAACGCGAGAGGGTTCTCGGTCATGTCCGGAGCATCTTCGAACCGAAGGGTGGCACACTTAAGGGTGGGGACGCTAAGGGATCGAACCGACAGCGCAGGAGAAATGAGAGAGAGAAACTGGAAAGGTTTCGAGTAACACTCGATGTTGATCGGAGGGGTCCGGAAGGTGTTTCGGAGTGAAAGATATAATAATATATGTGTTTTATATATTAATTAGTTGAATTAATATTAAAAACATAATTGTTTATTTGTTTTTGGGCAGTTCATGACTATTGGGCCGTTCCCCGGAGGGAAAGGCCCATAGGGCAAGGCGCCTAGGAGAGGAGGGGCCCAGGCGGCTGGAGCCTAGGGTTCCCCCCGCGTGAGGGCCACCTAGGGTCGGCGGTTGCCCTAGAGCAGCTGCGGCGGCAGTCCTAGAGGCAACGGCGGTGGGAGCCCCCCTGCCCTAGGGTTTGCCCTTCCCCCTCTCCTATAATTATAGGGGTCCCCCTCCCCTCTAGACACACAACAAGCTCTCCTCTCTCTCTATTCCCTAGAGCCCTCTCTCCACCAAGATTGGATCAAGCTCTTGTGGGATTAATTCTCCACCTCTACACTACCATCGTGCATAGGATGGTCCGGTTTCCATTTTCTTCCGCTGCTCGGCTGGATCGAAGCCCGGGAGACGTCGCCTACACCAGACGTGTGTAGATCTTCGATGTGCAACACTTGGGGCGCTGCTTGTCTTCACCACTATACGTCTACCTGCGTAAGGCGTGCCACGGTCCTCAAGGGTATGAACACCGCCCCCCTCTCCGTTATTTATGTCTACATAGAATAGATTTTGGTTATCGTGTTCGTGTAGTTAGGAATTTTTTGTTTCCTACTGCGAACCCAACAACCGACCCTTATAGAGTCTCTCCTTTCCTTCTGCCCTTCAAGTTTCTTTCCCATTGATTCCCTTTGTGCCTTTTGTGCTCCTTACATTCGTTCATTGATATCTAAGCATACAAAGGGTCCAAACATTAGACAGCAACCAATTGTGAACCAAAGCGACTGTCGGTGTAAATAATAAATTACTCCATCTTTTAAGATCCTAGCTTGTGTTCTTATCATGGACCATATGGATTACTTGGTGGCGAGCTTAAAAATGTTATCTTCATGGAATTATCACATCGTCAATGAAATGATGGAGACCTATGTATTTTCTACCGTTATCAACTGCCCGCATGTGTCGTCCTACTCCTTTGGTGTATTTTGGGAAACAAGGAGCCACATGTTTGATGACATTGCTCTAAACAACGTTGAGACACCTTGACTTGTGGCGTACACGCCTCTAACACATTGTTAATTCCCTCCTACTCGATCGGTGCTCTCAGTTCAGTTGTCTTACAAATTCCCACACCCCTAGTTTATAACTTTCATTTGTGTAGTTTGTTGTACCTTTTTAAAACATTTATCTACTCCATTATTGTCCTACATGACAACTTTTTCATGATGGAGGGATGAAATAATTATGGACTTTCAAACTACTCGATCCAGGCTATTTTTTGTAATAATACGTTTTTATTAAATTCTATGAATAATACACAATTTTAACAAATTTCAAATCTACCCCCGATAGGTCCTTGTCGGGAGTTCAAACCCTGAGATCGCATTAGATTTAGAATTCGTCAAAATTATATATTATTTATAAAATTTAATTAAAAATCATATTATTTTAAAAAAATTAGCCTCGATCCAGCGACAATGTGTATTGAGCCCGTTGTTAACGTACATAGATATGAACAGGTACGGTCCTAATCGTTCTGGCTAGATCGATCTAGCTGGGGCAACTAAAAATAAAGAGAACATCACGCCAATTTGATTTTTTATTTGCCCCCGACAGATTGGATTTTGTATATAAACAACAATTATAAATGCATCTCGATTGCACGTAGAAAAGAAATACTCTTAGTACAAGTACAACTTGTATTTTGTTACTCCAAATTATACTACTTCTTTCGATCCATAAGTATCGCTATCGCTGATTTAGTATAAAAAAAGTACAGTATTTTTTCTTTTTTACTATGAAAGGCAAATTGTACTGGTTGAAACTCTCGAATATAATTCAGGAATGACGGTTTTTTACATAACGAAACTCAAAGTTCATGATGTATCCTACTCCATTACGCTCATGATGTTTCCTTCAAGGTAGAAAAACAATAGTACCGTTGGAATTTTGCCTAAATAGATTTAGCCCATTTATTATATGTCCATAAATTTCTGAAATCTTAAATATCCATTTGGCCCATTAATGCAAGGCAAGAGATGGGATAAAAGTTTAGTTTCACATTGCTAGTTGAGTGAAAGTTGGACCAACTTATAAGGAGAGCTCTTCCAACACTTGTAAGAGATTAAGAAGAAAAGACATATACACGCGCGCTCCTCCTCCTGGCTCGCCTCGGCACGGCACGACGCGCGCACGCGCTGTGGGTTGCGGAATCTCGCCGAGCCGAGCTTTATTTTACCACACATGAATGGTATATGCTGAAACATTTTGCTCGAATGGATTTTTAATACGAGCTAAGTGGAAATGAATACGAATTAAGTGGCGGCTGTCCGGTTGGCTGCCACCTATTCGCTTCAACTTCCGTCTCTTGGTTTCATCTTCTGCACATGTTGTCTGTCTTGCCTTTATGTCTATAAGAGAGAGGTCGCGTCTCCTATCAGACACACCGTCGCACAACCCTTTGCGCCTATAGTTTCAGAGCAATGTGCTACCTAGATCTTCCCCATACCGTCTTATGGCGTGCACCGCAAGCCGGGACAGTAGACCTCCGAGACCTCGTTGCTTCGAGTCCTATACGGGAGAAAAGCGGTATAGTTTTTTGGGAGCGCTATTGGCACGACTACTGACTTCATCGCGGACTCCTTCACGGATAACGATAGCGCCGACGTCTTTCCCAACCTCTTCTTCGATGACATGGCTGACGATGGTGCGAACGTGAACGCTAGCGATTCCTCTGCTACTATGATGTACATCCTCTTTCTCAACATTGTTTTGATCGTATCTCAAGTTCTATATCTTGCAATCCTTTTGGTTATCTGCCTTAATATGTATTCTCTATTTCAAATGATTAGTCTAATTTCTATTATTTTATTCATGTTTTATCGCTCGTTTATTATGGTTAATTTGCTTGGTAAATTGCTCTTTTATTCAACAATCCAAAAAAACCTTATTTCAGGCATTTTTCCCCCAAGTGGCTTTGTTGCTTCTATGAAGCAACCTGTGTTTGAAGGTGTCAATTACAAACGATGGTGTGCGAGAGCAATACTCTGGTTTTAGACCATGAGCTGCTATAATGTCATCTATGGTGCACCTGAAGGAGATCTTAATCCCGCTCACGAAGAGGCGTTCCAAAAACTTGATACCACTTTCAAGGCTGCCTTGATCAACATTCTTGGCGACAATATTGTCGATTCATATCTGTCATTTAGCAATGGTAAGAATATGTGGGATGCGCTCGAGAGAAAATTTAGAATCTCCGATGCTAGCAATGAACTGTATGTCATGGAACAATTCTATGACTATAAGATAGTTGATGACCACCCCATTGTGGAGTAGGCTCATGGAATACAGTCACTTGCCAGGGAGATTGAGCACTTTACTTGTGTGTTACCATACAAGTTTGTTGCCGGAGGCATAATTGCCAAGCTTTCCCAATCATGGAGAAATTTTACTACTTCTCTGAAGCACAAGAGACAAGGCTTTTCTGTGACGGATCTCATTGGGACTCTTGATGTGGAAGAGAAGACGAGAGCAAAAGACACACGTGCTCGAGGTACCGAGGAAGGTTCTAATACCAATCTGGTACAGAAAAGGAACTTCCATCCTCACAAGTTCAAAAATAAGAAAAAGTTTGACGGCAAAGGAAAGTTCGATGGAAAGAACAAGGCCTTACAGTCTACCAGTTTCAAGAAGAAGACCGATAAGAAGAAAGGTGTTTGTCATGTGTGCGGCGATCCTGATCATTGGGCTCCTGCTTGTCCCAACCGCTTTGACAAACGTCGGCATGAGAAGGGCAGCAAGACTAGTAATGTTGTCATGAGCTACGTTGGAATGAAAGATGTTGGGTATCGTATATTACCTACTATTCTTTCATTATGTCATTCTCCTAATTGGTGGATTAATATGGTCGCTAATGTATATGTTTTTTATATTTCCATGTTTTCTTCATATCAGGTCAGAGGGACTCAAACCATGCTGATGGGAAACGACTCGCATGCTTCTGTTCATGGTGTTGGTACGATCGATCTGAAGTTCACTTCGGAAAAGACCGTGCGCCTGAAGAACATGCATCATGTTCCCTCAATAAATAAAAATATTATTAGCGAATCTCTTCTGTGTCGAGACGGCTACAAGATTGTATTCTGTAAGACCCCACCTTTATAAAGGTAAAGGTCTCTGTGATTGGAATGCTAGTCCCTGGATCAAATGCTAGCATCCACAGTTTAATATAAAGTACACAGATACAAAGGTCTTTATTACATCGTCATTCCAAGATAAACATAGTCTTTTACAACTCCATAGCCAAAGGCTAGTACAAGAGTTTATAACATACGTAAATAAAGTAAATTCTTCATCTTCATGTGCCACATGCAAGCATGTTGAGTGTAAACTCATAACCCTAATCCTCATCAGAGTAACCTGCAACATCATAAGTTATAGCCACAGTGGGTCAATACATTGGAATAGTATTGGCAAGTGATACCATAGTAGAATAGTAGTTTCTAACTTCTGTATGAATTTGGCTAAGTATAGCTTAGGCTAGCTTTGCTCAAAAATAGGTTTTTCCTATCAGTTTAAATCACTAAGTTTTTGTTTGTCAAAAACTCCCAAGGCATCTACCAATAAAGTTGGTGATCCTTTAGCCCTTGTTCAACCACAAGTTTTTAACTTAGAAATTGGGATGAGGAGATCCTTGATAGCTTCAGTGTCTTGATGCTCAATTGTCCATTGCCGGGGACACGGCTAAGTACTTAGATTTTTCCTTCTCGAGAGGTGGTGCACTTTCCCCACAAGACTCGACATGCATCGAGACGAGATCTTTCAGAAGCCTTCCCTTAGACCAAATGGACGCGCTCCATCCTATCACCCCCTACCACCAACTGTCCATCTGGCTAAGTTATTGCAACCTATATGATCAAGGCAGAGCCCATATGCCATGTGGCTGCACTAGAAGCTTCTAAACACTAAGTATCTTAAATCCCTTTGTTCCTGGGTGGCTTTCCACAAGTGAGATACACCAGGTATTGCCCCTAGGGTAACCACTCAACACAAACATTTCCTTCCATTCCACCCAGGTGATTCATTCACTTAGTAGTTTTATTAAGCAAAAACATAAGTCAAAGACTTAGTAAAATGTCCATAGCATGTGTATATAATCCACCCTTGTTTACTAGTAGCTAGGCTAAGCATGATATCAACAAGTATCTTAACTTAGAGAATAATTCTATCAAGACTACAACTACTAGGATTTCACATATCATAGCATATAGATACTTAGCAAAAACTCCATGCAAGCTCTATACAAAATAATACTAATGCATAGTCAAAATAGTAGGAAAAATACATGAAGCACCACTTGCCTTGGTAGTTAGGGGAGTAACAACAATCCTCACAATCACAATCACCACTAGCACCAAAATCTACACATAAAATAATAGCACCAAAATCACATTCCAATATTCAAGCAAAAATATAATATGAATGCATGAAAATACCATGTGATGATTTTTATAACTAAGCAAGACAATTCAAACATTACTGAACACAAAATCATTTAAATATAGTCTAAATAAACTTAATTTGGCCTTATAATCATTTCCAAACTAATTTATGTAGTCAAAATATGCCTATATTTGTCTCTGCATAAAATTCCATTTTAACAGAAGCAAAGTACAAAATCAAGACCATATAATTGTAGGATTTATTTTTGTGAATCCACTGATATATTATTTGCATTTTTTGGACAAACAGAACAAAAGTTATGATTTTTACAAGTTTATTCATCTAATAGATTCAAATCTAAATTTTAAAACAGAAATCCTGACACGTGGCACCATCTGATTGGCCCGTACCGCTTCGTGCGGATCACACTCGCCATCCGCTGGATCTAAGTGAGATCATGCGGTCCAGATCTGCTCGTACCCTTATACTAAGCGGATCTGGTCACTCTGGCCATGAACAGGCGGCGCGAATGCGAGCTGCGGTGGTGATGGCTATGCTGGCGATGCACTGGCGGCCCTAGGGGGTAAAGGGAAGGGCGTAAGGCGTTACCGAGGTCGCGGCGACGACGCGGTTGTAGTGGAGGTCACGGGCGAGGGCGGGGCGCTCGGGTTCGGCGGCTATTCCTCACCGGAGTCGTGCTCACCGTTGGGTCCTGGCAGATGTTGACGAAGGCGAGGCTACGAGGCACAAGAAAAATAAACGGGAGGCAGTATTAGATGCGCGTGAGGATGGCGATCGATACAATGGCAACAGAGAAAGAGAGGGGTGGGCGAAGCTCACCGGGATTGGTCGCCAACGTGCTTTGGGCGGCAGCGCTTGCGAGTAGAAATTTGTAGAGCCTAGGGGCTCTCTGGGTTTGCTACGTGAGGGGAAATAGAGAGGGGGCCACAGGGTTTAAGAAGGAGGGGGTCATGGGAGCAATCAAGCTGCGAATTTAAACGAATTGAAACGGGGGAGAAACGATAGTGAGCGGCGCGGGTCCTTCGGCGCGTGATTGACGACGACATCGACGTGGCAGCGGGACCAGGGCGTCAGCGAGTGGGTGAGGCGCGGGCGCATGAGAAAAGAGGGCAGATGGGAGCGGGGGAGCTGGGTGGGCTTGCTGGGCCGCGGGAGTGGGACTGGGCCGAAACGGTGGCGCTGGCCTTTTCCCCTTTTCTCTATTCTTTTTCTTTTTCTATTTCGATTTTCAGGAAAGCAATTCAAATCCAATTCAAATAAGTTTGAATTCAAATTACCTCTGAATTTTTATAGTGAAAACTTTGCACCTAATTGTGTTTAAAACACTACTGCCTAGTCAAAACACTTTGACACTTTGAAAAATAAAATAAAACCATGCCTTTATTGATATATATATATATATATATTAGGCATATAAATGGTTTTATTTGAAATTTTGTTTTGAGAATTTTTGTGCAATTCTTGCATTCATTTTAAAACATTACCAAACCATCCAAAGCATACTTTGAAATGAAAATAAAATAAGAAATAAGACCATTGCCTTATTTGCAAGAAATAATAGACATAACATGGTTTTTTTCTTATTTTGAAATTTGGTTTGAAAAGACCAAATGTTATTTTTGCATGAATGATATGCAAACTTTACAAATCATGATTTTTGGGATGTTACAATTCGAGTCCAATGAATTTGTAATCTCTAAGTATGGAACCTTTGTTGGTAAAGTTTATGAGTGCGGAGGCTTGTTCTGCTTATCTCTGGTCAGACGTTTGTAATAAAGTTGTTAATCATATTTACACGAATTTTGAATCAAATGTCTGGCACTCTCGTATTTTCCATATTAATTTTTGTTGTATGACATGGCTAGCCAAACCAAATTTAATCCCTAATTTCACAACTGTTAAGGGATCTAAGTGCCAAGTCTGCATGCAAGCTAAACAACCTCGCAAGTCACATGCGACTACAGAAGTGAGAAATTTAACACCACTAGAGCTCATACATTCTGATCTTTGTGAGATGAATGATGTGTTGACAAAAGGCGGAAAGAAAAATTTCATGACTTTGATCGATGACACTACGAGATACTGTCATGTGTATCTTCTAAAATCAACAGATGAGACTTTGAGTTTCTTCAAAATCTATAAAGCTGAAGCAGAAAATCAAATTGATCGAAAGATTAAGAGGCTTAGGTATGATCGTGGTGGAGAGTATTTTTCCAATGAGTTTGATTCCTTTTGTGTGGAACATGGCATTATTCATGAGAGGACGCCTCCCTACTCAACCCATTCAAATGGAATAGCCGAAATAAAGAACCGTACTCTAACAGATTTGGTTAACGCCATGTTAGACACATTGGGTCTCTCCAAGAAATGGTGTGGGGAGGCACTATTGACTGTGTGTCATGTCCTAAACCGAGTTCCCACAAAGAACAAAGAAATTACTCCATTCGAAGAATGGAAGATGAAAAAATTAAAACTCTCTTACTTACGTACTTGGGGTTGTTTAGCAAAGGTTAATGTACCAATCCCCAAGAAGTGCAAGCTTGGACCAAAAAACATTTATTGTGTTTCTCTCGGCTATGCTTTCCATAGCATTGGTTATAGATTTTTGATAGTAAAACCTGAAGTACCTGGCCTTCATGTTGGTACAATCATGGAGTCGACTGATGCGACTTTCTTTGAGGATATCTTTCCTATGAAGGATAAACCTAACTCATCAAATCTGGAGATACCTAGTTCATCTAATCAGGAATTTACTACAATTTATGAACCTACCATTCCAATTGAACACTATGAAAGTCCTAAGGAGGATGATAATGAAACTCCTAAAAGGAGCAAGAGACAGAGGACTGCAATGTCCTTTGGTGATTATTTCATTGTGTATCTTGTGGATGACACTCCCACTTTCATTTCATAAGCATATTCATCTCCTAAATGGAGAGTTGGATGAGGAAATTTACGTCGATCAGCCAGATGGTTTTGTGGTAAGTGAGGAAAGGTGTGAAAGTTGTTGAAGTCTTTATATGGCCTATAAAAGCCCCTAAGAAGTGGCATGATAAGTTTGAAAGAACTTTAACTGTTGCAGGCTTTGCTGTAAATGAAGTTGACAAATGTGTGTATCATCGCAATGGTGGGGGTGAGGGAGTCATCCTTTGTTTGTATGTTGATGACATACTGATTTTCGGAACCAACCTTAATGCAATTAAGGAAGTCAAGGATTCCTTATCTTGTTTTTTTGAGATGAAGGATCTGGGAGTAGCTGATGTTATCCTGAACATCAAGCTATTGAGAGATGATGATGGTGGGATTACGTTCCTTCAGTCTCACTATGTGGAAAAGGTCTTGAGTGGTTTCGGGTATAGTGATTGCAAGTCTTCTCCTACACCATATGATCCTATTGTGTTACTTCAAAAGAATCGAGGAAATGCTAGAGACCAACTTAGATACTCTCAAATTATTGGTTCGCTTATGTATTAGCTAGCGCCACGAGGCCTGACATCACCTTTGCTGTGAGAAAACTCAGTCGTTTTGTTTCAAATCCAGGAGATGATCACTGGCATGCTCTTGAGAGAGTTATGCGCTATCTAAAAGGCACTGCGAGCTATGGCATTCATTATGCCAGGTATCCGAGGGTACTAGAGGATTATAGTGATTCAAATTGGATATTTGATGCTGATGAGATAAAGACCACGAGTGGATATGTATTCACACTTGCTGGTGGCGCTGTTTCTTGAAAGTCTTGCAAGCAGACCATCTTAACAAGGTCAACTATAGAAGTAGAACTCACAACATTAGACACAACCACTGTTGAAGCAGAGTGGCTTCATGAACTCTTGCTGAACTTACCTGTGGTTGAAAAACCAATACCCGCAATCCTTATGAACTGTGATAATCAAACTGTGATTTTAAAGTAAATACTTCTAAGGATAATATGAAGTCATCAAGACATGTGAAGAGGAGACTGAAATCTGTCAGAAAAAATGAGAAACTCTGGAGTTATTGCATTGGATTATATCCAAACATCTAAAAACATGGTAGATCCCTTCACAAAGGTTTTATCACGCAGCGTGATAGAAAATGCATCGAAGGAGATGGGTATGAGACCCACAATATGAGTTTTCCACAGTGGTAAACCACTCTATGTGATCGGAGATCCCGTAAATTAGAATTGGGAGACAAGCTGTTGGTTAGCTGAGAGAAAAGTATCCCTCTTTAATAAACACCACTACATAAATATGCAATACTTTCCTATTATGCACGACATGTTGATTTATTATCTTAATATGTTCTAAGTGGCTTATCTTAAGCAGGGATGTTATCCTGCAGAACATCTTTTGAAGAACACACATATATGAGTCTGCCTGTTAAAACGTCGCAGTCTATGAGAGTAGGGTGTTCTCTAATAAACTCATGAAAGGCGATGGAGTATGATGCATAAGCTCCACACGCGGGGAAGTCCTACGGTAGCCTAGTGTCGGTCAAGACTTTGTGTGAAGCTAGTGAAGGGTTTCGCGGCATAGTAAATCAAAATTTTCTACGGATGCGAACAGAGGGAAGCCAAGATCTAATCTAGGAGATGCAAACAACGAGAGAGATTGGATTAGATCTTCATACCCTTGAAGATTCGCACAGCGGAACGTTCGTCGGAACGTGGGTGATGTAGTCGTACTCGCTTCTCCTCCTCGCGATCCGATCCGATCTAGCACCGCAAGTGGCGATGCCTCCGGGAGATGCACACGTGCAGCACCTCGACGTCTCCTCCTTCCTTGGTCCAGCAAGTATGGTGGAGAGACGGATTGGATCTACAACGCGACGGCGCGGTGTATGTGGTGGAGAGTTTCTGCAGCAGGGCTTCGCCTACACGCAGTCGGGAGGGAGAGAGAGAGGAGGGCAGCAGGGCGACTAGGCTTGAGGGGAAGGTGTGGGGGGTGGTGCGCCCCAGCCCTCTATATATAGAGGGGTGGGCGCCAGCCCTAACCCCTCCCCCAAGCCCTAGGCCGGCGGCCAAAGGAGGGAGGAGTGGGGGGCAAGGAAACCCCCCCTTCTAGAAGCTCCAATTAGGGTTTATCCCTTGGTTGGCCGGCTGGGCCCTATGGGGCCTTGTGCCCCTGGCCCAATGCGGCCAGGGCACTCCCTCATAGGCCCATGCCCCCTCCCGACAGGTGGGACCACGTTGGTCCCCCTCCGGAAGGTTCTAGAAGCTTCCGGTACAATACCGATTAACCCGGAACAATTCCGAACTCCAAAAACTGCATTGCCTTATATGAATCTTATTCTTCGGACCATTCCAGAACCTCCGTGATATCCCGGATCCCATCCACTCCGAAAAAAACTCATAAACCAATTATCCAATCTATCCTAGCGTCGAGATGTAGGGGTTCGTAGCATGGAAAACAAAAAATTTCTATCGCATACAAACAAACAAGCCAAGATCTATCTACTTAGATTGTAGCAACGAGTCGATAGAGGAACTCACCCTCGAAGATTCCAAAGCGTTTAACGAGAGCAGATTCTCGTGGGTGATGTAGTCGTACTCTTTCCGATCTCAAGATCGCGTAGACGATCCTTCCGGCGCCACGTTCCAAGCGGCCTCAATGATCGGTCACACGTTCGACTCGACGAAGACCTTCCTCTCCCTTGTTCCGGCAAGGCGCGGAGGTTGTAGCACTCTCCTCGCGATTCCTGAAGACAACGGCGTGGTACCTAAGTAGAGGGAAATCCCAGGCTTCGCCTTAAGCCGAAGCAGTATGGTGGAGCTTATGAGAGAGGCTATTAGTGGTCTAGTAATTATACACACCAATTAGAAGGCTCTAAATCAATTAGAAGGCTCTAAACCGAAATAGCTCTAAACCGGGGTTTAGGTCTAGGGTTTAGTTTAGAGGATAGGAACTAGTGTGTCTAAGGAGGGGAGCCCTGCCCCTCCTTATATAGGTGGGAGGGCTGGCCGGCCAAGGGGAGGAGTTCCTCCCCAAGTCGGCCTTGGGAGGTGCGCCGGCCAAGGGGAGGAACCCTCCTCCAACTCGGCCTCCACCAATCCTCCTCTTTTCCCACTTCCCAAAATTGCCGTTTGACTTTCAAACTAGCCGTTTGACTTTTCAATTTAGGATTTAAATAAACCCTTTATTTTGGACAGCAAGAACACCTAGTACATGATGCAATCATTCAAATATGCAATGACACATTCATGTACCCTTCCCCCTCCGGAGTGCCGGACATTCCGGAACCTTCTAGAACATTCCCGATGAAAACACCGGAATCATTCCCCAACTCCGAAACGGGACTTTCCTTATATGAATCTTATTCTCCGGACCATTCCGGATCACCTCGTGATATCCCGGATCCCATCCGAGACTCCGAACAACATTCGGTCTCTTTCTCATAATACCATAACTACTCAAACAACGTCGAATCCTTAAGTGTGTCTCCCTACGGTTCGTGAATTATGCGGACATGATCGAGACACTTCTCCGAACAATAACCAATAGAGGAATCTGGAAATTCATATGGCTCCCACATATTTCTACGATTACTTTGCGATCGAATGAACCACTTACATACGATACCAATTTCCCTTTGTCTCACGATATGTTACTTATCCGAGGTTATGATCGCTTGATCTCTGCATACCTAGTTCAACCTTGTTACTGATAAGTATTCTTTTCTCGTTCCCGTGATATGTGATCCCTTGTGAGCCAGTCACATGCTTGCAAGCTAATTGGATGACATTTCACCGAGAGGGCCCAGAGTATATCTATCCGTCATGTGGATGGACAAATCCCACTCTTGATCCATGTGTTTCAACCAGTACTTTCCGAACACTCAATGCCACCTTTATAGCCACCTCATTACGGTGGTGTTTGATGACATCAAAGCATCCATCCAAAGAAAGGTGATATGCATGATCTCATGGTCGAAGGAATTAGGTTACTATGTATCAGAAAGCATATAGCAATTGAACTATTGAAATGACTTGATCTTTATGCTACGCTTGTCTATAGGAGTATGTCCACCATATCATTCTCCTAACGATATGATCTTGTTGTTGATAACATCTCAATGTTCATGATAGGGAAACCACAATCATCAATCAACCAACAAGCTAGTGAAGTATAGAGGCTATACTAGGGACTTCAAATTAAGTTTACAAATCACACAAGTATTAATGTTTCCTTGTTAATACTATTATAGCATGAATGTAAACATTTATCATAAACACAAAGATATATAATAATAACTACATTTATTATTGCCTCTAGGGCATATCTCCAACAGTCTCCCACTTGCACTAGAGTCATCTAATCTAGATTACATGGTAATATACCGAACACCCATGGCAGTTTGGTGTTGGTCATGTTTTGCCCTCGGGAGAGGTTTAGTCAACGGATCCGCCACATTCAGATCTGTGTGTACTTTGCAAATCTTTATATCCCCATCCTGGATATGTTCTCGAATAGCGTGGAAACGCAGCTTGATATGCTTCACTTTTTGTGTGACCTTGGTTCTTGCGCATTGGCTATGGCACCCATGTTATCACGAGATAGACATTGGGTCCAGCGCACTAGGAACCACACCCAGCTGTAATGAACTCTTTCATCCATATTGCTTCTTGTGAAGCCTCCAAGCAGCCATGTATTCCGATTCAGGTTGAAGATCTCGCCACAACGCTTTGCTTTGCACTCCTCCAGCTAATCACGCACCATTCAAAATAAATACGATCCAGTTGTGATTTAGAATCATCCGGATCGGTGTTCCAACTAGCATCGGTGTAACCATTAACAACGAGCTGTTCATCACCTCCATAAGAAAGAACCATATCCTTAGTTCTTCTCAAGTACTTAAGGATGTTTTTGATTGTCCAATGATCCACTCGGATCACTTTGATATCTGCTAGTTAAACTAACGGATATGCAATGTCGGGTCTAGTACATAGCATGGCATACATTAGAGATCCTATGGCTGATGCATAGGAGTCTTACTCATCCTTTCTCTATCTTCGCCGATGTCGGACTTTGAGTTTTACTCAAGGTCGTATAGCAACATGGGCAAGAACCCTTTCTTGCTATCTTCCATTCCAAACCTCTTTAGAACTTTGTCCAAATATGTACTTTGTGACAATGATATTTGGCGTTCGATCTATCTCTATAAATCTTTATGCCTAATATGTAAGCTGCTTCGCCAAGATCCTTCATTGAAAAACTATTATTCAAATATTCCTTGACACTATTAAGAAGGTCTACATCATTCCCAATCAACAATATGTCATCCACATACAGTATTAAGAATGCTCTGAGCTCCCACTCACTTTCTTGTAAATACAAGCTTCTCCATAAGTTTGTATAAAACCAAAACTTTTGATTACCTTATCAAAACGTTGATTCCAACTTCGGATGCTTGCTTCAATCCATAGATAGACCGTTGAAGCTTGCATACCTTGTTAGCATCTTTAGGATCGAAAAAACCTTTGGGTTGCATCATATACAACTCTTCATCAATGTCTCCATTGAGGAATGCTGTTTTGACATCCATCTGCCATATCTCATAATCATAATATGCAGATTGCTAACATAATCCTCACAGACTTTAGCTTCGCTACGGTGAGAAAGTCTCATCGTAGTCAACTCCTTGAATTTGTCGAAACCCTTTATGCGACAAGTCGAGCTTTATAAACGATAACATTACCATCAGATCTGTTTTCTTCTTGAAAATCCATTTGTTCTCGACAGCCTTCCGCCATCCGTAAGTCCACCAAAGTCCATACTTGGTTTTCGTACATGGATCCAATCTCGATTTCATGGCTTCTTGCCATTTATTGGAATCTGGGCTCATCATCGCTTCCTCATATGTCTCGGGGTCATCGGTGTTGTCCACCAACATGACATTCATAACGGAATCATACCAATGGAGTGGTACGATTTCTCGTTGACCTCCGAGGCTCAGAAAGCAACTTCAACCGAAGTTTCATGATCACCATCATTAGCTTCCTCTCTTATTGGTGCAGCACCACAGAACTTCTTCCGTGCTGCGCTACTCGCAATTTCGAGAGAAGGTTCGACAACCTCGCCGAAGTTCTACTTTCCTTCCAACCACTTCTTTCGAGAGAAATTCCTTCTCTAGAAAGGATCCATTCTTGGCAACGAAGATTTTGCCTTCGGATCTATGATAGAAGGTATACCCAATAGTTTCCTTCGGGTATCCTATGAAGACGCATTTTTCCGCTTTGGGTTCAAGCTTGTCATTTTGTAACTTCTTTACATAGGCTTCAGATCCCCAAACTTTAAGGAACGCCAATTTAGGTTTCTTCCCAAACCATAATTCATACGGTGTCGTTTCAACGGATTTAGACGGTGCCCTATTTAAAGTGAATGCGGCTGTTTCTAATGCATAACCCCAAAATGATAGCGGTAACTGTAAGTGACATCATAGAACGAACCATATCTAAGAGAGTTCGACACGACGTTCGACACACCATTACTGTTGTGGTGTTCCCGGCGGTGTCAATCTGAAAGTATTCCACATTTCTTCAAATGCTCGCCAAACTCGTAACTTAGATATTCACCTCCACGATCGTAACGTAGAAATTTAATCTTCTTGTTACGTTGATTCTCTACCTCACTTTGAAACTCCTTAAACTTCTCGAAAGTTTCGGACTTATGTTTCATGAAATAGATATACCCATATCTACTCAAGTCATCCGTGAAGGTAAGAACATAACGATAACCACCGCGCGATGCTACACTCATTGGACCACACACATCGGTATGTATGATTTCCAATAAGTCCGTAGCTCACTCCATTATTCCAGAAAATGGAGTCTTAGTCATTTTACCCATCAGACATGCCTCGCATCTTTCAAGTGATTCAAAATCAAGTGATTCAAGAAGTCCATCGGAATGGAGTTTCTTCATACGCTTCACTCCAATGTGACCAAGGCACGATGCCACATATAGGTCGAGTTATCGCTGATTTCAATCGTTTAGCTTCAATGTTATTAATATGTGTATTTCTACTATCGAGATTCAACAAGAATAGACCATCTATCAAAGGTGCATGTGCATAAAACATATTACTCATATAAATCGAACAACCATTATTCTCGGATTTAAACAAGTAACCGTCTCGCAATAAACAAGATCCCGATATAATGTTCATGCTTAACGCAGGCACCAAATAACAATTATTTAAGTATAAAACTAATCCCAATGGTAGATGAAGAGGTAGCGTGTCAATCCGATCACATCAACCTTTGATCCGCTTCCTACGCATCGTCACCTCGTTCTTCACTAGCTTCCGTTTATTCGCAGCTGCTTTGAGTTACAAATATGAGCAACCGAACCAAGATCAAATACCAGCACTACTACGAATACTAGTGAGATACACATCAATAACATGTATATCGATATACCTTTCTTCTTGATGTTGCCGTTCTTCAAATCCGCCAAGTACTTTGGGCAATTCCGCTTCCAGTGACCTTCTCCCTTGCAGTAAAAGCACTCAGTATCAGGCTTGGGTCCAGCCTTGGTCTTCTTCGTCGGATGGTAACTTTCTTACCACCCTTCTTGAAGTGTCCCTTCTGCTTAGACTTGCCTTTCTTGAATTTGGTGGTCTTCTTGAAGGGATCATCTTATAATGCTACCGTCGTCTACTAAGCAATACAAGATGCATAAAGGATTAACATCACATGCAATTCATAATATGTGATATGATATGGCCTTTCTTCTTTGTGCTTCCGATCTCCATCTTCAAGCACGAACATGATCTCCATCATCACCGGCATAGCATCAAGGTCAATGATGCTTCTTCATGGTTGTCGTCCACCAGCTTCAACTATTACAACTATTTTGAATAGACACGCAGGTCTTAACAGAAATTAAAGACAACCATATGGCTCCTGCCGGTTGCCAACTTACAATAAGGAACATTGCATACATCAAATATAATCACAATCATGGCCATATCACATCACTGCACACCCCTGCAAAACAAAGTTAGACGCTTCTACTTTCTTTGCATATTTTACGTGGTTTGGGGCTTTCAATAAGTGTCGTTCTAACTTACGAACAAGAACCACAACATTGATACTAGCATTGTTGATTACCCGTTGTAAATTGGATCTTTACTATGCTAGGAGAAACAGCACCATAAAGCCACTTATGCAATACAAGTTGCATGTCAAGCGTGGAGCAAGTCTCATGAACGATGTCATGTAAGGTTAGCCGCCGCTTCATCCCAACATACCGTAAGATGCAAAGTACACAAAAGCAATCTACATAAAAGCATCAACGCCCACAATGACCATTGTGTTCTACTGCAACAGATCTACATATAGACACGGCTCTGATACCACTGTAGGGGTTCGTAGCATGGAAAACAAAAAATTTCTATCGCATACAAACAAACAAGCCAAGATCTATCTACTAGATTGTAGCAACGAGTCGATAGAGGAACTCACCCTCGAAGATTCCAAAGCGTTTAACGAGAGCAGATTCTCGTGGGTGATGTAGTCGTACTCTTTCCGATCTCAAGATCGCGTAGACGATCCTTCCGGCGCCACGTTCCCGCAGCGCTCCCGCAGTCGGTCACACGTTCGGTACTCGACGAAGACCTTCCTCTCCCTTGTTCCAGCAGGCAGCGGAGGTTGTAGCACTCTCCTAAGCGATTCCAACGGCGTGGTACCGGAAGTAGAGGGGAAATCCCGCAGGGCTTCGCCTTAAGCCGGTGCGAGTATGGTGGAGCTTATGAGAGAGGCTATTAGTGGTCTAGTAATTAGACACACCAATTAGAAGGCTCTAAATCAATTAGAAGGCTCTAAACCGAAATAGCTCTAAACCGGGGTTTAGGTCTAGGGTTTAGTTTAGAGGATAGGAACTTGTGTGTGTAAGGAGGGGAGCCCTGCCCCTCCTTATATAGGTGGGAGGGCTGGCCGGCCAAGGGGAGGAGTTCCTCCCCAAGTCGGCCTTGGGAGGTGCGCCGGCCAAGGGGAGGAACCCTCCTCCAACTCGGCCTCCACCAATCCTCCTCTTTTCCCACTTCCCAAAATTGCCGTTTGACTTTCAAACTAGCCGTTTGACTTTTCAATTTAGGATTTAAATAAACCCTTTATTTTGGACAGCAAGAACACCTAGTACATGATGCAATCATTCAAATATGCAATGACACATTCATGTACCCTTCCCCCTCCGGAGTGCCGGACATTCCGGAACCTTCTAGAACATTCCCGATGAAAACACCGGAATCATTCCCCAACTCCGAAACGGGACTTTCCTTATATGAATCTTATTCTCCGGACCATTCCGGATCACCTCGTGATATCCCGGATCCCATCCGAGACCAACAACATTCGGTCTCTTTCTCATAATACCATAACTACTCAAACAACGTCAATCCTTATGTGTCTCCCTACGGTTCGTGAATTATGCGGACATGATCGAGACACTTCTCCGAACAATAACCAATAGAGGAATCTGGAAATTCATATGGCTCCCACATATTTCTACGATTACTTTGCGATCGAATGAACCACTTACATACGATACCAATTTCCCTTTGTCTCACGATATGTTACTTATCCGAGGTTATGATCGTCGGTATCTCTGCATACCTAGTTCAACCTTGTTACTGATAAGTACTCTTTTCTCGTTCCCGTGATATGTGATCCCTTGTGAGCCAGTCACATGCTTGCAAGCTAATTGGATGACATTTCACCGAGAGGGCCCAGAGTATATCTATCCGTCATGTGGATGGACAAATCCCACTCTTGATCCATGTGTTTCAACCAATACTTTCCTGAACACTCAATGCCACCTTTATAGCCACCCTGTTACGGTGTGGTGTTTGATGACATCAAAGCATCCATCCAGTAAAGGTGATATGCATGATCTCATGGTCGAAGGAATTAGGTTACTATGTATCAGAAAGCATATAGCAATTGAACTATTGAAATGACTTGATCTTTATGCTACGCTTGTCTATAGGAGTATGTCCACCATATCATTCTCCTAACGATATGATCTTGTTGTTGATAACATCTCAATGTTCATGATAGGGAAACCACAATCATCAATCAACCAACAAGCTAGTGAAGTATAGAGGCTATACTAGGGACTTCAAATTAAGTTTACAAATCACACAAGTATTAATGTTTCCTTGTTAATACTATTATAGCATGAATGTAAACATTTATCATAAACACAAAGATATATAATAATAACTACATTTATTATTGCCTCTAGGGCATATCTCCAACACGAGACACGTTAAGTGTGTGACCCTTCGGGTTCGAGAACATGCAGACATGATCTTCTATCAATAATCAACAGCGGGGTCTGGAAACCCATATTGACTCCCACACATTCATCGATGATCATATCGGATGAACCACGATGCCAGGATTCAAACAATCCCATATATATTCCCTTCGTCTCGCGATATTTTACTTGCCCAAGATTTGATCGTCGGTACCGTCATACCTAGTTCAATCTCGTTCGCAGCAAGTACTTTACTCGTTCCGTAATCCGATATCACTTCGTGATTAACTCCTTAACCACATGCTTGCAAGCGGTGTTGATATCGATTACCGAGTGGGCCTGAAGTATATCTCTCCGACTTGGGAGGGACAAATCCCATCTCGATACATACAATCCAACAGGTACTTTCCGATCACCTGAGAGACACCTTTATGATCACCCTCTCATAGGATGACGTTTGATGACCTCAAAGCTTTCTTCCGATACCAGGGAGTTGTATTATCTCATGGTCTAACAAATAAAATATTTGACATAAGAAAAGCTTCGTAAAGATGAACACGATGACACGATCTAATTGCTTCGCTTAGTTTGGGTCTGTCCATCACATCATTCTCCCAATGATATGATCTCATTATTAATCGACAACTCATGTCCATGATTAGGAAACCTTAACCATCATTAATCATCGAGCTAGTCCATAGAGGCGTACTAGGGACACGGTGTTGTTCACAAACCACACAAGTATTAAAGTTTCCGCTTAATACAATTCTAGCATGGAATATAAACATTATCATGAACAAGAATTATAATAATAACATCTTTATTATTGCCTCTAGGGCATAATTCCAACAGTCTCCCACTTGCACTAGAGTCAATAATCTAGTTTACATTTGGCAACAATCTCACACCCATGGCACTAAGGTGTTGATCATGTTTTACACATAGACGAGGTTTAGTTAATGGATCTGCGACATTCAGATCTGTATGTACTTTGCTAATCTTCAGATCTCCATCTGCTATATAATCTCGGATTATATGAAACTTGCGGTTGATATGCTTGGTCTTTGTATGATATCTTGGTTTCTTAGTGAGTGCTATGGCGCTAGTGTTGTCACACAATATCTCCAGTGGGTCCAATGCACTTGAAACCACGCCAAGCTCAGTGATGAAGTTCCTGATCCAAACTCCTTCACTTGACGCTTCTGCAGCAGCCATGTATTCCGCTTCTACTGTAGATCCCGCGATCACACTTTGCTTGCAGCTTCTCCAGCTCACAGCTCCTCCATTCAAAATATACACGTATCCTGTCTGAGATTTAGAATCATCCTTGTCGGTGTCGAAACTAGCGTCGACGTAACCTTTTACGACAAGCTGTTCATCACCCCCATAGACTAAGAACATTTCTTTAGTCCTGTTTAGGTACTTTAGGATGTTCTTCACGGCTGTCCAGTGTTCCACTCCTGGATCACTTTGATATCTGCTCGTCAAACTAAGAGCATTGGACACATCCGGTCTAGTACACAGCATGGCATACATGATAGAACCTATGGCCGAGGCATAAGGCACTTTGCTCATAGCTTCCCTATCATTTCATCAGAATGGACACCGAGCCTTGCTCAATATCTTACCCGACAACATAGGCACTAAACCTTTCTTTGCCTTATCCATTCGAACCTTTTCGAACTTTGTCTAGGTATGTACTGCGGCTTAAAGCTATCGGCGTCTTTGTCTATCTCTATAGATTTTGATGCCCAATATATAAGCAGCTTCACCTAGGTCTTTCATTGAAAAACACTTGTTCAAATAACTCTTCACATCGTTAAGCATGTTAATGTCATTTCCAATAATCAATATGTCATCCACATATAGTACCAGAAATGTCACCGAGCTCCCACTCACTTTCTTGTAGATGCAAGCTTCGTAGCAATTTGGAACAAATCCAAAGCTCTTGATCACTTGATCAAAACGAAGGTTCCAACTCCGAGATGCTTGCTTCAGTCCATAAATGGAACGCTGAAGTTTGCATACTTTATCAGCATCCTTAGGATCGACAAAACCTTCGGGTTGCATCATATACAACTCTTCATCAATGTTGCCATTGAGGAACGCAATCTTGACATCCATCCGCCATATTTCATAATCATGAAACGCAGCAATTGCTAATAAAATCCGAATGGACTTAAACATCGCCACGGTGAGAAAGTCTCATCGTAGTCAACACCTTGAACTTGTCGAAAACCTTTCGCGACAAGTCAGGCTTTATAGACGGTAACATTACCATCCACGTCCGTTTTCTTCTTGAAGATCCATTTGCACTCAACGGCCTTTCGCTAGGAGGGTCCACCAAAGTCCATACTTGGTTTTCGCTCATGGATCCCAATTCGATTTCATGGCCTCTAGCCATTTCTCGAGTCCGGCTCATCATCGCTTCCTCATAGTTCAGAGGTTCACCGTCTTCTACCAACAAGACAAATAAGATAGGGTTCTGCATTACCACTCAGAGGCACGCGACCTTGTCGACTTCTGACGTTCAAGAGCGACATCGTCCAAGCTTCATGATCCTTGTCATTAGCTTCCTCTAGTGTTGGTGCAAAGTGCATGGAACAATTTCAGGTGCTGCGCTTACTCTCCAATTCAAGAGAAGGTTCAATAACCTCGTCTAGCTCTACTTTCCTCCCACTCACTTCTTTCGAGAGAAACTCCTTCTCAAGAAAGGAACCGTTCTCTGTGACAAACACTTTGCCTTCGGTTCTGTGATAGAAGGTGTACCCAATAGTTTCCTTAGGGTATCCTATGAAGACGCATTTCTCCTCTTTGGGTTCGAGCTTGTCCGCATCAACTTCTTGACGAAGCTTCAGATCCCCAAACTTTAAGAAACGACAACTTAGGTTTAGCACCAAACCACTCATACGGTGTCGTCTCAATGGATTTAGATGGTGCCCTATTTAAAGTGAATGTAGCGGTTTCTAATGCATAACCCCAAAATGATAACAAATCAAGAAGAGACATCATTGATCGGACCATATCTAATAGGATTCGATTCCTGTTCAGACACACCATTGCGCTGTGGTGTTCCGGGTGGCGTGAGTTGCGAAACGATTCCGCTTGCTTTAAGATGCGTGAGAAAATCATAACTCAAATATTCACCTCCACGATCGGATCGTAGAAATTTAATCTTTCTGTTACGATGGTTCTCCACTTCATTCTGAAATTCCTTGAACTTTTCAAATGTTTCAGATTTATGTTTCATTAAATAGATATACCCATATCTACTTAAGTCATCGGTAAAAGTGAGAAAATAGCGATATCCACCGCGCGTCGAAACACTCATCGGTCCGCATACATCGGTATGTATGATTTCCAATAAGTCCGTTGCTCGCTCCATCATACCGGAGAACGGGGTTTTGATCATCTTGCCCATGAGGCATGGTTCGCATGTGTCAAATGATTCAAAATCAAGAGACTCCAAAAGTCCATCAGAATGGAGTTTCTTCATGCGCTTTACACCAATATGACCTGAGACGATTGCCACAAATAAGTAGTATTATCACTATCTACTTTGCATCTCTTAGCTTCAATGTTATGGATGTGTGTTTCATCCCTTTCGAGATTTAGAAGAAATAAAGCATTCACAACAGGTGCATGACCATAAAATATGTTACTCATATAAATAGAACAACCATTATTCTCCGATTTAAATGAATAACCGTCTTGCAATAAACAAGATCCAGAAATAATGTTCATGCTCAACGCAGGCACATAATAACATTTATTGAGGTTTAAAACTAATCCGAAGGTAAAACTAAGGAGAGCGTGCCGACGGCCATCACATCAACTCTTGATCCGTTGCCAACGCGCATCGTCACCTCATCCCTCACAAGCCGCCATCTATTCCGTAGCTCCTGTTTCGAGTTACAAATATTAGCAACTGAACCAGTATCAAATACCCAGGCAAAACAACGAGGGCTAGTAAGGAAAACATCAATAACATGTATATCAAATATACCTTTGATGGTGCCAGCCTTCTTGTCCGCTAAGTACTTCGGACAGTTGCGCTTCTAGTGACCCTTGTCCTTGCAATAGAAGCACTCGGTCCGCTTAGGACCAGATTTGAGCTTCTTCTCGCAGGGCAACGCGCTTGTCACCTTTCTTGAAGGGCTTCTTTGCACCTTACCTTTCTTGAAGGTGGGGGCTTGACCATCAACACATGATTATCCTTTTGATGTCCACCTCCGCAGACTTTGCGAAGAGCTCGGTGATCGATCGATGGAACCAATCGATTGTGAGTCACTACAAAACTTTTGTAGCTGGGAGGGAGTGATTACAGAACCTGTCAATCTTGAGCTCCTCCGAATCTTGATCCAGATTGCTCAAAGGCGTTGAGTGTAGCCCGGCATCTTAATGGCGTGCTCACTAACGGAACTCCCTTCCTCCATCTTGCAGTTAAAGAACTTCTCAGAGATCTCATATATCTCAGAACGGGCTTGAGTCTGAAACATGGTTTTCAGCTCCTCGAGAATCTCAAAGGGCCCGGGATAGTCTTCAAAACGATTTTGAAGGTCCGATTCCATAGCAAACAACATGGTGCTCTTAATCACACCATAATCATCTCTGATCGATAGACAGCTTTCTCATCAGCCCAGTGAGCGTTAGGGCGTCACCTAACGCACTCTCAAGGACATAGTCCTTTTGACCGCCAGAGAGAATGACTCTCAGATTGCGGAACCAGTTGGTGAAGTTAGACCCATTGTTTCTAAGCTTTTCCTTCTCAGCAAAAACGTTGAAGTTGAAGTTGGACTTAGCCATTTGATCTACAATATTTGCAAGTACAAATTAGACTATGTTCATGATAACTAGTTCAACTTTTAATCAAATTACTAGATGAACTCCCACTAAATTCAACATCCCTCAAGTTGTTTAGTGAACACGATCCAAATTCACCACACCTAATCCGATCTTCACGAGAAGAGATGTGGCTTCAATGGTGGACAACGAAGTGTCGATCATATCATTCATATGACTCATGCTTAACCTTTCAGTTCATGTGTTCCGAGGCCATGTCTGTACATGCTAGGCTCGTCAAGTTAGACCCAAGTATTTCAGCAGTAAACTGGCTTGCACCCGTTGTATGTGAACGTAGAGTCTATAGCACCCGATCATCACGTGATGCTTGGACACGACGAACTTTCGCAACGGTGCATACTTGGGGAGAACACAGTTTTTATCTTGATCTTTAAGTGAGGAATCATCTTATAATGCTACCGTCGCGATCTAAGCATAATAAGATACATAAAAGGATAAATATCACATGCATATAACTTTATGTGACATGGTATAGCCAATCTTTGCACAATGATCTCCATCTTGTGCGTGCCGGCATGATCTCCATCACTCCACCATGATTGCCTCCACCACGAATAGCAACTACAACTATTGCTAACTACTTAGCGATAAAGTGAAACTATTACATGGCGTATAAGAAGTTGACACACAGGTCATACACAATTATAAAGAAAACCATATGGCTCCTGCCGGTTGTGTACTCATCGACATGCAAGTCGTGAAACATTACAAAACATTATCATCGCATACATTATACACATCACATCTTGGGCCATACCATATTACAGAAAACACTCCCTGCAAAAACAAGTTAGACGTCTCTACTTTGTTGTTGCATGTTTTACGTAGCTTATGGGAGTAGCAAGCTAAGAACAATTCTTACCTACGGAAAGCCACAACGGTGATATTATGGTTGCCAAACTCTGGTGTTAATCCCATGACAACTATAGTGAGAGAAACTGGCATCCACCAGCCGCATGTGTGGAACAAGCCACACGTCAAGTGCGGAGCCGGTCTCGCGAACGACGTCGCGTAAGGTTGGCCTGGACCGCTTCAATCTCACTATCCCGCGTCATAAGAAGAACACAAACAAGAGGCTTTCAACAGAAAACATCAACGCCCGCAACAACCATGTTGCGTTCTACTCGTGAAACACATCTACGCATAGATCTAGCTCTGATACCACTGAAGGGTTTCGCGGCATAGTAAATCAAAATTTTCTACGGATGCGAACAGAGGGAAGCCAAGATCTAATTTAGGAGATGCAAACAATGAGAGAGATTGGATTAGATCTTCATACCCTTGAAGATTCGCATGTGAACGTTCATCTAATGTGGGTGATGTAGTCGTTACTCGCTTCTCCTCCTCGCGATCCGATCCGATCTAGCACCGCAAGTGGCGATGCTCCGGAGATGCACACGCAGCACCTCGACGTCTCCTCCTTCCTTGGTCCAGCAAGTATGGTGGAGACGGATTGGATCTACAACACGACGGCGCGGTGTATGTGGTGGAGAGTTTCAGCAGGCTTCGCCACACGCAATGGGAGGAGAGAGAGAGGAGGCGCAGGGCGACTAGGCTTGAGGAAAGGTGTGTGTGGGGGGGGTGGTGCGCCCAGCCCTCTATATATAGAGGGGTGGCGCCCCAACCCTCCCCAAGCCCTAGGCCGGGCCCAAAGGAGGGAGGAGTGGGGCAAGAAACCCCTCTTCTAGAAGCTCCAATTAGGGTTTAGCCCTTGGTTGGCCGCTGGGCCCTATGGGGCCTTGTGCCCCTGGCCCAATGCGGCCAGGGCACTCCCTCATAGGCCCATGCCCCCTCCCGACAGGTGGGACCACGTTGGTCCCCTTCCGAAGGTTCTAGAAGCTTCCGATAATACCGATTAACCCGGAACAATTCAACTCCAAAATTGCATCGCCTTATATGAATCTTATTCTCCGGACCATTCCGAACCTCTCGTGATATCCCGGATCCCATCCGAGACCAACAAAAACTCATAAACCAATTATCCAATCTATCCTAGCGCCGAGACACGTTATGTGTGACCCTTCGGAGTTCGAGAACATGCGCACATGATCTTCTATCAATAATCAACAGCGGGGTCTGGAAACCCATATTGACTCCCACACATTCATCGATGATCATATCGGATGAACCACGATGCCAGGATTCAAACAATCCCATATATATATTCCCTTCGTCTCGCGATATTTTACTTGCCCGAGATTTGATCGCTTGCATCCATACCTAGTTCAATGTTGTTCACGAGTACTTTACTGCTCCAGAATCCGATATCACTTCGTGATTAACTCCTTAACCACATGCTTGCAAGCGGTGTTGATATCGATTAAGTGGGCCCAAGTATATCTCTCCGACTTGGGAGGGACAAATCCCATCTCGATACATACAACCCAACAGGTACTTTCCGATCACCTGAGAGACACCTTTATGATCACCCTCTCATAGGATGATGTTTGATGACCTCAAAGCTTTCTTCCGATACCAGGGAGTTGTATTATCTCATGGTCTAAGGAATACAATATTTGACATAAGAAAAGCTTCGCAAAGATGAACACGATGACACGATCTAATTGCTTCGCTTAGTTTGGGTCTGTCCATCACATCATTCTCCCAATGATATGATCTCATTATTAATCGACAACTCATGTCCATGATTAGGAAACCTTAACCATCATTAATCAATGAGCTAGTCCATAGAGGCGTACTAGGGACACGGTGTTGTTCACAAACCACACAAGTATTAAAGTTTCCGCTTAATACAATTCTAGCATGGAATATAAACATTATCATGAACAAGAATTATAATAATAACATCTTTATTATTGCCTCTAGGGCATAATTCCAACAGCTAGGTCCGCAGCAAACTTGCAGTTCAATGCATATCCACTGCGCAAGTTGCAACCTAGTATAACATAAAGCTCTAGGTGAAACTTCAACTTAACAATCTCCACTTCAGCACCGGTGTATAAACAATATTTTGAAACCAAAGGCAAACTTCATGTGCCTCTAGGATTTGGTGGGGAATTGTTGGAATTTTTCCTAGATAGGCCCAGCCCATTTATTATATGCCAATAAATTCTTGAAATCTAGAGGTCCATTTAGCCTATTCATGCAAGACAAGAGCTGGAACAAAAGTTCAGTCCCACATTGCTAGTTGAGTGGAAGTTGGACCAGCTTATAAGGAAAGATCTTCCACCACTTGTAAGAGCTTGAGAAGAGAAGACATATACACGCGCTCCTCCTCCTCCTCGCTCGCCTCGCCTCGCCTTGTCACGACGAGCGTGCGCCGCGAGTTGCGGGAATCTCGTCAAGTTGAGCTTTATTTTGCCACGCATGAATCGTATATGTACAGAAGCTGAAATTTTTTGCTCGAGTAGATTTTTAATACGAGCTAAGTGGAAATGAATACGGATTGAGTGGAGGCTGTCCGGTTGGCTGCCGCCTGTTCGCTTCAACTTTCGCCTCTTCGTTTCATCTTCTGTTATCTGCCTTTCCTCTGTGCCTATAAGAGAGAGGTCACGCCTCCTCTCAGACACATCGTCGCACAACCATTCGCGCCTCCAGTTTCAGAGCACTGTGCTACCTAGATCTTCCCCATCCCGTCTTGCGGCGTGCACCACGAGCCGGGACAGTAGGCCTTCGAGACTCCGCTGCTTCGAGTCCTGTACTAGAGAAGGGCGATAAGGTTTTTGGGGAGCGCTATTGGCGCGACTACTGGCTTCATCACGGACTCCTTCACGGCTAGCGATAGCGCCGACATCTTTCCCAATGAGGACTTTTTCCTCGATATCAGCAACCTCTTCCTCGACAACATGGCTGACGACGGTGCGAACACGAATGCTGGCGGTTCCTCAGCTGTTGCTGTGATGTACATTCTCTTTCTCAACCTTGTTCTGATTATATCTCAAGTTTTATGTCTTGCAATTCGTTTGGTTATCTGCCTTAATATGTATTCGTTATTTCATATGATTAATCGAATTTCTATTATCTTATTCATATTTTATCTAGCGTTTATTATGGTTAATTCGCTTGGTAAATTGGTCTTTTATTGAATAAGTACTACGCTCGTGATGCTGCTGTATGATCATACAATGCTCATCTGAAGTTTGAGGCCTCAACCATACAATCCTTATCAGACGGCAGCCGTACTACCACTTCGGTGCTAAGATGGGTCCACACCAGCTAAGCGAGACAGCAGAGCCACAATCTGACGATCGATCCCAATCTCGAGTCACTGCAACGCGGTCCCACATCCGAACAAGAATTGGGCGATCCGTGAACACAAAAGCACAGATTCGCATCCAAGACAATAAAATACACCCGAGAAGAAGCAAAACACAAAAGAAACAGCACCACACGCTGTCAGCGCCAAATGCACACCAGGAAACTGACATGGCGGGCTAACATTTACAAACAAGTGTGGGCCCCAGCCGTCAGTAGAACCCTAACGGGAACAGGCCTTCCCGTATAAACCAAACAAATCTCACCCGTAGCTCTCCCAAGGCTGCAGCCACCAGTATCCAACCCCCGCTTCCTCCCGCTCGGCCGCTCGCCGCGCCGCCGCGCACAGCCGGCAGCTAATGGAGCGCCTCCGCCTCGCGGTGTCACACCGCCCGGCTCTCCCCCTCCCTACTCCTCACAACCACCTTCGCCGCCGACATCTCCAGCTCCAGCTCTCCCCCAATTCTCTATCCCTCTCCCGCCCAATCTCCCCCCACCTCTCCCCCACCCCTCGCCGCCACCTCCATCCGCTCCTCGCCTCCGCATCCGCCGCCCAAGCTGCAAGCCCCGAACCTAAGCCCGCGCCAGCTCCGACCGCAGCCGCTGCCTCGGCCGGCGCAAAGCTCATCCCCCTCGTTGTCTCCGTCGCAGTCGGTCTCGCCGTCCGATTCCTGGCGCCGCGGCCCCCCGAGGTGACTCCGCAGGCGTGGCAGCTCCTCTCCATCTTCCTCTCCACAATCGCGGGGCTCGTCCTCGGCCCGCTCCCCGTCGGCGCGTGGGCATTCCTTGGGCTCACCGCTACGGTGGCCACGCGGACGCTCCCCTTCACGGCGGCGTTCGGTGCCTTCACCAACGAGGTCATCTGGCTCATCGTCATCTCCTTCTTCTTCGCACGGGGGTTCGTCAAGACTGGCCTCGGCGACCGCGTTGCCACCTACTTCGTCAAGTGGTTGGGTGGGAGCACTCTGGGCCTGTCCTACGGTCTCACCATCAGCGAAGCATGCATCGCGCCGGCCATGCCCAGCACCACGGCGAGAGCTGGAGGGGTGTTCCTTCCCATTGTCAAGTCGCTGTCGTTGTCAGCCGGCAGCAAGCCGAATGATCCATCAGCGAAGAAGCTGGGAGCCTACCTTGTGCAGTCTCAGTTGCAGGTAAACAACAATTTTCTTGATTTATGCAACTTTTGAGTTACGAGTTTAAGATACTACAGATCAATCACTGTAATCTTGGAGGTGCAATTTGCCCAGATGCTTACAAATTTAGCTCCAGAACCTTTTTTTTTCTTGACCCAACCAGCCTCGCCTCGATGATTTCCATTAAAGAAACCGTCAGAATCTTACAAAGTTCTGAAGAAAAACAAAGAGAAATATAAAGCACCTTACAACCTACAGCGATATTAACATACAGTACTTTCTATTCTTATTGCAAACACCATAGGCTGTAGAGGTGGGAGAACCCAAAAGGCAAAACAACCAGCCATCATAAAGAAAACCATCCCAGTTCCAGTTCTTTTCGCATCATCAACAGGTTATTCTTGCAGTCGTGGCAGCCCATCCATGCCTCCTCGAGTATGCTTCCCTGATCACCATCTTGATTCTTGTCGCGGCATCCTCAAGCTTTTTTCCTAGGTTTGTCTGCAAAAAGGCCCACGAATTAAGCATATCACACAACCTCTATATGGCAGAAGCTGGATCATCAGGATATTTTCTTTTAAAGCAGGCATCATTTCGTGTCTTCCAAATCGTCTAGCACACAGCAGCCCGTCCACTGTGGACTATTTTCTGCTGTGACACTGGGAATGAGCTACTCCAAGCTCCAGCCAAGTCATGAGCACCTTCAGGTGGTCTGCTAAGGCCAAAGGCACCCAAAACCACCTGCCAGATTAACTTGGCCAAAGAGCAAGTGAATAGAACATGATCAGCTGATTCTTTCATTCCACAGAAATGGCATTGGGCATTGCCGGTCAACCCTCTCTTCAGAAGGTTGCCTTTGGTTAAAATGCTTTTTCAGCATTAACCAGACAAACACTTTGACTTTGAGTGGGATCTTGACCTTCCAGAGATGCTTATAAGGGAAACCCCCTTGTGATCTCAGTTGAATATATAAGCTCTTAACACAAATTGCCCAGAGTTTCATATGCACCATTTGACTTTGTGAGGCTCATCATTTAATTGCACAGAATCAACTAAAATCTTCATAGTCTCCCATTGAACTGCTGTTTCACCCCATAAAGTTCTTCTGAATCTGAGACAGCCCCATCCCTCCTCCTCCTCTCTACTAACAGTAATTAGCTTTTTTTTGAAGAACAACAGTAATTAGCTTAGACACCATTGTTATCCTCTTTGATGTTAGTACATAAGTTTGGGTTGTAGATCTCGTCTGAGTAGATGGTATCATCAGTTGATAAATACTCCCTCCATTCCAAGGCTTAAGGCCTATATTTTTTTTGAAAAGTCAAACCAACTGAACTTTGACCAAACTTTTAGAAAAAACTATCAATAAACATGATATTTTGTAGACATCATATAAAAATATATTTCATTATCTATCTAATGATATTAATTATGTATTTTACATATTAATAATTTTTGATAAAAACTTGGTCAAACTTGACATAGTTTGACTTTTCAAAAAAAATATAGGCCTTAAGCCTTGGGATGGAGGTAGTAGGTTAGAGGTGTTAAAATATCTTTTGGGGTTTACAGGTGCATCGTTGGTTACAAGGAAAACAAAGTAAAGGGAGACAATGAACAATTTAGCGTGGCTTGAGAATGAGGTTTTCTGGAATAATAGTGGCCGGAGGTGAACTTTGTAGTGATCATCTCTTTGTCTAGTCTGGTGCTACACGGAAATCCCTCCCACCATATATTTTTGTAAAAGAGCACTTTGGTGCATTCATAACCACATTAGTCCATGCAGCATGATATATACATACACATATGTATAGACATACTAGCATGTGACTGTTTCTGTGTAGGAATGTAGAGCCGTAGATGATCTGCTGCAATGCATGCATGATGGACATTTGAAACCAAATCATCAAAATAATGATAACATGGAAAAGATTGAAAGATCCAAATCAATTGGTTATGTATGGTTGTATGCAAATAGTGACTTATGTTGGAAGGCTGGGCATATGTTCTGGTATGTCGATAATGGAGTGCAAATTCTAAGTTTTCAAAGTGAACCATGAGTAACCAACAATTCGTGTCGTGTCTACAAGGAAATCCACATTATTCTTTTTAAGTTTGGAAGTCGTGGTGCTGTTTCTTTGTGATCCATTGCAACTCGCTGGCACACGTTTAGTATGTGGAAAATTATACCCAATAAGAACTTCCATTGTAGACATACATACTTTTTGATAGTCTATTCTTTGTGATCCATTGCAACTCGCTGGGCATATGCTTCTACTGTGTTAACATGTATACTTTTTCTCTCTATTTTGATAGTCTATGTTTTCTCTTAACCATGTCGAATTTATTGAAAACTACCATTGACAGGCATCTGGCAACTCTAGTGCCCTCTTCCTGACTGCTGCTGCGCAAAATCTCTTGTGCCTTAAGTTATCGGAGGAGGCTGGTGTCAAGATTGCAAGCCCATGGATATCATGGTTCAAGGTTGCTAGTTTTCCTGCCATTATTTCCCTCTTAGCAACACCTTATTTGCTGTACAAAATATTCCCTCCTGAAATAAAAGACACTCCTGAGGCCCCTGCATTAGCTGCTGAAAAGCTGAAGAAAATGGGCCCAGTGACAAAAAATGAATGGGTCATGGTTTCTACAATGATTCTTGCAGTCTCACTCTGGATTTTTGGGTAAGATTTGTTTCTTCTTGACTAAATTATTTCTTTGCACGAGTTATGTGCTAGCAAAATACCTTGATTTATTATTCATCTTGCAGTGTAGCATTCTCATGAGCTTTATCTAGCTTCTTCTCTCATTGCTTGCTTTACACATACTACATCACATCATCACAAGTACTCCCTCTGTTGCAAAATATAAGACATTATGGCAAGCTAAAACAGCTTGCTAAAATGTCTTATTGCAACAGAGGGAGTACTTCTGTGGCTGGTGCGTGCTGACTTAGCAGTTGCATCAAACTATCGAAGTAAGGGAGGTTTAACATTGTTATCTTAAGGGATAGCATGGCAACAAGATCTAAATAGGAAATTAAAACACCAATTGATGTTGTGCAACAGTACTTTGCCTGTTCTGAGAAATAGACTGAGATGTGTAATTCTTTCTTTATTGTTCAGAAAATGGCTTCCATTTTTTTATTGTTCAGAAAATGGCTTCCTTTTTTTTGTTCAGAAATTTTGTTGTTCAGAAAATGCCTTCCGTATAAACTGTTCTACAATTTGTTTTGCAGGGATGCTATTGGTGTGTCTAGTGTTGTTGCTGCAATGATTGGGCTCTCTATTCTTCTTCTGCTTGGGGTGATGAACTGGGACGATTGCTTGAATGAAAAGTCTGCATGGGACACCTTAGCTTGGTTTGCTATTCTAGTTGGAATGGCGGGGCAGCTTACTAACCTCGGGATTGTGTCATGGATGTCAAATTGTGTTGCAAAGGTTCTCCAGTCCTTCTCATTGAGTTGGCCTGCAGCATTTGGTGTTCTCCAGGCCTCCTATTTCTTTATTCACTATCTATTTGCAAGCCAAACTGCACATGTTGGAGCTCTATACTCGGCATTTCTTGCCATGCACCTAGCAGCTGGTGT
Source organism: Avena insularis (assembly GCA_023614405.1). Lineage (NCBI taxonomy): Eukaryota > Viridiplantae > Streptophyta > Magnoliopsida > Poales > Poaceae > Avena > Avena insularis. Next base: position 118,653,728 of record CM042697.1, on the reverse strand, counting down.
CCCTGCTATACTCTCAGCACTTGCTCTGACGTATAATTCAAATCTCTTTGGTGCACTAACACATTATAGCAGTGGGCAGTCTGCAGTATACTATGGAGGTAATTTTTCTTATCCACCTAGTTGGATTCAAATTTGTCCATGATCACAAGTACTCTTACGTTAGTACATGCCCATCTGTTTATTGTCTCTGCATCCAAAGTAGTCATCAGCTGATAAGTGTACTGTTTGGTATTTTATTAAGGTAAAATCACATCTTGACAAAACCAATTTTGATAGTTGCGGCTGTTTGTATTGTATTTTAAAAGAACACGTAAGCAATATTTCACCAGTTATGTGGAGTGTTAGTGTATGTATAAACCACCATCATATTTCACAATACTTGCCATTCTTAATGGAGCCTCCAGTAAAGAACTAAAACAACTAGTCAGTGCACAGAATGGGACCTTTGAGGAAGTCCTTTTGCTTTTGTAACCGTTAGGTTTCGCATATCATGGTTTTAACTAAATTCCTCTTATTTTGCACTGCAGCGGGGTATGTTGACCTTCCTGATGTATTCAAGCTGGGGTTTGCAGCAGCGGCGATTAATGCTTTGATTTGGGGAGTAGTTGGTACATTTTGGTGGAAATTCCTGGGTCTTTACTGAGGATGGCTGCTGCGGTGTAAGTTGACGAAAATTGTTCTTTACTGCCCCAGTACGCCATGGCTCACCGTTCTGGAGAGGGCTGATCTTTCTTGAGATGTGCTGGGTGGGAATGTATAATAAGAAAGCATTGTTCACCACTCAATTTTTGAACATGCTACATTTGTAAAAAAAAATTTACCCAGAAGGGTTCACATAGGTTTTTAAGACTGTCTTGTATCTCCATTTACCCAGAAGGGTTCACATAGGTTGTTAAGACTGTCTTGTATCTCCATTTACCCAGAAGGGTTCACATAGTTTGTTAAGACTCTCTTGTATCTCCATTTACCCAGAAGGGTTCACATGGTTGTTAAGACTGTTGTATCTCTATTTTGTATAACTATATCCAGTGCAGAGCGAGTTTATCCTGAACTTTGGCATTTTCTTACCTGATGTGGATATTGCATAGGGAGTACTATGTTTTATACAGGAGGCGAGAGCCTCTGCTAGATTAGGGGAGGCATCCCTGTAAATGCAAAACAGCAAAAGTGACAGCGGTGTTCAAGAACGGGTTGACTTCACTCGGCAACACACTTGTCTCCCCATGTTCAAATCCATTTTATTCTTAGAACGATAGAAGAGAGCTACAGTTTTGATAAATTTCAGTCGTCAGAGATGAATTTCGTAGTTTTTACTTTGTGTCAAGATTCAAGAACATCTATAGATATGTACATACAGATTTGTAACATCTACTATCATCTTCGACAATACAACATTTGTGCACCGGTGAACAAACAATTACACTATGATGAACACTTCTTTATATCTGTATGAACATATTGGTGTTAATTTTCAGTCAACTAATTCCACGGAGACATGATTTTGGAAAAAGATCCCTGGCCCCGAGAGGAGACTGGAAATAGAAAGGAGAAATGGAGAGCCCCAATCTCCTCCAGTCTCTCCACACAGACGGATATACCATAGAATTCTCGTTTCTCGACTGTACTAGCAGACGTTTTGGTCGGACCGTCGGAACCACAGGTGAGGGCAACCATGGTGGTGACCCCGGGTCAACAGAAGAACCATCACCGGAGGCACACCCCATTCCCTTTCCGCCGGTTACCTCTCCCCTGATCAAACCTTGCTCCTTCCATAATATCTTTAGCTCTCAATTAGCCCCCTCTTCTCTTGGACGACTCTCTGAGAACCTTTCGGCATGACGAGACGGAGCGCGAACGGCGGCGGCGGTGGCCGTGGTACCGTTTCCCCCCCGATGGTTTGCAGTGGTATATCGACTCTTTTCCTTTTGGGGCGATGTTGTTTACTGGTGCTGAATGTTTTGGTCTGATGTTGTGTTTGTTTTCCAAGAAGATGGATATGGTGGCGTGGGGATGGAGGAGGATGTGGGAGAGGACATGGCGATGTGCGGCGGCGCGGAGAAGAAGCGTCGGCTGAGCGAAGAGCAGGTGCGCGCGCTGGAGCGGATCTTCGAGAAGGACAACAAGCTGGAAGGGGAGCGGAAGGAGCGCCTGGCGCGCGACCTCGGCCTGCATCCTCGCCAGGTCGCTGTCTGGTTCCAGAACCGCCGCGCGCGCTCCAAGACGAAGCATCTCGAGCGCGACTACGCCGCTCTCCGCCAATCCTTCGACGCACTCCGCGCCCACCACGACTCCCTCCGCCGCGACAAGGACGGCCTCCTCGCCGAGGTAGCTATCTAGCTAGATCGTCGCCTCGACCTGGCCGCCTAGAAACATCCTACGAGTGCGAAATCTGTGCAATTCGAGTGACGATTTGGCTGGTTATCCGTGGCAGATCAAGATGCTGAAGGCGAAGCTCGGTGACGACGAGGCGGCGGTGAAGGAGGAGCCGGTGGCGTCCTGCGTCGATCCCAAGGCCGCGGCAGCGCAGGGCTCGTCCGAGAGCGATTCGAGTGAAGTGCTGAACGAACCGGAGCTGACGCCCGACAAGCAGGCCACGGCGGTGGAGACGGAGCCGGTGGCGGTAGTGCCAGGGGCTGTGCTCCACGGCGAGGCGTTCTTCCACGGGCATCAGCTTCTGAAGGTGGAGGACGACGAGGCCGCGTTCCTCGGCGACGACGACGCGGCCTGCGGGGGCTTCTTCGCCGACGAGCAGCCGCCGTCGTTGCCGTGGTGGACCGAGCCCACGGAGCATTGGGCCTAGGGAGGTACTCTGGTACCGGAGGGCTAATAAGAATACAACAGGGATGTTTCTGCAGTTTCGCTGAAATTGGAAAATGAGCCCTATCCTTTCTTGCTATTCTGCCCTTCCCGTTAAAACTGTGCAAGACTCTCTGCAAGTGCAGGCTATAGTAGGCATGGTATTTTTCTGTTTTGCTGTTATATACCGTACTGAAAGAAAAGAAAGTTGATCAGATTGTTGACAACTCGATGGGAGATTTTGCAAAAGTAGGACGACGATTGAAAAGGAAGAGAAGGGAAAACGACAGCGAAAGAGAGCAGTGTGAAGCAAGCAAAGCAAAGGCGAGGAACAGTATCGCTGTCAGTGGGCCCGACGCCACGTGAAAAGCTGACTAGTTGCTGATGGCGATTCAATGTGTCCACAAGGCAGAGCTAGCTGCGAGGTGCTAGCTCCCCGTCCTGAGGTGCCTCTTGCTCTTCTTGCGTGGCCGACAACAATTTCCGCAACAATCCTCCAACCTGATTCCGGAAACAACTGGCTGTAAGAGCATCGCCACGCTGTAAAACTGATTTGCAGCGTTATTTCTATCAGTTTGGGCTGGAACACGTTCGTTTTTGTCGAAGTCCGATCAGTTCGGCCGATCGAGTCCAGCAGTACGACTTATTTGTCCGCGTTTGGCCATCACGTATTTCCAGCGTTTTTCTGTCGTTATCCTATCTTTCGCCTTTTTCCTCGCCGCTTCCCGCCGTTTTAGGAGTTTCCCGCCGTGTCCAGACGCATCTATAAAAAAGGAGGTCGCTTAGATATCTTCGATCAGTCCCGCACCATCCCTAGCATAAAACCACCATGCCTCGCCGCGGCAATCGGCCCGACAAGCTCCGTGGCAACCCCGATGTCGGCAGAGAAGAGCTGCCTGAGCGCCCGTTGCCGTCCTGTTGGCTGAACCCGCCGTTGGCGTCAGACGTGTTGCCACCTCCGATTCCGGGGTGTCCACATATATTCCATATCCCACCGCGATCGTGGCGCACCCACTACAACTACAACAGGACTACCGGCGAGCATTTATCGTTGGAGGCGATGAACTACTTCTTTCTGCCGGAGCACCGGTGGCGTCTAGCGCTCAAAGAAGTGTGTGATGACCTCCGGAAAGTGGTGCGGGCCAATCCCGATGACGCTTACCTGCGTTCCCGCACCCCCAAGCTAAAGAAGAGTTGTAGACGCAGGAAGCTCTCTCAGCGAAGAATGGGGTCTTACTGACCCGTCGGTGGCGCCGCCAGCACCATAGGAGGCGCATAGCTAGAATGGTATTGTAGTGTTGTTTGTAATATATTTGGCATCCGAATAAAACTTTTTATTGCAAATGGCCGGTGCCCACATTGCTACATTGTACATGGCGAATGCACAACCTAGCCTACTTGTCGGAGTCAGAGCGAAAGTAGCGACCGCACACGGTGTCGTCGAAGACGCTGACGGTGAGCCTTCCTTCGCCCTCATACTTGAAGACAACGATGTTGACCGCTTTGATCTGGTGCGTGCGGGTGAAGCACTCCCAGCCGTTGGCGAGGTACATCTGACCGAGGTGGTCGAACTGCACCTCGATCGGGGCACCTGGTGGTCCTGAAAACCGTTCTCCTACAGAATGACAAGCGGGGGTGGTTCGTCGCCGACCAACGTTGCGAACCTGCGGGATAGGAGCAGCATGTCTCGCGCCATGCCGAAGTGGATGGCCACAGTGAACTGGATGTCCGGGTTAACCTCGTCGAGCGACGACGATGTTGAGGGAGAGCGTGGTGGCGTGCTGCTTTCGACGCATCCTCCTCGCCTCCCTCGACGTCCACGGCCAGAACCCTGTGGTCGTCCTACACGCCCTCCCCTCGATCCAATGCCTCCGGCCATGGCTAGCTACCGGTAGTAAAAAACGGAAAGGGGAAGAGGAGAGTGCGGTGTGGTGTGGGAGAAGATGGCCACGTGCTTCCAGTTAAAAAGGACTGGCATCGGATGCCGACGTGGAGGCTGAAGCGATAACATTGAAGTGTCTAGTCAGGAGGCGTCGGGCGGCACTAGCAGTGACGGTGGAGAGTGTGTCGACCAATCAATCAGTGTGCTGTCTCGTCTCCATTGATGGCACATGCTGCCGCCGGCCAGCCTTTCCGTCTGCGTCTCTGAATCGCTGTCGTGGTTGCGCCTGAATCGTTGCCGTTGCGCGTGTCTAAATCAACACCGCGCGAAGCCGTGGCTGATAGATGGGCCAGCGGCACCAGCGGGCAGGACATGCCCTCCGCCCGTCCGCGTCCGGGCCATTGATGGCGCGGGGGTATGCACCGAAGGAGGTGGCGGTGGAGGGTGAGTGCGCCGGGCGGCGGGCATATTTTGCTTCTTTGTTGCACCGGTCGGCTCGGCGGCCGTGGCGGCATGAAGAGGCCACGGACAAGGCTTCCGCTTGAGCTCGCGCCAACGCCAGCGCTAGGGTTTTCCTCGGGATGCGGTGGCGGAAGCGCTCCTCCGGCGTTGGGGTGGCTGACTAAGTATGGCGGGGTCAGAGGAGTGCCAAAAAACCATCCATCCCCCGCTTGCGCGTGGAGGGAGGCTGGTTGCGATTGTCAGCATGGGCGCGCGGAGATTTCAGCGTGGCGGTTGGGAGTGACCACGCGAGTTGGAGAGATGGAGCGCGCGATATCCGGCACAGCAAATTTGGGGGGCAGTTTGGGGAAAATGCCACACACACTATCTTATTTATAGCGCATGCTAGTTTACAATGTGTTCATGAGCATGGCACACGCGCTGTATATTGGCGGGTTTTAGTGTGGGACGATATATACCATGATTGTTGAAGATGCTTTAAGGCTGCTTATAGTGTAGGTGACTTCACTACATAACCGGTAACATAGCGAATGGTTGTACGCATGGATTGTAGGGCTCTTTTAGGTCCAGTTTACTTCTCTCGTATCCGCTAGTGTATTTACGGGATTGTAGGTATTCTAATTTTCACAAAATCTCTGTAGTCTGTTTATCATGCCAGGTTTTGGCCAGGTTAATCTCAGTATATCCTCACAAAATTTTCATATTTTTGTCTAGATTGAAAACTCTCCTCCAAGGTAGAGTATTTTTGAGAAAGAGTATTTTATAGGAATGGAGAGTATTAGGTGAACACTAAATCCCTATATATCCCTAAAACTCTATTAGTTAAAAATATAAGAGAAGTAAACAAGGGTGGGGCATGTCTTATGAAAGTTGTTGGTTCTCAGGCCAGAATTACACACACAATCACCAAGAACTCAACTGGATTCTTATGAACACACGCGAGAGCATGCACGACACAGAGGAACCAAGTCTTTTGGCAACACATTCTTGTTTGTGTTTTTTCTTTTCTTTCTTTTATTCAATGTCTAGGGAAGGACTCAATAATTGCCCCTGAAAATCTGCCATGATACATTTTGATCGTGCCATCTCACTTTCTAAATCACGGCGCATTGAGAAAAGTCAAGGAACGTTGAGACGATAAAAACGCCGAACCGAAACAGCTAATCAATCGTAGTATGGACTCTGCAAACTTTTGATCATCATGTTGAACTTTAACTTAAAATTAAAAGCCACGGTGCAGATAAAATGCATTATTCCTGGTGCAACAAGTGCTAACACTAACAATCATCTCCTTAGTCTTGTTGCTCCTACTTCACCAAAGTCATTCCAATCTTCTCCCTCATCTTAGAAAACTTCACCTTTGCAAGTGGCTTAGCTAATCATTAGTACCAATGTATCCAACTACAACATATTTTTTCACTTTTTATCTGATGAAATGATACCTTGTCTCAATGTTTTTACTTCTATCATGAAACAGAGGGTTTTTGCAGAGGGAGATAGCCAATTGATTATCAATGTTTAGAGGAACTTCCTCAAACTGACACCCAGTCAGATCAACCAGCAAACAACCGAGCGAAATGCCCTGACAAATTCCAGTAGTTCCAGCTATGTATTTAACTTCACAAGATGACAATACAACAACCTTTTTTTTAGATAACAAGTTGATCGGGGATGAAGCAAGATAGAAGATTACCCTTGTTGTGCTCTTGCAATCATCCACATCTTCAACCATGTCACTATCACTGGAACCTGAGAGTTGCAAGTTCCCTTCCTTCTCTTTGTGATACACTATACCCAAGTTCAGTGTAGCACTTATGTACCTTGAAATATGCTTCAGTGCTACAAGGTGCTCACTAGTTGGTTTCTCCATAAACTATTCAAAATCCTCACTAAGTATGTGATGTCAGGTCTGTTGTGAAGGTAGTGATAAAATCTCCCAAGTTCCATTGGTTTATATTGATTCAAGTTATTCTTTCATTGCTCTCCTCCAGTGCGACTCTGCATTTGCCTCCTGGAAAGAGTTTGGCTTTTCCATTCCCAACAAGCACAATGCTGAAATAGCCTCAACATCCTCGGCTTCATCAAAGTAGCTGCTCAACTAGACGATAATGTAAAGGTGCCTCATCTGATGGTTGAGGCGTGTTGCTTGGTGGTGTTTCGAAATGATGACATGTTGGAGTTTCAAACCCTGTTACTGAAGCTACTAGTGCTGTAGAATACTTCTCTACCACCGCAGCAGAATTCTTTGCCGGGGCTACATATTTCTCTGCATGGTGATTTTCTCTGTCATGGCAGAAGCTCGCGGAAGCACCTCCTGATGATGCTCCTAGTACCGCACCATTGTTCAATTGCTTCTGTTTGTTTGGTGCATCTTCACCACTCCAATACAAAGATAGAAGGATATAGAGATACAACCAATACAAAGAACACAAGGAACGAAGGAAACCGCCAAGCATCTGACAGATACACCTGCAACCCTTAGACAACCTACAAAACAAACAAAAGATGCACAAAAAGGTAATCAACAACTAGATATACATAGCAACGCAATGTGCATGTGCATCCACCACTCTAAGAACACTCCACCCCCTGCACATCAAGAAAATCGCTTACCCTCTAGACAAAACTAGATAACCCCACCATGCGTACTTGGCTTCAAGGAAACAATCTCTATCCTCCACTCTGGAGTCTGACGAGGATTAATCTCGTCAATGCCCATTGTTATGGACTTGGGTTTTGGAGAAGATGGGGATGCTGGAGATCGCGGAACGGTTAGCAAACAAGCAACACGGGGACACGAAGTTTACCCAGGTTCAGGCCCCCGAAGGGAAAACCCTACTCCTGCTTGTCTGCTCTTGATTACGGCGGAACCGAAAGTTACAGGGGTGCGCAGATGCAATCTGGCGTGGAGGTGTGTATGCGGTGGTGTGCGAGAGATTGTAAGAGACCTCCTCGTCGTGACCTCCTGCTCTTTATATAGAGATAGCCAGGTCACAGGCACAGATTGAGTCGGTTACAGGTTTTAGGGTTTACCCCTTTGAAATTTCTATCTACTCTAGTCTTGCTCTCCAAGGATCCGAAGGCGTCATGGGCCCTGGCCACCCGAAAATCTTCATGGGCTGGCGCATATTTGTCGTGGGCCTTCCTTGGGCTGGACCAGGTATGCTGAGGTCGTGTACCCGCAGGGTATAACCATGTCAGTAGCCCCCGAGTGTTCAGTCGAATCGTAGATTCGGCTGGGGACTCTTCAATCCTTTGGGTGCAGCTATCTCTGTTTTTCTAGAGAACGATTTGAGTGTGTAGGGATTGTTGATGCATGTGCCTGACTCTCCCGACGGATCAGGGTCAGTTAACTGTCTTAGGACAAAACAACACGATCTTCTTTAGATTCGAATCCCTCGACTCGAACCTCGAATATATGCTGGCGTAATTCGACTCAGGCCGCGGAGGACTTACAGGAGTGGAATTCCAGTGAATTTAAATGATGTACCCAACGCGTCCGTCGGGATTTTTCATCGCGCCTGCTGGCACGGATTTTTACTAGCAGAGCACAGTCGTGTGCGTTACCAGGCCATCAGATTGTATCTGTAGGTCTTATCTTTGCGTCATAGACGCAACATCCGAATGTTTATCACCGCGGAGGTGTTTCGGGTGGCCAAGGAAGATGCTACTCACTTAGCACTAATTGGGGCAGAGTTGCCGAAAAGTTTTGCATGCTGATCCGAAGGATCGCACTCAAAGAATTCATAGGGTGCGCGACCAGTGCTCTCTATGGGAGTAGGCCCCAAGTGTGTGTTCGAGTCGTAGACTCGAGCAGAGACTTTAATTCAGCCGTTGTTTGGCTTCAGGTCCGTAGGACACAAACTTTCTCGGATGCTTGAATCCATCCTCCCTATGGGAGTAGCCCCCGAGTCCGTAGTGGAGTCGCAGACTCGACATAGGACTCGAAGAATAGTTCAATGGTGTAGTGCTTGTTCATTCTTCGGGTACGCAGCCAGCGCTCCTGATAGGTGTAGCCCCCGAGTAGTTAGTCGAATCATAGATTCGAGTGAGTACTCTTAGTTGTGTAGCCGAAGAATTGTAGCAGTTGCTAGTATAGCTTTTGATGACGTCAGTGCTGACGATCGGTGACCTCAAGCGTCTGCGGCGCCAAAGATGACATGGCTGGACGAACATGGGTCCCACCTTCTGACCTTGAGTTGACCGATCATGCGCGGCGTGGAGATAATTACGGTGTCGCCTCGATTTCCGCGCGTAGTGGAGGGCGTGTGAGCGACGGTTCGCTGTTGTACTGACACGTGGACGACCAGATCTTGATGTTGTCTCTAGGTCTTCCTGATGGATGGTCGTCGTGCATCGTCCTCGTCCTTATAATCATTGGGGAAAAGTTAGTTTGTTTTTACCGCAGCCATTCTTGTTTCACTGCCCCCATCTTCTTTGAGCTTTCTCACTGTGCGCTGGAATTTCCCCGAGCTTTTTCTTCCTTGATTCTGCGTGCTCACCGCCGGCGCCGCCGCACTGTGATGGGGAAGCCCAAGAAGTCCTCCACTGCAGTTGGGACCAGTGCTGCCACCGGTGGCAAGAAGGGTTCCGCCGCGACCCGCGTCACCGATGGTGGCTGGCGGCGATCGGAGACGCGTGAGGGTGACCTCCGCAAGCTCCGTGAGCGTGGCCTGATCCCGCAGGATAGGGAGGCCATCATACTTCCTAGGGACGAGGTAATTCCCCGTCCTCCCGCTGGGTTTGAGTTATGTTCGTCGCCTTTGTCCTTCGGGGCCTTTCCTTCCCAATCCACGATTTTCTTCGTGGATTGCTTTTTCTCTATGGCATCCAGCTGCATCATCTTTTGCCAAAATCTCTTCTTCATGTCGCTTGTTTCATCACGTTCTGCGAGTGCTGGCTCGATGTCGAGCCACACTTTGGCCTCTTCCGGAAACTCTATTCCGTGAAGAGGCAATCTGGTTCCGATGGTGTTTATCCCATTGGGGGTTGCATCATTTCCCTCAAATCCAATCTTCTTTTCTTCTCCTTTTCTATGTCCGAATCTGTCCAGTACTGGCGGAAGCGATGGTTTTACATCCGCGACTCCACGGTGGCTGGACAGGAATTTGGTCTTGCTCCTTTCGACCCCTCCCAGAAAATCGAGCCAAAGAGGTCCTGGAATAACCAGATCTTGGATGGCGAGGTGGCGGAGATAGAGGCACTCTATCATCGAGTGGAGGATCTTCAGCTGATTCCGGATAAGGAGGTGAACGGTGTGGATATCATCCGTACCTTTCTCAAACGTCGGGTGCAGCCGCTCCAGGCTAGGGCGCACCCAATGTTCCTTTATTCTGGTCGCCGTGATCCGACTAGGGTTTCGGCTGAGGAATTCTCCAAGGGGGATCTCGACGGGATCCTTCGCCCGCTGCTAAAATACAAGGCTGGAGAGGATATCCCGGGGAAGTCGTTGACTTCTCCATTCTCTGCTTCTTGTCCGGTTCCGCAGGTGTAGATCTGGGACGTGCGCGTAGCGCTATTTTCGACTGCGTTTTCCTTGCACCTTTTTGTGCTGAAAATTTGTTTCCTTCTTGCGCAGGAATTCAAGGTGCCAGGCATGTCACCTCCATTGCCCGAATTGTTCACGGATGCACCGATTAATGAGGTAGTGGACTCCATGTCTAAACTTCCGTCGGCGCGATCGCCGGCCAAAGTGGCCATCGAGTCGAGCGAGGATCACACTCGCAAGCGGACACGGAGCTCCAGCGAATCGTCGGATGCTTCGACTCCGCCGACACCTAGGAACCCGTCGTGCCTTGAGCGTCACAGTGGGGGTCATGGGGGCTCTTCCTCTCCTATTCCGGCCGTGCCCGTGCGGGCTATGGCACCGCACCCGCCGGCGAAGCGGAAGAAGGAAGAGAAGAAAGAGGAGAAGAAGGGCAGGAGGACCCCGCCTGTCTTTGACTTGAGCGATCTCGACTCGTAAGTTTCTCAGTTGCTTTTTTTTGCTTTCTCTTATTTGTTTGCTTTGTACTTGGCTGGTTTTCTTTTGTAGCCACTCCACCGACGGCTCCTTTAGTGATGGCGCTCGTGAGATGGTGGGGGATTCGAAGGTTGTTCCTCCTCCTCCTCAGACGGTGTCCACCTCTGAGGGCGCTGCTTCGAACACTTCTCCACAGGAGGCTCGGGTGGTTGTCCCCCATAAGACTTCAGCTGGACCTTCGGAGTCACTGTCTAATCATGTAAGTTTCTTTACTCTTGCCGCGGTGGGAGCCCCCGGGCGTTTTCGGGTGATCTGCTGATCACTTTTGTTTTTGCTTCTTGTCTCGGGGGGAGCCCCCGAGCATTTGTAGGATGATCTGCTGATCGTTTTTCTTTGAGTCTCAGGGGGAGCCCCCGAGCATTTTTCGTATGTGTAATTTGTTTTGCTCGTTCTTTGGGCGTAGCCCCCGAGCCTTTGTTTTGACGGGTAGTGTCTTTTGCAGCCTTTTGTGCATGGTGCCAACCAGATGGTGCAGCAGCACCTGGCGTTGGAAGCCAGCTTCAAACAGCTTCAAGGTGCGTACACGAGTTGATCTTTTTTGCTATCTCTTATATTTCTTGTCCTGCGATATGATAAGTGTTCTGCTGATTGCAGAGGACAACAATACCACCCTCCGTGAGCTTGATGCTCTCAAAAAGAGCCTTGGGTGAGCGGAGAAGAAGGCCAAGGACGCCGTTGCTGCGAAAGGGCGCCTCGAGCAGGAGTTGACCAACGCAGCGGCGGCCAAGGAGCACCTGCAGCAGGAGGCGACAGACCGCGAGGAGCAACCCGCCACCGCCACGGCTTCACGCGATAAGGAGGTAGCCGGCAAGCTGATGGCGGCTGCCAAGGCTATTTCGGGTGAGTTGCTTCGTCTTACCTTTTCGGCTTCCTTGTCTTTCCTTGCTGTGCTTTTATTTATGTTGCTTCTTTTGTTTCTTTAGATGCCGCGGGCATCGAGTTTGATCGCGGTGCTCTGGAGCATGGAAGTGCTCTGTATGATGCCGCTGCGGCGGTGGAAGACCGCTGTAGTACCGTGGTCATCTCGCTTGCCAAGGCCAAGGAGGTTCTCGGGCGCTTCTACAAGGAGCTCGTCCCCAAGGGGGTCGCCCTCGAGGATGTCGATGCCTTGGCGGATGCACTGTCAGCCGAAGCGCCTGCGGCGTACAAGCGCAAGCAGAAAGGCATTGACGCGTCCGTCGGGATGGCGATGGCGTTGGCGTCTGGAGCGGAGCTGGATCTTCATCAGGTCACCTCCCGGATGCCGACGGCTGCTGACGGATCCGATGTAGCCTTCACCCTCTATGTTGCCCGCTGTAAACATTATGGGCCGAAGTTGATTGACTTGCTAGCTGAGTACGCGTTGAGGCAGCAGGGAGAGGCCAAGGGGAGGCAGTCTGGCTCCGAGGCTACTCAGGATGCAGCTTCTTAGGCCTTGTAGTTATAGGATAGCTTTTGTTTCCTTTATTGTAATTATATCTATGAACAGTCCTTGTGCCACGCAGTGGCTTTTTGTTGCACATAATAAATTTCCGAGTTCTGTGTTCCTTCGTCTACTTGTTCATATCCTTGTCTTCTTTTACTCTAGGGGCCTTCGGGTGATGATCCCGTTGACACTTCGTCTGCACCGCAGCTGCGGCCATCCTTGGATGGTGCGTCGCAGCTTGTGTTTCTTCGAGACCGCATCCGTGGCCTTGAGAAAGAATTGCTTGGGGTGTGTGGCCATGCCGATGTTTGGAAATCGAAGGCAGAGTGAGGCGCTGCCAGAGAGGAGTATTTGATGGGGGAGTTGCGTCGTTTGTCTGAATAGCTTCAGTGTGAGTTTTTCGAGCTGCTGCTCATTGTTTTGGATGGGCCTTTTGGCCTTTCATCTTACTTTTTGCGATTATTGCACGTGCAAACCTTGCTCCGAGGGAGGAAAAGGAGCGTGTTGCTGTTCGGATCAACTGCTTGACCCAGCAGGACATGGAGGCTAGCGGGTTCTTCTGGATGGACCGTGATCGTGCCATGGTCCTTGCGATGGTGCAGGATCGTGTCCACCAGGTATCGCAGGTGCTGCGTCAGGTGAAGTCTTCGTTGGTGTCGGTTCTACATGTGATGTTTCCGCTGGATGAGGCACCGTCGACTCTCTCTGGCCTGCTGGCGAAGTTTCGAAATGTGCATCGTGTCAGGGAACTGGTGCGACATCAGCTTGTCACGGGGGTGAAGGTCGCGCTCTCCCTTGTGCGGTTACATCGTCCTGATGTGGATCTGTCTGTTGTAGCGGCTGGGCCGCCTCTTCGTCCGGATGGTGGCGAGTGGGATACGCGTCCACATTATGCGGCTGTAAGGCAGTATGGCGAAAAAATTGTAGATTTGTTTGAGCAGCGTGCACAAGCTATTCTTCGGGGTAGGTAGGACCTGTAAAAACGATAGATGTAAAATTTGTATATGTTTTACTGGGCTTGTTGTGCCCTTTTATTGTAAAGGTTTTGTGTTGTTTAGCACGTAGTGCTTTGTTTGTATACGTGTCCTTTTCGTTAGCCTGACGTGGTCAGCTAGTCAGGTGTACACGCGTTATCCTCAGTCGACGAAGTCGTGAGGTGGGGGGAGCCCCCGAGTGTGTTGTAACATGGAGTAAAATGCGGACAATAGACAAAATTTTGGGGCGAGACACTTAGCTTTATTCATATCGTAATGGAGGAGGTATATTGTTCGGCTGAGTAGCCTTGGCTGAATAGCCTTATTGAAAATAAAAGGAGGGGGTAGCTAGGGGTAGAAACATCACAGTTGTGCGATGTTCCACGGGTTGGAGTATGCGACTCCAGACTCCACGTGCTTGAGGCGATAGGCGCCACCTGGGATGACTTCAGTGACAATGTAGGGTCCTTCCCATGGTGACTCGAATTTCTTTGGTCGCTCTTGCTTGAGTAGCAAGACTAGGTCTCCTTCGACGAAGGACCTTGGGCGCAGCCGTCGGCTGTGGTAGTTGCGGAGGCTCTGTTGGTACATCGCTCATCGAGCTGCTGCTATATCACGAGCCTCATCGAGTGTGTCGACGCCTAAGTGCGACGACCCGTGGGGCCTTGTGGCGTACCTCTGCTGGTAGTATGGCTTCGGCTCTGTGCACCATGAAGAAGGGCGTGTAGCCAGTTGAGCTATTTGGCGTTGTGCGCAGGCTCCATAGGACCGAGGGTAGCTCTTGTGTCCAGGCTCCTGCGAGTCGCTCAAGTGGGCTCATTAGGCGCTTCTTGATGCCGGTGCCGACGAGGCCGTTGGCCTTTTCCACCTGCCCGTTCGTTTGCGGGTGCGCCACAGAGGCGTATGTGATGTTGATTCCGAGGTCTTCGCAGAAGTCCTGGAATTCTTTGGAGATGAAGTTTGACCCATTGTCGGTGATGATGCTGTGCGGCACGCCAAACCTATAGACAATGGATTCGAAGAACTTGACAGCTGTTTTGCCTTTTTGGTTAGTAACAGACATAGCCTCAATCCACTTGGTGAATTTGTCGACTGCGACCAGGAGGTAGACGTGACCTCCTTTCAAGGACCTTGGCAGTTTGCCGATCATGTCGAGTCTCCATTGGGCGAAGGGCCAGGCCAGAGGTATGGGCTTGAGCTCTGATCCGGGTGTGTGCGGTTTGTCGGCGAACCTTTGGCACCCGTTGCATATTCGGACGATGTCCTTGGCGTCATTCATGGCCGTTGGCCAGTAGAATCCAGCTCGTAGAGCTTTGGCGACCAGGGAGCGGCTGCCCGCATGATGCCCGCAGATGCCCTCGTGGATGTCTTGGAATATGTTTTTGCCGTCGCCGATGGTGACGCACCTTTGCAGCACACCCGAAATGCTGCACTTGTACAACTCGCCATTGATGATAGTGAAGGCCTTTGAACGGCGAGATATGCGCCGGGCATCCGTCAGGCTATCAGACAGTTCTCCGTCTATCAGGTATCTGAGGTATGGTCGTGTCCATGTTTCTTCGACTGCCATGACCTGCATTAGGTTGACCACGGCGACCTCTGTGTTGATCTTTTCGGGTCCTTCCTGTCCTTCAGGTAGCGCAGCCCCCGAGGGTTCTGCTTCTTTGGGTGATCCCTTGGGGAATTTACTTTTGATGGACGGTACGCAGATCTGTTCGAGGAACACACCTGGTGGCACCCGTGCGCAGGTGGAGCCGATGTTGGCGAGTCTGCCGGCCTCTTCGTTGCTTTCTCTTCCAACATGCCGAAGCTCGCAACCGTCGAAGTCTCCTTCGAGTGCGTTGTAGAGTGCGCGGTACGCAATCATGTTGGCGGCATGCGCGTCGCACTCGTTCATCGTCTGCTGGACGACGAGGTTGGAGTCACCGTAGATGACGAGGCATGTTGCGCCGTAGATCTTGGCCATCCTCATGCCATGGATGAGGGCCTCGTATTCGGCTTCGTTGTTGGAAGCTCGAAACTTCATCTGGAGGACATACTTCATCTTGACGCCCTGCGGTGAGGTCAGTATGACCTCGGCTCCTGCTCCGGCCTCGCGCATGGAGCCGTCGAAGTGCATTGTCCATGACTATGTCATGTCTGGGGTGTCTGGCAGCTGCAGTTCCATCCAGTGTACGAGGAAGTCCGGGAGGACCTGAGACTTGATCATGTGGCTCTTCTCATAGACGATGTCGAGAGGTGATAGCTCGATGCCCCATAGGGCCACGCATCCTGTGGCCTCCGGATTGTTCAGGATGCTATTCAGGGGTGCTTCGTTAACGACCATCACCTGGTGCTCCTGGAAGTAGTGGCTCAGCCGACGAGCCGTCATGAACACGCCGTAGGCGAGTTTCTGGTAGTGAGGGTACCTCTTCTTTGTCCTCGCTGAGGTAGTAGATTGGACATTGGACCCCATGGGTCTTGCCTTCTTCGGGTCGCTCGACCACCAGTACGGTGCTTACCACCTGGTGTGTGGCTGCTATGTACAGTAGTAAAGGCTCGCGCTCCTTTGGCGTGACCAAGACCGGCGAGGTAGAGAGCAACCGTTTTAGATCTTCGAATGCGTCGTCCGCCTCAGGCGTCCACTCAAATTTGTCTGCTTTGCGTAGCAGCTGGTAGAATGGAAGAGCCTTTTCACCCATACGGCTGATGAACCTGCTCAATGCCGCGATTCGCCCGGCAAGTTGTTGGACGCCCTTGAGGTTCTTCGGTTTTTCCATGGCCATTATGGCCCGGATTTTCTTCGGGTTCGCCTCGATCCCTCGCTGGGAGATGAAGTAGCCGAGCAGCTGGCCGGATGGGACGCCAAATGCGCACTTTTCAGGGTTGATCTTGATCTTGTAGCGGTCAAGATTATCGAACGTCTCGCGGAGATCGTCGATGAGCATTTTCGCCTCCCTTGTTTTGATGACTATGTCATCGACATAGACTTGGATATTGCGGCCGATCTGGTCCTTCAGGCATGCCTGCATGCACCACTGGTACGTAGCACCTGCGTTCTTCAGCCCAAAAGGCATTGTGTTGTAGCAGAACACTCCGAACGGCGTAATGAACGCCGTTTTTTCTTGATCTTCGACCTTCAGTCGAATCTGGTTGTAGACTGAGTAGACTTCGAGGAAGGAGAGCTTCTCGCATCCTGCAGTCGAATCGATGATCTGATCAATCTGAGGGAGAGGGAAATGATCCTTCGGGCAGTGCTTATTCAGCGATGTGAAGTCCACGCACATCCGCAGGATGTCCGTGTCCTTTTTGGGTACCTCACGGTGTTGGCGAGCCACTCGCTCTCCTTGATCTCCCTGATGAAGTTTGCATCGAGTAGTCTGTTGACTTCGACTCCTATGGCTTTGGCCCGAGGTTCGGACAGTCGTCGGATGGACTGTTTGACGGGCTTGGCGTCTGGAAAGACATTGAGTGCGTGCTTGGCGAATTCCCTGGGAACTCCTGGCATGTCCGCAGGACACCAGGCGAAGATTTCCCAGCGCTCACGGAGGAATTCGACAAGCATGCTTTCCTATGTGGAGCTAAGGTCGTTGGCGATTAGTGCCGTCTTGGAGGCATCCGCCGGGTGGACTTGCACCTTCTTTGTGTTGACGGTGGAGTCGAAGGACATGTCTGGTGCGTTTTGTCTTGCGACTGGGGGTGCCCCATTGTCCGTCACCTCGCGGAGCCTTACGAGCTTCTCCTGCATGATGAATGATTGGGAGATTCTGTTGAAGTACCTGTCGCAGTGGTCCGATCGGGTAAAGCTCCCGTGGACCGTGATGACGCCCCTAGGCCCTGGCATCTTGAGTAGCAGGTACACGTAGTGCGGTACTGCCAGAAATTGTGCGAATGCCACGCGCCCGAGGATGGCATGGTATTGTGATGGCCAGTCCACCACTTCGAACTTGAGTCGCTCGCATCGAAAGTTATCCGGCTTGCCGAAGATGACGTCGAGCCATATCTTTCCTAGGGGGAATATGCCCTTTCCTGGGACAATCCCATGGAACATTGTGTCGGACTGTTCCAGGCTGCACAGCGGGATCCGCATTGATGCTAGGGTGCTAGCGAACATTAGGTTGATGCCGCTGCCCCATCCATGAAGACGCGGCTCATGTTGAACCCTCCGATATGCGCCTCAAGCACCAGGGCAGCATGGCCTGGGCGAGGGACCTAGTAGGGGTGATCCGAACGGCTGAACGTGATGCAGGACTCCGATTCGCTGAGGTACTCAGGGATTGCGGGTGGGGCGGTCACAGCTAGATTGATCTGACGGGTGATTTTCTTCTGCACCCTGTTCGTTGGGCGCCCTTTTTGGATCATCAGTGATCCTTTCAGCGCGGGATACCCATGCCCACCGTTATTCTGTTCGGGTGCGATTGGGTGATCGAGCCTCCCGCAGGTGGTGGTGGTGGAGGAGCTCCATGTGCGATCTCACCTGGTGCGGGTGCGTTCCCGTATCCAGGGTTCGGGGCTTGCTGCCTCATCTGTGCCATGCTCTCGCTAAGTTTCTGGAACTCACGGCAGTCCTTGAGCATGTGACTTGCTTTCTTCTTACCATCCTGCTTGTCGATGTAGAAGTGGATGGTGCATGGACCCGACAGTTTTTCGTATGCTGAGGGTCCGTTGTCGCGGCTGCGACGCTGCCATGACTATGTTGGGCGTCCTCCGTCGCGGAAGTTGCTTCCATGTTATCCGCCGCTGGTGCGGCTGCCGTCGCTGCGGCGGTCGGCGTAGCCAGCCGCGACCATGTCGGGTCCATCGCGATCGTCGTAGACGCGTGATCTTCTCTTGCTACAGCGTTCATGTTGCCGGCCGTAGTCGTCTTCCTCCTCCGAGTGCGCTCGGTGGACGGAGTCCTCGCCATCGGCCCACCTGTTGGCGATGTCCATGAGGTGGTCAAGTTTCTTGGTCTTGACGCGCCCGAGTTCTTCCTTGAAGTCCTGGCATTTGATGCCGTCTTTGAAGGCGTCGATAGCTCTCTCCTCGGAGATGTGCGCCGCAGAATTCTTGGTGTTGGACCAGTGCAGTATGTACGAGCGAATGGATTCGCCTGTTTGTCGGGTGCAGGCCCGCAGCTTCTCGATCGAGGCTGGCCTCTTGATGGTGCCCTTGAAGTTTCAGATGAAACTGTATGCCAGTTCCTCCCAGCTTCGGATGGATCCCGACGATAGGCTGCTGAGCCAGATTCGGGCTGCGCCTGTCAGCTGCAGCTGGAGGCATTGCAGGGCGGTGTCCTTGTTCCCGCCGTGTAGCTTGACGGACGACAGGTGGTCGCTTAGCCACGCCTTGGGGTCCTGTGTGCCGTCGAACTTCGGAGTATCCGAAGGAAGCTTGAAATTCTGCGACATCCGTGTCCGCCAAACAGATCTACTGAAGCATCAGGCTCCGCAGAGTTCTCCTTCGTCTTCGTCCATCAGACGAGCATGTGCGCTTGGCGCGCGCTTTGTCGATTTTGCGCTGGGTGAGCTCGCTTCGGGCGTCATAATCGCGGCTGCGATGGCGCGAGCTCTTGTGCCTTCGAGGAAGGTCGTGCTCTTCATCTTCGGATGAAAGTGTGGGGCTATGGTTGAACTTGACCGTAGCCTTCTTCTTTGGCTCCGCAGGAGCTTCTCCGTGGAGCGCAGCTCCAACGAGTCCGAGTCCGGTAAGAGCAGACTTGTGCATTGCCCTTTTTGGGACCCCCTCCGGAGGTGGGTAGGATGCGAGGTACGCGGTGGCTGCCATGATCGCAGCTTGCGGCGTTTTCGGGATGACGTTGCCATCGGCATCCATCTCCATGAAGGACATGTTGAGGGCCGGGGTTACTTCGTGGCGCTCCTTGGGGTCCATGTTTTCCGTCCGAGAACGGTGCTTGTTGCCATGGTTGCTGTGCGAGCTGGAGCCAATGCCCATGGCGGAGAGCGCAGCTCGTCGCGCACTGGACTCCGAGGCTGCTCGCTTGCGTTTGTCAAGCACCTCCTACATCTTGACCTGCTTCTTGTGCTCCTCGATTAGGAGCATGTGGTATGCCATCAGCAGGTCCCGTGAGGCACCCACGGGCAGGATCTTGTTGCCTGCCAAGGCTTTGCGTGCTTGATCCCATCCTTCCTCACTGAGGCGGATGACCCGACCAGTGTCGTCCCCGTTGGGTGGGGGGACTGGCTTCTGCTGTTCCCGCCGTTTCTACCCTGCGGGTTAGGTGGCGGATTGGGCGCGTGATGTTCCGCGTCGCTCTGGATGACTACGGCGCATTGGTAGCGCTCGTAGATTGGATCGCTGCTGCCGTAGCTTTCGGATCCGGAACCGTAGGTCCCTTCCTCTGATGGTGGCTCGGACAGATCTGAGTTGCAGGTACTGCTGTCATAGGACTCATCTGTCGATGGCGATGTGCGTAGCACGGGGTGTGGGGCCCATTAAGCAGGCCTGATCGATGGCAGGGGCACCCGCTCTGGGAGGCGGAGGGTGCCGGTTTGCCCCACCTGGAAGCAGAAGCTCCCGAACAGGATCTCGAGTCCGTCGCCAACGGGCTCTAAGTCCTACATGGTGGCCGGTGAGTGGGCGGTGAAGTCGAAGGCGCCGAAGAGGAGATGACTCTCCGTCGCTGCGGAGTTGTAGATCGCTCGGTGACGAGGTTTAATCTCGTCAATGCCCATTGTTATGGACTTGGGTTTTGGAGAAGATGGGGATGCTGGAGATCGTGGCACGGTTAACAGACAAGCAACCAGGGGACACGAGATTTACCCAGCTTCAGGCCCCCGGAGGGAAAACCCTACTCCTGCTTGTCTGCTCTTGATTACGAACGGAAGGTTCTGAGGTGCGCAGATTCGATCTGGCGTGGATGCGTGTGCGAGGGTATGAGTCGATCGCTCTAGGACGTGCCCTCCTGGCCTTTATATAGACTTAGGCAGGTCCCGGGCATAGTCCTAGTCGGTTACAAGTTCTAGGGTTTTACCCCTTTGAATTTCCTATCTCCGCTAGTCTTGCTCTCCAAGGATTCAAAGGCGTCATGGGCCTTGGGCACCCGAAAATCTTCATGGGCCAGTGTATATCTGCTGTGGGCCTTCCTTGGGCTGGACCAGGTATGCTGAAGTCACGTACCCATAGGGTATAACCATGTCAGTAGCCCCCGAGTGATCAGTCGAATCGTAGATTCGGCTGAGGACTCTTCCATCCTTCGGGTGCAACTATATATTAATAGTATATGTGTGTAGGGATTGTTGATGCGTGTGCCTGACTCACCCGACGGATCGGGTCGATTAAGCTGTCTTAGGACGAAACGACACGATCTTCTTCAGTTCGAGTCCCTCAACCCGGACTGGAACATATCTTTGGCGTAATTCAACTCAGTCGGAGGACTTACAGGAGTGGAATTCCAGTGATTTTAATTGGTGTACCCAACGCATCCGTCGGGATTTTTCATCACGCCTGTTGGCATGGATTTATACTAGCAGAGCGCAGTCATGTGCGTTGCCAGGCCATCAGATGATATCTGCAGGTCTTATCTTTGCGTCGCAGACGCAGCATCCGAACATTTATCACCTCGGAGGTGCTTCGGGTGGCCTAGAAGGTTGTCGCTCACTCGGTCGTTTTGCTGGGGCAAAGTTGCCAAAAAGTTTTTGCGTGCTGATCCGGAAGATCGCAGTCGAAGATTTCATAGGGTGCGCGACCAACGCTCCCTATGGGAGTAGCCCCCAAGTGTCTGTTCGAGTCGTAGACTCGAACAGAGACTTTAGTTCAAGCATTGTTTCAGTAGTTAAGTCCGCAGGACTCGAAAATTTTCGGATGCTTAAATCCATCCTCCCTATGGGAGTAGCCCCCGAGTCCGTAGTGGAGTCGTAGACTCGACGTAGGACTCAGAGAAGTAGTTTGTCCTCATTTGTCTGTCGAGTGCGCGACCAGCGCTCCTGATAGGAGTAGCCCCCGAGTATTTAGTCGAATCGAAGATTCGAGTGAGTACTCTTAGTTGTGGAGCCGAAGTTGGTGCTAGTATAGCTTTTGATGACGTCGGTCTTGTGATTGATGACCTCAAGCGTCTGCTACGCCAGAGATGACTTGACTGGACGAAGCGTGGGTCCCACTTGCTGACTTTGAATTGACCGGTCACGCGCAGCGTGGAGATGATTACGACATCTCCTTGATTTCCGCGTGTAGTGGACGGCGTGGTAACGACGGTTCGTTGTGATGCTGACACGTGTACGGCCAGATCTACCGTTGGCGTTAGGTCTTCTCGATGGACGGCTGTCGTGCGTCGTCTTCGCTGTTATAATCCTTGGGTGAAATCGTGGTTTGTTTTCACCGCACCAGTTCTTGTGTTCACTGCCTCCTTGTTCTTGAGCGATTCTTGCTGCGCACTGAGATTTCCTTCCACATTTCCTTCGTTCTTTCTACGTTGTCATCGCCACCACCGCCGTAGCACAATGGGGAAAACAAAGAAGTCCTCATCTGCGTATGGGACCAGCGCCGCCGGAAGCAAGAAGGGCACCGCCGCTGCTCGCGTCACCGATGGTGGCTGGCGGCGATCAGAGACGCGGGAGAGTGATCTCCGCAAGCTGCGCGAGCGGGGCCTCATCCCGCAGGATAGGGAGGCCGTCAAACTCCCCGGCAATGAGGTAATCCCCCGTCCCCCATCTGGGTACCGGGTTATGTTTCTTGCCTTCGTGGTGCGCGGGTTTTCTTTTCCGGTCCACGACTTCCTCCGTGGACTGCTCTTCTTCTATGGGATTCAGCTTCATCATCTGTCTCCCAATTCTCTTCTCCATGTTGCGTGCTTTATCACATTTTGCGAGTGTTGACTTGGCATTGAGCCACACTTTGGCCTCTTCCGGAAGCTGTATTCCGTGAAGAGGCAATCTGGTTCGGATGGTGTGTATCCCCTTGGGGGTTTCATCATCTCCCTCAGTCCCAATCTGCAATTCTTTTCCTTTTCCATGTCCGAATCTGTCCAGTACTGGCGGAGGCGATGGTTTTATATCTGCGAGTCCGTAGTGCTCGGGCAAGATTTTGGTCTTGTTCCTTTTGACCCCTCCCAGATGATTGAGCGAAAAAGGTCTTGGAGAAACCAAATCTTGGACGGTGAGGTGGAGGAGATAGAGGCCCTTTACCGTTGGGTGGAGGATCTCCAGCTGATTCCGGAGAAAGAGGTGAACGGCGTGGACATCATCCGGACTTTTCTTGAGCGTCGGGTGCAGCCCCTCCAAGCGAGGGCGCATCCGATGTTTCGTTATTCTGGGCGCCGTGATCCGACGAGGGTTTCGGCTGAGAAAATGTACGAGGGAGATCTTGATAGGGCTCTTCGCGTGCTGCTGAAGTTCAAGGCTGGAGAAGAAATCCCGGGGAAGTCACTAACTCCTCCGTTTTCTTCGGCATTGGCCGTACCGCAGGTGTAGATTTGTGCACGCAGTGCTTTTGTCGGCTGTGTTTTTAGTTCCTTTGTTTGCTAACAAAGTTCCTTATGTTTTTGCAGAGATTCAAAGTACCGGGCATGGTGCCACCATTGCCCGAAAGGTATCCGAATGCCCCGGATAATGAAGTGGTTGAGCCCGTGTCCGAGCTGCCGTCGGCGCGATCTCCAGCGGAGGATGCCGACGAGTTGAGTGAGGACCATACGCGCAAGCGTTCACGGAGCTCTAGCGAGTCTTCGGATGCATCGACTCCTCCGACTCCCAGAAACCCTCTGGGCCTTGAACGCCATAGTGATGGTCATGGAGGTTCTTCCTCTCCCCTTCGCCATTCACAATGCGGGCTGTTGCACCCGCCAAAGAAAGCGGAAGAAGGAAGAAAAGAAGGAGGAGAAGAAGGAAGAGAAGAAAGAGGAGAAGAGGGCCCGAAGGGCTTCTCCTATCTTTGACCTGAGCGCCTTGGGCTCGTAAGTTTTCTTGTTGCACTATTGTCCTTTTTCCTTCATGATTTTTGCACCTGTGTTGATTGGTTCGTATGCAGGCAATCCTCCCACGACTCTAGTGATGGTGCGCGGGAGATGGTGGGTGAGTCAAACATTGCGTCGCCTCCTCCTCAGACGGTGGCGACTTCGGGTGGCGCCGCTCCAGATCCTCCTGTGCGAGAGGTGCTGGTGGTTGCGCCTCAGAATTTCGCAGGCGGGGCTTCGGGGTCGCTATCGGAGCATGTAGGTTTTTTGCTTCATGTCACGGGGGAAGCCCCCGAGTGTCTTCGTGTGCTGATGTTGTTTTTACTCCTTTGTGGTGGGCGTAGACCCCAAGTCCTTTTCTTACTGCTATTTCCTTTTTCTACAGCCTTTTGTACAGGAGGCCAAGCGGCTGGTGGAGGAGCGCCTGGCGCTGGAGGCGAAACTTTGGCAACTTCAAGGTATCCGTCTGCCTGTTATTACCTCTCTTGTTTATCCTGGTCCTGTTCTTTGACACTTGCTTGTCTTAAATGCAGAGGAGCGTAACGACTCTCTCCGTGAGGTCGACGCTCTTAAAAAGAGCCTTGGTCAATCGGAGCAGAAAGCCAAGTCAGTCGGTGCGAAAGAGCGCCTTGAGCTAGAGCCGACGTAAGGCGAAGGAGCGTCTGCAGCAGGAGGCCGCAGATCGTGAGGAGCAGCTGGCCACCGTTGCGGCTGCTCGTGAAAGAGGGGTGGCGGCGAAGCTCATGGCTGCTGCCAAGGCCATTTCGGGTAAGTGCTAGTTTTTGTACTTGTTTCTTTTTCTACGGGTCTTCTTCTATGCTGCCTTTCTTCATTCTTTTCTTTGTTTTCGTCTCAGATGCCGCAGGCATCGAGTTCGACCGCGGTTCTCTGGAGCACGGGAGCGCTCTAGATGATGCCACTGTGGCGGTCGAAGACCGCTGCGGCACCATCGTCAACTCCCTTGCCAAGGCGAAAGAGGTCCTTGGTCGCTTCTACCAGGAGTTTTTCCCGAAGGGCGCAGCCCTTGATGATGTGGATGCTCTGCGGAAAGCTCATCGACCGAAGCGCTGCGTGCATAAGCGCCAAAGGGCATCGGCACGTCCGTCGGGCTAGCGATGGCCTTGGCGGCTGGAGCGGAGCTGGACTTGCCCCAGATCACTTCTCGGATGTCGACGACTGCGGATGGATCCGAGGTAGCCTTCGCTGCCTACTCCTCTCGCTGCAGACGATATGGGCCCAAGCTCATTGACTTGCTGTCTGAGTACGCACTGCGGCAGCAGGGCGAGGCCAAAACTAGGCAGTCTGGCTCTAAGGCGACTCTCCTGCACCTTAGGCGTAGTAGACGTAGGGTAGTTTGTAGTCTACTTTTGTTGTAAATATCTTGAGGAAATACCGTCCTTGTGCCACGTAGTGGCCTTATATATATTCAATGAATTCCTCTGAGTTGTGCTCTTCTTTGGCTGAATGTCTGTGTGCCTTCTTTTTTCTGCTGCTATAGGTTCCTTCGGGTGCTGACCCAGTTGACACTTCATCCGCAAAGCCCTTGCGACCATCGTTGGATGATTCCTCGCAGCTCGCTTTCCTTCGAGATCGCGTGCGCAGTTTGGAGAGGGAATTGCTCGGGTTGCGTGGTCGCGCCGACGTTTGGAAGTCCAAGGCGAATCGTGGTGCAGCCAGAGAGGAGTACTTGATGGCGGAGCTCGGTCGGCTGTCCGAGCAGCTGCAATGTAAGTTGATCCTTGTTTCGGGTTGTAGCTCAGTTCTTCGGGTGAGCCTGCTGGCCTTATTCTTGTTTTGTGCGATTGTCGCGTGTGCCAATCTTGCTCCGAGGGAAGAAAAAGAGTGTGTCGCTGTTCGGGTCAATTGCTTGACTCAACAGGACATGGAGGCCGGCGGCTTCTTCTGGATGGATCGCGATCGCGCCATGGTTCTGGTGACGATGCAGGATCGTGTTTATCAAGTTTCGCGGGTGCTCCGCCAGTGCGTATATCACGTCTCGGTGCTGCGTCATGTTTCCTTTGGATGCCGTCTTGCGACCCTTGCGTGTCTGTCGAAGTTTGAGTGCCGCAATGTCAAGGAGCTGGTGCGCAGCAACTCGTCGCAGAGTGAAGGCTGCTTTGTCTCTTGTGAGGTGCATCATACAGCGTGAATTTGGCTGCTGTGGCAGCTGGGCCACCTCTTCGCCCGGATGGTGGCGAGTGGGACATGCGTCCGCATTACGCGGCTGTAAGGCAGTATGCCGAACAGATTGTAGATTTGTTTGAGCAGCGTGCTCAGGTTATTCTTCAGAATAGGTAGGACCTGAAAATAAACAGATAGATATAAAATTTGTATATTTCGGCTGGGCGTTTTTGTGCCCTTTGTTGTAAAGGTTTTCTTGTTTGTGAGCACGCAGTACTGTGATTGAGTACGTGTCCTTTTCGTTTGCCTGACGTTGTCAGCTACTCAGGTGTACACGTTTGGTCCTCAGTCGATGAAATCGTGAGGTGGGGGGAGCCCCCGAGTGCGTTTGTAGCATGTAATAAAGTTGCAGAAAAATAGTCAACCGGAGTTTGGCGGCGAGACACTTAGCTTTATTTATATCGTAATGGAGGAGGTACATTGTTCGGCTGAGTAGCCTTGGCTAAAAGCTTTATTGAAAGTAAAAGGGGGTAGGTTGCTACGGGTAGAATCGTCGCAGGTGCGAGATATTCCATGGGTTGGAGTATGCGACTCCAGACTCCACGTGCTTGAGGCGATAGGCGCCACCTGGGATGACTTCGGTGATGACGTAGGGTCCTTCCCACGGTGACTCGAATTTATTCGGTCGCTTTTGCTTGAGTCGCAAGACGAGGTCTCCTTCGACGAAGGACCTTGGGCGCAGCCGGCGGCTGTGGTAGTTGCGGAGACTTTGCTGGTACACCGCTGATCGAGCTGCTGCTATATCCCGTGCTTCGTCGAGTGTGTCGACGACATCTTCGAATGCAACCGTGGATTCGGCTTCGCTGTAAGCGACGACTCGTGGAGCCTGGTGGCGCACTTCGGCTGGTAGCACGGCCTCAGCTCCGTGCACCATGAAGAACAGTGTGTAGCCGGTGGAGCTGTTTGGTGTAGTCCGTAAGCTCCACAGGACAGACGGTAGCTCTTTCGTCCAGTTTCCAGCTTTTTGCTCGAGTGAGCTCATGAGGCGCTTCTTGATGCCGGCGCCGATTAGGCCGTTGGCCTTTTCCACTTGCCCGTTTGTTTGCGGGTGTGCCACTGAGGCATACGTGATGTTGATCCCGAGGCCTTCGCAGAAGTCCTGGAATTCTTCGGAGATGAAGTTCGATCCGTTGTCGGTGATGATGCTGTGCGGTACGCCGAACCTGTAGACAATGGATTCGAAGAATTTGACGGCGGTTTTGCCCTTCTGGTTGGTGGTAGCATGGCCTCGATCCACTTGGTGAATTTGTCATTGCGACCGGGAGGAAGACGTGTCCCCTTTCGAGGACTTTGGCGGTTGCGATCATGTCGAGGCCCCATTGAGCAAAAGGCCAAGCTATGGGTATGGGTCTAAGATTCGGACCCAGTGCGCGGTTTGTCGGCGAACCGTTGGCACCCGTTGCATCTTCGGACGATGTCCTTCGCGTCGGTCATGGCCGTTGGCCAGTAGAATCCTGCTCGTAGAGCTTTGGCGACAAGGGAGCGGCTGCCTGCGTGGTGTCCGCAGATGCCCTCATGGATGTCTTGGAGTATGGCTTTGCCGTCGTCGATGGTGGCCTTTACCGCTGTAGTACACCCGTGATGCTGCGTTTGTACAGTTCGCCGTTGATGATGGTGAAGGCTTTTGACCGACGAGATATGCGCCGGGCATCTGTCGGGCTGTCAGGTAGTTCTCCGTTTATCAGGAACTGGAGGTATGGGCGTGTCCAGGTTTCTTCGACTGCCATGACCTGCATTATGTTGATCATGGCAACTTCG
This sequence comes from Avena insularis, assembly GCA_023614405.1. NCBI lineage: Eukaryota > Viridiplantae > Streptophyta > Magnoliopsida > Poales > Poaceae > Avena > Avena insularis. The sequence continues at coordinate 118,626,383 of CM042697.1, read as the reverse complement.
GTATCCAAATTTTCGGGTCCTTCATGACCTTCGGGTAGCGTAGCCCCCGAGTGTTCTGCTTCTTCGGATGATCCGTTGGGGAATTTCCGCTTGATGGATGGCACGCAGATCTGTTCGAGGAACACACCTGGTGGCACCTTTGCGCAAGTGGAGCCGATGTTGGCGAGTCTGTCGGCTTCCTCGTTGCTTTCTCTTCCAACGTGTCGAAGCTCGCAGCCGTCGAATTCTCCTTCGAGTGCGTTGTAGAGCGCGCGTACGCTATCATGTTTTCGGCGTGTGCATCGCACTCATTCATCGTCTGCTGGACGACGAGGTTGGAGTCACCATAGATGACCAGGCGCATTGCGCCGCATATCTTTGCCATCCTCATGCCATGGATGAGGGCTTCGTATTCGGCCTCGTTATTGGAGGATCTGAATTTCATCCGGAGAACGTACTTCATCTTGTCTCCTTGCGGGGAGGTCAGTATGACCCCTGCTCCTGCCCCAGCTTCTCTCTTGGAGCCGTCGAAGTGCATCGTCCATGATTGCGACATGTCCGGGTATCCGCAGCTGCAGCTCCATCAATGTACCGAAGTCCGGAAGGACTTGAGATTTAATTGCGTGTCGCTTCTCGAAGCGATGTCCAAGGGTGACGATTCGATTCCCCAGGCCACACGTCCTGTGGCCTCCGGGTTATTCAGATCTTTGTTGGGGTGCCTCGTTGGCGACCATCACCGATGCTCCTGAAAGTAGTGGCTCAGCCGAGCCGAGTCATGAACACGCCGTAGGCTAGCTTCTGGTAGTGTGGGTACCGCTGTTTTGTTGGAGTGAGAACCTCGCTGAGGTAGTAAATTGGGCGCTGGACCCCGTGGGTCTTGCCTTCTTCGGGTCGTTCAACTACGAGTACGGTGCTGACCACCTGGTGTGTGGCTGCTATGTACAGCAGCAGGGGTTCGCGCTCCTTTGGCGTGACCAAAACTGGCGAGGTGGAGAGGAGCCGCTTGAGGCTTTCGAATGCGTCGTTGGCTTCTGGTGTCCACTCGAACTTGTCTGCCTTACGCAACAGCTGGTAGAATGGTAGGGCCTTCTCGCCCATGCGGCTGATGAACCTGCTTAGTGCCGCTACTCGTCCTGCGAGCTGCTGAACGCCCTTGAGGTTTTTCGGCTTCTCCATTGTCATGATGGCTCTGATTTTCTTCGGGTTCGCCTCAATCCCTCGTTGAGAGATGAAGTACCCGAGCAGCTGACCCGAGGGGACGCCGAAGGCGCACTTTTCTGGATTGAGCTTGATCCTGTAGCGATCAAGGTTGTCGAACGTCTCGCGGAGATCGTCGATAAGTGTCCTTGCCTCCTTGGTTTTTATTACTATGTTGTCAACATAAACTTGGACGTTGCGACCGATCTGGTCCTTAAGGCAGGCCTGCATGCATCACTGGTACGTGGCACCCGTGTTCTTTAGCCCGAAGGGCATTGTGTTGTAATAGAATACTCCGAACGGTGTGATAAACGCCGTTTTCTCTTGATCTTCGACCTTGAGTCGAATCTGGTTATAGCCTGAGTAGGCGTCGAGGAAGGAGAGTTTCTCGCAACCTGCAGTCGAATCGATGATCTGGTCGATCCGTGGAAGAGGGAAGTGGTCCTTTGGGCAATGCTTATTTAGTGACGTGAAGTCCACGCACATCCGCAGGATGTCCGTGTCCTTCTTCGGGACCATCACCGTGTTTGCCAGCCACTCGCTTTCCTTGATTTCCCGGATGAAGTCTGCTGCGAGTAATCTGTTGATTTCCTTGCCAATAGCTTCGGCTCGTGGCTCGGACAGTCTTCGGATGGGTCGCTGACCGCTTGGTGTCTGGAAAGACGTTGAGTGCGTGCTCGGCGAATTCCCTGGGAACTCCTGGCATGTCCGCAGGACACCAGGCGAAGATTTCCCAGCGCTCACGGAGGAATTCGATGAGCGCGCCTTCCTATGCGTGCTGAGGTCATTGGCGATCAAGGCCGTCTTGGAGGCATCCGTCGGATGGACCTGTACTTTCTTGGTGTTGACGGTGGAGTCGAAGGACATGTCAGGTGCGTTCTGCCTTGTGACTGGGGGTAGCCCATTGTCCGTCACATTGCGGAGCCTTACAAGCTCGTCTTGCATGCCGAAAGACTGGGAGATTTTGTTGAAATCCCTGTCGCATTGGTCCGATCGGGTGAAGCTCCCGTGGACTGTGATGACACCCCTTGGTCCTGGCATCTTGAGTAGTAGGTATGCGTAGTGTGGGATGGCCAGGAACCTTGCGAATGCTACACGCCCCAGGATGGCGTGGTATTGCGACGGCCAGTCCACCACTTCGAATTCTAGGCGCTCCTGCCGAAAGTTGTCCGGCTTCCCAAAGATGACATCAAGCCCTATTTTGCCCAGGGGGAATATGCCCTTTCCTGGGACAATGTCGTGGAACGTTGTGTCTGATTGTTCCAGGCTGCATTGCGAGATCCGCATAGCTGCTAAAGTTCTTGCGAACATTAGATTGATGCCGCTGCCGCCGTCCATGAAGACGCGACTCATCTCGAAGCCTCCGATCTGCGCCTCCAGCACCAGGGCAGCATGACCTGGGCGAGGATCCGCAAGGGTGATCCGCGAGTGAATGTGATGCAGGACTCTGATCCGCTGAGGTACTCAGGGATTGCAGGCGGAGTTGCCACGGCCAAGTTGATTTGTCGGGTGATTTTCTTCTGCACCCTGTTTGTGGGGCGTCCCTTCTGGATCATATTTAGTGCTCCCTTTGGTGGGGGGTATCCGACCCCGGCGTTGTTTTGCGCTGGGGCGACTGGTTGGTTTGGGCCTCCAATAGGTGGCAGTGGAGGAGCTCCGTGTGCTATTTCACCTGGCGCAGGTGCGTTTCCAAACGCAGGGATTGGGGCTTGTTGCCTCATTTGCACCATGCCTTCGCTGAGTTTCTGGAACTCGCGGCAGTCCTTGATCATGTGGCTGGCTTTCTTTTTGCCATCCTGTTTGTCGATGTAGAAGTGGATGGTGCATGGACCCGAAAGTTTGTCGAATGCTGAGGGTCCGTTGTCGCGTCATGCCACAGATCGCGTTGGTCGTCCGTTGTCGCGGAAGTTTCCGCCATGTATCCTCCGCCGTTGCGGTTGTTGTCGTACGGCGGTCGGCGTAGCCGCCGCGACCATGTCGGGTCCGTCGGTCCTCGTGAGACGCGCAATCTCCTTTTGCTGCGGCGTTCACGTCTTCGCCGTAGTCGTCCTCTTCATCTCGATTACGCTTCTTTGGATGCAATCTTCGCCGTCGCCCAATTGTTGGCGATTTCCATGAGGTGGTCGAGTGTCTTGGGCTTTACAGCCCAAGTTCCTCCTTGAAGTCTTGGCGTTTAGCGCCGTCTCTGGCGTCGATGGCCCTCTCTTCGGAGATGTGTGCTGGAGTTCTTGGTTGTAGACCAGCGTAGTATGTCTGGCGAATAGATTCACCTGTTTCTCTGAGTGCAGGCTCGCAACTCTTCGATTGAGGCGGGCCTCTTGCTGGTGCCTTTGAAATTTCGGATGAAGCTGTAAGTGAGCTCCTCCCAGCTTCGGATGGATCCTGATGATAGGCTGCTGAGCCAGACCCGCGCCGCGCCTGTCAGCTGCAGCTGAAGGCATTGCATGGCGGTTTCTTTGTTGCCTCCGTGAAGCTTGACGGATGACAGATGGTCACTGAGCCAGGATTTTGGATCTTGCGTGCCGTTGAACTTCGGAGTATCCGAAGGAAGCTTGAAGTTGCGTGGCATCTGTGTTCGCCGAACAGATCTGCTGAAGCATCGAGCCCCACAGAGTTCTCCTTCATCTTCATCCATCTCAGATTCAGACGAGCATGCGCATTTGGCGCGTGCTTTGTCGATCTTGCGCTGTGTAAGCTTGTCTCTGGCATCGTAGTTGTGTTTATGGCGGTGCGAGCTCTTCTTCCTTCGAGGAAGATCGTGCTCCTCTTCCTCTTCGGATGAGGGGGTGGGGCTCCGGTCGCGCCTGGCCGGAGCTTTCTTCTTCGGCTCCGCAGGAGCGTCTTCGTGGAGCGCAGCTCCGATTAGTCCTAGTCCGGTGAGTGCGGACCTATGCATGGCCCTTTTCGGGTCCCCCTCCAGAGGTGGGTGAGCCGCGAGATACGCAGTGGCTACCATGATCGCAGCTTGCGGCGTTTTCGGGATGTTGTTGCTGTCGGCATCCATATCCATGAACGATGTGTGGAGAGTTCGGGTCACGTCACGCCGCTCCTTGGGATCCATGTTTTCCACCCGAGAGCGGTGCTTGTTTCCCTGGTTTCCGTTTGTGCTAGAGCCGGGTGCCATGGCGGAGAGCGCAGCTCGTCGCGCGCTGGACTCGGAGGCTGCTTGCTTGCGTTTGTCGAGCGTCTCCTGCATCTTGACTTGTTTCTTGTGCTCCTCGATGAGGAGGTAGTGGTATGCCATTAGTAGTTCACGTGAGGCGTCTGCAGGTAAGACGATGTCGCCTGCGACGGCACGGCGCGCTTGGACCCATCCTTCTTTGCTAAGTTGGATGACGTGGCCGTTGTTTTCCCCGTTGGGTGGGGGGACTGGCTTCTTCTGTTTTCGCCGTTTCTGCCGTTTCGGTTGGGCGGCGGGTTAGGTGTTTCCTCGTCGGCTTGGATGACTGCGGCGCATAGATAGCGCTCGCAGATTGGTCGGCTGCTGCCGCAGCTTTCGGATCCGGAACCGTAGGTCCCTTCATCCGAAGGTGGATCACATAGATTGGAGTTACAGCTACTACTGTCGTAAAACTCATCTGTTGATGGTGACGTGCGTAGCACAGGGTGTGGAGCCCACGAGGCGGGCCTGATTGATGGCACGGACACCCGCTCAGGGAGGCGGAGGGTGCCAGTTTGACCCACCTGGAAGCAGAAGCTCCCGGACAAAATTTCGAGTCCGTCGCCTACGGGCTCGAAATCCTTCATGGTGGCCGGCGAGTGGGCGGTGAAGTCGAAGGCACCGAAGAGGAGGTGATTCTCCGCCGCCGCGGATTTGTAGATCGATCGGGTCGGGACCGTCACGATCGCACAATCAGCAACCCCTATTCCCACAGACGGCGCCAATTGACGAGGTTTAATCTCGTCAATGCCCATTGTTATGGACTTGGGTTTTGGAGAAGATGGGGATGTTGGAGATCGTGGCACGGTTAACAGAAAAGCAACCAGGGGACACGAGATTTACCCAGGTTCAGGCCCCCGGAGGGAAAACCCTACTCCTGCTTGTCTGCTCTTGATTACGGCGGAACCGAAGGTTACAGGGTGCGCAGATTCGATCTGGCGTGGATGCGTGTGCGAGGGTATGAGTCGATCGCTCTAGGACGTGCCCTCCTGGCCTTTATATAGACTTAGGCAGGTCCCGAGCATAGTCCTAGTCGGTTACAAGTTCTAGGGTTTTACCCCTTTGAATTTCCTATCTCCGCTAGTCTTGCTCTCCAAGGATTCGAAGGCGTCATGGGCCTTGGCCACCCGAAAATCTTCATGGGCCGGTGTATATCTGCTGTGGGCCTTCCTTGGGCTGGACCAGGTATGCTGAAGTCACGTACCCGTAGGGTATAACCATGTCACTCGGGTTGGAACCGTCACGATCGCACAATCAGCGTCCCCAGTTCCCACAAACGGCGCCAATTGACGAGGATTAATCTCGTCAATTCCCATTGTTATGGACTTGGGTTTTGGAGAAGACGGGGATGCTGGAGATCACGGAACAGTTAGCAAACAATCAACACGGGGACACGAAGTTTACCCAGGTTCAGGCCCCCGGAGGGAAAACCCTACTCCTGCTTGTCTGCTCTTGATTACGGCGGAACCGAAAGTTACAGGGGTGCGAAGATGCAATCTGGCGTGGAGGTGTGTATGCGGTGGTGTGCGAGAGATTGTAAGAGACCTCCTCGTCGTGCCCTCCTGCTCTTTATATAGAGATAGGAAGGTCCCAGGCACAGATCGAGTCGGTTACAGGTTTTAGGGTTTACCCCTTTGAAATTTCTATCTACTCTAGTCTTGCTATCCAAGGATTCGAAGGCGTCATGGGCCCTGGTCACCCAAAAATCTTCATGGGCTGGCGCATATTTGTCGTGGGCCTTTCTTGGGCTGGACCAGGTATGCTGAGGTCGTGTACCCGCAGGGTATAACCATGTCAGAGTCGTCGGAGGACGTGGTGGCGAGCTTGGCCGCATGGGTCACGACTTTCTCGCAGCATCCTGGGCACATCTCCACCGGGAACTCCCAACACATCTACTTCGGACATGGATCTCTTAAACCGCAAGCTCTCGACTTCAAGGAAGGAAACCTTGGCCTCTAGGCCAGCCACACGAGAAAGCCAGGCGATGAGATTGACCTCAATGGCAACAACCTTCTTTGTAGCTTGCACGTCTTCCATCACTGTCGCACGCGTACGTAGCCCCAAGAAAAAAGCGGCTGCAAAAACCGCAAGAAGAGGACAAAACACTGTCGAACCTTCACCGGCGATACACCAACGAATAGTTCTGAATTCCAACCGCTCGACCCCTCACACCCAATGGTGGAAAACAATAAGCTACACACGGGCAACACAGACCCGGCATGCACATCCACGACAAGAGTGCCGTCGGGCAAGAATAGCAGAAAAACACGCATGCGCAGGAGAGGCAAGACCTACAACTCATAAAGAAAGTAGGATCAAACAACATGGGGCCAGAGAGCACCATATATAGGGCCATGACCCAACATGTTGCACAAAAAGGCCCGTGTTCAAAAAGACGAAAAGGATGCGCATCAACATAAGGCCCGTGTTCGCGCAACACCTTTAGCGCTGGCTCTCCATTAAGTACCCACGCACGCATTGTGGCAGTTAGGATCCGAAGTGTCGCACGTACGAACTGAGCAGTAGAGGGGTACTAGTTGCGCCATAAAAAATCATCGTGACATCCAAAAATCTAAGAACAAAATAAAACCGCGTGGCATAGAATAGTATCTATTTATCATTTGAATGTAGGTTACCTGAGTTTCAAACTTTGCATCCATATTTGAATTTTAAACCAAAAATGATAAAATTAACTATAAGTGGTGAAGTGCATGTGTATCCTCATGTGTGATTTTGGTAATTAATAACAATATCGGACTAATGTTTGCTTTGAGTTACACTTGTAGAAATTATCCATTTTCATCGCTTGGACAATATGTTTGCTTCAAGGTTGAAAGATAAAGAAATGAAGAAGAAGAATAAGCAATGTCGAAGGGCTTTAGGAATATTGAAATTATATTAAAAAAGAAGGTAATTCAAGGTTGATCAATACAAAGTGAAAGAGTAGTTTTAAGTGGATCAACACTTAAGAAGAAATAAAAAAATACAAGTTCAAGATGCGCCATCTCTAAAAGATCACATGCTTAAATATTTTCATCCTTGGTGATCATGGATCGATGAAGACAAGTTCAAAGAAGTGGCTCCTCCATGAAGTATGAGGAGCAATTCACAAATCTTCATCAAGCGAGCGCGAGAAAGAGCAATCAAGAAAAGTGTTCCATCTTAAGCAAGACAAGTCGGTTAATCAAGTTCAAGTGGAATACTTAAGTCAAAGGTATTATCTTGATCAATTTTACTTTTTGCCAGTATCATGTTGTTAGTTGGGAGACCGGGTTTAGTATAGGTACACGTACTATCAAGAGAGGCTCTGGAGTGAGTAACTCGACATTATCTTTCGGAGAGAGATCAAACCTTTACATACTTAGATTAATCTTTCTTGGTTGTTGTTTGGATATTATCAATGTTAGGATCTAGATCTTGTAGTTATCTTTATAACAAGCTCTAGTTCATTAAAAACGAATTTCTCTTGTATATCTTATTGCGTTTTTGATCTTCAAGGTTTTCCGGCTTCACACCTTGGAAGGTATCTCACATATTTATACATGATATTTTATTCCTTGGTGGTATCTAATATTTCCATTTTTATTGGATTCTACTTGGTTTTATCTTTCCAACAAAATTGGTTTCATCTTATTCGGAGTTTTCAAGCTCAAGTTATTGCATCTTGGATTTTGGATGTTATACTGGTTCACCGATTTTTAGAGAGGTTAAAACTTTTATATTATAGTTTAAATTCTGTGGTTATACTATAATGTTTCTATGTGTGAAGTTTCAGAGCTCTTCGTTGTGATTGAAATGATCCAAGATCATCAAAATTGGAGTCCGGAGTCAAAAGTTATTGAAGTTTTCGTACCATGTTGTCCCTTATGTTTCTATGGGTGGTAGTAACAGACAACTTCTGTCGGAGGCTAGTTTCCTTATAGTAACTCGCGTTTTGCTTTACCAGTAGAACAGTGGAGCAGTAGTAGTACCGGTAACGTGTGAATCTGACCTAAACGGTTAGTTGTTTCTTATCCTATTTAAGGGCGACTTCTTTTCCAATGGTCCCCATCTGTGGAGCTTGTTTTTTTACACCATTGTCAATCTATTTAAGCTTGATTACTTCCTCTCTCTCCCATGATTTTTTCATATTTTGAGGTAAAAATAAGAGGAAATCCAGATCTATAACTCTACCAACTCATATCTCTTCTTAGTGAGGGGAATCTTGAGATCTAGATCTTGATAGAATTTGGTGTTCTTCTCTTGTGTTATTACTCTCTTATTTCATCTAGCTTTTATAGTTTTGGTGGAATTTGAGAGTGAATTACTTGCCATTGCATTAAGTGCATTGGTTTGAGTTCTCTATGGAGAAGTTGGTTGGTAAAATCAAGCAGCTTGTTACTCTTGGATTCTTGGAACTCTAGAGGATTGTATCCTTTGTGGTGTTCCTTGGGGCCTCTAATTAAGTTGTGGAGATAGCCTCAAGCTTGTGGCGTCTTGTGGCATTATCTTGGGAGCCTTCAATTGAGTTGTAGAGATTGGCTCAAGTGTCTACGGGTTCGGTGACCGACCCCAAATGTTCCATAGTGGATCGAGGTATTCCCATTTGGTGGGAGGGCTTAAGGAGAATAGGATGAGCCATTCTGGAGTTTGGGGAGCCTTATGCCTCCACACCGCTCTAATGGAGACGTAGCTTTTTTGTAAGTAAACTTCGGGATAAAATAATCGTCTCCACGTCCATCGATTATCTCTATATCAGAGCCCTTTTCTTATAGAATTTATAATATGATAGCCATCGTGCTTGAATTAATCTATATTGCTATCAGCTTGTTGCTTGTCTTGCTTAGTATAGGTTGTTGGTGCACTTAGTTGAACATAGTAAATTTAGGTTTTATGCTTAATAAATTGAATGCTAGTTTTATTCAGTATTTATTAGAGTCTAAACCGTAATATTTTAAAACGTATATTCACCCCCTATAGGCGACATTCGTGTCCTTTTAAGTGGGATTTAGGTGGATCCCACTTGCATCTCTAATCTCTGCTCTCTCCCTATTGGATACCGATGCGTTTAGATGTGCCCTAGTGGGATTTAGGGGTAGCCCTCTTTTTTGTTGGAGGGTGTGGTCGTGGTGGAGTTTCTAGTGCCATTAGGGTCGTTCCTTTCTGCAGCAGCTCGGTTTCCATAGATGGCGTCGTGTCTTCTTTCCGCTATCTTCGTCCAAGCTTTCATTTTGTTCGGCACCCTCTAGGTTTCTTCATGTAGGCCTACTTCTTCTCCATGAGTAGTCCCGATCTTGCTTGCGTGTGTGCACGCGTCCTCTTCCTTCAACTTTCAGGACCTCGGATCCGCACCGATGTTGGCGTTATTGATTTAACGTCAGGCTATCGCCTTCAATTAAAAAAATGTAAAATGTTACTATTTGATTTAGTGGTTGTCCATTTTGTTTGAAGTTTTATAACCTTCTTCCCGGCGATTAGGGTAATACCTCGCCGTGAGTAACATGAAACGAAGTATAAATCCAACCATAGATCTTGGAGGCAAAGTGCATGCTCTCTATATAGCACTCTCCAATTTTAAGGTCTTGTATGGACCATAGAAGATGCCCTTCCCAGGAATTTAGCGCGCAAAATGCATTCCCCATCGATGGAGCCCCCTGATCCCTCGTTATTTTTGGCTTTGCATCTCTTGTTCTCCCTTCTCGGTCTCGCTCAATCGCTCCCCCCTTTGACCTCTCCTCTCCATACACACACGCACAGGCATCTCGCCGGTCGACCGCTTCATGCCGCATGCCCCAATCGGCGCTGCCACCGTCGTCCGCCGCGGCCGCGGCCGCGGCCGACCCCGAGCCCTCCTGCTCCGAGGCTGGGGCGAGGGAGATGGACGACGAGGACCTCGTGGAGGACCTCCTGGCGACCGTCAACTCGGCCCGCGCCTACGCCGACTTCCGCCGCACGCAGCGGAAGGAGTGCCACAACCTCCTCCGCTGGCTGCAGCTCGTCCTCCCGCTCCTCGAGGAACTCCGCGACTCCACGCCCAATCTCACGGAGGACGCCTACCGCCGCCTCACCCTGCTCGTCCGGGCCTTCGCCGCCGCGCGCCGCCTCCTCCGCTCCTGCAATGACGGCAGCAAGATCTTCCTGGTTCGATCCGATGATCGATCATGTCAATGTCATGCCTTGATATTTTTGAGCAACTGATCGAGCCCGAACAATTTCAGGCGTTGGAGAGCGAGGCCGTGCTAGGGAGGTTCCGCACGGTATACGAGAAGATGAACTCTGCGTTGGACGGCATGCCCTACGAGGACCTCGGCACCTCCGATGAAGTCATGGAGCAGGTAATTAATTAAGTGCATGCATCATCAGTAGGAGTAACTATTTTCACCAATAACACATCACACTTATATATGTTGTTGTTTAATATAAGGTGGAGCTGATGAACGCCCAGCTGACGAGATGCAAGAAGAGAACGGACACTCAGGACATAGAGCTGTCGATGGATCTCATGGTGATAATCCAGAACAACCAGGACGAGGAGAGGAACGCGGACAGGGCGATACTGGATAGGCTGGCCAGCAAGCTGGAGCTGCAGACCCTGGCGGATCTCAGGGCGGAGACGGTGGCCATAAAGAAGCTCATCAACGAGCGGAACGGGCAGAACGCGGAGGGCACCAAGCAGATCGTCGAGCTCCTCAACAAGTTCAAGGCCATCGCCGGCATCGACGAGAAGAACGTCCTCGGCGGCGAGGTCTTCGTGACCAAGTCCCTTGACAAGTGCCCCTCGTTGATGATCCCGGACGACTTCCTCTGCCCGATCACACTGGAGATCATGACGGATCCTGTCATTGTCGCCAGTGGACAGGCACGCACATTTTCACATCTCGACTCCCCTCGCTCGTACATACAGAATGTTTGGAACAGGAGATATAAATAAATTGGGTTGAAATTTGCAGACGTACGAGAGGAGAAGCATCCAGAGGTGGCTGGACAGCGGGGAGAGGACGTGCCCCAAGACGCGGCAGCCGCTGGCGCACCAGTCGCTGGCGCCCAACTACGCGCTCAAGAACCTGATCCTGCAGTGGTGCGACAAGCACAAGGTGGAGCTGCAGAGGAGGGAGCCGGAGCCCGTGGCAGAGCAGGACGAGCACCCGAGAGAGGACATCCCGTCGCTTGTGGAAGCGCTGTCGTCGATCCACTCGGACGTGCAGCGGAAGGCGGCCAAGAAGATCCGGGTGCTCTCCAAGGAGTCCCCGGAGAACAGGGCGCTCATCGCCGGCAACGGCGGCATCCCGGCCCTCATCAGCCTGCTGACCTACCCGGACAAGAAGGTGCAGGAGAACACTGTGACATCGCTGCTAAACCTGTCCATCGACCAGAGCAACAAGATCTTCATCACCAAGGGGGGAGCCATCCCGCTCATCATCGAGATCCTCCGGAACGGCAGCGCCGTGGGGCAGGAGAACTCGGCCGCGACGCTCTTCAGCCTGTCCATGCTCGACGAGAACAAGGTGACGATCGGGACCCTGGGCGGCATCGCGCCGCTGGTGGAGCTCCTGAGGAACGGCACCGTCCGGGGTAAGAAGGACGCCGCCACGGCCATCTTCAACCTCATCCTCAACCAGCAGAACAAGGTTAGGGCCACCCACGCGGGCATCGTCCAAGTGCTGCTCAAGATCATCGATGACAAGACCCTCGGGATGGTCGACGAGGCGCTCTCCATCTTCCTCCTGCTGTCATCGCACACCGCCTGCCTCGGCGAGATCGGTACGACGCCGTTCGTCGAGAAGCTCGTGCAGCTCATCAAGGAAGGCACGCCCAAGAATCAGGAGTGCGCGCTATCCGTCCTGCTGGAGCTGGGAACCAAGAAGCAGCCGCTCCTGGTGCACGCGCTCAGGTTCGGCCTCCACGAGCACCTATCGAAGATCGCCAAGACCGGCACCAGTAGAGCGCAGAGGAAGGCCAACTCTCTCATTCAGCTCGCCAAGAAATGCTACTGAGTGTGAGAACCCATTTGTAACTGTAATTCAACACGTCCGTCCTGTTCTTGGTGGATCCATACGTGATGCATTTGTATGATACAAAACAAAATGCGCATCCGGCACGTTAGAAAGCAGATTTGCTATTCATCTGTTGATTATTCATCCTCTCTTCTAAATCAGATCCTTCTCAGTACCCTCCTCCACCAACTCGTCACCTGGATAGTTTTTTAGGCAAACTCTATGGTGTGCATAAGCCTCTATTTTTTAAAAAAATAATACATTTTTTTATTATTTTGTAAAAATAATACTTATTTTTTTGAGAATTTGCGAAAATAGCGCGTTGGTGTCGCTGAAACCGATTGATTGGATGCAGTCGGTGTGGCCGAAACCTATCTCTATCTCTATCTCTTCTCTACTACTCCCTCCGTTTTAAAATATAAAATGTTTTAGATTTATGAAGAAAATGTATCTAGACTTCTTTTAGTGTCTAGGTTCACTGAGATTTGGAGTGAACCTATACACTAAAAAAAGTCTAGATACATTCTCTTCACAAACCTAAAACATCTTATATTTTGAAACGGAGGGAGTATATAATTTTGATTAAGGTGGTTTTCGTTTGGAGCCTACTACGCGTTCCCCGGACGATGAAAACTTTCCATCGTGGTGGTTTTCGTTTGGAGCCTACTACGCGTCCCCCGGACGATTAAAACTTTCCATCGTCCTGGTCGAGCAAACGACACGTGTCCCAGGAATCCGGTCGTACACGGAAACAACTCCTGAAAAAAACCTAACAACCACCTCCGCATCCCTCGTCTCCACACGCACATCCCTATCCCGTCGCCATGCGGTATGGACGTATGGTCCCTGGCCGGTCCATCTCCGGTGAGGCCGCATCCAACTCCGGCGAGGCCGCGTCTAGCTCCGGCAAGACCACCATCCACGACACCTTGTAGCAGACGACTCGCGTCGTCGCAACAAATGTCGTCCACCCGTCCACCATTGTAGCAAGCATTGTCCACCATGGTAGCAACCCAGGCTTCGATCTCCTAACCGCAACACCTGCACTGCCGGAGCATCGTCGGCGACACCGCTGGTAGCAGCGCCCTAAAAAACCTTGCAGCAAATCCACCGGCCGTCGATAGCAGCGGCGAAGGCCGTCGGTAGCAGCATGGTCGTACCTTTGCAGCAAAAGACACCAGATGATCGTTAGCAACGACGACAGCCGTCGTTAGCAGCGATGCTGGCCGTCCGTAGCAGCACAGTCGTACCTTTACACCATGGTCGCTGGAGAGCCCCACCGCGGCGTCGCCGGAGTGCCTCGCTGATGCAGCAACTAGTATCATCCTCGACGTCCCTTGTAGCAAACCAACCACCACTAGAGAACCTCATCGCGACGTCGCTCGAGAGCAGTCGCTGTGTCGCCATTGCAGCAGCTAGTAGCAGCCTCAATGTGCCATTGCAGCAAGGCAAACCAGCGCAAGAAGCTAGGCCAGCCATCGCAGGCAGCGAAACACTGCCACCATTGTAGAAGGAAGCCAGGCCAGCCGCCGCTGGCAGCAACCACGGCGCCCATGCGACCAAGGCTGCCCATGAAAGCAAGCTCGGCCACCGCTGGAAGCAAGCTCCGCCGCCCGTGGAAGCAAGCTCAGCCACCGCTGGAAGCAAGTTCGGTCACCGCTGACAGCAACCGCGGCCGCCCGTGGCAGCAAGGTTGGCTGCCCATGGAAGCAAGCTCGGCCGCCGCAGCTTCGTCATGGGGGCGCAAGCAAAAAAAGGAGGTGAGGGCGGAGGCGGCTCCTCAACCGACGACGCAGGTGCTTGGACAGACGACGAGGTAGGTTAGCGGGGACAACGGCGGCGCACAGTGCGCGAGAGAAGTTGACAGCCTCGGCCTAGGCGATTTGGATGAAGAGATAAGGCAGCCTCCAGCCTAGGGAACGAGAGAGGTGGGCCCAACATGGGACATGTGATTAGTGCGGTAACACGGTAACAATCCGGACGATATCGTCCGGGGATCAACATCATTTTCCTTTTCGTTTTACGTTTTCGTCCGTCACAAATCTAAGTGTCCGCCCGTGAGGCAGAGTGCGTCTCGATCGGTTCATATCTATACTCCAATTCCGGCAGGAGAGCAGGAGACACGAAACAAATCCCATGCATATAAAAGTTAAAAAGGCCAGCACCTCCAAGGCAGGTTAACGCCAAGTCGCCCTCGATTGGGTTTCCTGACCGATACTTGCATCTGGCTGTCGCAGCTTCTCCCGGCCAAGCGTGCGGTCGAGCGGAAGGCGAATCTGGCGTGCTCAGGGCCGGTCGGCGAGGTGGCCCGTAGAAGGTCGGAGCAGGACTTGAGGCCCTCCCGTGGGGGTCGATGGATATGGAGGCTACTGGTGGCTGGGTGGGTTGTGTACGGTGACAGCGGCGGCGCGCACCATGGCGGCCTCGGGGCTGGATACCCAAGAAGTACTGCTCTCAAGCACAAGAACATAGAAATTTGCACATGAATCGGGCATGGCAGTCGCCATCGAGACTGCCCATGAAGGCCTCGAGAGAGAAGGCAGCCCTGCCTTTTGCTGCTGTTTGATAACTCCAACGAATCTATCTACCAGGAAAAAGAAGAAACCAAATTTATCCAACAAGCTTCTTCACGACATTTATTTTACACGTGAGTTTTAGTGATGCCATATCCCTTGAGGTGATGGAATTCTAAATTAATCATTGCTAAAATTCCTCAATCACTCCGATGCAGAGCACATGGAGCTAATTAGTTCGACCAGGCATTGTAAATTCGCCCAATTTTTTGTTTATACATCCAGCCGTTTGGAAATTCAGAGTTGACCGTTGCCGGTGATGGGTACAGTCAGTCTGCTCTGTGAGATGTTCACCACCATGGAAATCACCAAAAGCTTCCCATCGACACGGCTTGTCCTGTCTAGATGTGTTTCAACATTGTGGTGATTAACCCCATTCTCAGTCAGATCCGCCGGAGTCGCTGCATGACAGAAAGTGGAGTCATGGATCTCCTGACTATTCAGAGATATTACCCTCTGCCACCGCTAAGGCGCCTAGCTTCTGCTCGTTCGCGTAAAGGGGAGGGCAGCCAACAGGGAGGGGAGGGGAGCTCGCTCAGGTCCTACCCACGGCGCCGACTGTCCCGCTCGCCTCGCTCCTGCTCGTTCGCGTGAAGGGCACCACGCCGAGTGCCAGAAGGGCGGGGGACGGTGGTAGGAACGGAAGTTTGGGCAACCTCAACCTCGATACAGGGGATGGGGACGGGAGGTGGCAGAGCCGGATGGAACGAAGGAAGCAGACGGCTTCAGGTTGTTCAGTGTGTGTTCACCCCGTCGACACAGTTTGTGCTCTTTGCACTTTTTGTACTCATACAATTCAGTTTTATGCGTAATATGTTAAAATAACTTTACCACGGATCTAGTATAGATCTAACAGTAGCATTGAACATTACCTTTGTAGATCAAGAACGGAGAGAGAGAGAGAGAGAGCTCTACCTGCTCCCTGGCTCGACAAACATGAGCCAGAGGGAATGCCCGAACTGGTGCCGGAGCTAGAACCTCCGTCGTTGGCCATGGGTGGAAAGGGGGTGAGTGTGGCGAGCGTGTGGTTAGGGTGGCGGCGGTGGAGCTTCCGTCGGTATGGCGCTAGCCTAGATCGGATTGGCTTGTAGGTGGGGCGGCTGAGGCACGGCTAACCTCGTGGTCGTCTTGCTGGCTCCCACCACTTTATATAGCGCTGGCGGCAGGGCCACCAACCTAGATAAGGATGGGCGCCCCGATCGAGCCTTGATTAGAGGCGTCTTTGGTAGTTGGGCCCGATCACGTTGAGATCTATCCAACATTCTCCCCCTAGATCTCGACTTTACTTTTAACCTTGTTCTTTACTTATTTCATCACAGAATGACACATAGAGCATGTTTCATCGTCTCAGCTCAATTGCCGATAGAATCAGACAGCTACTATATACCTTCATGTTACGAAAAAATTACATTACTTTTGGGCCTCTATAGTCCGGGAATCATAGGCTTGCCGTTAAACCCATGCGGCTATGTGTTCCTTGAACACATTGGGTGTAAGCCTTTCGTTAAGCGGATCATAAGCATATCCTTTGTCCTTATATGCTCGAGACTTATAGTTTGATCCTGGACTTTGTCCTTCACAACATAATACTTTATATCTATAGACTTTGAAGCATTACTCGACTTGTTGTTGTGAGCATAGAATCTGCGGGCTCGTTGTCACAGTACATCTTTAGTGGCCTGCTTGATGCATAACCACTTTCAAGTCGGGTAAGAATTTCTTTAACCATAACGCTTTGTCCCATGGCCTCATAACATGCTATGAATTCTGCATACATCGTAGATGATGCAACTATCGATTTGCGCTTCTCCACGAAATAGCACCTCCTGCGAGAGTAAAGACATACCACATGTGGACTTTCGGTTGTCTTTATCTCCTGCAAAATCTGCATCTGAATACCCTTTTATCTCTAGGGAATCAGATCGTCTATATGTTAGCATGAGGCCTTTTGTGCCTTGCACATAACGCAAAGCTTTCTTTACCATCTTCCAGTGCTCTATGCCTGGATTCTCTTGATATCTACCGAGTACCCCGGTGATAAATGCTAAGTCAGGGCGAGTGTATACTTGTGCATACTGTAAGCTTCCAACAGCCGAAGCATATGGTAATGACTTCATTTGATCGATCTCATATTGATTCTTTGGACATTGGGATTTCCCAAAGCGTAAGCCCTTGACTATGGGGCGGTGTTGAATTACTACATGCATATTATATTTCTTTAAAATCTTTTCACAATACACTTTCTGTGACAGTCCTAACACTCCATTCTTTCTGTCTCGGTGAATTTCTATGCCCAAAACATAAGATGCTTCACCAAGGTCTTTCATGTCAAAGTTTGATGACAAGAACTTCTTTGTTTCTAGTAGTAGACTAACATCACTGCTAGCAAGCAGAATGTCATCCACATATAGAATTAGGAAAATATATTTCCCACTTTTGAACTTTGCATAAATGCAATTGTCCTCAACATTTTCTTTGAATCCAAATCTTTTAATGGTATCATTAAACTTTAAATACCACTGCCTAGAGGCTTGCTTTAACCCATAAATGGATTTCTTTAGGCGGCATCCCATATGTTCCTTCCCCTCCATGAAAAAACCCTTGGGTTGTTTCATGTAAACTTTTTCTTCTAAATCTCCATTTAGAAATGTCGTCTTGACATCCATTTGATGTAACTCTAAATCAAAATGTGCAACTAGTGCCATGATGATTCTGAAGGAGTCCTTACATGAGACCGGAGAAAAAGTCTCATTATAATCGACGCCTTCTCTTTGCGTAAAGCCTTTTGCCACGAGTCTAGCTTTGTACTTTTCTACATTCCCATTGGAGTCATACTTTGTTTTGTAGACCCACTTGCATCCTACTGTTTTGGCTCCTTTGGGAATTTCCTCTAAGTCCCAAACATTGTTGGAACTCATCGATTTCATTTCATCTTCCATTGCCTCTACCCACTTGGCTGAGTGAGGGCTACTCATGGCTTCTTCATATGAGGTAGGATCGCCCTCCGTATGAACTACATTGTAAACTTTGTAGATTTCTTTGGAAATGGCCGGTCTTCGTTCTCTTTTAGACCGTCTGAGTTCATCAGACTCTTGCTCATTTCTTGCCTCGGGTTCAGGCACATTTCTGATGAGTGGTGGCTGTTCTGGCTCCCTTTCGTTCTCAACAGTGGGTTCAGGTGGCTCCTGATGGACAGGTTCCGAACTTTCGCCCATTGTTGTCATGTGTGGAGTCACAATAGGTGCCGGCACCACAACCTCAGGGGTTGTAGATGGTGGCACAACAGGTAGCGAGAAAAATGGCTCCTGAGTCATCGGATTAGGTGCATGCACCCACTTCTTCTCAAGGTCAATTTTCCTAGCTACCGTGCTCCCCCTCATCAATTCGTCCTCCAAGAAGACTGCATGTCTCATTTCTACAAACTTTGTGTATCTGTCAGGACAGTAGAAACGATAGCCTTTGGACTTATCTGGATAGCCAATAAAATGGCAAGATACTGTTTTGGGGTCTAACTTTGCAATGTTTGGATTGAAGACTTTTGCCTCAGCTGGGCTCCCCCAGACCCTCAAGTGGTGCAGAGAGGGGACTGCACATCCACAATTCATACGGTGTTTTGGGCACCGACTTACTTGGTACTCTGTTGAGAATGTGAATGGCGGTTTTAAGCGCCTCCATCCACAGTCCCAATGGGAGGGTAGAATAGCTCATCATGCTGCGCACCATATCCATAAGGGTACGGTTGTGCCTTTCAGCTACTCCGTTTTGCTGAGGTTCGCCCGGCATAGAATACTGGGCGACTATTCCATTTTCTTGCAGGAACCTTGCAAAGGGTCCTGGTACTTGTCCATATGGAGTATGCCGACCGTAGTACTCCCCCCCACGATCGGACCGAACTATTTTGATTCTTTTATCGTGCTGATTTTCTACTTCAGCTTTGAAAATTTTAAATTTATCCAATGCTTCAGATCTTTCTTTAATTGGATAAATATAACCATACCGGGAGTGATCATCCGTGAATGTTATGAATGAATCATAGCCATCCACACTTTTCACCGGAAACGGTCCACAAATATCCGTGTGGATTATTTCTAGTGTAGCTATGCTTCGGTTTGCACCCTTTTTAATTTGTTTGACATACTTTCCTTTAATGCAATCTATGCATTGTTCTATGTCGGAGAACTCTAATGGAGGAAGAATGTCATTTTTAACGAGGTTTTCCATTCTTCCCCTCGAAATATGGCCTAGTCTACAGTGCCATAGTTTCGATGAGTCAAGAGTTCACTTTCTTTTCTTTTGTTCTTTGTTCGACAAGGAAACTTTTTCATTCACATAACACACAGAAAAAACTTTCTCATGCAGGGATAACAAATATAACTTATCAAATAATGTAGCAACACCCACACATTTGTCTTTCAACCAAATGGCACACTTGCCATTTCCAAAATAACATTCGTAAGAATCTTTATCCAAACAGGAAACACTTATTAAATTCCTATGTAATGAAGGAACGAAAAGCACATCTTTGAGCAAAAGCAAAGAGCCATCAGCCAGCTCCAGAGGGACGTCACCAATGGCCTCCACTTCTGCTTCTATTCCATTCGCCACTTCAATGTGTCTTTCTCTTCTTGGCGTGGTCCTTGTCGAATGGAACCCCTGTAAAGAGTTGGCAACATGAACAGTTGCTCCAGAATCAATCCACCAAGTGGATCTATTTTCATACAAAGATTCATTAACAAAAGAAACAATATCTTTACCATTTTTGTCCATGATGTACTTTAGCCAAATCGGGCCGTCTTTCTTGTAGTGGCCCGGCTTTTTACAGTGATGGCACTGATCCTTCTCCCCAGGGGTGGACTAGTGATCTTTGGTACTGGTCTTTGCATTGGACCCTTGCCATGGGGCTTGGAGGGTGAGCCACCATGGTTGCCACCTGTGAAGCCTCTCTTCTTGTTGTCCTTCACGAAGTTCAGAGAACCGCCGTGAAGGGCTTTCAGCCTTTCCTCTTCTTGGGAGCATATCCCAATGGTCTTTTCTATGTCCCACTTTTCAGGGGACATATTATAGTTTATCACAAAGTTTTCAAAAGGCTGTGGAAGTGAGGCCATCACAAGGTGCACCAAGAGTGTTGGCTTTAGCTCGAGGTCCTCATCCATGGGCTTGAGCTTTGCTGCCATGTTTGACATCCTCAAGATGTGCTCTCTTATTCCGTGGGATCCTCCCGTATACTTTTCAGTAACCCTGCTTTAATACTGGTCGCATCATCTTTGAAGAGCGATGGCGGCTCTTTATCTTGGCGAGATACTCTCCCACAGTAGCACACTCTCCAATTGAGCCCACTATTGCGTTCTCAATTGTGTTCTTTACGAAGGCCAGACACTTCTTGTTGGTGTTCACCCATTTCTGGTTATCAATAGAGTAGGCCAGCTCCAATGGAGCATGGTCCCTCTTCCTTTTCTCAAAGTCAGCACTTTCCTCAGAAGCCCCGATCGGGTCAGGCTTGACTGGTTGCTTGGTGTCAACCACCAATCCACTTGTAGCATCTGAGCGCCAAGTCAACTTTCTTTCTCCATTCGGAGTAGTTGTCCCCCCTTAGGAGCGGGATGTCCTTCAAACATGCCATGAGGTTGAGACCTCCTGAAAATCACAAAAGATGTGAGATCACCAAGGAAAACAACTGTATGCGTTAATTCAACGTTGGTATAAATTAAGCATGCAATCGTTTCGTGCTATTTAAAATTACATCACCGTTGGACAGAAATAAATTTAAATGCACCTTAATACTTAATGGGAAAAGATTATGGTCATGATTATTAATAACGTTGGTCAATTAATAGCATGAGACATAATCACTTTAATCACATCTTTATGTCAAAGTTTAATCAACTTTTATTGCATTGTCGCAATTTAAACCATACATTTGCAATTTAAAAAGACTATTTGCAGCGGAAACTTTCATTAATGACTTTCATAAAACTCATACTTTGCAGAAAAGATTCTGCCTTTGTAACGTTCTCTAGTCACAATATACATAAAAGTAAAAAGACTAGAGAAAACTATGCAAAATTTGCTTAAAACTAAGCAAAAACCATTAAAAAACAACTCTGTAAAAATAAAACAAAAAAAAAACTGTTTAAAATAGCCCTACTGGGCCAACTTTCCCTGGCAGCAGTGGCCATGACAGCCATGTGCTAGGCCCACTTGGCGCCATCGCCTGCCCGCCACATGCCTAGCTTTGTCAGCCGCCTTCGCTAGCGGCCTGCGGCCCGAAAGCGGCCCAGCAGCGCATCCCGCGTGGCCCGCGCCGCGTCTGGCTGCTCGATCTGAGCCGTTCAAGGTAGGGCGCCCTAGATCCTACGGTTGGCCGTCCTCTTCGGAGGTATACCCCCCCCCCCCCCGCGCCCCCAGTCAAACCCTAGCCCCATAACCCCGCGCCCCCGTCCAGCGTGTGGCCACCGCGGCGGCGCCGCGTCCCGTGCGCGGCCGCCCCGCGTGGTCACCGCATCCATCGCGCAGCGCGTCCACCGCGGAGGCGCCGCGTCCTTCGGGCCGGCTGCCCCACGTGGCCACCGCGTGCTCACCGCGGCGGCCCCGCGTCGGGTGCGCCGGCGGCGGCGCGTCGAGCCTGCGTGCCGAGGTGGCTGCGCCCCTCATCTCCCCACTCAGCGCTCGCTGCTCGGCCCCGGCGGCGGCATTGCCAGGCCTCTCCCTCTTCCTCGATCCCGCGCGGTGGCGGCGGCATGCCCCACGCGTGGCGGTGGCAGCCAGCGGCCGGAGCGGGTGAGGGAGCTCGCGCGCGGCTGTCCCCTTGTGCGTGGCCGAGGGAGGCGGTGGGCCGCCCAGCCCTCCTCCTGCCTCGGCTCCGGTGAGCCCGCCCCCGCCCTCGGCGGTGCGTGGGCGCACCACTGTCAAGAGGGGCGGCGGTGGAGCCTTTTGCTCCTTTCCTTTTTTTGTTACTTGCTTGGTCCATGGTGAAACTGCGGCGGCGCCCCCCCACCTTGCTCCTTGCCGATGTGTGCATCCACCCGAGGGTGGGTGTACCGTCGTCAAGTGGCCGAGGTGTGGGGCGGAGACTTTCCCGGCGATGGCCGGAGTGGACCCCCTTTTTTTTTTGATTGCCTTTTCTTTGGGGATCTATGGGGTTAGGACTTGCATTCGGGACCTTTTGGGGCTTTAGATCTAGGGTTTTGCTTTGCCCCGAAGGGTGTGTTCTTCTTCTAGATGTCTCCACAATGGATGCCCATCTAGATCGAGAGGAACGGCGCGGCCATAGGGCAGGCACACTTTGGATCTAATTCTTTCTTTTTGAACCTTTCACTTTCTACCAAAAAGCACTGTAAAATCTAGCAACTAAAACATGGCTCTGATACCAATGTGAAAATAACTTTACCACGGATCTAGTCTAGATCTAACAGTAGCATTGAACATTACCTTTGTAGATCAAGAACGGAGAGAGAGAGAGAGAGAGAGAGATGAGCTCTACCTGCTCCCTGGCTCGACAAACATGAGCCAGAGGGAATGCCCGAACTGGTGCCGGAGCTAGAACCTCCGTCGTTGGCCATGGGTGGAAAGGGGGTGAGTGTGGCGAGCGTGTGGTTAGGGTGGCGGCGGTGGAGCTTCCCGTCGGCGCAGCGCTAGCCTAGATCGGATTGGCTTGTAGGTGGGGCGGCTAGGGCACGGCTAACCTCGTAGGTCGTGCTGCTCCCCCACCACTTTATATATAAGCGGCACAGGCCCACCAACCTAGATAAGGATGGGCGCCCCCGATCAGGGCGCAGTTAGGGGGCGTGCTGGGCCGTTGGGACCAGTCACGTTGAGATCTATCCAACATAATACACTAGAAAAAAATAGGAACCGGTGCGTTGTCTGTGTAAATATATTGGGTTGCATTCTCAAAAAAAAAAAATATTGGGTTGCTTTCAGTTCTTCCGTTGAATTTTGCAACTTCAACGGAAAGATGGATCTGACATGTATTATGGATACTCATATATTGATCATATAGCTGGGGTGTTACTTCACGCTGTTATGTTCCCATTTTTGTATTTTCCATAATCATCTTAATTAGTGAGATTTGACCCGATAGAGAAAAAGGATCTTCGGTTCTTGCCTGTAGATGTAGTTTTCCAAATAAGCTTCGCGAGGGAGTAGGATGTTTAGCATTAAAAGGAGACCAGTTTAAGTTGCTGAGAGTTGACATGAGAAAGAAACAAATTAGATATTTTCTCATCGAGACGATATTTGTTTTTCAAATATTATGTGGTTATCTCGACATGAATTTTTATACATATAATTTTATCTAGGAAAAAAGTTAAATAGACCATAGCAACGTACATGCATTCAGCTAGTAGGAACTAATTGGTTTCGCCGAAACCGACAAGCCCTTATGAGTCTCGTCTACAACTGGTGTCGCCAAAATCCAGCATATCTATATTATTAGAATCACTATGAAATATAATTTCATATATTACATGTACTTGATGTTGCAGATGTTGATATTTTTTATACATAATTAGTCAAACTTTAGGAATTTATGGCTAAAACTAAGATGCATGGTCTACGTTTTTATCAAGAGGGGTATTATATTTGTCAAAGATGACATACAAGTCTCAATCTCTTTGTTCCACGATAGGTTTCCTCTTCTGCTTGGTTCACCCGTTTCACCTTTTTTTTAGCATTACCGCCTTTATTAAGATACAGTAATCATAGAAATACAACATCCGTCGGGTGGATTTAAAAACCACATACTACAACCCTGATCATTATTGATTACACTTATACCAAGGTTATGCGCATCATTTTTGTAGCCTCATCCTTCATGGTAGAAAGCAAGTTCAATGAAATCGCTCCTGGGTTTAGTAACCTCCCGAACTATATGAGCATAGACTCCCATCATCCCTTCTTCAAGGCTTCGAATGACATTCTTACAGTCGCTTTCTACCTTAACTCGACGAGCGTCGATGTCCCTTGCAAGCGCGCGATCACCTCTCTACAAGCCATCGCTTCCAACATCTGAGTGGCAGTGCATCCCTAGAAACATCCCTCGAAAACGATAGCAGACGCCCCCATGAAGACGCTACTGTTGCTTCTAGCAATCGTGGCAGCTGTTCCTCTTCCCGAGTTCTTCCCCATGTCCGCTTCTACATTGGTCTTCACCGTTTCAGGAGGTCGTGGGATCCATCCTAAAGTGGCATGAACCCTCGAACCCGTCTGTTGCTTTGTTCCTCGTTCTTCACATTGATTCAGGTCTGCAATAAATCTTTCCACAATGCAGTGTACCAATAAGGGGCTTTGGTACTCCTGCTCTGCTCATGTATGACCTTCCAACGAGCATGCCAAATCTCCCACAAAGTGACAAACATCCTGACCTGCTCATCCTTCTTCAGCATCATCATCATGGTTGCCAACCAAGCGCGCACGTCTCCATCATCAGAGCATGCCATGTGCTCCGTAATACTCTCGTCCACAAGGACCATATGCAAATGGACATGGTGCAATCGATTAGAGCATGCCTCCATGTATCATGCGCTCCAAACAGTTGGCATGAGCTGCTCTCTCCATATGCCTATGGTGCCATTCTGCCTTCGTTGGGATCAACTGTTTTCATAATCTCCATAGAAACATTCTCACACCTGGGTACTCCAGAGTGAACCCCAATCCTTCTGAATATGTGCCTCGCTCTAGATCGAATCACGATGATCCAGCCATGCCTCTCATCTATCTCTAGTCGCGATCAACATATTATACATTGAGCGGACCGAGAAGAGTCCCTGTTTGGCATAGTGCCACGACCAAAAGTCGTTTTATAGCTTGTAACATGACCATTTTCCTAAAATGACACAACAAGCATGTAATTAATTCAAAGTTCTTTCTTTTGTTTACACTATATTTTCAAATATGACAACACGGCCATATTGATGGTGCTTGTAAACCAATTTTTATTTATCTGTTTTTCCATGTCCAGATATGTTAGTAGATAGACTAATCTTTTTTCTTCTATCTTTTTCTATGTTCAGTTCTAAAAATGTCTGTATCATATATATGCTACAACATGTATATAATTTGCCAATATAAGTAAATATTGTGAAATTCAAATTGGCACAAACAAAAGACATATTACTAAGTAGTATGCACATATACTTTTGCATACATAGATAGCATATTAACATACACACCACATGTCAAGATGTTTAAACTTTGTACAGACGGTCTTACAATACTTAAACAGTTCTTAGAACACTTAAACAAAAGAAACATCATCATCACTATATAGACTTTTTTGAGGTTTATCATCATTATATAGATGATGCACCAACATCTGGTTCACAACATATATGTGCCCTTCATTCCTTATCTAGTACTCCACGATCTTTAGGAGGGCAACATGATTAGCCTTATCAAGCGGAGAATCACCTCTATGAGATAAAATCTAGTATGATGCACTAGACCCTCTCTCTTTCCATTCCTAGGAATTGGCTTGTTGGGATGGAATTGGAAAAAGTAGCTCACATCAGCCCGCATGTATGCATCAAGTCCCTGAGCCTAGATCTTCTCCTCGGCATGTTTCTTGTACGACACAATGTTGTAGTTGTGCATAATCACCTCAGAATCATCAGATTTGTACTAGACAAAATCATATATACCCATGTTAGTAAGAATTCATTGCGTCAAGACATAATGGACAATAATGATACAATCTTAAATATTAAAATACTCATCAAAACTTGACCATCGGAGGAGGAGTCCGAGGTGTAACCCTCCTCGTACCCACCATTTAGCCTCCTCTTCTTCCCAACAAAAACATCAAATGCTTCCACATCCTGCTAACACATGCACAGTATCCAAGCTACCTAGTTCATAGATACGCTACTAAGTTTGAACACAAAAAATATCCCAAGATGCAAATTATTATAGAATTTACACATGATCTAACTATGACAAAAAAAGTTACAAACTACCATGAACACATGCTCAGTTTATATTGTCTAGAACACATAACTATAAACTTGAGTATAATTAAAGACCATAAACTTGAGAAAATTAAATAAAGTATAATAAATGATAGTGATAACACCATAAACTTGAGCAAAGTAAACTGCAAACTTATAAAGATGCTTAGTACCTGCAGCATACCAAAAATTAAATCCAGTAAACCAACATCATAGAATACCATCATGCATTTTACTGCTTAAATATGTTTAACTAAATTCATCTCAAAAAGTAATATAATACAAGTTGTGTTGTGTATTCTATGACTAAATATACCGCATGTTTATAACAAATACAAATAAAATCTAGATTAACCATGAAAAAATACAAACTAATTTAATTAGTTTCCACCAACAATTATCCAACATAACTACCAAATCGTTCCCTCGAAGACCACAGTAATTAGCAGACCTAAAGAACCATCACCAAAAATCTACATAAGCATATGTTTTATCTACTATTATCAAATGGCCACACTTACACGACATCACCAACACAGAAATCTCATGTATAATCTAACTAGATCTAGCAGAGAAAACTGAAGGAAATGTGCCCTAAAGGCAAATAATAAAGGAGTTTATTATCACATCCCAATAGTTCATAATAGTTTTATATAATGTTATAACCATATCAATAGGAAACATTGATATAGGTGTGATATGTAAACAAACTTAGGTTCCTAGTAGCCTCTATTCAACTAGTTCATTGGTCAACAGATGGTCAAGGTTCCCTGATCATGTCGGTGCTTTGGCACCTATTGACAATGCAGCCATCTCATTGGAGAATGAGATGGTGGACAGTTCCATAGATGATTGTTGCAACACGATCATATCACAAAGTTCACAGTTGCAATTGTCAGAAACATAGTGACTTGTTTCTCAGACCGTGAAACCATATTTAATGACTATCACCCGAGAGTGCTTAGAGAGCATCAAATGTCCCTTTGTGAAACGATGATTATAAAGGTGTGATCAAGTACTCAAAGGGACAGGTTGAGGTGTATGTGTCAAGAGCGGGATTTGTACATCCATGTGATGTAAGATACTCTAGGCCTATTCGGATAAGTTATATCAAATATGTTGCACAACATGTGACTAGGTCGCGAGGATATTACTTATCGATACGAGTTAAAGTAGAATTTATCGGTAACGAGGTTGAACCCGACATGGTGATGTCGATGATCAAATCTCGAACAATGCAAGTATCACAGAGAAAAAGGAACATGACACATATTGTTTAAGGTTCGATGCGATGGAGAATCGTGAGTGCATAGGGGTCACATGGGCATCTCGGTCCCTATGTTGATCATTGATAGAGATCATGTCTATGACATTCTCGAACCGTAGGGACGCACTCTTAAGGGCATCACGGCGCTTACAGACATCTATCTATAAGGAGGAATCATAGGAGAGAGAAACTAGAATTGTTCTGGGGAGATCCGAAGGTGTTCGAATAAAGAAAGAAGGAAAGGACTGAAAGGAGATTCAGATAAATGGGAATTGAAATATGCATTTATTATATGTTAATTATGAATTAATATATTCTAAATAATATTTAAATTAAGATTTATAAAGTAACTTTCTCATTAGTCCAAAATCCTGGAGGAAATTGGCCCATGAGAAAGCTGGGAGAAAAAGACAGTGGTATTAGGGTGGCAGCTGCTAGTCGCCGCCGCGGGCCTGCTCGACCTCAGCCTGTCACGGGCGCGCGGAGAGACAGGCGGGCAGGCAGACCAGCTGCACCAAGTGGGCCGCGGGCAAGCGCCAAAGGCCGGCCCACCCAGGGCGTGCGCCTGGCCGCCGCCGCTGTGAGCGAGCTGGGACGTGGGGTGGTGCCAACCCACCCGGGCCAGCTACTGCTATAGCGCTAGCACTGCTGGGCTTGGGAGGGAGGGCACATGTTTTTCTGCCCCTTTTCTTTTATGAATTGTCCTACATGGGGCACCTAAGAGGGAGGGCACACCTCCCTTAGCCTATATAAGGAGGTGCCCATGGGTGGGATTAAACACCAATTAAATATTCCCTTTAGTTGGAATATTCCTCTCTCCCTCTCTCTAAATTTTCCTTTGCTATTGCATGGTCCCAAGTCATGACTGCACATGCAAGGCGTTCTCTTCTGCGGCACGCCACTGTGCTACTGGGATTCCAGCCAGGAGGTATACTTCCACAACCTCAGTGGGATCCGTGCCTGGGTCGTTGTCTTGCATCGTATGTGTGTGGTAACTCAATGGGGCAACACTTGAATCTACTGAGGCCATCGTTCGAGGACTTGGACAAGGGTGATGTGCGAGGAGCTTTGCAACCTTGAGGTCGGTTGGGTATGACTACATCAACCACGCTTATGCGGGAGCGTAACGCTCTCTTGGTCTTCAAGGGTACGTTACTGTTGTCTTCCTCCGTTACTGCATCACTAGTAGATATATCTTCGGCAATTAGGGTTTCCCACGTAGTAAAATTTTTGTTTTCTACACTGGAACGCCAGCAGTGATATCAGAGCCCAATCTATGCTTAGTATGCTAGTATGAATTAGAAACATGTAGAAGTGTGGGCATTGATACTATAGTTGCATGTATTTTTTTATATCGCGGTACTGTGAGATGAAGAGGCCCGGAACGACCTTACGAATACTCTTATACGAGACTGGTTCCACGCTCGACATACGGCTTATACCGTATAAGTGGCTCGCGGGTGTCTGTCTCTCTCACAGTATTTGATATAACATCTACAAAGGAAGGCCCCAAAAGGGGTGTAGTATAAACAACTATTGTATCCATGTTGTGGTTGGAAGTTCGTAGGTAGAAGTGTTCTATTGCGAAAGCCTTAACAACCGCGTAAAATCTGCAATAGATAAAGTAGAGACGTCTAACTTTATGTTATAGGGAGGGCTTTGTGATGTTATATGGTTACAGTCGTGAATAAGGTAAGGTAGTTTACTGTTCCTATTGCTAAGTAGTATAGTAATAGTCATCATGACGATGAACAACAAGACCGGTGGCGTCATGACTTGGCGCAAAACTGGTGGCCTGATGGAGATCATGCCGGAGCACCTGATGGAGATCATGGAGTACAAAGACAACCATGTCACATCACATTTTGATTATATATGATTTAATCTTTGTGTGCATCTTGTTTGAGTGCTAGTATTAGATACACAACAGTAGCATTTAAATAGGATGATCCCTAAATTAATAACAATGATAGTGTTCCCTTTAGTGTGTGCACCACCAAGAAAGTTCTCCGATATGAGACGGTCGGGTGTTAGACATATCTGTGTTCGCATACGGTGGGTGTATGCCATGTTGCACTGCAATACACACAAGTTAGAATTGGTGAGCCTAGCATGTACATACATGGCCTCAGAATACAAGAGATCGAAAGATCAAGCATGAGTCACATGGATGATGTGATTGAAATTGGAGAATGTCTATCCTGGCAGCCGCATCAAAGGCCACGACGATCGGGGGTGATGGGGTGTAAAGGAATCATGTAATCACTTAAAATGTCTTTAGGGATGACTATTTAAGTGGGAGCATGTTTGTTAATATGATTACAAATTAGACTCCTAATTATGAACTTAAGTCTAAGTCCTTTTGCAAATATCTTGTAGACAATGGCCATCCCCTCAGTTCGCGACACCTTTGGTCCATTTATGGACGGGGAGAAACTTAAGATAGATGGGTCAAATTTCACCAACTGGTACCAATGTTTGAGAAGGATCCTCATAGAAAACGTTATTCTCTATGCCATTCGTGAACCCCTAGAATATTTCCCCAATTACTCTGACACAAATGATGATGCGACTCTTAACGACCGCCGTAAGAATTTTATGATAGTCAATTTCACCATTATCCATGCCATGGAACCTGGCTTGAGAATAACCTTCCATGAAATCGACACATATGATATGCTCGATGGATTGAAGAGTATGTTTCTAGCTGAGGACAGATGCATGCATTATGAGTACGTGAAGGAGTTTGTCTCCATAAAGATGGAAGAAAACTCTAGCTTGGATAGCCACCTGGACACCATGGAAAGGCTCCATGAATGTCTAAAGGATGCTATGGAAACTTGTTGACCAAAGATCTTGCAATAAATGGGGTGTTGTGATCGCTTTCCCCTAGTTACAAGGACATCGTCAAGGACTGCATCGTGACATGAATTAAGAATACCTTTCAAAAGGTCATAGCCAAGCTAAGGACTATCAAGATCGAACCCAAGGATGGGAATGATGTCAACGGAGAAGGTATATGTTGATATACAAGTTATAAATGTTTCCATAAAACACTTATGCAGTTTCAAGTATTGGATACTTACCCCTGGTTTATTTCAAATCAGGACCCTCTACGTGAGAGTTGCGGATGGAACCAAGCACTAATGGCATGACAACGGCAAGTAATCTGGTTGAAGGCCAAAAGCACGCCTTCCCTAGAAGTTTATCATTAGGATTAGAAGATTTGAATAAAGGCTTTGTAATCAAGTTTGTGAACCGTGCGAGTGTGTCTTGCTTATTGCGAGACGGTTATTCATATTAATGAGAAACAATCAAGTTGTTCCTTTTTATATGAATGATTTATTTTATGATTCACATTTAAATTACAAACAAGTTATTCTAGTCCTTAATCTAAATGATAATAAAGCATTTATGAAGTATGAGAAATTGCCAAGAGATATCCAAGCGTGAATATGAAATAGTTTGAATCATTCAAAGCTTTCAAAATCAAGGTAGATATAGAATTAAAAAGAATGTCAAAGTCTTAGCAATTTGATCCAAGTGACTTTGAATTCAAGTTTAAAATAGCAATTTGTCATATAAGGACTTGTGGAAAAATATTTTCACAAATTATGATGATTGGACTAATTAGATAGTTTTGATATGTCTAATACAACATAATCATAGTGTATAAGATACATGTGGTCTGAAATTAATTCCACTAGGATTAACGTTAGATATTAGGGTTATAGATTAACATAGTAAACACTCAATAAAACATAAGGAACATCTAATGATTCGCGGAAACAACAACATATGAGATAATCCAAGCTTGAGTTTCTAGAGATTTTGATAGTTTGAGATCACTGCGAATAGTAAGTATTTGTGGCGTGATCATAGTAAGACTATGAACACAAATCCAAAGTAATACCCTAAAAGGACAAAGTTTGTCCGTCTTAGTGGGGTACTTATTTGAGAAAGTGTCTTCTCATAGAAGTGTTAGTGGAAGGGCATAAGTGTAACCAAAGGTTTGACCTAACCTCCGAATAGTTAAGAATGTAAAACAGAATATGTTCCAGCGAAAAACTTTACAAATAAGAGGGAAACTATAATGATGTGATCATAAATGTTTCAGCCAATACTTTATAAAAGTAGGATTCAAAATTTTATTCTGCCCCTTGTAAAATTTCATTCTTGATTCACTTGTATTATTATTGGAATAAGACATAACTATGAACTACAAAGAAAGTTTGATGGACCTAAATACAATAAATGACTTAGAGTCATGAAATCCAAAATTAAGTAACATTTGAGATTATGAAGTAAAAGTTGCTTGGTCTCATTAAGTAATGGAAATTACTTAATCCTTCCCAGTAAACCACAAGGTCGAAAGAATGGAAATAAAAATTAAAAGGAAGACATGAAAGCTTATTTTGTCATCAAGTTGTTTTGACAAATACTTAATGTCTATTGTATTTAATCAGCAGATAAGTCCAATTTGGAAATTGGCTAAGGACTGTTCGAAACTACAAAGTCTTTAGGAGTTTGAAGAGAAAGGTTGTAATAAGTACAATAGGAAGATTTTGATCAATCAAGAATTGCTGAAATCTTGTAACAAAAATACTCATTTTGATGCAAGATCAAAGAATTTTGGATTTACCAAGATTATCAAGAAGGGTTTTAAATTGAGTGAGAGCTAAGGAGTTTTCCAAATAGAATATGTGTTCGACATATTTGAGTGGGAGATGAGTGACATCCTGGAATGTCAAATATTGTTGAAATATTTGAGTGGGAGCGTACCAACGTTCTTGAATATGTGATTGACATATTGGTGAAAAATGTGTTGGGTATTAGAAATGATTAGATCATTAGATGAAATCAGACATAAAGTGACCCATGTTCTTAGTTGTAAAGAACAAATATTCTAGAATGATTTCTGAGCTAACCACTGAATCAGAGTTAAGTTTAACGCAAAGGAAGCATGGCCAGAATCAAAGTTCCAAGTGTTGCACTTGGATTAAAACTATAAAGATATAGAATTATTAGGATACTTTAGAATTAGCAAGTATGATTTTGGTTTGAAGAAAGTTTGACTTTCGACTAAGTGTGTATATAGTTATACATGACATCTTGAAAAATCGAAGTGATTGATAGATCGTCATTGTATATACTAGAAAAGCAGAAGTCTCACTTTGTCACCAAAATGCTAAAAGCACATTATATAATAATGGGATTAATGTCAAATAGGTGACATTAATGATTTGCAAAAATAGTACCTCATGAATCTGGAAAAATAGATTTATGGTAGTAAGTCCTCCATGAGAAAGCATGCTCAATGAACGCATATGAGATATGGTTTATGATTAGTATAAATGCAGCTGGATTATTTATACTCTAATTCAAGTGGGAGACTGAAGGAAATGTGCCCTAGAGGCAAATAAAAAAAGAGTTTATTATCACATCCCAATAGTTCATAATAGTTGTATATCATGCTATAACTATATCAATAGGAAACATTGATATAGGTGTGATATGTAAACAAACTCAGGTCCCGTGTAGCCTCTGTTCAACTAGTTCATTGGTCAATGGATGGTCAAGGTTTCCTGATCATGTTGGTGTTTTGGCACCTATTGATAATGGAGCCATCTCATTGGAGAATGAGATAGTGAAAAGTTCCATAGATGATCAACACAATCATATCACAAAGTTCATAGTTGCAATTGTCAAAAACATAGTGACTTGTTCCTTAGACCGTGAGACCATATTTAATCACCGCCACCCGAGATTGCTTAGAGAGCACCAAACGTCACTCTGTGATACTGTGATTATAAAGGTGTGATCAAGTATTCATAGGGGCAGTGTAACAACCCAGGATTTTAGAATTTTGAATTTCAAAAATAAATGCATTTCATTCATCATCTCATCTCATGAAAAATCTTGAATAAAAAAAAACCTTGTGACAAGACCCTATTTTGCCTTTTTAAATATTGCCATACGAAGCATTATATGCAAACGGCATATTTGAAATTTTGCCACTAGAAAAAATTGTCCTCTATAAAGTTTAATGTGTGTGTTTTGAATTTACAAAAATTGGAATCACTCCATTTGGAGCTATAAATCAAAATCTATAAAAGAAATACAAAACAGAAAAAGAATAAAAAGAAATAAAAAAACTAAACCTAATCTACCCGGCGGCCCAGCCCGCGCGGCCCAACTAACCTGCACCCTATCTACCGCCGCGTTCACCCGCGCGTGCGCGTAGCAGCAGCCTCCACCCCACACCGGCCCACAGCCCGCCCAACCTGGCCTCTCTCCTCTCCCGCTCGCTGACGACCGGGTCCCACCCCGTCATCCTCTTACTTACGCAAGGAGACCGACACGAGCAAGGATGCTTGATCCCGATCGATTCCCCCATGTTGTTCGTCAGATTTATTCAATCCGTTAGCATCTTCGCACGCCTCCTCGTCCATATAAACCCTCCACTCCGATTGGTTCCCTTCTCTGTTTTTTTCCAAACCCTAGCTGATGTGGAGCTTCCTCCGATCTGATCGTCGTCGCCACCGCAAGGTCGAGCTTGATCCCGAGGCCCTCGCTACCCCGCGCCCCTATCCTCCCATCCATCGTCTCCCTCTTGTTGTTCTCAATAGCATCACCTCTTTTCCCCCTTGCGCAGCACACCAGGGAACCACAGTTGGTCGCTAGAGTAGCACCGCCGCCGAGCACCTCCATCCACACACCACCGCCGCCTGAGGAAGCTAGGGACAAATATGACGTCACTAGGGAAATCTCTGTCCTTGCTCGCTTCCCGTAGACATCCTCTACGGCGCCAAGGGTCACGCAGCCTCCTCCACCATAGCCGTCTGAGCTGCCGCCGCCACGCTGCCGTCCATCGTCGTCTCCACCGTTTTCCAGCTGATGCTGGCTTGCCATCTTCAACTACCGCCCCCCGTTCTAATGCCGACGGTCTAGATCTGGACAAGCCGAGCCGACAGGATCCCAACTCAAGCCAAGCTGGTGATCATCCAAGCCGACTCGAGCCACGCATTGTGCGCCGTCAGATCTCGATCCAGTGGCCCAAAACGATTCACTTAAGCGAAGAGGTATCGACCAATAAAATTTTGCCACGTGGCTTGCAGACTTGCAATTCGAAAATCCAATTTTATAAATAGCAGAAAATTGTCATATGTTGCAAAATCCATATAAAAATATCTACATGTCCAAAAATTGCATAATATATATCACTGGATTTAGAAAATCGTGTAGAATATTAATATGAGATTAGAGCTAATGTTTATGGTATATATTTACTATAATAATTTAAATGGTTTAATGGACACTTTAGACTAAATAAATCATAGAAAATTATCTGTAGATCATAAAAATACAAATAACATGTCTGTGGTTTTGTAATTTCATATATAACATTAGGATATAACTTTTACAGTGTAGAATTACTGTAGAGATATAAATATTTTAATGGCCTTTTTAGGTTATTAAATTCACAACAAATCATTTGTAGATCAGAAAATTATAAATAATATGTCTTTGGAATCACAATCTCGTATAGATTACATATATGATTATAGTTTGAATTTTAGACAAATTAAAGTATTTAAATGATTTAAACCCTACTGAATAGTAATTAAATCATAAGGAAAGATTTACAACTCC
Source organism: Avena insularis (assembly GCA_023614405.1). Lineage (NCBI taxonomy): Eukaryota > Viridiplantae > Streptophyta > Magnoliopsida > Poales > Poaceae > Avena > Avena insularis. The sequence goes on along the minus strand of CM042697.1, from coordinate 118,591,638 downwards.
GATTAGGGTGAATCCAATTGCTAATGGTTCGTATTAATGTCCTTTGTCCAGTACACTTCTGATATAAATTTAATATGCCAATTAGTATAGAAGTTTCTATAGAACTATTAAAACCCCTATATTGGCAATAAATATTTAATAATAAATACCCCATTGCATTAAATGATCTCTTGCATGCATCATGTATTCTAGTAATGTTCAGAGAACTAATTACAACCATTGTGACATATTATATTGTCATGCATGCATTTGATCATCATTGTTTTGTTGTATTGTGCATAATTGCATTGTTTTGATTGGTGTGTTTGTTGTGCAATTGTTTGATCGATAGATTGCAAGGAGTGCAACTATTTTAATTGCGACGAGTGCAACAATTGCAATTGTGAGGATTGTTTGAACGACTACATCAACTAAAGGCAAGTGGCACTATCATAAAAGTCCTACTTATTTTCCCTATGCATTGTAGTTGTTTTTAGTAGGATGGCAGCTGCTAGTCGCCGCCGCGTGCCTACTCGACCCCGTCCCGTCACATGCATGCGGGGAGACAGGTGGGCAGGCAGACTAGTGACTCCAAGTAGGCCACGGGAGAGCGCTAGAGGCCGGCCCACCCGGGGCGCGTGCCTGTTCGCCGTCGCTGTCAGCGGGTTGGGTCGCAGGGTGGTTCTGGCCCACCCAGGATAGCGACTACAGCGGTGCTAGCGCTGCTAGGCCTGGGGGCACGCGGCCCACTCGGCCAGCTTCGGCTGCCTGATGTTTGGCCACTGTGCTGGGCCCTTGTGGCGCAGCCGGCTGGCACATGTTTTTCTGCCCCTTTTCTTTTATGAATATTCCCACATGAGGAACCTAAGAGGGAGGGTACACCTCCCTTAGCCTATATAAGGAGGTGCCCATGGGTAGGATTAAACACCAATTAAATATTCCCTTTGGTTGGAATATCCCCTCTCTCTAAAGTTGCCTTTGCTAGTGCGCGGTCTCAAGTCAGGACTGCACATGCAAGGCGTTGTGCTGTTGGGATTCTAGCCAGGAGGTCTACTTCCACAACCTCGAAGGGATCTGAGCCCAAGAGTCGTTGTCTTGCACCGTATGTGTGTGGTAACTCGAACCTATTTCTTTCTAGCCTTCTCAAATCTCAGGACGAGATTTCTTTAAGGGTGGTAGTCTGTAAAAGCCCAGGATTTTAGAAATTTGAATTTCAAAAAAAACTTCATTTCATTCATGATCTCATCTCATGAAAAATCTTGAATCAAAAAAACCTTGTGACAAGACCCTATTTTCCCTTTTCAAATATTGCCATACATAGAATTATATGCAAACGACATATTTGAAATTTTGTCACTAGACAAAATTGTCCTCTATAAATTTTAATGTGTGTGTTTTGAATTTACAAAAAAATAGAAATTGGAATCACTCTATTTGGAGCTATAAATCAAAATCTATAAAAGAAATACAAAACAGAAAAAGAATAAAAAGAAATAAAAAAAACTAAACCTAATCTACCCGGCGACCTAGCCCGTGCGGCCCAACTAACCTGCACCCTATCTACCGCCCACGTTCCCCCGTGCATGCACGCAGCAGCGGCAGCCACCACCCCACACCGGCCCGCAGCCAGCCCAACCTGGCCTCTCTCTCCTCTCCTGCTCGCTGACGACCGGGTCCCACCCGTCATCCTCTTCCTTACTCCAGGAGACCGACACGAGCAAGAATGCTTGACCCCTATCGATTCCCCCATGTTTTTCGTCAGATTTTTTCAATCCGTTTGAATCTCCGCATGCCTCCTCGTCCATATAAACCCTCCACTTCGATTGGTTCCTTTTTCTGTTTTTTTAAACCCTAGCCGATGTGGAGCTTCCTACGATCTGATCGTCGTCGCTGCCGCAAGGTCGAGCTCGAGCCCAAGGCCCTCGCTACCCCGCGCCCCTATCCTCCCATCCATCGTCTCCCTCTTGTTGTTCTCTGTCGCCTCACCTCTTTACCCCTTGCGCAACGCATCAGGGAAGCCACAATTGGTCGCCGGAGTAGCACCGTCGCCGAGCGCCTCCATCCACACACCACCGCCGCCCGAGGAAGCTAGGCACAAATACGACGTAACCAGGGAGCTATCTGTCCTCGCTCGCTTCCCGTAGACATCCTCTACGCCGCCAAGGGTCACCGCAGCCACCTCCACCATGGTCGTTTGAGCTGTCTCCGCCGCGCCGCCATCCATCGTCATATCCACCGTTATCCAGCTGACGCTGGCACACCATCTTCAACCAACACCCTCCGATCTGACGCCGACGGTCTAGATCTGGACAAGCCGAGCCGACAGGAGCCCAGCTCAAGCCAAGCTGGTGATCAGCCAAGCCGACCCGAGCCACGCACTATGCGCCGTCAAATCTCGATCTAGTGGCCCAAAACGATTCACTTAAGCGAAGAGGTATCGAACAGTAAATTTTGCCATGTGGCCTCCAACTTGTAATTCGAAAATCCAATTTTATAAATAGCAGAAAATTGTCATATGTTACAAAAACCATATAAAAATATCTACATGTCCAAAAATTGCATAATATATATCACTGGATTCACAAAATCGTGTAAAATATTAATATGAGATTAGAGCAAATGTTTACGGTATATATTTACTGTAATAATTTAAATGGTTTAATGGACACTTTAGACTAAATAAATCATAGAAAATTATCTGTAGATCATAAAAATACAAATAACGTGTCTATGGTTTCGTAATTTCATATACAACATTAATATGCTATTGGATATAACTTTTACAGTGTAGAATTACTGTAGAGATTTAAATAGTTTTAATGGTCCCTTTAGGTTATTAAATTCACAACAAATCATTTGTAGATCAGAAAAATATAAATAATATGTCTTTGTAATCACAATTTCAGATAGATTACATATATGATTATAGTTTGAATTTTAGACAAATTAAAGTATTTAAATGATTTAAACCCTACTGAATAGTAATTAAATCATAAGAAAAGATCTACAACTCCGATTAGGGTGAATCCAATTGCTACTGGTTCGTATTAATGTCCTCTATCCAGTACACTTCTGATATAAATTTAATACGGCAAGTAGTACAGAACTATTAAAACCCCTATATTGGCAACAAAGATTTAATAATAAATACCATATTGCATTAAATGATCGCTTGCATGCATCATGTATTCTAGTAATGTTCAGAAAATTAATTACAACCATTGTGACATATTAAATTGTCATGCATGCATTTGTTCATCATTGTTTTTTGTATTGTGTATAATTGTATTGTTTTGATTGATTTGTTTGTTGTGCAATTGTTTGACCGATAGATTGCGAGGAGTGCAACTATTTTGATTGCGACGAGTGCAACAATTGCAATTGTGAGGATTGTTTGAACGACTACATCAACTAAAGGCAACTGGCACTATCATAAAAGTCCTAGTTATTTTCCCTATGCATTGTAGTTGTTTTTAGTAGAATTGCATGTGTAGGAATATTTTGCACTATGTGCTATGCTTTGCTATGTCCTATTTAGGATATTCTTTTGTATCTTGCTTAGTGGAAACATCATAGCTATAGTATGCTTAGAGCTGCTATAGAATCGGGGTGAAATATCATGTTATTATTATATGAGGTATTGGAAAAGCTATGTTTTATGTAATAAAACAAGTACTTAATGAATCACCTGGGTGGAATATTGTTGTTGTTGAGTTTGGAAGAAGTGGCAATAAAGGGGACCGTATCTTTGGCTACCTCTCTCGTGTGTGCACTAGAAGAAGACCACCTAGGCATCATAGAGATTGACATGTTTCTCGTACAGTAGCTTCCGTGTACAACCACATGCTAATATGGGCTCTGGCTTAGTTAATTACATAGAGGAAGACCCTTTGCATTGGTATATCTTCAGGTTAACTAGAATTGTGTATTAGCGGTTATATCCTTGCATTAGTGCCTATTATACGTGCTAGTATTGTGTATTGTGAGGACTTCTATGGAAAGACTTCGTCACATTCTCGATCTTCGATATACCAATTGGTGTATACTAAACCAGCGGCCACTGGTGGCATCAAGGCGAGATTGTGTCGTGTGCGTAAAGTGTACAACTTTTATAGAAGATAAAAATCTAATCGATTAGCCGTGTCCCTGGTTATGGACAATATTGAGAAACTAAGGCTTGATGCTTATGGATGATCTCGACATTCCAATTTACTAATAAAATTTGTTGGCTGAACAAGGGAGCAGGAGCACTTGGTGTTGGCCAATGTGTTCAGACAATTTTCAGAAAGCATTAAAACTTTTATATAAATGTTAGGATAAAACTATTGCTTTACGCAAATGAGCCTGAAACTCTACTTAGCCGAATATGCATGTAATTGATAGGTTCCATTTTATATCCACATACTAGTGACACTTGCCAATACATTCAAAGTATTGACCACTCGTGGCTACAACCTTTCATGTTGCAGGTTATATTGTTTTTGAGTGATCGTTATAGTTCGCGAGACTCCACTCAACAATTGTTCACCTGTGGCACATTTGAAGAATGGAGATCTGCCTTGTTATTGTTTCCGTTGTGTACTTGTGTAATATAATATAAATTCTGGATCATATTCGTCGTATTTATGATGTACAGTTATATTTGGTATCATTTTGTACTGTGTGTGCTAGTGAACCGATCCAGGGATTGACACTATACACATGAATCCAGCCTTATCAGGCGAGGGTGTTACAAGATGGTATTAGAGTTGTGCGTTGACTGTAGGATCGTGACCTTAGAAATGGATTAGTAATAGAAGACCTCTATTAGGAGAACTATCATATTTTCTACATACTAGATGTTCTTATATTTCTTGTCTATCTTTTCTATAACCTTTTCTTGTTCAAAATTTGTAGTTGTACATTCATTTGATACCTATACGAGAGTTGTCCTACAAGTAAAATAAGAAATAGGATGACATAAATGAACATTTCATCATGTTTGGTTAGATTTAGACCACCATGCTACATCTCTTTAGGAGATCATCGTCATCGTGTTAGCATATCGATCTTACCAACTTATGTGGTATGATAATATTAGTTGTTTTCTTGTGTGTTGATTGCTTATGATTGTTTGCTTGGTTGTGACATTGATTGCTTCATATAGTCATGGATAGTATTACTACTCATAGTCCTCTTCTATCTATGCTCATCTATGCTATCCAAAACAGATGCCGCCTCGTCGTCAACCCACTGAGATGGAGTAGTTGATAGAAGCACGGGCGCAACTAGCACAAGTGGTGACTCAGTTCATAGCAAACAACAACAACCCAACCCAAGTGGATGCACTCACTAGATTCCTAAAGCTGCGACCTGCAAAATTCTCAAGCGCACCTGGGCCTATGGTAGCACTTGATTGCCTGCGCTCAGTGAATAAGGACTTAGTAACAGTTGGATGCACTGATAAAGAGAAAGTGAGATTTGTTGCTCACTTCTTGAAGGACAAGAAGCTACTTGGTGGGATACCTTTCAGATCACCCACCCCACTAATACAATCACCTGGGAGATGTTTGAGGAAGGATTCAAGACAAACCATGTATCGTCTAGAGTTATGAGCCTAAAGAGAAAGGAATTCCGTGATCTACACCAGTACGATCGCATAGTGTCAGAGTATATAGAATAACTAACCAATTTGTCTCGCTATGCTTCGAAGGATGTCGACACTGATGATAAAAGGAAAGAGAGGTTTCTGGATGGACCGAGTGATGAGCTCTTTGTTTAGCTATCAGTAGTGTACACTCCCACTTTCCAGGATCTAATGGACAAAGCTAGAATTATTGAAGAAAAACAGAGGCAAGTTGAGAAACGCAAGAGGAAGCACAACAACAACTACAACTCAGGATCATATCAGAGAATCTGTACCTTCCATAATGGGAATGGAAACTCTGGACATCACAAGCATGAAGGCAACAGACATGACCACCATGGGCATGAGGACCACCACAACAACGATGGAGTTAATATTGGTGATGAGGATAGTAAATACAATGATGGAAATAGTGGCCTTAACCATCATAAGAAGTCCAAAAAGAGGGATATAAGCCAGCTATAGTGCTATAATTGCAAGGAACTAGGGCACTATGCATCAGACTGCCCTGAGAAGAAAAAGAAGAAGGCTGAGAAGAAAAAGAATGCTGAAAACTCTAATGGGAACAAGCCCAATCCATTCAAGAACGGGAATGTGAATCGCCTGAACATTGAACACCTCTTAGAGGGAGGAGTCGTTGAAGAGCTGGATGAAGATGATATATGATAATTGGTAGCAACTTTGGTATGCCAAGAAGATCACATATTTCCAAGAGAACACTGGAGAAGTGTCAACACCCGAATTTTTAATCCCAGATGCCTGTTATGCCATACATCGAAATCCCAGGATTACCATTTTTAAGAGACATAACAGATTGGTACCATAGTTCATCATCCATTACATACCATAATAAAGGTCTTACAAATAAAGGATCTCATGGTCCAGTCTTAATACAATCAATGCTACGGAATAATATAATAAGAGTAGCATCGTCAAAGCTCCATCTTCGTGGTCACAGGCAATGCTAACGATGGGAGATGATCCTAGTTGTCATAGACTTCCTGCTGTCCATCATCCTGGTAGTCCTCCTCATAGTCTGGCCATAGGAATAGCGAGGGACAAACCCATGAGTACTCTTTAAGTACTTGCAAACTATCACTAACAAGTAAAGTGGTTCAATGTCAACACCCGGATTTTTAATCCCAGATGCCTGTTATGCCATACATCACAATCCCAGGATTACCATTTTTGCGAGACATAACAGATTGGTACCATAGTTCATCATCCATTACAAACCACAATAAAGGTCTTACAAATAAAGGATCTCATGATCTAGTCTTAATACAATCAACGCAACGGAATAATATAATAACGGTAGCATGGGCGAAGCTCCATCTTCATGGTCACATAGTTGTCATAAACTTCCTGCTATCCATCATCCTGATAGTCCTCCTGCTAGTCTGGTGTAACGCCCCCGAATCGGGTCTATGCAAATCTCAGCATTTCCCGCCGAAATCCGCATAGAAGCTATTCAAAGACGCCCACCAGACACTTTCGTGTGGGTGGGATTTGAATACAAGTAGTTACATCACAGTAGTTTACAACATAATCCATAAGAACTTATATATACAACAACGACTCGACGAGTCAAGAATACAAATAATACAATTTAAAGAGAAAGCAAGAATAGTATCCGAGTACGGATAAGATCCAAATGGGACTAAGAGTCCTGGAGAATAACCAAGCGGTGTCCAACCCTGCCCAGGCCAAGCCGGAAGGGTAACCTTGCTAACGTCGCCAATCACATACCTGTCAAAGCCAAAGGGTGCAGACAAAGGGCAAAGGAAAAACAGAGAGAGAGAGAGCGGTCAGTACTGAGGCCAGTACACGGCGAGACTAGAATTCGGCGGTCCTCGCCTATATAGGTATGGTGGGCTCAGCGGCAGCAAAGCTTACGCTATCTAACTTATAGAGACACACTACAACTTCGGCTATTAGAACGAAATAAGAGAGCACTATACGATAACTATATATAACACCAAACATAACCCATCCGAAGATTTCCCCCTCGAAGACCAGTCGAGGAAGTCCTCTTACAGAACACACACGGTGACAATTTTAGTTAATCAGGTATTTAGTTGATAAGACTAATTACTAGTCAAGTTATTAGAGGCAAAGCATTAGTGGCGTTGTCTATGATCATGATACTGTAGGCGTCCATAACCGTGGACACACGGCTTCTTGAAAAGATTTACCCTGCATGGGTGCACTACTGTACCCAAACGCATGCTCAACCCTTCTAGCAACATATTACGCGTGCCATCCAAATCTCACAACAAGAACTATCCCATAACTATGCGCATATACAGAGGCATCACCTACTATGGGGAACCAACCAAGAGGTACGACGATTCTCAAGGAAGGCACAACGTTTGCATTTACTGGTGGATCGGGCCCTGCGGGGTAACTTGTACACACCGTGGGTGCCGCCACCATGTACCGCGATTTATGTATGCAAGCCATGGCAATTCACCAAAACATCAAGTTCGAAGACATATCAACTCACGCCTGTCTGAGGACATATTATGCGTATGCACCAAATGGAAAACCAATTTTGTAACCCTCTGAATATACGAATAGCGCTAGTAGTTGAGGGGGATCCCAGAGTCCCCACGTTTGGTTAGCGCGATCAACTCAGAACTGGTATCGTAGAACAAACGGGTCCTAGGTCGACTCAAGCAGTTCCCAAAGGTGGTCCCTGCCGGGGCCTTATCATTAGGTGAAACCATAACCAATAACATCAGATTAATTATCTTATCACCAACCTTATTCGGGTATCATGTTCCACCTGTATGAGAGCGGTACTAAGCATGCCTATGACTCGCAGGGACAAAGCTAGCTAGACAAACAAGGCAATAGGACAACCAAGGCAATATAGTGGAGCAGATAAATAAAGGAACGATACTACAACATCGACAATAAGGATAGCAATAGATCAAAAGGAGGAAGTAAAGACTATAAATGTAAAATAGGTAGAAGGGGAGAATGCTCGCCTGTGGGAAAAAGTCGGGTAGCCGGAGGCTTGTCGTTTCTCACATCGGCTCATCGTCCTATCCGGTGAAGAAGCAAAACACTAGAAAGAACACCTGATGCAATATTTAATACTAGACAAAAGATCCGGCATGATTATGATATAATGCATGGCATGGAAATATGTGGTCCCACTTAGCAATATTAAGCGGACTCGGGATCCCGACATTTATTATTAGGTTCAAGTTATTTAACTACCCCGCATAATAAATGTTGGATTAAGAAGGCAAAGCATGGCATCGGTTCGCTACACAAATTTAAATGGAGCCAATATTAGAATAGATTCGCCCGCATATAGGCTCCATATTTAATTATGAGGTGAATCGGCATAATGCCCCCAAACCACGCATATGTATGCAACATGAACATTTATATGCAACAGACAGATATTATATATTATAAAAATATGGTCTCAAGAAAGGAGTCACACATCGGGGTTCGACGATCATGGTTCCGAGGGGTTTGGGTTCGGTCATGACAAGATCAGTCTTCGAGATCGGGGCTTCGGAATCCATGAAGAAGAACTTGGTGTTCCATCTTGACCGATTCCAGGAAAGAGAGCTTGGTGCTCCGCGACGGGATCCTTGGCGTCACGGTCGGTGGCGAACTTGGCGAACCCGTCTCAATTGAAGGCGAACATCTACACCATCTCCATGTCACCACTCCACTAGCATCACCAAAACAAAAACTCAACATCACTACTAGAATGAATCAAACGCCACCGAAGCATCCATCTTGTCTGAATCTAGGAAGCACTGGCCTTCAACATGTGCTGATGACTGAGCACCAACAACAGACAACGAGCCGTACGCGCTGGGACGGGGACAGAAGCTCCTGCGTGCAGAAGGAGAAGGCGGCGACGTCTTAGCGTGATTCGAGGACATGCAGTCCAGGGAGGCGGCGGTTGCTGGCGGCAGAGGTGGGGGCACGCAGGGCAGGGGCGCCGAAGGTGGTCGTGCACCGGCGGTGGTGCAGGCGAGCTCGGGAGAAGGACACCTGTGGTCGTGGGGCGCCGCGCGTCAGGGTCGGGGACGAGGGCCGCGATGGCGCAGGGCAGGAGGAGTTCCAACGACAGCAACCGGCATTGCAGAGGACGGCCGATGGAAGGTGTCTGGTGGAGGAGGGGAACCGGCGCGGGCGGCAGCACTCGTCCAGATGAAGAAGGCGATGGGGCGGCGGGGCTGCAGGCGCTGCTGTAGAGCAACGAGGCCGCTGGCGGCGGGGATTGCGGGACTCGGGAGGAAGAAGGTGGTCTCGCGGGGTAGGGCCAGGGGGATCGCGAGAAGGGGTATTGGTCACGGGGAGAGCGAGTCGAGGAGTTGGGTACGATGGGGTAGAGCGAGGAATCCTGTGTCGAGGCCGCGTGCGTCCCTGGTTGGACCGAGTCGTGTTGTGTGCGTGTGTTGCGTTCACGTGAGTTGTGTGCTAGTGTGTGTGCGTGTTGGGTCAGGAACGTGAGTGTGTGTGTGCGTGTTGGGTCAGGAACGTGAGTGTGTGTGTGGTGTAGAGTGGCCGCGTGAGTGCGACGGCGGCGGGGTGTGTGGCTGCGGGGCTAGGTAGGATTAGGGTTAGTTTGTCTAGGGTTTGGGTAGTAGGTGGCTAGCTGGGCCGTTTGGGCTTGGCTGGCTGCCTCCCCTAAAACTCTTTTATTTTTATTTGTTTTAGTTTTAAAAGACTTTTGTAAATATTTTTTAGACAAATAAAAGATCCGGAAAAGACCAGGATTTTGATTTGAAATTAGAGGAGGGCCTAATTAGAAAGCAAAATAGGCTTTTGGTGAAAATATTTTAGGGCAAAAGTATGCATGATGTCATGATGATGCAAAATAGAAAATAACACGTGGTTTTATTTCGGAATATTTTCCGGGGCATTACATCTGGCCACGGGAATAGCCAGGGACAAAGCCATGAGTACTCTTTAAGTACTCACAAACTATCACTAACAGGTAAAAAGGTTTCAAGTAAGAATCCTAAGCTCTAGGTTGTTTTGCAAAAAGCCAGGTTTATCTCTATATGGGTTTAGAAGCAAACAAAGCTAACTTAAATTTTTATAACACTTAAGAGGGAACTTAAGTTTCACTTTCACAACCCTGTTATGGTCAAGTCAAAGTCATGATTCATTTCACAAGTCATTTTGAAAACATCTGACGACGGAACAGTATGGCCACTCCAACTGTCCATAACCGCGGATGCGGCTATTCAAATAGTTTGACACTCTGCAGAGGTGATACACTTTCACCACAACATTCGATACATCCGTCAGGAATAATCCTGAATCACCATACTCAGTATGCGGATAATCAATCCTAACCTTTCGATTACAGACCCTAATATAGGCACCTCTCCTATGAGTTTGGCCTCCCAACCATGACCATCTTTCATCTTGGGAACTTCACAGGTGGACAATCATCACGAGGTAGCCTCAGCTCAAACCTCGGCTGCAAGGGAACCCATACTAAGATATATAAACTTCCAGTCAAGCCCTACCCAAATTCGGGTATTGTGGTTGTACGGTAAACTTGGAATGGTACCGTATCCGAACACAACCATCCGTTTTATAAAGGGCTAAGGCTCATGCCTCAACATTTTCATCATCAGATTCACCTTGTGTTCACTAACACATGTCAAAACATTTCATTAGAATGACTCATCATTCTAAGGTTTTCATAACCATTTTCACCAAGTATTCCCATCTAAAGTGATCAAGTTTTATGCTTAGCACTAGCCACTAAAGTTGGGGGTAAACACTAATGAGGGGTGATAATCAAGTGTGACTTATCTAAGTCTAATCTCATGCCTTAGGATGTCATCTAGTTCTATCTAACTTAGGCTAAGTTTTATGCTCTTTATGCTACCTCTAATAACTTTCCAAAATATCACAATCACTACCTAAAAGTAAGCAAAGAATTTTGATAAACAAATAAACTAATAAGGCTTGCAAGTAAAACTGGGATTTAGGATACTCAAGATTGTATAATCAAACCATGCCTAATGCATTGCATAAGTTATCTGGCTTTCATAGTTGCAAGTGTTAGCTTGCATTGTTTTAGCTTAGCTTGCTAAGATAGTAGCTTGCCTTGTGTAGTGAAGTGGTTGAAGTTCTCCTCGGCTTCCTCTTCATAGTAGTCTCCTTCCTCTTTGTATCCTTGGTCGGTACTAGCGTCTATAAATAAATACAAAGTACACAATCACCAAACAATACTTAACTACTTCTATTTGGCACACAAGGATTTACACTAGATGATCTAGCATCATCACAATAATCACAAGAATTAAGGCAATAGTCTTATTTATTTTATTTTAGAAAAGTAATTTCTACTCATTGAAAAACTACTTAAGATTTAATATTCTCCTATTAAAATATGGGATCATGTTGACACATGTCATCACCACATATTTCAATACTTGGGAATGTGATTTAAAGTGGTGTCACTATTTAGTAAGGTTTAACCTTTTTATTTTAATTAATTAAAGTGACTAGAAATGCCTATGGGGCATTCTTTTATTTATTACTTGCCCATTATTATTACAAGTAAACCTAGATATTTTTATATATTCAGAAAGGCCTTATCAAATGTGATTTTTGAGAGTTGGAATCAACTCAAAAGCATTTATGGTTGAATTTTGAAAAATGTTTGAATGTAGAAAAGTCTCTGCTTTGTTATTTTTACTATAGGTGATCTATAACTCCAAATGATTTGAATCCAACGGGCTTGTATTAAGAATTTCCATATCTTCCTAACAAAATTGGTTTCATGCTATTTGGTTTAGTAAAACTCTCTGAATTGATTTTTGAATCAGCAGACAGAACTAGGTTTGAAACTAAATAGACAAATCTAAATTCAAACTATTGGGTCGCGCGGGAGAGCGAAATGGGCCAGCCCACTGCGCACAGCGTGCGCGCGGGCTGGTTAGCTGGTGTCCCCACTCATCAGTGAGACAGGGGGTGCGAAGGGGTACGGGGCGATTACGACCGTAGGATTAGACTAAGGATCAACGGCTCACAACCATCATCCTCATCTGAACAGGACACGACGGGGACGAACCCTATCACGGCCAGTGAGGGTCTGGGGAGGCTCACAGGGGCTCATGCGATGGTCGGCGATGGGGGCGAATGACGAAGTCGACGATGGAGGTTCTCCTGGTACTGGCGGCTCCTCCTGGGGTGGCCGCAATCAACGACACCATTCTCCTCCAGCAGCGGCAGGCTTCGGCGAAATTCTTGCGAGGGAGAGCTCGCCTTGCTCCGGGAAGAGGTGGGAAGGATCAGTGAGAGGTGGGAAGTGAACTGGTGTGAAGAAAACGAGCGGGGGAGGCCTCCTTTTATAGGCGAGCGAGAGAGGCCGAGTGGCATGGGCAGTGCTCATCGGGGTCAGTGTTATAGTGAGCTACGGGCATGGCTGAGGCTAGGGGACGGTGCATGGTCTCCTGGCGGTGCTCAATGGCTTGATGGCGCGGCAAGGGGCGGTGCGGTTTGGTCGGAATGCGCTGGTGCTCTGAGCGGCACCGACGGCATTTTTGACGACACACAAGCGCTCCTGGTCACGCGACGGCGAACGGGCATGTCTGGTGGTCTCCTGGGATGGTGGTGATCACAGCCACGGGCAGCGAAGGCGAGTCGTGGTCTGTGCGAGCATGTCGGGCGTGGCGCTCTGGCATGCTGTGGACATGGCAGGGACGAACTAGGCACGGAGTGTTTGCTGTGGTCCATGGCTTGGTAGGGCTGGACAGGGGTGGCGGTGGACGGTGGCGTGCCTCCTGGACATGGTGGCTAGGCTCAGCGATGGCTCTGGCTAACTTGCCATGGTCGGCTGGCAAGGGTGGCTCGGGCATACACGGCATGGTGCAATGGTAGGGGTCTAGGCTGGTTTATTACACTGGTTGTCACTGGGGGAGACAAGGATTATCAATGGGGGACAAGGTTTGGAAAGATTACTGCTCAAAACAGTGAAGTTTGGCAGAATTTGGTTTGTGGATCCAGGTGTTTGATGAAATGGCCGAAAGAAATTCATATTTGAATTTTTGGATGAAACTTAGTGAGTGTACTGAGCACATAATAGGACTACCTGGTTGATTGCATTTGTCAAGGTGAACTGGTTTGAGTGGTTTTTGAGAAATGGTGATCTTACCATATGAACTAGATTCAATTTTGAATTGTCCTTGGCATAGATTTGCAAAATGTTTCTGTGGGTTTTCAAGGTGGGCTTAGGTTCAATTTTACTTGGTCTAGCAAGGGGGTGAAAAGAATTTGATTTGTTTCTTTTTGAAATCTTGGACTAGAAACACTCAAAGTGGTCTAGTGAACATGATCGGCAAAAATGACCATTTTCTTATATAGTTTGTTTTTGAATTTCTCTTCATTTGATTCTGCTTGGAAATGATTTAGATGATGTTGTTTTCATCTTTAAACCAATCCTTGCAATTCATAACCATTACTGTCGTGGTATTGCACGACAGATGCTACTGGGGGTAGCTTACGTAGAGGGAGCAAGGCGACGTAGGAGAATCCGGGAGCGAGATTGGCACACGATGTACCCAGGTTCACGTCCCCTCGGTGGAGGATCGCTACGTCCTGCTGTCAATCCAGTATATGATCATAGATTGGTTTACAATGGAGCCACCATAGGCGGAGGGAGAGACTAGATCTAGTCTAATGTGGGAGAAGATACCCCGTGGGGGTGCCCCTGGTGGCTTTATATATGCATCCAGTTAGGGTTTACAAGTATTTGGTGGGCTTTGTATTGGAGTTGCCGTCTTGGGCCTCCAGTTGGCGCCAGTCGTCTTGATCCAGCATGCGCCAGTTGACGTATTGGGCGAGTCGACCCACTCAGGGCTAGGTTTCAGTCGGTTCGATCCAGCCGGCGACTCCGCTTCGTGGGTATACCCCGATTGGTATTCCCCCATCAGTAGTCCCCGAGCGCGTTGTCGATTCGACGCGGACTTGAGGCAGGGCACGGAGAGTCTTGACGATGGGTCGTAGAGAATCGGCGACGAGCTCCTGAACAGAGAAAAGAACCGTGAAGCAGGAGGCGGTCGGCGTGAGCCAGTCGGTGATGGCCAGTTGGCGAAAGACGCAGGGTGTCGGTGAAGCCGCCAGTTGCGACGAGTCCCAAAACGTGGCATGTGCTGAGTCCCCGAGCGTGGCGAGTGACGAGGTTGAGCGATCTCCGAGTGCCGAGTCCCCGAGCACGCCGAGTGACGAGGTTGGGCGACCAGCAAGTGGCGCTGTCTGTAGCGCGCCGAGTCCCCGAGTACGTTGAGTACGCGAGGGCGAGTCTGCGATGGCGAGTCCCCGAGCGCGTTGAGTACACCAAGGCAAGTCCGCGGTGGCGCGTCCCCGAGCTTGTCGAGTACGCGAGGGCGAATCCGCGGCGGCGAGTCCCAGGTGCCGGCGACTTGCCTGGCGACGAGGTCGGAATCTCCGTAGCAGCGCAGGCGATTGATGTTCATCTCCTTGGCTGCTCGCATGCCGTGGAGTAACGCCTCGTACTCGTCCATGTTGTTGGTGCAGGGGGTGAAGTCGAGGTAGAGGATGTAGCGAAGCTTGTCGCCCTTCGGATATGTCAGCACGATCCCCGCTCTTGCACCGTCTGCATTCTTGGAGCCGTCAAAGTGTAGGCTCCAGTAATGGAGGTATGGCAGCTTCTCTGGCTGCTGGGCCTCCTCCCAATCGGCGAGGAAGTCTACGAGAGCCTGCGACTTGATCGCCTTGCGCGGCTCGTACTTGATGTTGTGGACGCCGATCTCGACGGCCCACTTGGCGACTCGCCAGGTCGCCTCGCGGTTGCGGATGATGTCCTGCAACGGTGCTGAGGAGATGACCGTTATTGGGTGCTCCTGGAAGTAGTGCGGCAGTCGCCGCTGTGCTCTGAAGACCGCGTATACCAATTTCTGGTACTACGGGTAGCGCTGGCGCGACTCGGTGAGGACTTCGCTAATGTAATATACGGGTCGCTGCACCGGGCGTTCCTTCCCTTCCTCTGGCCGTTCGACGACCATGACGGCGCCGACGACGCACTCGGAATCCGCGACATAGACCAGCATGGGTTCCTTGTCGACGGGGGCGGCGAGTAGCGGTGCTGCGAGTAGCACCTCCTTGAGCACGTGGTCTACCTCCTTGTCCCACTGGAAGGTGGGGTCCTTGCGCATTATGCGATAAAGGGGCATCGCCTTTTCGCCTAACCGGGGGATGAAGCGACTGAGAGCCGCGACTCGCCCGGCCAGCTTCTGGACGTCGCGCAGGCACTTGGGTCTGCCGAGTCGAGCGATCGTGTTGATCTTGGCAGGGTTCGCCTCGATCCCGCGCTTGGAGACGCACGATCCCAAGAGCTGTCCGCTTGGTACAATCAAGGTGCGCTTCGAGTTTAGCTTTATCTTGTACCTTCGCAGGTTGGCGAAGGTTTCCGCCAGGTCGGCGAGTAGATCGCCCTGGCAAGTGGATTTCACCACCACGTCGTCAATGTAGACGTGGATATTGCGGCCAATTTGACTCGCAAGGCACTCCTGCATGCACCGCTGGTAGGTCGCTCCAGCGTTTTTGAGGCCGAAGGTCATGGCAGTGTAGCAGAAGGCTCTGAATGGCGCGATGAATGCCGTCTTCTCTTCGTCCTCGACGGCCATTTTGATCTTGTTGTACCCAGAGTAGGCGTCGAGGAAGCATAGCACCTCCGAGCCCGCGGTGGAGTCGATGATTTGGTCGATCCGTGGGAGGACGAATTGCTCCTTCAGGCAGGCGCTGTTTAAATTTGTGTAATCGATACACATTCTCTAGGTCCCGTTTTTCTTCTCGACCAGGACTGGGTTTGCCATCCACTTGGAGTACTTGATTGGCCGAATGAAGCCTGCAGCGAGTAGACGCTGCACCTCCTCGGCGATGGCTCGTCGGCGCTCTTCACTGAAGGGCCGCAACGAGTGCTTGACATGTCGCACTTTGGGGTCGGCGTTGAGTTTGTGCTCAGCGAGTTCCCTCAGGACACCAGGCATGTCGGATGGCTTCCATGCGAATATGTCCCTATTCTCACGGAGGAACTCGATGAGCGCGCCTTCCTATGCTGGGCTCATGCCCGTTCCGATCGTCATCGTCTGGCTGGAGTCGCTTGGGACCAGCTCGACGGTGCGGGTGTGTGTCATTGCCTCGAAGGCGGTGGAGCTGCCACCCTCCGAATTGGGCTTCTTGAGTATGGTGGGGTCGTCGCTGTTGACCCCGCTCGTGTACTTGGCGAGCTCCTAGGCGTGGTTGGCCTCCGCTGCGATGACGGCGTCAGCGAGTTCGGCGCCTTTGGCGTCGCATTCTGCGGCCATGTCGGGGTCGCCGTGGACAGTGATGATGTCGCATGGCCCATGTAGCTTCATCGCGTTGTCCGCGTAGTGGGGCGCTGCCATGAACTTGGCGAACGCCTGGCACCCCAGGACGCAGTGGTAGGGGCTGTTGAAGGGCACCAGCTCGAAGACGATCCACTCGGTGCGGAAGTTTGCTGGTGTGCCGAAGGTGACTGGCAGCGTCACCTTGCCGATCGGGTACGCCTTCTGACCAGGGACGATGCCGTGGAAGGTGGTGTAGGTCGTCTCGATCATCGACTGCGGGAGCCGCAGTCGCCTGAACGTGTCCAGGTATAGGATGTTGATGGAGCTGCCGCCGTCCATCAGCGTTTTGGGGAGCCAGTAGTCTCCCACCTTGGGCTTGACCACTAGGGCAACTCGGCCCGGATATTCGATCCATGGCGAGTGGTCCTCGCGGCTCCAGGTGATTGGTTGCTCAGACCAGTTGAGGAACTGGGGGATGTCTATCTGGGAAACCGTGTTGATGGTGACGGCGTGGGAGATGACCTTCTTCTCGTGCTTCGTGTTGAATCCTGTGAAGGTGTGGAGCGAGCCGGCGATGCTGCTGAACTTTTCGCTGTTTGGCGGGTTGCTGTCGGGGTCTTCCCGCGCGCGCCATGCCTTCTCGATCTCCTTGAGAGAGTGGCAGCCGGCGGTCGTGTGCGTGGCGGGCTTTCCTTCCCTGCTATGAAACACACAGGGTTGGTTGAGAAGGGCCGTGGGATCGAATCTCGGCTTTGCCTTGTAGTTGCCACCGTCGCGGCGCTGTCCTCCGTCGTGGCGGAAGCTCTTGGGTTCACGCGGCGCGTATCCGGCGTTGGCGACGAAGTCGACTCGCCCGTCACTGCGGCGTTTGCTGGTGAGGCGAGTGTTGCTGTAGCGTAGCTCGGGTCGCCTCCTGTTGTCGTGGCCGCTCGTGCGGCGATGTCCTCTTGACTCGTCGTCGGTTTCATGGTTTGGGTCCTCCTCCGCGTACTTCTTTGCGATCTCTAGGAGGTCCGGTATGTTGTCGAGTGTTCTGTACACTTGCTTGAGCTTGGCGACCAGGGGCTCGTAGCGGCACGAGGTCTTGAAGCAGTGGATCGCGGTGTTCGAGTGGATTCCAGCCGCGTTATACCACAGATCTTGCCACCGTTGGACCCAAATGTGGGTCGAATCGCGGGGTCCCTGGACGCATCGCTCCAGGTACTCGATGGTGGTGGAGCGGGTGTATGAGCCCTCGAAGTGCCTAACGAAGGCATCACGCATTTCCTCCCAGGAGTCGATGCTATCCATGGGGAGGGTGTTAATCCACTGCCTGCATGCTCCCTCCATCATCAGGAGGAGGTAGCGGGCGGCGAGTAGATCTGTGTGGCCGACAATCCCCATCGACTTGAGGTAAGTGTCCAGCCACACGGACGGATCGTACGAGGGGTCGTACTTCTCTATTTCCTTCGGCGCTTTGAAGTTCGCCGGGTATCTTTCGCCTTGGATCATCAGTCCGAAGCACTGGGGTCCGACTCGGCTCAGCGATCCCCTTGGTTCGCCGTCGCGGCGATTGGTGAGGGTGTGCCGCAGGTCTTCAGGCTGGCGTGCGCGCCAACTCTGGTTGTTGATGATGTGGGTGCGTGCGTCGACGGGCTGCCCGTTGGCGGCGACGAAGTTGTTCGCCGGCCGTGGGTCGTTGGTGGAGAGTGCCACGTTCACGTGTCAGTGTTGGAGCTGCAGGGGCTCGGTTGGTGGGAAGTTGAGGGTATTCGCCGCCATGGGGCGGCCGCTCGAGGCTGCCCTAC
Source organism: Avena insularis (assembly GCA_023614405.1). NCBI lineage: Eukaryota > Viridiplantae > Streptophyta > Magnoliopsida > Poales > Poaceae > Avena > Avena insularis. Next base: position 118,572,913 of record CM042697.1, on the reverse strand, counting down.
TGCCTGATGAATGCGAGTACATCCGACCCTGTGAGTCGACACCCGCGTTTTGTTGCTCAACTGCTTTGGCGAGTAGAGCCTTGGCATACTAGATCTGCAGGGCGCCTTCGCCGGTGATTTGGATGTTGTCGAAGTTGGTGATAACGCGATGGCTCCTGCGCTGTCGCCTGCTCGAGGCGAAATTTTCCGCGCTCGGCTTGCTCCTTGCGGAGTGCCTCCGCCAGCCGCAGGCGAAGTTCCTCGACCTCCGTTGCCGTCACGTTTGGTGGGATCGGCGTGCAGAAGGGGTCTTCCGGGGGATCGGCGCCAGTCGCCATCTAGGTCGCGGCGTAGCGACCGGTTCCGTCGTGGAGGTCGGCGGAGTTCTCCGACCCGGAGTCGAAGTCGAAGATCCCAAGGATGGAGGGGTCCTCGAAATCTCCGACGTTGGAGACCTAGGTGATGGAGCCTGCGGGGGATGCAGCGATAATGGATCCGGCGGCCGACGCCGGGGTCGCCGAATCGGCTTCGTCGTTGAGGGCCGCGTCGTCCGCGACCTCGGTGGTTTTGGCCACGTTGCTATGGGCCGAGTCGAACTCGGAGGCGAGGCGGTGGATCGTGCGGACCTGGCTCTCAGAGAGCCGGTCGCGTGGCGGCGACTCGCGGATGCGAGCCGAGTCCTCCGAGACAATGACATCGGTGAGACCGACGAAGAGGCTGATCGTGCCGACCAGCAGGATCACGCTATGTGTGACGGGTCATGCCGCCGGGACGTAGCTGCTCGGCAAGATCTGGAGCATCTCGCCGATCACGATCATGCGGCCGGTGGCGATCGACTCGTTGATGGTCAGATTGAATCTCGCCGCAGAACACCGGCCTGACCTGTAGGGTTCGCATCATAGAAAACAAAAATTTTCCTACAATGGGAACTATGTACCAAGATCTCTCTACTAGATACAAACAACGGGCGGATGTATATCCATAGAGAACATACCCTTGAAGACCGACAAAGCTTAACGAGTTTAACTCGTGGTTGATGTAGACGATCTCTTGCCGATCTCAAGATCGAGAGGAAGTCCTAGCGCCGCAAAGCAGCAGCGCATCCGTGCTCGCACACACGTACAAGATACCGAGCAACCTCCGCCTCCTCGCTCCAGCGATGCAGCGGAAGCACAACCCTTTTTTTCCGAATAGCCACCGGGAACATGTATCTCGCTAGTCCGAGACCATAGGGGATAAATTCTAGAGGAGGAGAGAGATCCTTCACGAGGAGGTGTGAGTGAGAAGTGAGAGGAGGGGCTCCTTATATAGGCGAGGGGGGCAGCCCAAGGGGGCATGGCCGCCGGCCATGGAGGGTGCCCCCACCTCTCCCTCATTCATGTGGGTGGACACTCCACTCACAAAAATGGCCCTTCAATTTTCTCCACTAAAAAATCCACTCAAATTCCCATTAAATTTCCACCAAACTTAATGCAAACTCTCATTAAATAAAACTCTTTTATTTTATTCAGAATTTTGTCAATTACTTTAATGACAAACATTCACAAATAACCCCTTGCTAGAATTCCATTTCACATGCATAACCTCTTTATGCAATTTCACCCGAAAACCTGTTTCGGTATCTAGTGAAATAAATTCCTACGCTTGTTTATTCTTTCGGCATGAAACATTTGCTCCAACTGGATGTTAGTGTCCCTTAAGTGTGTCACTCTACGGTTCGCGAATAATGCGGACATGATCGAGACCCTTCTCCGATCAATAATCAGTAGCGGGACCTGAAGATCCATACTGACTTCCACACATTCAACGATGACTTTTCCTGTGATCGTCGGAACCTTTTACGCTTGTATCTTAATCCCTTTGTTTCACGATATATTACATGTCCGAGATTCGATCATCGGTATCTCCATACCTAGTTTTATCTCGTTACTGACATGCACTCTTTTCTCGTTCCCGTGATATAACATTCTAGTGATCAAATCACTTGCTTGCAAGCTAACCAATGTGATATCACCGAGAGGGCCCAGAGTATATCTATCCGTCATCGGGATGAACAAATTCCACTCTTGATCCATGATTCTCAACATAACACTTTAGTAGCTTCGAAGCCATCTTTATAATCACCCAGTTATGGTGTGACGTTTGATGTCAACAAGAATCTCTTCCGGTGTTAGTGATTGGCATGATCTCATGGTCTAAGGATTAGGACTACTTCGTAAGTTGTTTATAGCAATATGAACTCAATGACTTTGATCGTAATGCTATACTTCGGATGAATGTTCATCACACCATTACACTAATGTTGTGATCTTGTTATTAACAACATCCAATGTCTATGATCAGGAAACTGTGATCATCTTGTTAATCAACGAACTAGTTTATGAGAGAGGCATAACTAGGAACTTTCTGTTTGTTTATTAAACACACATGTATTAACGTTTCCGTATTAATACAATTATAGCATGCAAAATAAACATCTATCATATACTTGGAATACACATAATAAACATTTTATTATTGCCTCTCAGGGCATATTCCCTTCAGTCTCCCACTTGCACTAGAGACAATAATCTAGTTACATAGTGATGTATCTAACACCCATTGAGTTCTGGTGTAGATCATGTTTTGCTCTAGGGAGAGTTTTAGTCAACGGATCTGCTACATTGAGATCCGTATGTACTTTACAAATATTTATATCTCCATCCTTGACATGCTCGCGGATGGAGTGAAACCAGCGCTTAATATGCTTGGAATGCTTGTGAGACCTTGGCTCTTTGGCATTGGCAATGGCACCATTGTTGTCACAATAGATCACCATTGGGTCCAACGCGTTTGCAACCACTCCTAGTTCAGATATGAACTCCTTCATCCAAACTGCTTCCTGAGCCGCTTCCGAAGCAGCAACATATTCGGCCTCCGTTGTTAATCTCGCAACCACAGGTTGTTTGGAGCTCCTCCAACTAACCGCTCCACCATTCATGAGAAATACGTATCCGGATTGAGACTTAGAGTCATCCGGATCGGTGTCAAAGCTAGCGTCGACATAACACTTAGCGACGAGCTCTTCTTCACCTCCGTATACAAGAAACATATCCTTAGTTCTTCGCAAGTACTTAAGGATATTCTTGACCGCTTTCCAGTGTTCTGACCCTGGATCCAATTGGTACCTACTAGTCAAACTAATAGCATGTGCCACATCCGGTCTTGTACATAGCATGGCGTACATTATAGAGCCTATGGCTGAAGCATAAGGGACTTTGTCCATTTTCTCTCTTTCTTCCGCCGTAGCCGGACTTTGAGTCTTACTCAATGTCGTGCCTTGTGTCATAGGTAAGAACCCCTTATTAATATCTTCCATTTTAAACTTCTTTAAAATCTTATCAAGGTATGTACTTTGCGATAGCCCTATTAGGCGCCTAGATCTATTTCTATAGATCTTTATGCCTAATACGTATGACGCTTCACCTTGGTCCTTCATTGAAAATTTGCTGTTTAGATAACTTTTAACACTGTTTAAAAGATCTATATCATTTCCGATCAATAATATGTCATCCACATATAATATCAGAAATGCCACATTGCTCCCACTCACTTTCTTGTAAATACAAGCTTCTCCATAAGTTTGGACAAATCCAAACTCTTTGATCACCTCATCAAAGCGGAGATTCCAACTTCCTGATGCTTGCTTCAATCCATAGATGGATCGCTGAAGCTTGCACACCTTGTTAGCATCCTTAGGATCGACAAAACCCTTTGGTTGTATCATATACAACTCTTCTTCAATATTACCATTGAGAAACGCGGTTTTGACATCCATCTGCCATATCTCATAATCGAAATATGCAGTAATTGCTAACATAATCCTAACTGATTTTAGCATCGCTACGGGAGAGAATGTCTCATCGTAGTCAACTCCTTGAATTTGTCGAAACCCCTTTGCGACAAGTCGAGCTTTATAGACGGTTACATTACCATCAGCATCAGTTTTCCTTTTGAAAATCCATTTGTTCTCCACGACCTTTCGGTCGTGAGGTAAGTCCACCAAGTTCTAAACTTGATTTTCATACATGGATTCCATCTCGGATTTCATGGCTTCTAACCATTTGTTGGAATCCGGGATCATCATCGCTTCTTCATATGTCGCAGGGTCATCATTTTCATCAACCATGAAATTCATGACAGGATTTCCGTATAGCTCGGGAGCTGCACGCGTCCTGCTAGACCTGCGAGGTTCGATAGTACTCTCTTTTGGAGTTTCATGATCATTATCATTAGTTCCCTCTTCAGCAGGTGAAGCCAACTCCGGAACAACTTCCGGCGCTGCGCTATTCGCCATACTTTGAAGAGAAGGTTCAATAACCTCTTCGAGTTCTACCTTCCGACTACTCACACCTTTCGCGAGAAACTCTTTCTCTAGAAAGGATCCATTCTTGGCAACAAAAACCTTGCCCTCGGATCTGTGATAGAAGGAATACCCAATAGTTTCCTTAGGGTATCCTATGAAGACGCATTTTTCCGCTTTGGGTTCGAGTTTATCCGGTTGAAGTTTCTTCACATAAACATCGCATCCCCAAACTTTAAGAAATGACAGCTTAGGTTTGTTTCCAAACCACAATTCATACGGTGTCTTTTCAACGGATTTAGATGGTGTCCGATTTAAAGTGAATGCAACAGTTTCTAGTGCATAACCCCAAAATGACAACGGCAAGTCCGTCAGAGACATCATAGATCGAACCATATCTAATAAAGTACGATTACGACGTTCCGACACACCATTTCTCTGTGGTGTTCCGGCAGGTGTGAGTTGTGAAACAATTACACACTCTTTCATGTGAGTGCTAAACTCGTAACTTAGATACTCACCTCCACGGTCGGACCGTAGAAATTTGATCTTTCTATTACGATGATTTTCCACTTCATTCTGAAATTCCTTGAACTTTTCAAAGGTTTCAGACTTGTGTTTCATCAAGTAGATATAACCGTATCTACTCAAATCATCCGTGAAAGTAACAAAATAACGATATCCACCTCGCGCCGACACACTCATTGGACCACATACATTAGAATGTATGATTTCCAATAAATCGCCTGCGTTCCATTGAACCGGAAAACGGCGTTCTAGTCATCTTGCCCATAAGGCATGGCTCACATGTATCAAATGATTCAAAATCAAGTGATTCCAAAAGTCCATCCGAATGGAGCTTCTTCATGCGTTTAACGCCAATATGACCTAGACGGCAGTGCCACATATATGCGGATATATCATCATTTAGTTTAATCCTTTTAGCATCAACATTATGAATATGTGTAACATTATTATCGAGATCCAATAGAAATAAACCATTCATCATCGGTGCATGACCATAAAATATTTCATTCATATAAATGGAACAACCATTGTTCTCGAATTTAAATGAAAAACCACTTCGCATTAAACACGATCCAGATACAATGTTCATGCTTAGTGCAGGCACCAGATACAATTATTCAAGTTTATTACTAATACCGACGGCAAGTGCAGAGGCAGCGTTCCGACGGCGATCACATCAATGCTTGATCCATTGCTGACACGCATATTGACCTCACCCCTTGCTAGCGGTCGCTTGTTCCGCAGCCCCTGATTCGAGTTACAAATATTAGCAACTGAACCGGTATCAAATACCCAGGTGCTACTGCGAGCACTAGTCAAGTACACATCAATAACATGTATATCATATATACCTTTTTTTTTTGCCTTGCCGGCCTTTTGTCTGCGAAATACTTGGGGCAGTTGCGCTTCCAGTGGCCAGTCCCCTTACAATAGTAGCACTCGGTATCAGACTTAGGTCCAACTCAGGGTTTCTTTTCAGGCACGGCAACCGGCTTGCTGCCCTTACTTCCCTTCCGTTTTCCCTTCTTGTCTTTCTTGAAACCAGTGTTCCTATTGATCATCAACACTTGATGTTCATTTTTGATCTCCACTTCTATAGTTTTAAGCATTGACAGAATCTCAGGGAGAGACTTCTTCATGCCTTGCATATTATAGTTCATCACGAAGCTCTTATAGCTAGGTGGCAGAGACTGCAGAACACGATGGATGCCTAAGTCAATGGGAATCGTTATTCCCAAGGACACAAGCTTATCGGTGTAACCCGACATCTTGAGTACATGCTCACTAACGGAGCTGTGCTTTTACATCATGCAGCTAAAGAACTTTTCTGAAGCGTTGTAGCTCTCTACAGCAGCATGTGTGTCAAAAATCATTTTCAACTCACCCATTGTATCAAAAGCATTGCCGTTTTTGAAACGCTTTCGAAGTTCCGTCTCTATCCCATACAATATGCCGCAATGAACTAAGTTGTGGTCCTCCTGACGAGTCTGATAGACATTCTTCTCCTCGTTAGGGGCATCCTAAAAAGGTGGGGGGCCTAGCGGCGCTTCTAGCACATATTGCTTTTGTGCAGCAGAGAGGAGAATCCTCAAATTCATGGCCCATTCAGTAAAGTTGCTATCATTCGTTGCAAGTTTCTCTTTCTCCATGAACACATTGAAATTAAAAGAAGGTGGTGCCATCTACAATAGAATTTGTAAAGTTTAGACTAAGTTTATGATAGATTGAGTTCAACTAATCCATATTACGAATGAACTCCCACTCAAAAACGACATCCCTCGTGCATTTTTGGTGATTACATGAACCAAATCCACTACACCAAGTCCGATCATCACGTGAGTCGGTGTAGCTTCAAAGGCGAGCATCAAATGGGCATCGTATCTACTATATGACTCATGCTTAACCTTGAGGTCCGTGTTCCGAGGCCATGTCTGTACATACTAGGCTCGCCAAGTTAGAACCTTAGTATTCGCGTGTGTAACTGTTTTACACCCGAAATATGGTCGTGGATCCAAGAACACCCGATCATCACATGATGTCTTGGAGCGACGAAAACATAATCGGTGCATACTAAAGGAAGAACACATTCTTATCTTGATATTTAAAAGAGGGATCATCTTATTATGCTAACAAAGCACTAAACAAGCAATATAAGATGCTATCAAACATCACATGTTTATTAGTGAAATGATATTGTTCCCGCATATGATCTCTATCATGTGCACCGTGGTATGATCACTATCATACCTTTATGTGTAAGTCCAAGGTCTATGGAGATTACACGTTATGTATGTTGTAAGAGTATCATCTCATACTTCTACTTACAACATCACCATATCATAACACTAGCCCAGCAACAATCTAAACTAGACGCCTCTAATTTATCCATTGCAAGTTTTACGTGGCTTAGGGCTTTCGAGATAGAACCGTTCTTACCTACGAACATGAACCACAACGAGGATAACCAAATTGTTGACAACTCGTTGCAAAATAGATATTTACTATAGTAGGAGAGACAGACATCCGCTAGCCACTTATGCAAACTAGTTGCATGTCAAGCGTGGAACAGGTCTCATGTGCGAGGACATGTAAAGTTTGTCTGGGCCGCTTCATCCCACTATGCCACCAATATCCAAAATTACAACTAAGGAGCAACAACATGATCATCATCGCACACATACTCATATGCGTACTACCCGTGTAAAGCATCTACGCATAGATCCGGCTCTGATACCACTGTAGGGTTCGCAGCATAGAAACCAAAAAATTCCTACGATGGGAACAATGTACCAAGGTCTATCTACTAGATACAAACAACGGGCGGATGTATATCCGTAGAGAACATACCCTTGAAGACCGACAAAGCTTAACAAGTTCAACTCGTGGTTGATGTAGACGATCTCTTGCCGATCTCAAGATCGAGAGGAAGTCCTAGCGCCGCAAAGCAGCAGCGCATCCGTGCTCGCACACACGTACAAGACACCGAGCAACCTCCACCTCCTCGCTCCAGCGATGCAGCGGAAGCACAACCCTTTCTTGCCGAATATCCACCGGGAACATGTATCTCTCTAGTCCGAGACCATGGGGGATAAATTCTAGAGGGGGAGAGAGATCCTTCACGAGGAGGTGTGAGTGAGAAGTGAGAGGACGGGCTCCTTATATAGGGGAGGGTGGGGGAGCCCAAGGGGGCATGGCCGCCGGCCATGGAGGGTGCCCCCACCTCTCCCTCATTCATGTGGGTGGACACTCCACTCACAAAAATGGCCCTTCAATTTTCTCCACTAAAAAATCCACTCAAATTCCCATTAAATTTCCACCAAATTTAATGCAAACTCTCATTAAATAAAACTCTTTTATTTTATTCAGAATTTTGTCAATTACTTTAATGACAAACATTCACAAATAACCCCTTGCTAGAATTCCATTTCACATGCATAACCTCTTTATGCAATTTCACCCGAAAACCTGTTTCAGTATCTAGTGAAATAAATTCCTGCGCTTGTTTATTCTTTCGGCATGAAACATTTGCTCCAACTGGATGTCAGTGTCCCTTAAGTGTGTCACCCTATGGTTCGCGAATAATGCGGACATGATCGAGACCCTTCTCCGATCAATAATCATTAGCGAGACCTGGAGATCCATACTGACTCCCACACATTCAACGATGACTTTTCCTGTGATCGTCGGAACCTTTTATGCTTGTATCTTAATCCCTTTGTTTCACGATATATTACATGTCCGAGATTCGATCATCGGCATCTCCATACCTAGTTTGATCTCGTTACTGACATGCACTCTTTTCTTGTTCCCGTGATATAACATTCTAGTGATCAAATCACTTGCTTGCAAGCTAACCAATGTGATATCACCGAGAGGGCCCAGAGTATATCTATCCGTCATCGGGATGAACAAATTCCACTCTTGATCCATGATTCTCAACATAACACTTTAGTAGCTTTGAAGCCATCTTTATAATCACCCAGTTACGGTGTGACGTTTTATGTCAACAAGAAACTCTTCCGGTGTTAGTGATTGGCATGATCTCATGGTCTAAGGATTAGGACTACTTCGTAAGTTGTTTATAGCAATATAAACTCAATGACTTTGATCGTAATACTATACTTCGGATGAATGTTCATCATACCATTACACTAATGTTGTGATCTCGTTATTAACAACATCCAATGTCTATGATCAGGAAACTGTGATCATCTTGTTAATCAACGAATTAGTTTATGAGAGAGGCATAACTAGGAACTTTCTGTTTGTTTATTAAACACATGTATTAACGTTTCCGTATTAATACAATTATAGCATGCAAAATAAACATCTATCATATACTTGGAATACACATAATAAACATTTTATTATTGCCTCTCAGGGCATATTCCCTTCATGACCGGCCAGGCCCCACGGTGGGTGCCACTGTCGTGGGAATGACCACGGCAGATGCTGCTATCGGCAGCGAGTAGTAGAACATGGGGCAAGGGCGGCCAGCCATCTGCGGAGCGAGATGAGGGCGGAGACACAAGGGTTTACCCAGGTTCGCCCCCCGGAGGGTAAAGACCTACTCCTGCTAGATTGTATTATGGTGAGAGTACAAGGGGCGAGCTCGACGACTAGGCGGCGGGTCGCTTGGGTGTATAATGGAACGTATCCTCTATGCGTACCCCAGGGAGGTTTATATAGGCTCACCTCGCTAGGGTTTACAGATTACAACCGAATTAGTTAAGGATTCGGAGGTTCTTTGACCTAGTCCGACTAGGCCTAACTATGCTTCTGGGTCTCCAGCTTCCAGTCGCCTGAATCCTCACCAAGTCTCGATCCAATCGCCGTCCTGCAGGCCCACTCGCTGGCGGCTTGGGCCAATAGGAAACGTCCTGCTGGGCATACCCCGGTAGGCATATCCCCATCAATTACACAGGTCCATAAAAGATTCATGCATTCATCACATACACACATGCATTCATATGGATTTTAGTTCACAAAAGTTTTTGTTAACCCTAAATTTGGGTGATTGGAATTGATAACCTTGATTAATATTTTTGGGATGTTACAAACCTTCCCTCCTTAAGCAAAATCTCGTCCTGAGATTTGAGAGAGAAAACTAGGATTTAAAGAGATCTGGAATCTCCGTCCTAATGTAGTCTTCTTGCTCCCAGGTAGCTTCTTCTTCAGTGTGGTTACTCCACTGGATCTTGAGAAACTTGATACTCCGGGTCCTGGTGGTTCTGAAAGCTTCTTCCAAAATACGAACGGGTACTTCGGGATATGTCAGGTCATTGTTGATCTCTATGGTTCTGTGATCAATATTCTTGAAAACTTCGGCCTTCTCCGGGACTTCTAGGCATTTGCAAAGTAACAAGATATGAAACACATTATGCATGGCTGACATCTCCTCTGGCAGTTCCAGTTGATATGATAGTTCTCCTCGATGATTCAGAATCTTGAAAGGTCCGATATATCTAGGGGCTAACTTTCCTTTGAGCTGGAAACATTGCATTCCTTTCAAAGGTGACACTTTGAGATACACAAAATCTTTGATATTGAAGTCTAGGTCTCGACGTCTCTTGTCGGCATAACTCTTCTGTCGGGATTGGGCGGTCTTAAGGTGCTCAAAGATCTTGTGAACTTTCTCTTCTGCTTCTCATAGGATGTCGGGTCCGAAAATCTGACTCTCTCCTACTTCCGACCAATTCAAAGGGGTGTGACACTTTCTTCCATACATGAGTTCAAATGGGGCCATTTGCAAACTGGCTTGGTAATTGTTGTTGTATGAAAATTCTATGAAAGGCAGACAGTCTTCCCATTTAGATCCATATTCTAACACACACGCTCTCAACATATCTTCGAGTATCTGATTTACTCGCTCCGTTTGTCCATCAATTTGAGGGTGATAAGCGGTGCTAAAATCCAGTCAGGTTCCTAATCCTTCTTGGACTTTCTTCCAAAACCTCAAGGTAAACTGGGTTCCTCGATCATAAATGATGTTCTTGGGGACTCCATGCAAACTGACTATTCTAGCAATGTACAACTCTGCTAGCTTCGAACTCTGATAAGTGGTCTTGACTGGTAAGAAATGGGAGACTTTGGACAGTCTATCCACTATGATCCAAATAGAGTCATTTCCCCTACTAGATGTAGGCAAAACGGTGATAAAATCCATTCTGATGGAATCCCCTTTCCATTCCGGAATCTAAAATGGTTGCAACAGTCCTGCGGGTCTCTGATGTCCCACCTTGACTCTCTGACAGATATCACACTTGGCTATGTAGCTTCCGATTTCTCTCTTCATCTTATGCCACCAAAATTGCTCCTTGAAATCCTGATACATCTTCGTCCCTACGGGGTGGATAGAATAAAGAGTATCGTGGGCTTCTTTCAAAATAGATTGCTTCAACTCTGAATCTGCTGGCACACAGATACGTCCCTTGTACCACAAAAATCCTTCTTCGTCTTCAGTGAATCCGGGTACTTTCCATGTACTAATACGACATTTGATTCCGTCGATACTAGCATTTCCTTTCTAGGCCTCCTTGATTTGACTGATCAAGGTGGGTTGAAGTTCTATGCTAGCCAAAAATCCTTCACTTACGAGCTTCATTCTGAAATCTTCCAACTCCTTGTGCAAACTTGGTTGCTCTTTCAGAATCATGGAGTTCAATCGATATGGCAATGTGCTAAGGGCATCTGCTACCACATTGGCTTTACCGGGGTGATAGTGGATGTCCATATCATAGTCCTTGATTAGCTCTATCCATCTCCTTTGCCTCATATTCAGCTTCTTCTGAGTGAAAATATACTTTAGGCTCTTGTGATCCAAATAAATCTCACAACGGTTATCCATGAGGTAATGCTGCCATGTCTTCAAGGCTAAAACTACGGCTGCTAGTTCAAGGTCATGGGTAGGGTAATTCTGCTCATGTTACTTCAGTTGTCGGGATAGATAGGATATGACTTTGCCTTCTTGCATAAGCACACATCCGAGACCGATCTTGGATGCGTCACAATACACATCAAAAGGCTTCGTGATATCCGGCATAATCAAGATTGGGGCTGAAATCAATCTCTTCTTGAGTTCTTGGAAACTTGCTTCACATTTGTCCGTCCATTCAAATTTCTTATCTTTCTTCAACAATTGGGTCATGGGTCTTGCGATGCTCGAAAATCCTTCTACGAAGTTGCGGTAATATTCCGCTAATCCGAGAAATGCACGAACTTGGGTTTGAGTGGTTGGGGCTTGCCATTCTTCAACATCCTTAACCTTGGTGGGGTTGTTGACTTTGGGCGGTGCACGATTGAAGTGGTTGGTGTTGCCGGGGTTGTTGTTGTGGTTTCCTCCGGGCCTTGGGTTTCCTCCTCCACGGTTAGGATAGGTTGGACAGTTCATCGGGGGTCTATTGTTTCTTGGGGCAAATCCTGTAGATGGGTTGGGGCGATACTTTGGGGTATGGTGGGTTCCTGGTCGATTCATCATTCTACGCTTGCGATTTTCATTGGCTTGATTGATCTTGCCTTCCATCTGTATTGCAGAATCCACTAAGGCTTCAAGGTCAGCAAACGGGTATTGACTAACACCGTCTGCATCTCATCATGCAAACCATTCAGGAATATCTCCTTCTTCTTGGCCTTAGTGCTAATCTCATCTGGGGCATACCTAGATAGAGATAGAAATCTGTCACGGTACTCTACCATAGTCATTCTTCCCTGCTTTAGCTCCTTGAATTCATCTCTCATCCGCAAAATCAAACCTGGTGGCACATGGGTTCTGCTGAACTTGAGTTTGAATTCATCCCAAGCCATCATCTGTCCTCCATTCATGGTGCAAACGCTGTTCCACCAAGCTCTTGCATCTCTTGCCCGATAGTGGGTGGCAAACAGTACTTTCTCACTGGCCTCCACTCCTGCGACTTCTAAGTTGTTCTCCATGGTCTGCAGCCAATCATCAGCATCTAATGGCTCTTCAGACTTACTAAAGATGGGTGGATTGGTGTTATGAAAGTTCTTGATCTTGGATCCATGGTTGTCCTAGTTTCCATGGCCTTGATTGTTGTTGGCCATCTGAGCTATGTGTTGAAGGGTGGCTAGGTTGGCTTGACGTTTGGCTCTTTCAGCTTCGCGGTCTGAAACCAGCATTTGCAAGATTTGCAGCATTGGGTCCAGGGATGATCTGCTTCCTCCGCGAGGCATCTGAAGATTGAGATAGATCATGAGACAAGAGGGAAATTTCTAAGGTTCGGGGTTTTGTTTTTGCAAAAGATTTTAAAGTTTGACTCAGATTTTTCTAGCAACTTGTTTTTCATTCATTCATAGCATACAGTACAAACACACACCACAACAAGGAAACAGATGGTTTTAAGAACCATTCTGTGAAACTACGATACAATGGGACCAAATACAACTTCACTAATGCTAGTGCTCAAGTACTACTAATCATCAGACTCAGTGTCTTCATCATCATCATCAATGAAGGCGGAGTCATCGTCATCGGTGTGGAAGTCCATAGCTTGCTCCTCTAGGAAGTCATCATCACTAAGGTAGGAGTAGAGATCTCCACGGATGTCTTCCCCTGCATTCTCCCTCTCCTCGAGCTGCATGTCTCGCTCGTGGATGGTCTCCTCCAAGTATGTCACCTTGTGACGAAGGCGACCAATAATGCGATCCTTCTTGTCAAGCTGACGGCAACGAGACTGGCGATCCTTCACAAGCATGGCAATGGTCTGGTCCTTCTGGACTGCGATGGCATAGTTGTGGTTGGCGTAGGTGCGGGCATTGTCCAACTCCTTCTGGCTATCATACATCATGAAGCTGAGGTGGTCCACTTCATGCTTTAGCTTCGGGTGACACGGTACCTCCAGTGGCTGTCCCATAGCATCACACCTTGGGTAATACTCAAAGCGGGTGCCCTTGATCTGATTGATGCTTTGCCCACACAGACGGGCAAGAGCTTCATGCATGGCCTGGTGAGTCCATCTAGCCAGTTGTTCTCTCTTAAGGTGAACTGGATTCCCTCCGAGGTGGGGGCTTCAATCTTCCCTTTGAGACTTGCTACAATCATCCATTGCAATTCTCCTCCTTGCTAATCGTTGAGCTGGGATCCGAAGAACTTGGGGTGCGGGTTCTCTAGAAGTTCCGAGAGTTGGTCCAAATCACGCTCAAAGATGAGATATCCTCCATTGCCCAACTGATAGAACTTGATATACTTCACGTCCATCTATAAGAATGTAGGATGAGTAAGTTAGTAGAGTGATCAAGTGTGTCAAATTTTATGTAAGTTTGCAAGAATTTTTGAGGAACATGGATTTTCATGAAAGAATCTAAGTGATAAGAATGAGAATAGGTTTTTATAAATACTCACTTCTTTTGTTTTGAAACTAAGTTTCTGATTCAAGCATCCATTCTAACTAGGGTCTGCTATGATCAGGATGGCTCTGATACCTACTTTTCAACACCCGGATTTTTAATCCCAGATGCTTGTTATGCCATACATCGCAATCCCAGGATTACCATTTTTGCGAGACATAACAGATTGGTACCATAGTTCATCATCCATTACAAACCATAATAAAGGTCTTACAAATAAAGGATCTCATGATCCAGTCTTAATACAATCAACGCAGCGGAATAATATAATAACGGTAGCATGGGCGAAGCTCCATCTTCATAGTCATAGGCAATGCTAACGATGGGAGATGATCCTAGTTGTCGTAAACTTCCTGCTGTCCATCATCCTGATAGTCCTCCTCATAGTCTGGCCACAGGAATAGCCAGGGACAAAGCCATGAGTACTCTTTAAGTACTCACAAACTATCACTAACAGGTAAAGAGATTTCAAGTAATAATCCTAAGCTCTAGGTTGTTTTGCAAAAATCCAAGTTTATCTCTAACTGAGTTTAGAAGCAAAGAAAGCTAACTTAAGTTTTTATAACACTTAAGTGGGAACTAAAGTTTCACTTTCACAATCCTGTTGTGGTCAAGTCAAAGTCATGATTCATTTCACAAGTCATTTTGAAAACATCTGACGACGGAACAGTATGGCCACTTCAACTGTCCATAACCGCGGACGCGGCTATTAGAATAGTTTGACACTCTATAGAGGTGGTACACTTTCACCACAACATTCGATACACCCGTCAAGAATAATCCTGAATCACCATACTCAGTATGCAGATAATAAATCCTAACCTTTCAATTACACACCCTAGTAATAGGCACCTCACCTATGAGTTTGGCCTCCCAACCATGACCATCTGCCATCTTGGGAACTGCACGTGTGAAATTCCGGTGAGGGAGAACTCGCCTTGCTCCGGGAAGAGGTGGGAAGGATCATTGAGAGGTGGGGAGTGAACTGGTGTGAAGAAAACAGCGGGGGAGGCCTCCTTTTATAGGCGAGCGAGAGAGGCCAAGCGGCATGGGCAGTGCTCGTCAGGGTCGGTGTTACAGCGAGCTATGGGCATGGATGAGACTAGGGGACAGTGTGCGGTCTCCTGGTGGTGCTCAACGGCTTGATGGCGCGGCAAGGGGCGGTGCGGTTTGGTCGGAACGCGCTCCTGGTGCTCTGAGCGGCACCGACGGCATTTTTGACGACGCACAGGGCTCTTGGTCACGCAGCGGCGAAAAGGCATGTCTGGTGGTCTCCTGGGACGGTGGTGATCACAGGCACGGGCGTCGAAGGCGAGGCGTGGTCTGTGCGAGCGTGTCGGGCGTGGTGCTCTGGCGCACTCTGGACATGGCAGGGACGAACTGGGCGCGGCGTGTTCGCTGTGGTCCATGGCTCGGCAAGGCTTGAGGGCTAGACAGGGGGTGGCGATGGAGGGTGGCATGCCTCTTGGACATGGTGGCTAGGCGCGGCGATGGCTCTGGCTAGCTTGCCATGGTCGGCTGGCAAGGGGTGGCTCGGGCATGCACTTCATGGTGCAATGGTAGGGGTCTAGGCTGGTTTATTACACTGGTTGTCACTAGGGGAGACAAGGATGATCAATGGGGGACAAGGTTTGGAAAGATTACTGCTCAAAATAGTGAAATTTGGCAGAATTTGGTTTGTGTGTCCAGGTGTTTGATGAAAAGGCCAAAATAAATTCATATTTGAATTTTTGGATGAAACTTGGTGAGTGTACTGAGCACATAATAGGGAGTATCTGGTTGATTGGATTTGTCAAGGTGAACTGGTTTGAGTGGTTTTTGAGAAATGGTGATCTTACCATATGAACTAGATTCAATTTTGAATTGTCCTTGGCATAGATTTGCAAAATGTTTCTGTGGGTTTACAAGGTGGGATTGGGTTCACTTTTACTTGGTCCAGCAAGGGGTGAAAAGAATTGGATTTGTTTCTGTTTGAAATCTTGGACTAGAAACACTCAAAGTGGTCTAGTGAACAAGATTGGCTAAAATGACCATTTGCTTATATAGTTTGTTTTTGAATTTCTCTTCATTTGATTCTGCTTGGAAATGACTTACATGATGTTGTTTTCATCTTTAGACCAATCCTTTCCATTCATAACCATCACACAAGTCCATACAAGCTATTCTGCTTATATAGTAAAGAAAACTAGTTTAATTTTTTACAACACCTAAGTGGGAACTTAGTTTTCATGTTCACAACCCTGTTGTGGTCAAGTGAAGGTCATAGTTCATTTCACAAGTCATTTTGAAAACATCTAACGATGGAACAGTATGGCCACTCCAACTGTCCATAACTGCGGACGCGGCTATTCGAATAGTTTGACACTCTACAGAGGTGGTACACTTTCACCACAACATTCGATACATCCGTCAGGAACAATCCTGAATAACCATACTCAGTATGCGGATAATCAATCCTAACCTTTCAATTACACACCCTAGTATAGGCACCTCCCCTATGAGTTTGGCCTCCCAACCATGACCATCTGTCATCTTGGGAACTGCACAGGTGGACATTCATATTCACGAGGTAGCCTCAGCTCAAACCTCTTCCGCAAGGGAACCCATACTAAGATATATAAACTTCCAGTCAAGCCCTAACCAAATTCGGATATTGTAGTTGTATGGTAAAATTAGAATGGTATCACATCTGAACCCCACCATCAGTTTTATAAAGGGGCTAAGGCTTATGCCTCAACATTTTCATCATCAAATCATCTGGTGTTCATAACTCGTGTCAAAACATTTTATTAGAATGACTCATCATTCTAAGGTTTTCATAATCAGTTTCACCAAGTGTTCCCATCTAAAGTGATCAAGTTTTATGCTTAGCACTAGCCACTAAAGTTGGGGGGGGGGGCTAATCACTAATGAGGGGTGATAATCAAGTGTGACTTATCTAAGTCTAATCTCATGCCTTAGGGATGTCATCTAGTTCTATCTAACTTAGGCCAAGTTTTATGATCTTTATGCTACCTATAATACCTTTCCAAAAACTCACTAAGTACTAACTAGAAGTAATAAAGAACTTTGATAAAGAAATAAACTAATGAATCTTGCAAGTAAAACTGGGATTTGGTTTAATAAAGTGGGATAAGCAAATATGCCTAAGGCCTCTAGTTTGCATAGTAATCATGCAAGTGTTAGCTTCCTAGGATGACTGGCATAGTTAGTAGCTTGCCTTGAGTAGTGCAGTGGTTGAAGTTCTCCTCTGCTTCCTCTTCATAGTAGTCTCCTTCCTCTTCGTATCCTTGGTCGGTACTAGCATCTACAAATAAATACGAGGTACACAATCACCAAACAATACTTAACTACTTCTATTAGGCACACAAGGTTCACACTAGATGATATAACATCATCACAATCATCACAAGGATTAAAGCATTAGTCTTATTTATTTTATTTTGGAAAAGTAATTTCTACTCATTGAAAACTACTTAAGATTTAATATTATCCAATTAAAATATGGGATCATGTTGACACATGTCATCACCACATATTTTAATACTTGGGAATGTGATTTAAAGTGGTGTCACAATTTAATAAGGTTTAACATTATTATTTTAATTAATTAAAGTGACTAGAAATGCCTATGGGGCATTCTTTTAGTACTTGTCCATTATTACTACAAGTAATCCTAGATATTTTTATATATTTAGAAATATCTTGTCAAATGCGATTTTTGAGAGTTGGAATCAACTCAAAAGCATTTATGGTTGAGTTGGAATCAACGGGCTTGGATTAATATTTTCAATACCTTTCTAACAAAATTGGTTTTATGAAATTTGGTTCAGTGAATCTCTCTGACAGAATTAGAGTTTGAACTAAATTGAAAAATCTATATTTGAATCTCTTTGGAGTGCAAGGAACTAAGGGCGGACCACTTGAATGCATTGGCCTTGGTGACTTAAGTGATGGCCCCATCTGTAAGCGACTCTAATTATACGAAGCGGTATCATTATATACAGGCCCTACGATTATAATCTAATCTAACGTCTGGGGTTCATCGTCGATGACGAACAACTCCGGCGAGGTCTAAACCCTAACATGGCGGTGGGGTCCAGTGAGGCTCACCAGGGCTCCATCTAGGGTCGGAGTTGGGGGCGAACGACGTTGTCAACAACGACGGTTCGAACGGTGGTCACAGTGGCTCCTGGGGCGGCTCCAATCAACGGCTCCCTTCTCCTTCTGCGCGGCGGGCTTCGGTGAAATTCCGGCGATGCGGAGCTCGGCTTGCTTTGGGGAGAGGTGCGAGAGGTTCTGTGAGAGGTGGGGAGTGATATGGTGTGGCGAATTGAGGCTGGGGAGGCCTACTTTTATAGCCAAGCGAGAGAGGCAGTGCAACATGGGCAGAGCTCGACGGGGTCGACGGTACAGCGAGCTAACGGCATGGCGAAGGGTGTAGGCCAGTGCGCGGTCTCCTAGCAATGCTCAAGGACTTAATCGCGTGGCAAGGGGCGGTCGAGGTTGGTCGGAACGGGCTGGTGCTCTGAGTGGCACCAACGGCAATTTCAATGACGCACAGTTGCTACGGGTCGCGCGACGGCGAACGGGGATGTATGGGAGATTGCTGGTGTCGCGGTGATTGCAGGCACAGGCAGCAAAGGCGAGACGCAGCGTGTACGTGTGTGTCAGGCACGGCGCTCTGGCATACTCTCGGCATGGCAGAGACAGTGGGCGAGGTGTGATCTCTATGGTTCAGGGCCTGGCTATGTGCGAGGGCTGGATATGGGGTGGCGGTGGACGGTCAGCTGCCTCCTAGACATGGTGAACGGACGCGACGTTGGCTCTTGCTAGCTAGCCAGGGCCGGCTGGCAAGGGGAAGCTCGGGTGGCATGGCACTGGTGCATGGGTAGGGGTGATAGGTTGATCAATGCACTGGTAGTCACTGTTGGAGACAAAGGGTGAGAATTGGAGACAAGAATTGGACAAAGCTTTGATCACAGGCAGTAGAAGTTAGGCAGTGTTTACTGTGTTCACCAACTGTTTGATGAAATAGCCGCAAGAATTTAAGTATGAAGTTTTTGAATGAAATTTCGTGAGTGCACTGGTCACATACTTGGTAGTATCTGGTTGCTTGGGTTTGGCAAGGTTAACTGGTCTGAGTGGTTTTTGAGAAATAGTGATCTTAGTACCTATTAAGGATTCAATTTTTAATTGTCATTTGAATAGATTTGCAAAATGTTTCTGTTGGTTTGCAAAGTGGGGTTCACTTTTACTTGTTCTAGCAAGGGGTGAAAAGAATTGGATTTGTTTCTTTTAGAAAACTTGGACTAGAAACACTCAAAGTGGTCTAGTGGTTAACTTTGGTCAAAATGACCATTTGCTCATAATGTCTATATTTGAGTTTCTCTTGATTTGATTCTACTTGGAAAAGTTTTAGATGATGTTGTTTTCATATTTAAACCAATCCTTGCCATTCATAGAAATCACACATGGCAATACAAGCATTCATGCATTCATCACATACACACATGCATTCATATTGATTTTAATAACAAACGTTTTTGTTACCCTTAAAATTGGATGATTAGAACTTGATAATCTTGATTAATATTTTTGGGATGTTACAAGAAGCAACCTAGACAGTTTCCTTTTAAGGGTGGTAGAACCCTAATGTAACTCGAACCTATTTCTTTCTAGCCTTCTCAAATCTCAGGACGAGATTTCTTTTAAGGGTGGTAGTCTGTAAAAGCCCAGGATTTTAGAATTTTGAATTTCAACAAAAACTTCATTTCATTCATGATCTCATCTCATGAAAAATCTTGAATCAAAAAAACCTTGTGACAAGACCCTATTTTTCCTTTTCAAATATTGCCATACATAGCATTATATGCAAACGACATATTTGAAATTTTGTCACTAGACAAAATTGTCCTCTATAAATTTTAATGTGTGTGTTTTAAATTTACAAAAAATAGAAATTGGAATCACTCTATTTGGAGCTATAAATCAAAATCTATAAAAGAAATACAAAACAGAAAAAGAATAAAAAGAAATAAAAAAACTAAACCTAATCTACCCGACGACCTAGCCCGTGCGGCCCAACTAACCTGCACCCTATCTACCGCCCACGTTCCCCCGTGCATGCACAGCATGGCCACCACCCCACACCGGCCCGCAGCCAGCCCAACCTGGACTCTCTCTCCTCTCCTGCTCGCTGATGACCGGGTCCCACCCGTCATCCTCTTCCTTACTCCAGGAGACCGACACGAGCAAGAATGCTTGACCCCTATCGATTCCCCCATATTTTTCATCAGATTTTTTCAATCCGTTTGAATCTCCGCATGCCTCCTCGTCCATATAAACCCTCCACTCCGATTGGTTCCTTTTTCTGTTTTTTTAAACCCTAGCCGATGTGGAGCTTCCTACGATCTGATCGTCGTCGCTGCCGCAAGGTCGAGCTCGAGACCAAGGCCCTCGCTACCCCGCGCCCCTCTCATCCCATCCATCGTCTCCCTCTTGTTGTTCTCTGTCGCCTCACCTCTTTACCCCTTGCGTAGCGCATCAGGGAAGCCACAATTGGTCGCCGGAGTAGCACCATCGCCGAGCGCCTCCATCCACACACCACCACCGCCTGAGGAAGCTAGGGACAAATACGACGTAACCAGGGAGCTATCTGTCCTCGATCGCTTCCCGTAGACATCCTCTACGCCGCCAAGGGTCACCGCAGCCGCCTCCACCATGGTCGTTTGAGCTGTCGCCGCCGCGCCGCCATCCATCGTCGTATCCACCGTTATCCAGCTGACGCTGGCACACCATCTTCAACCAACACCCTCCGATCTGACGCCGATGGTCTAGATCTGGACAAGCCGAGCCGACAGGAGCCCAGCTCAAGCCAAGCTGGTGATTAGCCAAGCCGACCCGAGCCACACACTATGCGCCATCAAATCTCGATCTAGTGGCCCAAAACGATTCACTTAAGCGAAGAGGTATCGAACAATAAATTTTGCCATGTGGCCTACAACTTGTAATTCGAAAATCCAATTTTATAAATAGCAGAAAATTGTCATATGTTACAAAAACCATATAAAAATATCTACATGTCCAAAAATTGCATAATATATATCACTGGATTCACAAAATCGTGTAAAATATTAATATGAGATTAGAGCAAATGTTTACGGTATATATTTACTGTAATAATTTAAATGGTTTAATGGACACTTTAGACTAAATAAATCATAGAAAATTATCTGTAGATCATAAAAATACAAATAACGTGTCTATGGTTTCGTAATTTCATATACAACATTAATATGCTATTGGATATAACTTTTACAGTGTAGAATTACTGTAGAGATTTAAATACTTTTAATGGTCTTTTTAGGTTATTAAATTCACAACAAATCATTTGTAGATCAGAAAAATATAAATAATATGTCTTTGTAGTCACAATCTCAGATAGATTACATATATGATTATAGTTTGAATTTTAGACAAATTAAAGTATTTAAATGATTTAAACCCTACTGAATAGTAATTAAATCATAAGAAAAGATTTACAACTCCGATTAGGGTGAATCCAATTGCTACTGGTTCGTATTAATGTCCTCTATCCAGTACACTTGTGATATAAATTTAATACGGCAAGTAGTACAGAACTATTAAAACCCCTATATTGGCAACAAAGATTTAATAATAAATACCATATTGCATTAAATGATCGCTTGCATGCATCATGTATTCTAGTAATGTTCAGAAAACTAATTACAACCATTGTGACATATTAAATTGTTATGCATGCATTTGTTCATCATTGTTTTTTATATTGTGTATAATTGTATTGTTTTGATTGATGTGTTTGTTGTGCAATTGTTTGATCGATAGATTGCGAGGAGTGCAACTATTTTGATTGCGACGAGTGCAACAATTGCAATTGTGAGGATTGTTTGAACGACTACATCAACTAAAGGCAAGTGGCACTATCATAAAAGTCCTAGTTATTTTCCCTATGCATTGTAGTTGTTTTAGTAGAATTGCATGTGTAGGAATATTTCGCACTATGTGCTATGCTATGCTATGTCCTATTTAGGATATTCTTTTGTATCTTGCTTAGTGGAAACATCATAGCTATAGTATGCTTAGAGCTGCTATAGATTCAGGGTGAAATATCATGTTATGATTATATGAGGCATTGGAAAAGCTATGTTTTTATGTAATAAAACAAGTACTTAATAAATCACCTTGGTGAAATATTGTTATTGTTGAGTTTGGAAGAAGTGGCAACAAAGGGGATCGTATATTTGGCTACCTCTCTCGTGTGTGCACTAGAAGAAGACCACCTAGGCATCATAAAGATTGACATGTTTCTCGTACAGTAGCTTCCTTGTACAGCCACATGATAATATGGGCTCTGGCTTAGTTAATTACATAGCGGAAGACCCTTTGCATTGGTATATCTTCAGGTTAACTAGAATTGTGTATTGGACATTATATCCTTGCATTGGTGCCTATTAGACGTGCTAGTATTGTGTATTGGGAGGACTTCTATGGAAAGACTTCGTCACATTCTCGATCTGCTGGTATACCAATTGGTGTGTACTAAACCAACGGCCACTGGTGGCGTCATGGCGAGATTGTGTCGTGTGGGAAACGTGTACAACTTCTGTAGAAGATATAAATCTAATCGATTAGCTGTGTCCTCGGTTATGGACAATATTGAGCAACTAAGGCTTGAAGTTTATGGATGATCTCGATATTCCAATTTACTAATAAAATTTGTTGGTTGAACAAGGGATTAGGAGCACTTGGTGTTGGACAATGTATTCAGACAATTTTCATAAAGGATTAAAACTATTTGGAAATATTAGGATAAAACTATTGCTTTACGCAAATGAGCCTGAAACTTCACTTAGCCAAATATGCATGTAATTGATAGGTTCCATTTTCTATCTACATACTAGTGACACTTGCCAATACATTTAAAGTATTGACCACTCGTGGCTGCAGCCTTTCATGTTGCAGGTTATATCGTTTTTGAGTGATCGTTATAGGTCGCGAGACTCCACTCAACAATTGTTCGCCTATGGCACATTTGAAGAATGGAGATCTGCTTTGTTATTGTTTTCGCTATGTACTTGTGTAATATAATATAAATTCTGGATCATATTTATTGTATTTATGATGTACAGTTATATTTGGTATCATTTTGTACTGTGTGTGCCAGTGAACTGATCCAAGGATTAACACTATACACATGAACTCAGCCTTATCAACCGAGGGTGTTACATGCAGGTTGAGGCGTATGTGTCAAGAGCGGGATTTGTACATCCGTGTGATGGAAGATACTCTAATCCCACTCGGATAAGTTATATCAAATATGTTGCACTACATGTGACTAGTTCACGGATATTACTTATCGGTACGAGTTAAAGTATCATTTGTTAGTAACGAGGTTGAACCCTATATGGTGATGTCGATGATCACATCTCGGACAATGTAAGTATCGCAGAGACAAAAGGAACATGACACATATTGTTTAAGGTTCGATGCGATGGAGAATCGTGAGTGCATAGGGGTCACATGGGCATCTCGGTCCCTCTGTTGATCTTTGATAGAGATCATGTATATGACATTATCGAACCATAGGGACGCATGCTTAAGGGCATCACGGTGCTTAGAGATCTACCTGTAAGGAGGATTATAGAAGAGAGAGAAACCAGAATTGTTTTGGCGAGATCTGAAAGTATTCGGATAAAGAAAGAAGAAAAGGACTAAAAGGAGTTTCAGATAAATAGAAATTTAAATATGTATTTATTATATGTTAATTATGAATTAATATATTCTAAATAAAATTTAAATTAAGATTTATAAAGTAAATTTCTCATTAGGCAAAAATCTTGGAGGAAATTTTCCCACAAAAAAGTTGTGAGAAAAAGACAGTGGTATCAGGATGGCAGCTGCTAGTCGCCGCCGCGTGCCTACTCGACCCCGGCCCGTCACATGCATGCGGGGAGCCAGGTGGGCAGGCAGACCAGCGACTCCAAGTGGGCCACGGGAGAGCGCCAGAGGCCAGCCCACAAGGGGCGCGTGCCTGTCCGCCGTTGCTGTGAGCGGGTTGGGTCGCAGGGTGGTTCTAGCCCACCCAGGACAGCGACTGCTGCGGTGCTAGCGCTGCTAGGCCTGGGGGCACGCGGCCCACTCGGCCAGCTTCGGCTGCCTGATGTTTGGCCACTGTGCTGGGCCCTTGTGGCGCAGCCGGCTGGCACATGTTTTTCTGCCCGTTTTCTTTTATGAATATTCCCACATGGGGAACCTAAGAGGGAGGGTACACCTCCCTTAGCCTATATAAGGAGGTGCCCATGGGTAGGATTAAACACCAATTAAATATTCCCTTTGGTTGGAATATCCCCTCTCTCTCTAAAGTTGCCTTTGCTAGTGCGCGGTCTCAAGTCAGGACTGCACATGCAAGGCGTTGTGCTGCTGGGATTCTAGCTAGGAGGTCTACTTCCACAACCTCGAAGGGATCTGAGCCCAAGAGTCGTTGTCTTGCACCGTATGTGTGTGGCAACTCAGTGGGGCTACACTTGAAGCTACCCATGCCATCGTGAGGTGCTTCACGACCTTGAGGTCGGTCGGGTACGACTACATCAACCACACTTATGCATGAGTGTAACGCTCTCTTGGCTTCAAGGGTACATTACTGTTGTCTTTCTTCGTTAATGCATTACTAGTAGATAGATCTTGGAAAATTAGGCTTTGTCGCATAGTAAATTTATTGTTTTCTGCATCGGAACCCCAACAAAAGCCAGAATATTCATTATTGTAAAATCCTAATAGCATTTGTTCAAATATCACGATTAATATAACCCTATCAACATTAATTGTGAATACGCCGGATCATATAAGCATATACATGTGACATATCTCTCGATACTCCAAGCCTCCTCTCTCACTTCCCCCCAGCCTTGAGAGTCGCCTTCTATTTGTCGGGTTGCTCCAATGTCCGCTCTATCGGAATAGTCGGCCAAAGCTAGATGAGGAGGGGCGTCGGAGTAGCTAGGATTTGTAGTTTTAGTTGTAGGTGTTGGCCTTGTGCCTCTGTCTGGCGTCATGCCGGTAGCTCAGCCTTGGATCTTGCTGGCCAGGTCCAAGCTGTGTTGGTGGTGTGTTCTCTCGTCGCGGTGCTCCTCTAGCTAGAGCCACATGTGGCACTGCAGACCGCCTCCATTAGCTCCATGAATAAGGCATGGGGTCTCCGTGTTCTCCTTTCTCTAGGGGTTGGTGCTGCCGTATTCTCCGGTCGACGGATGACTGCAAGTGTACAAATCAATTGTAGCAAGTTTTAGAAGTAAGAGTATCAAACCACATAGAGCTATTAGTAGAGGTCTTTATGCCCCTTGTTACTATTCACTAGAGAGTACTTGTAAATTATCTCTAATTCCAAGTAATGGTGTATAAGGAGTGTGTTTGAATGAGTGCTAAAGTAAACAAGAACAAAGTAAATTACTAGAGTAAACAAGAACATGCGAGTGTAGAGTAAACAAGAGCATCGGGCAATTACTTATGAGTAGGATAACATTTATCTTTCGTCATGATATGTGTGGAGAGAGTTTCATAAAAAGATGTTCACCAAAAAGTCTCATGAGCAAGCCACTTCTATGAGTCATGTGATGAGGTCATCTCTAAATAACCACTTCGATGCCTGCGAGAAAGTCACTTCTACAGACCACCAAAATTAAGGTTTTTCTCATGGATATTGTTATGATCTTAGTGAATCTCTCTTTACCCCCCTTTGACCGTGTATGTTATAAGCTAATGCTTGTAGTCACAAAGTAGCACCGGAAATACTTCCATACACGTACAAAGGGTAGTTCCCTCTCTTTAGTCCCAAAGGCAAATGTTATGTGGTCGACTTCACATACCATCTAGAGAGAGATCTAACACATAATCATAAATCAATAGATCAAATACCAAAGTTATAGATCATTTTTATTTCATTGCATAATAATACTATGGTTTCTCCATCTCTCCCCAAGAACAAGGGAACTACTCACATATGAAGGAAATCAACATCATGGTAATAATATGGATGGGATATGAGAGTACAATCGAATACAAGTGAAGGTCCATACTAGGGTTTAGATTACAACCAAGTAGACGAAAGGGATCGATGTTGGAGACGTTGTTGATGATGATGGTGATGTAGATCGGTGTTGAGGCCTTCAAGATCCAAGTCCCTTCTCCTCTTAAGAAGTGGTGATGGTGGATATCTTGTGGAGGCAATGGCTATGGAGTTTGCAAGGCGGCAGGGCTCCGTCGTGGAGGTATGTGGAGAGGATGACTTCTTCCTTGGCTTCTCACGTATTTATATAGGCCTAGGGGGTTTCTCATAGCCCCTCTCACGTTTCCTGTGACCTAAGGAAGGTCTATGAACAAATGAGAATGAATTCTGTGAAGCGCGTCCAAAAAGGCCTTTTCCATGCACCTAGACCTGCGGTACGGGCAAGCGGTACGAACGTACCGCCCGTACCATTGGTCGTTACGCTTGCAGATGGTTTTCATATTTTTGATATCATTTGTTCATACAAACTCCAATTTAGGTGTTCATTGGCTTGTTGGATTCGAGACGAGGGCTACCACACCATGGTCTTAGATCTTGATTTTGAGATGATGGAAAAATATCACTTTTTCCACCCCATAAATGGCTAAGTCTGGTTCCTGCAGCTCCTCCATATTGCATCCTCTTGGATCCTCTTGCGTTGATTTTTCCATAATCAATCACAACACCTACACACAAGTCAAAGACAAGAAAAAGTAATAAAATCCTAATAACAAGTAATAGTTGTGCAACACTCATATGAAAATGAATGAGAACTAGTAATCATCCATAATAGGCATAGTTGTAGCTAGATATAGCATGAGACGAGGGACAATATGAATAATCTATATGCTTATGCATCATATTTGCACTCATCACCGGACGAGGCGGCGAGGGGAAAGGATGGTGGGGTGGCGCTCTGGATATCCGAGTTGCACGGCAGCGGGATCTGGATGCTTCGTCTTTGAGATGTACTGCAGTGAGTCTGGGTAGGCCACTGATCTTCGATGCCCAAGATTGGCATCCTCTGATGCAAAGGAAGCGTTTATGCAACCTCCATGAATGGAGGCCCTCTCCTGATGGTGCTACGACGACTCCTCTTCCCAAGTGGTTTCGTCCCCGTGAAGAGGACGGTGGTCAGCGTCGGCAAGCATCCCTGAAGCTCTGCGGTGAGGTGCAGGGACCTGATCGTTTTTTTAGAAAAGTATCTGAGGTCATCTGTGCTTGTTTCTAAGACCTGGTTGTAATTTTAATTTTTCTAGGTGTCCTTCATGTAATCTATACCACCGCTTGGATTTAATGTAGCACTCTAGGTCCTTCGGTACCTATCTCGTTCAAAAAAATCTAAGCATGACATGCGTGAACTAACCCTAGGAATCTATACATACCAATCAAACACTAGCAACACCACTAAAAAGAATAGATACCTGGTTGCCGTCCTTGCCTGGAAAGACAGACGAGCCCTCCGGGACCTCCTCGACCGGCTACTGGAGAGGGGCAACGCCAATGGCCATGGTACCTTCTTCGCCTCCAAATGTTGTTGCAGATTCGACTCTGAGTCGAAGATCAAGAGGTCGTTAGCCGAATCCTCGATGTGATTCACCATCGCGGTTGCGGTGGCCAGAGCAAGGGACGCAATACTAGCACCATCAGCACCAAGCACGGTCCTGCTGAGCGCACCTGCACCGACAGCGCCATCAGATGCATTCTTCTCCTTCACTTCTTCCAGCGCTTGATCCATCGCCGTGAACACAAGGGTGTGTGACGGCAGCATGGGGGGGGGGGGGGGGCTTCTCGGGAGCGGAGACGTCGACGAGGTGTGGTTTTCTTTCGGTTTGGGGGAGAAAGGGATGAGGGGGAGGCGGTGTGGTCGATGGCCTTTTTATAGTGCTGGATCTCTTGGTTTTGACTCATAAGGATAAGAATACATCCATACACGAATACAATGAACGTACGAACTAGAACGGCTGTACGGGCCAGCGCAGGTCTCTATGGTCGCGCAAAATTCCGATCATGCCCTCCACCGTGAAGGGCTATCACCACATCCTAGCCGTCCACGTGTTTTTTCCACCGGAACTTTCTTCCGGGGTGGAGCATCGGAGCAGAACCCTTAGGCTTTCTCCTTTCCGGTGTTAATTGTACTCTCCTCAACCATATGTAGTGATGGAAGTGGGTCAACAATAGGATACCCTCTACCCTCTTTAATTCAACAAAATGAACTAACTTTTGTAATGATATGATCATTTAAAAAAGATTAGTTGATTTTTTTGAACTAGAGATGGTAAAGGGTATCTAATGGTGACCCACTTCCATCTATAACCATGTGTTCTTTTACTCCTCCCTTCTCTGCTGTTTCTTTAAAAAACCTGTGGTTCAAAAAAAAACTTTCAGGTCCATTGATTGAGATAATCTTAGACTGCTGATGCATGACCGTGTGTTGAGATTCAGGATGTAGCACACAAAACTGTGGCCAAGAGAAAAAAAACTGCGGCGTGCAGTATTTGTGTATTCCCGCGCACACATCTTCACAACCTGATGCAAGATGCACTTAGTAATTTTGCATTCACATCCATCTTCACGTGATCCTTATGACCAATGCAGATCCCAAACAGCAAAGAGTAAAGGAGAGGAAGACTCTAATTTCTGCCAGAAAGGACGACATACTGCATCTATCCCAAAAAATAATTTGAGTCGTGGACAGCATCCGACTAGGGAAAAAAGTGTATGCAAATCATCCTTATTACAATACATAAATTAATTGAGGTCACCAGGAAGCAAAAAATTGTTCGACGGGATTTATTAATTATGAATGCAACAAAAATAAGACATCCGGACCTCTTAGAACACACACACATAGTCTCTCCATTCCAAAGTAGCCTGCATTCAAGATTTAGTCAAAGTCAAACAATGTAAAGATTGACAAAATGTATGGGAAAAATATCACCATCTATAATACCGAATGCATATAATATGGAACTTTATCTTACAATGATTCCAATATTCTATTGATACATTGTAAATGTTGATGTTTCCTAGTATATATTTGGTCAAAATTATAAAATTTGACTTTGACTAAACCAATAACGCAGGGTAATTTGTAAAGGAGGGAGTACTTGATCTTGTTGGTAGTGCCTTCTCCTGTATACTCCCTCCGTTCAAGTTAAAAGGGTATATGTTGGAAATCATGCAATCTCAAATCACTCCACCTTCTAGGCACATAACCATTTAATTTCAGAGAAAGACCCAATCAGAATTAGTGAGAGTCAAATTAGATCCAATCAGAAAAAGCCTAGGACCCATATATTTGCTATATGTGCCCTTTAAACCGAGATGGATGGAGTAGCATTTGTGAAATAGTGTATTACTCTCATTCTAACCAAAGGCTGAACCGAAGATGCCTTTAGATGGTTATTGATGGCCATAGTGAAATTAATCCTTCCTGACTCCATCATTCTTCCAGGTACCGGGTCAGTAATGGTCGTAGAACATAACTTTGTTAGGCTTGCATATTTGCTAGACAACTATGACCGGAAATTTACCACCAATAAGTATATTGTGCATGAAACTGAAATTCTATTAGGTATGCGAAACAGTTACAAAATTAGCATCCCCGCAAATAATAATAATAATAATAATAATAATAATAATAATAATGAAACATAACACTAGTTCGCTGAAGGTCCACAACAGACTGCCAGTCTATGGTTGTTGCCTAGTTCCAGAAGGTACATCCGTACATGACACAATATCAACCGTAATATAAAGTAAAACATTTGTATACTTATTGAAAAAATTGATCTGAAGGAGATAATAATAAAAGTCATCTATCGACACGGCCTGAGCAACAAACTGTTATAGATAAAGAGGACCATTAAACTGAAAGTGCAAGAAAAGAGCAAGTTCGTACGAGAAATACTACACACATAAAAAACAATTACGATGAACTTAGTACACATGCAAAGCAAGTTTGACTAATGTAGTTGGAACATGGAAAAAATCTATCATCCAGATATTTACATGTATAATTGCTTTAAATGTTCATGATCTTTTATAAGTGAATATTGCTGATCTTTTATACCTAAGACATCATAAGCTGACTATTGAAGAGTTTCATGTTAAGTTCAGATATTGTCTAAGAATTCAGATAACATGCACATCTCTAGAGCAAAGACATAAACACGTCTTATAAATATTTTAAAAAACATTGCAAAAATATTTTTAAGTCAGCTCAACAAATAGAAATTTACATGTATAAAAAAAAATTAGACCTATAGGAAATAGGTACAATTATTAAAGAGGCTATAGGTATAGGACTAAAGTGATTAAAGAAGGACATACAATTTGTCCATAACTAGCTGATTTACAATTATATAAAGTACAGGAATAAAGATTTCTGACGGTTCATATAAAAAATATCCCATTCAAATTCGGGATTCCAGGAGTGGTACAGAAACAAACCGTAGTTTAAGAAATACGGTGTCCACCAACAGGTATTTTTTTAAAAACAAGTATTGGTAGAGTATTGTGCGTACCCATAGGGTCAGCGCATCATAGTGTATATATTAGCTTTACAAGGGTTAGATCGGTTTGGTTTACAAGGACAATACCAAAACGATACAGATACAAACAGAGTCCTATGCGTACATGTAAATATAGTTTATCACCCTCTCTCAATCTCAACCGTTCCACAGACGTTGAGATTGCGTAAACAAGTCTGAAATAAAGGTAGAGGTAATGGTTTAGTGAAAATGTCTGCCAACTGATCTCTGGAAGAGATAAACCGTATTTGGAGCAACTTTTGAGCAACTCGTTCTCGAACAAAATGAAAATCAACCTCTATGTGTTTTGTACGAGCATGAAACACGGGGTTGGATGAAAGAAACGTTGCTCCAATATTATCACACCATAGGATAAGCGGACTACTCGGAGAAACTCCAAGTTCACCAAGTAGAGCTTGTACCCAAATAAGTTCTGCAGTGGCATTTGCAAGAGCTTTATATTCAGACTCTGTACTGGAACGGGACACAGTCGCTTGTTTACGAGCACTCCAAGCAACCAAGTTACCATCATAGAAGATAGCATAACCCCCTGTGGATCGCCGATCATCAGCATTTCCAGCCCAATCCGCATTAGAAAATGCAGACAAGAGACCATGAGACGTTGTAGGACGCCGCAGTAACAAACCATGTGATAAAGTGGCCTTGACATATCTGAGAATACGTTTGACTGCCGACCAATGTACACAATGAGGATCATGGAGGAATTGACACACCTTGTTGACTGCAAAGGACAAATCGGGTCGCGTCATAGTAAGGTACTGTAAGCCTCCAACAATACTGCGGTAACGTGTAGACTCTTCAGCAGAGAGAGAAACACCATCAGTGGCATTAAGTTTTTCTGAGGACGTCACAGGTGTTGAAACTGGAGTACATTTCAACAAACCAGCACGACGCATACTTCTTTTGACTAAGAAGCAGAGAACCAGGTGAGTGTTGAACCTTAATCCGAAGAAAATAATGCAAAGTCCCAAGATCCTTGAGAGCAAAAGAATCACGAAGCTGGTGGATAAGGCGATCCATAGCAGTAGAAGAAGAACTCACCACAATAATGTCATCGATATAGACCAATAAGTACAGGGTAACATCAGGTCGTCGAAGTATAAAGAGAGACGTGTCAGCAGTAGATGCAGTGAAGCCAAGACAGGCAAGAACGGTACTGAGACGAGCATGCCATGCACGAGGTGCTTGTTTCAGTCCATAAAGCGCCTTATCAAGGCGACATAGGTGAGTAGGCTGATTAGGATCCTCAAAACCAGGAGGCTGGCGCATGAACACCTCTTCCTCAAAAACTCCATGAAGAAAAGCATTTTGTATATCAAGCTCTCGAAGGTGCCAATTATGAGTCAATGCCATAGACAGTAACAAACGAATAGTAGTTGGTTTGACAACTGGACTAAAAGTATCTTCATAATCTAGGCCGTAGCGCTGTTTGAACCCTTTAGCCACAAGGCGTGCTTTATATCTTTCAATAGAACCATCCGACTTTTTCTTAATTTTAAACACCCACTTGGAGTCTATAATATTAATGCCGGGAAGTGGAGGAACAAGACACCATGTCTTATTAGACCGTAAAGCAGAAAATTCAGTTTCCATTGTAGCACGCCAGTGCGTGCGGACAAGCCATTGCCTCTTTATGATTCCGTGGCACAGTCCAAATTAGATCAATTGTATGCGCAGAACGAACAGCTTCCCAGGCAATAGTCCAGTCTGTTCTCTGCTTAGGATTTCGAATCCCACGCTGCAAACGCGTAACCACACGCGGTACTGGAGGTGGAGTATGCGTTTCAGCCAGGCCAGATGGAGACGCACCAATGGACCGAACAGAAGAGACAGGAGCAGTAGTCGACGTGGCCGTGCTAGGAGACAGCGCGTCACAATCCGAAGAAGCTAGCTGATGGATGCGTGTTGGAGTGGAGGGAGAAGTTGCATGCTCATGCACACGTGGGGCCCAATCTGCATGCTCCATATCAGCTGCGTGCAAGTGACTGTGATGGACGTAGCTGAACCATCAACATGATCATCCAATAATTCCAGCCGTGCTCCACGTCCTAAGCCTGCACCATGGTTAGCTAACAACAGAGGTGTATATGCGACATCATCAAATTGGTCAGGATAAAATGGAATATTTGATGAAGAAGGTTGGGTAGAATCGGATGGCATGTTAGAAAACGGAAAAACATTCTCATCGAAAATAACATTGCGAGAAATATATATGCGATTAGTAGGTACATGAAGACATTTGTAGCCTTTGTGTATAGCCAAGAAAAACACATTTTTTAGAGCGAAACTCAAGTTTATATTTGTTATATGGACGAAGATGCGGCCAACAGGCACACCCAAACACTTTGAAAAAGGTATAATCAGGTACTTCTCCAAGAAGGCGCTCAAGAGGAGTCTCCATGGAGATAACACGACTAGGAAGTCGATTAATGAGGAAGCATGCGGTAGAGAACGCATCATTCCAAAAACGATATGGGACAGAAGCATGTGCTAAAAGAGTGAGATCGGTTTCAACGATATGACGGTGTTTTCTCTCAGCGGTACCATTTTGTTGATGTGTATGTAGACAAGAGGCACGATGAGAGACACCAATATCAGAAAAGAATTTGTTTAACCTATGGTACTCGCCACCCCAACCGGTTTGAACATGTAGAATTTTCCTACCCAAGAGGCGTTCAACATGTTGTTGAAACTGAAGGAATATTTGAAACACATCGGACTTATGATTGAGTAAATAAAGCCATGTAAAACGACTATAAGCATCAATAAAACTAACATAAAACCTATGTCCACTAACAGAGGTTTGGGCAGGACCCCATACATCGGAATAAATAATCTCAAGTGGTGTGGTAGTGACTCTAGTAGATAAAGAAAACGGCAACTGATGACTCTTGCCTTGTTGGCAAGCATCACAAATTAAACTATTATTATTGGACACGGAGGAAAGCTCATGACGATGTAGAACATGCTGAACAATTTGGGTAGCTGGATGACCTAAGCGTGAGTACGACCTCTCACGCGACACCTTGATACTGCTAAAGACCTGCTTGATGGAGGAAATATCAAGATTATAGAGGAAATATCAAGATTATAGAGGAAATATCAGCGTTGATCTCTGCACGCCGGGCTTCGACGCGTTGTTCAGTGCTGAGGAGCTGAGCATAAATATCTCTGACCGGCATCGGATCAGTGGCGGCACGAGCACCGACGAGAGCAACAAGGGCATCATAGTCAGCATCAAGCCCGACCATGAGGTAGGCAGAGAACTCCTGAGGGCGAAGTGGTTCTCCAATGGAGGTAAGCACATCGACATATGATTTAACCTTGTTGAAGTACGTGTTGATACTCGTATCCAGTTTTTTGACCTTGGAGAGCGCGTCACGGATCTGCATCATGCGCGCTATCGACTAAGAAGAGAAACTTGCGGCTAGAGTTTCAAAAGCATTCTTGGAGTTCGTGATGAGCATGACCATGCCGATCACATTCTCGGTGAGAGAGCAGACGATAGCAGAGAGAATCGCCTGATCTTGTTGGTGCCAGGCCGAGTAGAGTGGATTGGCGATCATTGGAGGAGAAGGAGCATCATCCGTACCCTTCTCCGGATTGACGATCATGGGAGACGGGCAGGGTAGCGTACCATCGACGAAGCCGTACAGGAGATTGCTCCGGAGAATCGGAACGATCTGAGCCCGCTAGTACAGGTAGTTGTCTGCATGAAGTTTGATTGTAATTTGATTTGA
Source organism: Avena insularis (assembly GCA_023614405.1). Lineage (NCBI taxonomy): Eukaryota > Viridiplantae > Streptophyta > Magnoliopsida > Poales > Poaceae > Avena > Avena insularis. The sequence goes on along the minus strand of CM042697.1, from coordinate 118,538,320 downwards.
TCGGAACCAGGTCATCCAGAGCTCAGAAGACATGAAATTTGTCACAATATTACTTTCCAAATGATAAATTCCCATATCACGCTTACTGGATTTTGCTTCAAATAACGATTCAACAGCGTGATCAGTATAATAAACACAACTGGACATCAACATGGGATGATCACTTACTGGAAGGCAGAGTGAAGCATTATGCCCAATAAACAGCACATGGTCACCTATTCCTGTCATCTTGATAAGTTTCTTATCGTCGGGATCAACCTTGTACACCACAATTTCAAACGTACCCTCTGTGTTTTGATCTAACATTCTCGACCTTCTGTTAATTAGTAGCTTATCACCCCATGGGGATTGAACGATGTAGACTACCATCGCAACCGGCATTAGCATCTGATATGCAATTCTTTTATGAATGATAGATGGAACATTTAAATAGAAGCTGTCAATTGTTCCATCAATATTAACAGCATAGAACCATCCGTCATGATGAATGCAGTCGGTATAACCGGTGTCTGTTCTGATCCAATTCCAAGTTTCTCCTCCAACTTTGGCAAAAGAGAGCTGCCAGTATGGTTGGTGGATTAGCATAACAGTGAAATCCCCAGCAGACGGATCAGACGACAAGACAGCTTTGAAATATACGGTTTCACGATATTCATCCAAATGGTAAGTACAGGTTGGTTCTTCAATCCTTGGAAATGGTTTTCCATGGTAGTAAGACATCTCATATGCTTCAAGGACCCCATCGCCGCTCATAATGGGCTTGATATGCTCCATGGTAGTTACCGGTGGGAGGCTCGTCTGCTCGCCGGTGATGGGGTTGAGCAGCAGCAAATCAGACTTTTCGTCTGCAGTGACAAGCCAGCCATGGGATGAGCCAATCAAGAACCGTCCGGCCATTGGTGGATCTGGCAGGGTAAGCGTGTATGCTCTCTGCTCCGAGAGACTGTACATGCCGACAGCGCTTGGGTCGGCGGCCTCGGTGCAATAGAGTAAACAGGGGGTCTGGGTGATGCGGCGGACCTTGGACGACGCTGCCTCGTGCCACGCCGTGCAGACAGCGGCTACTCGGAGGTGGTCCGGGCACTGAAGCAACTCGAGTATGCTGCGCAAGATATCCGCCGGCAGCTCGGACCAGTCTGGAGATGGAGCTTCCATCGCCGAGAAGTAACACCAAGGGCGGCGATCGAGAGAGAAGGGCGGAAACTCCGGTCCGACCGCGTTGAACTTATAGGTCCTTCCACGCCAATTCGATTCGACAAAGAATTAGATGTGTCCGATTCGAGTCGGATTTGCCGATTTGAGGACAGAAAGGAAACACGGTCCAGTTTGATGTGATCGTTGCAGACAATCCTGAATTGGAATCCGCCTCCACCTGTTACCCCTGAAATTACGAATTTGAATCCGGTCTTGATTAGGCGCTACAAAGAAAATAAAGGTTTCAGAGCCATAGCCTCCACCTGTTACCTCCATGGACTAAGCTTGCTGTCTCTTGGCGTGTGTGCGAATTATCGGCCATTTCATAGACAAGAATTATCGGCCATTTCATAGGCAGTTTAAACATGTTTGTATACAATTTAAAGAAACAAAAAACTAAACATGTTCGTCGCCCTCCATGTCGATGAACAGGCCGAGGCGGCGTGCGCGCTCGGCCTGCTTGTGCTGCTACTCCGCCTCGGACCAAGCCTTGGTGAACGTGTCCGTTGCTGGCGGAATGGTCTCGAAGGAGACGAGTTCAGCGACGCGCTGGTCCGGAAACTCCTCTGGATCCTCCTCGATCTTCAGTTGAAGGGGCATTCGCCTTGTACTCCGGCGGCGACATCCACTCCTTCACCTAGCGTTGGGGCCTGACGAGGCGCAGGTGGCCACGGTGAAGGGAATCCGCACGACGGTCCCTGATGGCGACGCCGTCTGAGCGCTTGCGTGACTGCGGCGACGGGCCCTCCTTGTACTCATCATTCACCAGGGCGAGGAGCGCGGCGATATCGTGGAGTAGCGTGGCAACGAAGACCTCGACAAGGAAGACGTCGAGGAGGAGCGGATGGCCTGTCGGCGCGGCGCCCAACACTGGCCCGGATATTGCAGGGGTGGAGGCATCTTCAGCGGCGGGTTGTTGCCGCCCGCAATGTGGGCCAGGATCCAGGCGAGTGTCCTGCCTGGAGCGCCCCACCACCGCGTCCGCCCTTCGATGTTGTAGGCTTCGAGGTGTGCCTGCTGCTTCTCCACGAAGAACACGTCCCATGCTTCGTCATTCTCTGGATCCCAGGCGGGATCGTTTCGCTCCTCTGCCATGAGGGCGTCCTAGAAATGCCAGTAGATCTCCGTCGCATGCGCCTCACCAACGGGTATCGGCGGGACGGGCAAGCCAGGCCATCGACGCTAAGGAACCAGTGCTTTGGACAGTGCAAGTCCGACGGCACTGGGTAGCCCACTTCCCACAGCGCCCGAGCCTCGGATGCGACATCGCCATTTCTAGGGTACCTTTCCATGGCTGGCGCTTGGTGGTTGTAAAGAACGGGGAGGAGGCGAAATGGAGGCGAGGAGGAGGGAATGCAGAGAAGAGGCGGAGGAATAAAGAGTTTTTTAACGACCGATGGCTATTGATTGTGCGGTCGGGCGCGCAGGATAGGGGCATGGCGGACGAGACGTATCGGCTGCTCGCCTGCAAAGGCTAATCAACGAGCAACGACATCACAGGGCGCGACATGCGAGGAGGAAGACGGACCGAACTTTTCGGCTATTGACGCTGATAGGAATGGCTCGCGATGACCAGCCGCTTCACGGCTGTAGCATCCCGGGAAAACCACTAATAGAAAAGCGCTTGATTGTTTACTAATTTGTGCATCATCATACATCTTTTAACCTAAAAACTATTTCTCTAAAAGGCTCTCTTTGTTTTCTAAAATACCCCCTTTCTTTATTCAAATCAAAACCCGGTGTTTCTGGATATTGTTGTTTGTCTAAAACTAATTACAAACGTGTTTTGTTTTAAAACTAAATAAAATAAAATGTTTTTTAAAATGTTTAGGGAAGGCAGTCCAGCTGGCCAGACCCAAAGGTCCAACCAACCGGACCACCTACAACCCCAAACCCTAAACTACCCTTCTGTCATGGGAATGGTCACAACAGATGCTGCAATCGGCAGCAAATAGTAGAACGAGGGGCAAGGACGGCCAACCATCTGCGGTGCAAGATGAGGGCAAAGACACAGGGTTTTACCCAGGTTCACCCCCCGAGGATAAAGACCTACTCCTGCTAGATTGTATTGATGAGAGAGTACAAAGGGTGAGCTCGGCAGCGAGTCGAAGGGGTGTATGATGGAACGTAAGTTCTATGCGTGTCCTAGGGAGGTTTATATAGAGTCACCTTGTTAGGGTTTACATATCTAGAACCGAGTTGGATAAGGACTCGGAGCGTTCTTGACCTAATCCGACTGGGCCTAGCTATACTTCTGGGCCTCCAGCTTCCAGTCGCCTAGCTTCTTCTTGGGTCATGATCCAGTCGCTGTTCTGCAGGCCCACTCGCTGGCAATATACACTACTAGAGAAAAGGCTATAGGAGACATGCTTATGCGAGGCACATTTAGACCATATGCGCCTCCTATAAAATAGGCGAGGCACACTCCTCCATGCACCTCTAGTATAAAAATAGGCGAGGCGCATATGATAAGAATGCGCCTCCTATAATCCCTGTACGGACTAAATCTAGCAGCCCCATATTATGCGAGGCGCATTCTAGTCATATGCGCCTCCTATATATTAGATAGGCGAGGCGCATATGGGCAGAATGCGCCTCGCATAATCTGTGTGGGCCCGCGTGTTGGTAGGTGCACGAATATGCGAGGCGCATATGGTTATATGCGCCTCCTATATTTGATAATATGCGAGGCGCATATGGTCATATGCGACTCAAGTAACTCCTGCGGGTCCGGGCGGAGGTAGGTGGCCGCATATGCGAGGCGCATATTGCTATATGCGCCTCCTATAGTTTGAATTATAGGAGGCACATATTATGCAATATGCGCCTCGCATAACCTGGCACCACTTTTTTCCAGCTTTTTGCACATGGAGCCAACTACCACCCCACTCACTTGTGTCACTTCTTCCTCCTCCACCAAGACAAATCTGGTCGCCCCCCTCCTCCTCCCCACCTCATTTCCCCCATTGATTCACCATAGAAGCTTGCTCAACATCCATTGGTTGACACCCATATGTAAGTGAAGTCTCTTGCTCCTCTAGATCTACAACATGTCCATTTACTTCTCCTCCGGCTCTCTTGCGCAAGTCGTTGTTGGAGGAAGCGTGAAGGCGTTGCTTGCATGTATGCGCGTTGTCGGAGACACCGACTATATGATTGTGTTGTGGTGCTACTTTTTGTGCAGGGATTTCATTTGAGATGCCAATGTTTCGCCGGAATGTCGATTTATTTCTTTTCCGGCGAATTTCTGGCACTCGCGGATGTCCTCTTTTTAGGGGAGGTCATGCCGAATTTTTCCGGCGATCCACGTCCATATATGCTCTAATTATTCTCTTGCTCTTTGTACCACGCAGGCGGCCATGGTCCGACCACTGATCAACAAAGCCCGCGTGGATAGGTGGATGACATGCGCGAGGGCTGACATGGAACATGCAAACAAGACAGAGATAAGATGTCCATGTCGGGACTGCAAGCTGATGTATCTGATAAGGCATGATTCCGGAATGCTGGAGTCGCACCTGCTTCGACGTAGTTTCATGGATGGCTACACTCGATGGATACGTGATGACGAATATGATGATGAGGATGTCAATAATGGTGAAGATCAAGATGCCAGTGATGATCACGAAGATCAAGACGCCAGTCACGATCACGAAGATCAGGGTGGCACTGGACATGGACACGAAGATGATCAAGGTGGCGTCGGGCATGGACACGAAGATGATCAAGGTGGCGCCGGTCATGAACACGAAGATCAAGGTGCCGACCATGATTCGAGCTGGTTGCGAGACCCTCATGTCCAAGATCTGCTTCTCAAGGAGACGAGTAACGCCAGAGCCGTCGGTAGAGAGAAAGCTAAACTGGAGCAAATGGAGAAAGACGCGGTCACTCCATTGTTTGACGGATGCAACGACGGGGATACCCGTCTAAATGTAACGCTTAGGGCTCTGGAGATGAAGGCGAAACACAAAATGACCGACGAATGTTTCGATGACAACATTGTATTCTGGCACGATATTCTTCCCAAGAAGGGGAACACATGTCCGACTAGTATCGCTGAGGCGAAGAAAGTCGTGTGCCCTCTCGATCTACCGCACGTGAAAGACCACGTCTGCATAAATGATTGCATCATCTACCGGGGCAAGGACACGGAGAAGACCACGTGTCCGGTGTGCAAGACCTCTCGATACAAGAGAGGGACCAAGAAAGCTCCTAGGAAGGTGGTGTGGTACTTTCCTCTAACTCCTCGTTTGCAGCGGTATTTCGCAGACCCTAAGGAAGCACAGCTCATGCGCTGGCACGCGGAAAGAAAGATGCCGTAAGACGATGATCCGGAGAAGGAGGAAATGTTGAGGCACCCTTCGGATGCTTGCCAGTGGAAGGCGTTGGACCTCCAATATTACCAACATTTTGGGAAAGAGTCAAGGAACCTCAGGCTGAGCGTGAGCACTGACGGACTCATTCCGTTTGGAAGCCAGAGCAGCACACACAGCACCTGGCCCGTGTTTGTATGGATCTACAACCTCCCCCCTGGTTGTGCATGAAGAAGAAGTACGTAACCATGAGTATGCTCGTTCAAGTGCCAAAACAACCTGGTACAGACATCAATCTGTATCTCACGTTGTTGAAAGAGGAGTTGGCCACGTTATGGGAAGAAGGAGCCCGTACATGGGAAGCCTCGAGACAAGACTACTTTGACATGAGAGCGGCGGTGATCACGACGGTGCAAGACTATCCCGGTTACGGATACTTCTCGGGGCAGGTGGTCCAAGGATTCTATGGGTGCGTTAGGTGCAAGGATAATACAACGTACCGCCAGCTACAGAAAGATCTCGGGTCCGGGAAAACCGTGTTCCTTGGGGCTCGGAGGTGGCTTCCCAAGAATCACGCCTAGAGAAAGCTAGGACATCTGTTCGATGGGACGATCGAGCTCCAAGGAATCCCACACCAGAAGAGTGGCGCGGAAATCTACAAGTTGTTGAATACCTGTAAGGAGTGCCCTACGCCAGGAAAGACCTAGAAGAAGCCAGAGCCGTTGCTGAAGGTATGGAAGGCGAGGTCTGTTTTCTGGGACTTGCCATACTGGAAGTTCCAAGAACAAGTCCAGACACAAGTCCAGTCACAAGTACATTCACAAGTGAACGAGAAGCTCAACACCATCCTTCCCGTCTACATGGAAAAGTACAACAAGTGGCAGAAGGGTGGTAACGGGGACCGCCACCGGTTCCCAACCTCAACAGCGCCCAATCGGACAATGTGGCGCGGCCGGAGGCGTTGGTGACTCCTCTAGCAGGGCCGGTGGTGGTGGAGACTCCTCTAGCTCCGGAGCTTAACTTGCCCACTGCGGCGAAGGCGTCGACCCACACCACCGTGCCATCAGGCAGCCACTTCGCCACTTGCGTGGTCAAGCCTATCAGCGTCGGTGCCTCGACATTGGACGAGTTTGACGCCCTCAAGGTAACTAACTAATTAAAGCGAGAGTTGGGAGGCTCAACCACACCGATGACTTGATCTCTGTTTTTCTAACGCTCGGCCTACATGTCGATCTTTCGCAGGGAGACACTCCTTGCACTCTAATGCATTGGGTGGGCGGCCAGTTGATGGATGTTGCCAAGGGTACTATTGTTCAACCAGAGAACCACAAAATGCACAATGCCACCTGACATGATGAGGGTCAAATACAGTATGGTGCTTCCGGGCTACGAGCAAGTGGAACCTCCCTCTCAACCTCAAGGATGGGATGATGAGGACACAACAGCGGTCCTCAATACCGGCTTAGTCTACTTGTACCTATGGCCGAAGAGCCAGATCCGTTTGGGGACAGAGGACCAGCTCAACATCACCCTAGAGGCAGCACAACCAGCACATGATGAAGACTTCGAGATGGGAGACTTGGACAACATGGCACAGAATCCCGATGATGATGACGAAATTGACCCAAACTTCGGTGGCTAGTTTGTTAACATAAGGTTTTCTGATTGGTATGAGCCGGGACCATCAGGCACACATCAAGTTGCCGAGACCCAACCAGCACCAGCGAAACCCCCTTGCAAGGTGCGTCTCTTCCCAACTAGTCAGGAGACACCGCCACCTGTCCCCTTCATCGAGCCTCCAAGGCCAGTAGTTCCTTTGATCAGCCCCGGCACCCTCCATAAGACAGTCGGTGAGGTGAACGCAGTGGCCGAAGCCGTAAAGAGCAAGAAGGGTCGCAAAAGGAAGCCTAAGGGTGATCGGGGCCAGGATCCAAATCATCTTTTCCGGGACGACGCTGTAAGCGTGAATCAGCAGCACATGCCAGGTGTACCGATGATGTGTAAATCGATACTCGAGGTCGCAGGCTCGCATATGCGTAGTATTCATTATGGCTGTCTCACAATTGAGCAGTGTCGCATTCGCGACAACGATCAGTCGTACCTCGTTTTCAAGGCTAAGGTGCCTTCTCATATGCCGTGCTTCATCACTGTACCCCCCGGGGATATCTTCTACGTGCGGCATACCGACCTGTTTGACATGTTGAACGAGTTTCGACTGCACAATACCCTGGTCCGGCTGTTCTCCCTCAATATGGCCATGGAGATCACCAGAGACAAGATCCTGGGCGTCCAGATAGTGGATCCCTACTTCATGCGTGACGCCGTCCTGAAAGATGCTGAGGCCATAGATCTGGCGACCGACTACCTCTCAAACTTCCTGCAAACATACTCGGACAAGGATGTGATTCTCCTTCCCTACCATCCCATCACGGAGGATGATCGGACATGCTGTGTGCTCATAAGCTTGAATTTGAAACACTCAACAGCCTTGTACCTCGACTCAAACAGTGTGATCCAAAAAACCTACACCAATATCAAGAAAATTCTTGATGGCGCTCTCACCGGCTACGTCGCAGCGGGAGGCGTCAAACCGTCAAGGCCACATGTAAAGTTCGGTGCGCACGTGTTCCGCCACAGGACGAAGTTTGCATGCGTCAAGCAGCCGCCTGGCAGTGGGAAGGATGCCTTCTACGCCCTTTACCACATGAACGCGTTCTTCAATGACATGGAGACCAAAACGCTGCCATCTGACCTCGTGAGTTGGGCTGAAAAGCTTGCATGCATACAGGCTCGCAACCTCAGGCAACACTTCTTCAACATCCAGGAGGAGATCGCGACAATCATGTACCAGGGAGTCATAAAAACCGGAGGCACCTTCTACGGCGGCTATACACCGTCCAACAGGGAGATAGACGAACGCTTAGCGCAGCAGGGTGACGGCAGGATGTTCATGCAAATGGCGAAAACTCGGTCGGGCTTCATCAATGCCCCCCCAAAGCCGACTCAAGAGCCGAAGAAGACTTCATGATTGCATTGCCTGGGTACCTAGCTGTTAGTTCCGAACTCGTGTTGTAACCTCTTATCACTATGTTAAACTTGCCTAGCAAAACCTCTAGAATATGTTTCGTCAATCATTGAACTTGATTGTGAGAGACACTAGCTAGTTATTTGTGTTACGAACTATTTTAAGTGCTTGTTGCTTTTCATTTGTCATTGCTTCCCTACTTCTTGTGGTTTGCTTTCTTTGTATTTCTTCGAAATGTCGATGATTAGAACATGTTATGGCGGATCTGGTGTGCCAAGTAGACTAGTAATTTGGGCATATATATTCTACTTGACGCACAAGATCGAACAACGAGCATTATTATTTCCGTGCCCAACCTAAGTATGAGGTACTAATCCAAGTCATTCTTGGTTTGCTTTTTTTTGGTCTTTCTTCGAAATGCCGATGATTAGAACGTGATTTCTTACATTTTGTTGCACCTATATATATATATATGCATGATTCTATCTTGTGAACTGCTAGCTATTGATTTCCACTGACAGAAGTAATATCATCTTTATTATGTGTAGGAGATGCCGAGGTGTTATGTCGTGTACGTCGGTCGGGTTCCAGGTGTGTACGAGGAGTGGAAAGACTGCCGTATAAGTGAACAACTTCTCGGGCAACAGCTACCAAGGCTATGAGAGTAGAGAGGTGGCGGAAGAGAAGTGGAGGAGGCATGGAAGGAAGAAGTGGATGAACTTCCTCGTGATCACCACCTTGTTGCTCTTCATGGTAGGTTATGTGTTCTACTTCATCTAGGTAGAGCTACGTCGTTGGAGTTGTAATGTGATTGTGAACTTGTACTCGGAGGTGTAATGTGATTGTGAACTTGTACTCGGAGGTGTGAACTTGTGGCACAAACACTTGATGTATGAACTTGTATGTCATGATTGATGTGTAATGTATTGTATTCATGTTGGTTCTATTATGCTTTGGCAAATTGCAAGTTTCTGAAAAATTCTGTGCTCTTTATACTGTATTCTGGACTATATTGTATATTTGAATATCTGTATATTAGTATTTATAGTGGTCTATAAAACTTGAATTTCGAAAATATTACCGGAGGCGCATATAGGACACTATAGGAGGCGCATATACTATAAATATACGAGGCGCATTGTAAAACATATGCGAGGCGCATATGATATGCCTCTATATTACATATATCTTGGCGATATCGATATGCCTCGCATAATAATATAGGAGGCGCATATCGATATGCGCCTCGTATATGTGAAGTATAAGAGGCGCATATCATATGCGCCTCGCATAAAAAATAGCCGAGGCTTGAAGCTAGAGGCGCATATGATATGCGCCTCGCATAAGCTTTTAGGTGTGCCTCGCATAAGCTTTTCTCTAGTAGTGATAAGCCAATAGAAAACGTCCTGCTGGGTACACCCCACTCGGCATATCCCCATCACCTTCCCACAAACCCTAACCCTAAAACGATGCCCTACCCTAGCCCCTCCCCATCTGCAGCCGCCGCCAGCCCTACAACCGACCCCGCGGTGCACCACACCACGCATGCACCTGACCAACCATGTCGCCAACCACCCCGCTCCTCACCTGACCCCACCACCCCGCAGTTCCGGCCCTGCATCCCGATACACACCCACCCGTCGACACGCACGCACGCGAGCGTGCAACACAACCCACCGCACTCACGCATGCCTGGAACCCAACCCCGCGTGCATGAACCCCCATGGGACGCGCAACGCGACAAACTGCGTCAGGCCCCACCCCCGCTCCCCGTCCGCGATCCCCTGACCCCACGATCGTTCGCATCCCCTCTCCCCTACTTCGACCCGAGACCTCCATCACCGCCGCCAGCCTCCTCTCATCCGGTCGCCGCCTTCGCCACTCGAGCGGTCCCCTCCTTCTGGCCAGCGCCCTCGATGCCCTCGCCTGGAACCCATCCCCCCTACTCCCTTCTGCGTGCCATGACGGTTGGCCTGCTCGCCGATCACACCGGCGCCTCCCTCTTGCCGCGAGACCCGCCGAGCCCCCATCTCCTTGTCGGGCATCCTCCTTCCATCGCCTCGAGACCCCGACGTCGCCTGTCGAGCCGCTACACGCCCCATCTCGCGACCGCGTCCTGCTACCTCGGTCTGCGTGGTGCCCACCACCGCCTGCTTTCCCGGTCGTCTGTCTCTTCCTTGTTCCGCCGTGGCCCCCTCACCTCGACCGTGACCCCGTGAGCATCCCAATGACCCCGCCCCTATCCCCGGAGGTTTCCAGATGAGCATTCTCCCCCTTTCTACCTGTTTTACATTTCTAGTCTTTACTTCCTCTTGTTGATCTATTGCTATCTATGTTGCGATGCTTTAGTGTCTGTACGAGTTATATCCCTTGCAGCCTCTATATTGCCTTGGATACCTTCTATTGCCTGTTGTTTGGTAGACAGTTGGCCTTGCGACTCGTAGTTGCTTGCTTAGGTGTTGGTTCAATTTGTCGAGCACCACAGTTGTTGGAAGGGTGCCTCATGCTTAACGTTAGAGATGATCATGGATTTAATTACAACTTGATATTAAAATGCTAGGAATATTTATAACTAATGCAAAGGCACAGGTGATCAATAGATGTTATTTGGTTTTTAACCGCTCATTGCTGTCCCGTAGGACCCCGAGTACTTGATACATGTTCCTTGACTATCACACTATCTACACGTGGAACCATGAATCTCATTAGTCCTAGATTTAGTCATATTTAATTTTTTGGGTCCACAAACTAGTTTGGGACGTTATTACTATCTTGTACGTATGCCATGCTTTACTGCTTAATTTACTATTGTTGCTCGAGGAGCGTTTGTTACTGTACTGTTTAGGTTTGCAACATGATTTCATGGTATCGACAAGCCCAGTCACACTTTTCGATTTCTAGTCGTTTACAGCCGTTCTCGCAAACCCCTTGGTCCGTCTTAGAGCCCGACCGACTTTGTAGCGGGTAGCTTAGTGGGGTGCCCCCCTGAAATCATTTATGAATCTTGTGAATGCTTTATCGTGATGCCTGGTTGGGTTTTCATTTGGTTTTTCCGAGGTTGATCGTGCGTGTGTTGCTATTTGTGCACCCCTGCAGGGTAAATCTTTCTGGAAGTCGTGTCCGCGGTTATGGACTATTGGGGATATACTTTCCGGATATACCCACAGGACTCACTGACCAGGGTGGCCTACTAACGGGTTAGAGCTTTGTTTCATGGACGGCCCAATTAGGAAAAGAAGACAGAGTCCAATCCGGCTACGATAAGGCCCAAAAGATTTACTGACTTAGGCCTGTAGAATTACTTGTAGTCCAAGTTGTACTAGTTACCGACTCTGTAACATAGCCGGATAGGTTTCTCCTATAACCCTAGGTCTTGTACTCTTTATAAGCCGGACCTGAGGGAGTCTTTAGGGCACCAGATCATAGATCACCACAACCAACTCGCACAGGCAAACCTCGCTTGTAATCCGCTGTAACATCCGGCTCTTGCCGATATATTACTAGGTTGCTAGCACGAGTAGGATCCAATCATCACGGTCGGATCTGAACCTGGGTAAATCTGTGCTCGCCGCTCCCGAAACACCGTACGACTCACACCCTATCTTATCAACGCCTTTAGGACCCCCTATGGTGTACTTGTCATCAATCTGACGACAGTTGGCGCCCACCATGGGGCAGGTGACCTTTGGACCTTCGTTATGGGTAGAATATGCGTGTGCGGGAAGGTCGCGTTCTCTATGCTAGTGACGTCCCTCTCGTTCTTCTCGACGAGACCTAGATTCCAGCTAAGGAGCCCGTGGCGACCTTCACCATCATGCCAATCGGCGAGATCGATATTTATCTCGGTTTCTCTGAACCCTCCCAACCCACCCTTTATGTGATGACCATGGTGGAAGAAAAATCAGAATCTACTCTGTCCGCGAAGGCGAAAGAGTTCAATATATCGGAAAACCCTAAACCCAACCAGCCCACTCCAGTAGTGGAAGAAAAATCCGGATCTGATCTCCCTATTGAGGTTGGATATACGGATGAGGAGTATATTCGCTTCGGATGCAGTTCTACCGATGCTGGAGCAGGAAAATCTCTTTTGAGGCACACGATAAATCAGATGATGAAACGCCCCTACATCGACTACGAGGCAATCACAGAAATCAAGAAGATCTTTGAAGATGCGGAGGCGGAAACCCAGCTGTGCCGGTACCTCGAGGCCATGAAGAAAAAGAAGCATTGCTTCGTGAGATATGTTGGCTCTGGATCTGACTCTGTCGTTGCTAGAGCCAGAAATGATTCATTCCTCGGTGCAATCAAAAAAAGTCGACTCACCCGATTCCCCTCAGGAATCACTGATGTCGCAAGAGATCTATGACTACGAGAAGGAGATGGAGGTGTATGAACAAGAATACAACTCCAAGAAAGCGCAAGGTGCTCCGGAGGATCCTCCGAGTCCGTATGATAGCATGGATGGAGACTACATCTCGCAAGATGACATGGACACCGGAGATTCTTCCAAAGGTCCAATAGCGAACCATTACATAAAGTATCAATGAAAGTTTATCCCCTAGTACCGGACCAAAAGCCCTCTTTGCCACCGGTATGCATGTAAAGGCTACTGGCGGTCAAAGAAGAAGAGGAAGAAGAAGAACAAGAACCCGACACCGGTAGAGCTGGTAGAGGAAGCCAATGGCAAAGAAGTCGACAAAGAGATCAAGATGGAGAACAAATATGGAGATCCAGCTAAACCCACATCGATTGATCCTTTGGTTGAAGGACACGTAGTCACCCAGGGTGCACGTGAAATTTATGCAGAGATACTAATAGTACCAATCCCAACTGCTTCGAATCTAATGCCGGAGGAGCTGGAGAAAAGGGATGAGGATTTAGAAAAGCATCGTTTGCTCTTGCTCAATGAGGTTGCACGCATTGTCGAAATTAAGAAACAGATAGACATCAATGTAACAGCCCATGTTTGTAATATATGTAATCAGTACCTAAGCATTGCATGCATGTGTTAAAACTCAAGTAAAGTATTGCATGTGATCAAGTGTGTGAACCAAAGAACTAGTGCAAAACCTTAAACCCTAGTCTTCTCCTCCCCCCTCTTTTTGGAATCCATTCAATATGGTGTTTGAAATATTTGAAAAGTATCAAAAAGTATGGATCCCAAATGGAGTAAAAGGGACCCTAATTATTTCCTATCTATTTTGTAAACCTTCTAGTATTTTTGGAATGTTTAAAACAGTATTTGAATTCAAAATACAAAATAGAAATAGAAAACAGGAAAATAAAAATGTTTTTGTTAAAAAAAATAGAGCAACAGCTCCTAGGCCGGCCCAGCTCTTCTTCCTCTCCCCTGCAACCTTTCCTGCAGCCCAGCTGCGGCCCAGGTCAGCCCACCCGGGGCCCAAGAGAAGGCCTGTACCCCTTTGATTCTTTCCTCCTTTCTTCTTCCTCGCCAGAAGGACGCCGGCGAAGCTCCTGCGTGGCGGGCGCCGTTGCCGATCCTCGCCCAATCGCGGCGCCCGCCCTCCGAAGGATAATACCATTGCCGTGCTCTGCTTCCCCTGGACCTCACTTTCCCCTCTCTCTCCCTCTCTACACAGCGATAGCCCGAACCCTAGCCACCATGGCCACCGGCTAGCCGCCGTTGCCGGCCTCCTCGAGCCCATCCGACACCGCCACGAGCTTCGCCTCGCTCCACTTCGTCCTCCTACAGAAGGAATCGACATGGGGCGTTGGGATTCGTTGCTATCTACCGTTTACTCCCTGACTCCAACGTGCTTAGTCACACGGCTCGCCGTCGCTCCGATCACCGCCTCGCCTCGCTGTCGACATTAATCGCCTTGGTGTGAGCTTGGTGCTCAAGGCACCCTCCTTTCCCCCTCTAGCCCGCTGTGTCGCGCCCGCGCCGTAGAACAGAGAGCATTGCCGCCGTTCGTCGTCGTGCGGCCTGCTCCGGTGACCTCTACCTAGCGGCGCCGCCCTAGTTAGGTTCGTGGTGACGCCCTGATTCGATTAGGCCTACCCGCGCGTCCCCGTTCGCCCCCTAGCGCCGCCAGCCGCCGTCTGGCCGTGCTCCAGCGAGGTCCACGTGGCTTGCCTGCGTGGATTTCTTGCGTGGCCAGGTCCCACCAGTCATCCCCTCTGGCTAGATCCAGCCCCGGTGAGAAACACCCTGACCCCCCCCCCACTTTGCGTGTGGGGCTGCTGATGTGGCTCCGGCCCCACCTGTCAGTCTCTGTGGGTAGGTTCCGTCGTGGTAACAAAAGCCCTAGGTTGTTTATGACATCAGCCTGATGTAATAAATTGTTTTATAATTCCAGAAAATGGTTAAATATTGTAAAATTCATATCTTATTATTTATAAGTCAGAAAAATACAAATAATATATCAAAATGTTCAGAAAAATTAGTTCTACCTTTTTAAGCTATAATCATACATTGATTAACAACTTTAATGACAAGTTTAAATAGAGAACTAAATCAACCCCTCTCATGTGTTTCCGGAGTTTCCCGAGTTAGGGTTTTCAACCCTCGGAACCCCGTTTAAATTGCCGAGCAAGTTTTAGGGTTTAATTTCAATGCAATTTAACTTGTCATATCATCATCCTTGTTTGAGCATTGCATCGATGCCATGTCTTGATTGTTGCCTTTCTTTCCGGTATTGGTTCTTCGCGATAGGATCCGAGCCCGAAGCTGAAGTCAACAACAGCGACGATCCATACCTGTCTACTGACGGACAAGGCAAGCGTAGCCTCTCATTCTGAACCTATGTTTTATAAAGTATATTTCTTTCTCACTAAGATGCACACGATTCCAAATGTGGTCTTTTGTTAGTAGCTAGTGTTACCTATCTGGTGCACTGTTTCCCTTTTGTAGCCTTATACTCCTGATCCACTGCTCCTATCATACCTAGGTTTGGCATGTGAGCGTTGTAGAGCTCTTGTTACCGACAGCTTAGCCAAGCATAAAAAAAACGTCTAATCTAATCAATTATGAATCAGAGGTGCCAAGGAAGGTAGTGAGGTAGGGGATGGTGACATCATCGAAGGAGTTAACTAATCATGCTAAGGCTTCTATGGGAGGCCATGTTGGGTGTGGTTTTTGTAGTCCCATGCTCGCCACCACTAGGAACTGAGTTCTTGCCTTTGGAACCGAGACGAGCGTACAACCACACGGGGCTTGGGAACCCCTCGACTGACTAACTTGCCTAGTAGATTCCATGAGTCACATAGTTCGGGCTTTCCATTTGGCATACGCATTGAAAATGTTTTCGAAAGAGGAGGTGATGGAGGTGCATCATAACAGGTAGGGAACCGTGACCGCGGTTGCTTGGGGTCAATGGAGCCCATGGTGAACCAACCTCGCCTCACATCTTTAAGTACCGGCTTCGGGACTTGACCCGTTACGGAGGAATCATACTTATTGCGTGACTCATGGTCTCGGCGAAAGCAAGGTAAAGGTCGTGGTCAACCACCCTCTGCCGGCCTTCCAAGGAAGAGGGCTAATAATATTTGGCACTAAGAGTCGGTTGGTATGTGTGGGTAAAGTTGTACACCCATGCAGGGTATTAATCTTTTCGAAAAGTTGTGTTCACGGTTATGAACGCTTGGTGACCAGATTCTAAGATCATAGATGACTTTAACCATTATAAAACTTGTTGATCCACGTGTGCTTAAGGATGCTTCCTCTGGGTCGAGGGGGTGATCCTAGATAGGAGGTTCTGATGAAGCTGGTGGTTACCAAGATGTGATGAACAAGATGAAGAAGTCGCTATCTTATCCCTTTTAAAAGATTCTGAGTAGACGAGCCTCTTCTCTCTCTTGTTACAAACAAAGAATTGCTTTCCGCAAAAGAAAATCCAGAGAAAGCCTTTCTAGCCAGAGCATGTAGATACTAGGTTATCTAAGTCTTGCGGAGTACATTCTCGTACTCAGCCTTGCGGCATTGTTGTTTTTCTACAGAGGATCTGGTTGCAACTGAAGGTGGCTTCTACGTTGACATCGACGAGTAGTTGTGTCAACACCCGGATTTTTAATCCCAGATGCCTGTTATGCCATACATCGTAATCCCAGAATTACCATTTTTGCAAGACATAATAGAATTGGATACCACAGTACATCATCCATTACAAACCATACATAAGGTCTTACACAAATAAGGATCTCATGATCCAGTTCTTAATACAACTCAAGCAGCGGAAATACATAATGATAAAGGTAGCGTAGGCGAAGCTCCATCTTCGGGGTCACAGTCAATGCTGACGATGGGAGATGATCTTAGTTGTCGTAACCTTCCTGGGGTCCATCATCCTGGTACTCCTCTTCATAGTCACGGCATACCGAAATAGGGACAAAGCCATGAGTACTCTTTAAGTACTCGCAAACTAATACTAACAAGTGAAGGGGTTTTTGTAGTAGCACACTAAGCTCTAGGGTTGTTTTGCAAAAAGCCAGATTTACCTCTACTAACTTCTGGAGCAAAGAATGCTAGTCAAATTTTATAACACCTAAGTGGGAACTTGTATCTCATGTCACAACCCTGTTGTGGTCAAGTCAAATTCTCAATTCATTTCACAAGTCATTTTGAAAACATCTGACGGGGGAACAGTATGGCCACTCCAACTGTCCATAACCGTGGACGCGGCTATTCGAATAGTTTCACACTCTGCAGAGATTGTACACTTTCACCACAACATTCGATACATCCATCAGGAACAAATCCTGAATTCACCATACTCAGTATGCGGATAATCAATCCTAACCTTTCCATTACACGCCCTAGTATAAGCACATCCCCTGTGAGTTTGGCCTCCCAACCATGACCAACTGTCATCTTGGGTATTGCACAGGTGGACAATCTTCACAAGGTAGCCTCAGCTCAGACCTTGACCGTGAGGGAATCCATACTAAGGTATATAAGTTTCTAGTCAAGCCCTACCCAATTTTCGGGTATTGTGGTTGTACGGTAAAATTGGAATGGTATCGCATCCAGACAACCATCAGTTTTATAAAGGGCTAAGGCTCATGCCTCAACATTTTCATCACCAAAATCATCTGGTGTTCGGAAACACATGTCAAAACATCTCAGTAGAATGACTCATCATTCTAAGGTTTTCATAACCATTTTCCACCAAGTATTCCCATCTAAAGTTGATCAAGTTTTATGCTTAGCACTAGCATCTACAAGTGGGGTAAGTACTAATGAGGGATGGTAAACAAGTGGAGTTTTAACTAAGTACCATCTCATGCCTTAGGATGACATCAAGATTTTCTAGCTTAGGCCAAATTTAATGCTCTTTATGCAACCTTCAATTATCTTCCTAGAATCTACAAGTCACTTAAATAAACTCTAAGGAATAGCTTTGATAAAGAAATAAAGTAGAAAGCTTGCAAGTAAAACTAGGATTGGGTTATCAAGTGGGTATGATCACATATGCTGAAGGCATATAGTTGGCATGGTAACAAGCAGGTATTAGCTTGCATAAGTAAGGTATCTTGTAAGTGTTAGCTTGCTAAATCAACTAGTAGTATTAGGCTTGCATAGGTCACTTGATTAGTAAGGCTTGCTAAAATAGAATATCTTGCAAGTGTTAGCTTGCCTTGTGCAGAGCAGTGGCTGAAGTTCTCCTCGGCTTCTTCTTCGTAGTATCCTCCTTCCTCCTCGTATCCTTGGTCGGTACTAGCATCTATAAATAAATACGAGGTACACAATCACCAAACAATACTTAACTACTTTCAATCATCACACAAAGGGGTTCTATAGATGATCTAGCATCATCACTAACATTATAAGATTAAAGCATTGGTCTTATTTATTTTATTTTTAGAAAAGTAATTTCTACTCATTGAAAAACTACTTAAGATTTAATATTCTTCAACTCAAACATGGGATCATGTTGTCACATGTCATCACCACATATTTCAGTACATGAGAATGTGATTTAAAGTGGTGTCACAATTTAATAAGGTTTAACCCTTTTATTTTAAATAAATAAAGTGACTAGAAATGCCTATGGGGCATTCTTTTATTACTTGGACATTATTTCTGTAAGTAAACCCATATATTTCTATATATTCTGAAAGGTATGATCAAATGTGATTTTTGAGAGTTGGAATCAACTCAAAAGCTATTATGGTTTAAATTTGAAAAATGTTTGAATACAGAAAAGCTTCTGCCTTGTTATTTTTCCCAGGGTTGATCTACAGATCCAAATGATTTGAATCCAACGGGCTTGTATTAAGCATTTCAATATCTTTCTAACAAAATTGGTTTCATTCAATTTGGTTCACTGAATCGAGCTGGGTTGATTTTTGAAACTAGGTACAGAACTGAGTTTGAATGAAAATAGAAAAAGCTAAATTCAAACGAGTGGGATGCGCGGGAAGGGTTATTGGGCCAGTCCAGTGTCACTCCGCAGCGCCGGGCGCAACTAACAGGGGGTCTATTGGTCAGTGGCTCTTTTAACGCGAAGCGGTACGGGGCGAGGTGGTGCGTTGGATTAGAATGAAGATCGACGGCTGAGGGCCGTCGTCAACGATGAACAGGTCACCAGCGAGCTCGAACCCTAGTGGCTTGGTGGGGGTGCATAGGGGGATTACCGGGGCTCCAGTGACGACGGCGAGGCGGGCAAATGACAAAGTCGACGACGGCGAACTCAGGGGTGGTCGCGGCAGCTCTGGGGGTGGACGAAATCAACGGCTCCTTCTTCTCTAGAGGCGGCCTGCTTCAGCGCAATTCCGGCGATGCGCTGCTCGCCTTGCTCCGGCTAAGGGGTGGAAGTATCAGTGAGGTGAGGGGAGTGAGATGGTGTGATGAAATCAAGCGGGGGTGGCCTCCTTTTATAGGCCCGACGACGAGACCGATAAGGATGGGTGGGCGACGGTGGCGACACGGATACGGGAAGTTAGAGGCATGGCCGAGGTTGGCGTTCAACGGGTGGTCTCCTGGCGATGCTCTAGAGCTTTAATGCGCGTGTAGGGGCGGTGGCAAACGGTCGGGAACGTGCGATGCTCTGCACGGCAGAGGCGACGTCTTCGACGACGAGTGGTGGCTACGGGGTACGGGCGGTGAAATGAACATGTCTGGTGGTCTCCTGGGACGGTGGGGTGCATGCTAGCGGGCGGCGAGGGCTCGAGGTGGTCGGGTTGCGTGGGAACGGCACGTGCTCTGCGGTGCGCATCGGCATGGTCGACAGCGGCACGGGCGCGGCGTTCCTGGCGGTTCTGGTTGTTGTATTCGAGCTAGGGCTGGTCGAGAGGGGGCGGTGAGGCATGGGCTACCTCCCAGACAAGGTTGGCACAACTAGTTCTTCTCCTAGCTTGCTGTCCACACTGGGGTGACATGGGTGCTCTCGGCCTGTTCACCATTGATGATATTGGCAAGCTTACAGTGGTGCTAGAGCTTAGTTAAGGTTGCTAGATGATCTACTAAGGCTAGTGTAACCAGAGAGGGAACAAGGTTGGCTCAAAACACTGCTCAAAATAGTGTTTGTGATTTGTTGATTTGCATCTGCAACCTGTTTGATGAAATGGCCGCATGAACTTAAGTTTTGAATTTTGAAAATATTTTTGGTGGGTGTGCTAGGCATGTGTTGAGGATTCTATGAATGCTTGGGTTTTGAAAATTGAGCTTGTTTGAGTGGTTTTTGAAATAGTGGGATCTTCCTATATGAAATAGATTCAATTTTCAACTGTTATTTAAACTATGCATTCAAATGTTTTTGGATGATCACAAGGTGGGCCTTGGTACCTTGTTATGAGTACTATAAAGGGGTGCAAAGATCCATACATGTTTCTGTTAAGTTCTGAAAGTTAGAGATAGCCAAAGTAGGCATGGGAGTTAATTTGGCCAAAATGACCATTCACTTAGTTTATTTGTTTTGACTTGTTTGTCTTTGGGAAAAGTTTGGGGATTGTTTAGATGATGTTTAATTCACCTAAGAATCAATTTACAAGCAAAGAAACACTAACCAAGGTAATTCAAAAGAATCCAAATTTTAATACACACACATATGAATGCCTTTATGTTTTTAATTGGAAAAGTTTTTGTTAACCCTAATTTTGATGATTAGAGTTTGATGATCCAAGTTTAATATTTTTGGGATGTTACAAGTTGGGTGTCCCAGGTAGCAGCCTGAGGACTATGGGATGGACGTCGCTTTTGTTTATGGCCTCTTAGGCCTTTTGCTAAGTTGTTGAGTAGAACAACATAATTTGCTTTCGCTGTGTGATGTAATGTTGGGTCTATGACCTATGGTTTATAATAGCTCTAATATCTTACTCTGTTAAGAGTTTAAACTTATGCTGTTGAATCCCTGTGTTCTGTAATGTTACCGAATTATACTGTGATCCTCCGTGTTTGGGAAGTTGAACTTATCTTGGATGGTGATCTAAAGTTACTTTAACCCTAACCCCAGGGGGTGATACAATCAATCCCACCCAGTACCGTCCACAAATATTTTTTTGACGGTAAAACTGGAGAGAAGATCCAAGTCTACAGCACACCAGTGGAAAACCCTGCAGTTGCTCGATCTATCCTTGATGCGCTCATATCAATGTAGAGCTTCGTTGGGAGACCCCAAGAGGAAGGTATGATGAGCACAACAACAAGTCTTCCCTCAAAAATAAACCAAGGTTATCGAATCAGTAGGAGGAAGGAAACGACTCAAAGGTGTTGCTAGCAACTTGGATACCTGCACAACACAAACTCAAGACTTTGCCCCAACGAACAGTGAGGTTGTCAATCTCACCGGTTTGCTAAAAACAAAGGATTAACTGTATGGTGTCGAAGGTAATGGTGGTTTGGAGAAAGTAAAAAATAACAGTGTGTAAGGTAAGGTAAACAATCCATGGTAAAGATTGGACCGAGGTCCATAGTTTACTAGAGGTGTTCTCCTTAGATAAACAAACATGGCATGCTGGGTAACAAATTACAGCAGGGCAATTGACAGGACTGAGTAAGGCATAACAATGCAATACTAGAAATTCATGATCCTATGAGATTCGATTAGGCAATACAAGAAGATACATAGACCGCCATCCAACTGCATCTATGAATAGAAATTCACCTTCAGGTTATCATCCGAACCACCTCCATTATTAAGTTGCAAGCAACAAATAACTGCTTTAAGCAAAGTGTGTAAGGTAAATAATCCACTTGTTCCATGAACAAGTGACCGTTGTTTTCTCCCTAGTGGCAACAACATCTACAACCTTAGAGATTTATGTCACTTCCCTTAGATTAAATAGAGGCATGAACCCACTATCGAGCATAAATACCCCCTCTTGGAGTCACTATCATCTACTTGGCCAAGATAGCTACTAGAAACGGAGAGCATGCAAGATCACAAACAAAAAAGACATGATAGAATCAATAAGACAAAACCATTAATCAATCTGACATAGTAATCTCAATATCCATCGGATCCCCGCAAACACAACATGCATGATTACAAATAGATGATCTTGATCATGAACGGAGCTCACAAGATCTAAACATGGTAGCACAAAGGAAGAGATACAACCATCTAGCTACTACATGGACCCGTAGTCCAAGGTGGAACTACTCACGCTTCATACCAGAGGCTGGCATGATGAAGAAGGCCTTCAGGATGTTCTCCTCTCCGGCAGGGTGCCGAGAAGAGCTTCAGATCCCCCGATCTAGGGACGATGGTGGCGGCAGATACAGATGGTTTCATGGAACATTGATCGGGTACTTTGGATTTCTATATCAGGGGTCTTTATAGGCGACGAGGCGAGGCAGAGGGCACCCGGGATGGCCGCACCCCCCCATGCGTGGGCTAGGGTTAGCCGTGCGACCAGGGGGTGTGGCCCCCTGGTGGCTCCCCTCCGTCTCGTATTCTGGCTCCGTGTTCCCCATGGTAAAATATTGACTTTGGCTTTTGTCCCGTCCAATTCCGAGAATATTGATTTTTTGCCTTTCTAGAACCAAAAACAGAAGAAAACAGACAACTAGCACTGTGGCATCTTGTTAATATGTTTGTACTAGAAAACATAGAAAAACACCTCAAAGTGTAGACAAAGCAAAGCAAAGTATATACTAAACAAGCATGGAACATAAAAAATTATAGATACATTTCCGACGTATCAAGTATCCCCAAGCTTAACTCCTTCTCGTCCTCGAGTAGGTAAGTGATAAAAATAATAATTTTTAATGTGACATGCACCATCAAAATCAAGATCAAACCATTTGCAAGCATGACAGCTAGGATCAAAGAACTCTAATTATGAGCATGAAAGATGGAGTTATGAAAGTAAGAAAAAATAACTATGCATGCAACATGAAAGGTTACAAACAAAGATCATGAATAACATGCATTGAAAAAAGTTTGTTTGTTTCACATACAGAAAACATGGCATAGTGGCATTCAGCTTGTCCCTCGTGGAGTAGGACATAGATGCATAGGACACCTTCAAAGTTCATAAGAGTGACTATATACAAATAGCACAAGAACAAGTAATATCAATAATATGCATCAATCAATAAGCTTTGGGACAATGCACATAGAACTAAGAATGGCAACTATGCTCTCTTAACTGGTGCCTGAGGGTAGAAGATGGAGACTCAATATAGTGGAAGAAAGGCCCTTCATAAGGGAAGCAGGGATTTCAAGTTTCAAAAAGAGCTTATGGTACATGTTAGCTTTCAGCTCTCATTGCCCCTATCATAAGCATCTTGAAGTGATTAAGGTTAAAGTGAACAAACTATGGAGTATATGCTTGACAAAGTATAAGTTGGCAATCTCATGTCCTTTGAATACGAGGGCTGCACCTCATGCTACTCAACTTTAGTCACCTGTAAGTTCTTATCATAGTAAGTACATGTGTATCATAGAGAACCGCCAACGGGGTACCCCTTGCATATGATATAGGAGCTATCCCATAATCAAAATGACAAGGCAAGCAGACAATGAGCATCTCAACAATCTTCTTATTTACCATGGGAATATGGTGCTTTTTTCTCTCTTTCCTCTTTTCAATATGTCTCTTTTTTTACAAGAAGAAAGATTCATAGATGTCATTATGGTGATCCTGCAAGTTTCCACCATGATTAGGCATGGCTTAGGATAGCGGCCCATACATTTCTCTAACACACATACATAACTCCATGGACTTACAAGATCCCATTTTATTTCACACCGACGACATTCATAGACAAAAGAGCATGATATCAACTGTGTACAAAGTACAAGTGCAATGTTGAAAGTGTTCCCCGTGACGACATGGTTCTGCTAATTCCAACGTATAAGTGCAAGCATATACAACATAGATGACACAATGGTTCAAGTTTATTAGGGGCAAGAAAAATAAAGTGTGCCATCAAGTTTGTGAGAGCTTTAATCACTAAGTTTTCACATAACAAAATGTCGTGGTATTGCACGGCAGATGCTACTAGGGATAGCTTACGTAGAGGGAGCAAGGCGACGTAGGAGAATCCGGAAGCGAGATTGGCACACGATGTACCCAGGTTCATGTCCCCTCGGTGGAGGATCGCTACGTCCTGCTGTCAATCCAGTATATGAACATAGATTGGTTTACAAGGGAGCCGCCATAGGCGGAGGGAGAGACTAGATCTAGTCTAATGTGGGAGAGGATGCAATATGATCTCCCCGTGGGGGTGCCCCTGGTGGCTTTATATATGCAGCCAGTTAGGGTTTACAAGTGTTTTGGTGGGCTTTCTATTGGAGTCGCCGTCTTGGGCCTCCAGTCGGCGCCACTCGTCTGGGTCCAGCATGCGCTAATCGCCGTATTGGGCGAGTCGACCCGCTCAGGGCTAGATTTCAGTCGGCTCGATCTGGCTGGCGACTCCGCTTCATGGGTATACCCCGATTGGTATTCCCCCATCAGTAGTCCTCGAGCGCGTTGTCGATTCGACGCGGGCTTGAGGCAGGGCACGGAGAGTCTTGGCGATGGGTCGTGGCGAATCGGCGATGAGCTCCTGAATAGAGAAAAGAACCGTGAAGCGGGAGGCGGTCAGCGTGACCCAGTCGGTGATGGCCATTTGGCGAAAGACGTAGGGTGTCGGTGAAGCCGCCAGTTGCGGCGAGTCCCGGCGTGGGCGTGCGAGTCCCCTTGGCGAGTGGCGAGGTCGAGCGACCGACGAGTGCCGAGTCCCCAAGGCGCCGAGTGGCGAGGTTGGGCGTCCGACGAGTGGCGCTGTCTGTAGCGCGCCGAGTCCCCGAGCGCATTGAGTACGCGAGGGCGAGTCCCCGAGCGTGTTGAGTACACGAGGGCGAGTTCGCGGTGGAGAGTCCCCGAGCGTGTTGAGTACGCGGGGGCAAGTCCGCGATGGCGAGTCCCCGAGCGCGTTGAGTACGCGACGGCGAGTATCCGCGGCGGCGAGTCCCCGAGTGTGGAGAGTACGCGAGTGGAGAGTCCGCGGTGGCGAGTTGACGCGTTGCTAGTGTCCTGGCGGCGAGTCTGGCGTGGAGAAGTCCGTGGTGAAGTCGGCGTGGGCGAGGCGTGGTGGTGGAACCTGGTCCATGGATACATACCTAGGAGTAGTCCCCGAGGCTCGAGTTGGCTTGTAGAGGCGACTTGAGGCTCTTTAGAGATGCATATTTTGAAAATATTAGTGGTTGCTGCCGAGCATGGCGAGTGGCGAGGTCGAGCGATCGGCGAGTGCCGAATCCCTGAGCGTGGCGAGTGGCGAGGTCGGGCGACCGGCAAGTGGCAAGGTCGAGCGATCGGCGAGTGTTGAGTCCCCGAGCACGGCGAGTGGCGAGGTCGAGCGACCTGCGAGTGCCGAATCCCGATGGCGGTCGAGGCGGCAGCAAGTGGCGGTCGGCGGCCGGCGTCAGTCTCCGAGCATGGCGAGTGGCGAGAAAGACATTGTTTTGCTGAGAAGGAGAAAAGATAAATTGCATTAACGTGTACTTGCATAATATATTGAACAATTGTAAGACGTGCGAATTGTAGACGTTGAATTTAAATGCACGTTTGTTATGTGGATCGATGGACAATATGTAAGGTTTATGCGTGTCTTTTTATGAGTAGGCAGACCTCAAGCATCAAACGCTTGCCGGGTAATGTGAGGGCGATGCGGTATTGAACCCGGAGACAAGGTCGGCCTTTTGGTACCCAGTCTCACTACTTCGACGGACGCGAATAAACAGCAAACAAAACTGAAACCGATCCCAAGTATGATTTTGGTCCCTGAAAGAGTCAAATGCGACTGCATGATCGGCTTTGGATAATGAATGGAGATGCATATATGTTTTGGACTCATAGCATGTATGAGTGTAAAAAAACTTAGTTGTTAGCATGAAAAGTCCGGAACGACGAGTCCGTAAGCGTAGCGAGTGAAGAGTCTGGGAGACTAGCAATCGGTGAGTCCCGAGCGTGACGAATGGCGCTTGACTCTGGCTTGAGCACCACAAGTCCCATATACTGATGATTGTAGCTGTCTGGAGCATGCCGACTTCCCGAGCAGGGCGAACGAGTCCCTGATAATGTATCAGGTCAGGGACGTGGACGACTGAGGCAGATGAAATCGCTTCTCGCTGATACACGTGACCACGCCTGAAGTGTGACTCTTGTCTTCGTGAGGCCATGATTAGATTCCGACGGGGCACATGCATAGACAATATTCATACAAAGAATTAGATTTAATCTAAAAAAAGAAATTGATTACATCATAATTAACAAGGAAAATAGTAAGATGTCAAATCGACCGATCACTAGGTTTTGTTGTTGATGTAGAGAATTAATCTTTGCATATGCAAAAATCGCTTGCATAGCTGCATACGCAGACGTGGCTTCAAGATGATATGTCCCGTCCATCCGCGTGCATGCTTGCCGCGTAGCAGCATGCGAGCGGTGTGCCGGCCCAGAGTACCTACTGAGCTGTTCCAACTTACAAGATTCAGGTGTGTTGCGCCGATTGGAATCTAAGATGATCTTCATTAAAGCGTGGCGGCTACACAGATTAGATCCAAATAAAATAACCATATGACAGAGCAACAATTAAGAAAGTTAGAGATTGAAAAACTTATCCGCTGTATAGAAGCGATCGTGCGGCTGCGCGTCCTTTGTTCTGGCGGTGATCGAAAGGAACCGGCTCGATGCGATCCGACCGGCGTTGATGGTGAGGAATCTCGCCTAGATTATCATCTCCAAGCGTCGCTTGCCCCACGGTGGGCGCCAACTGTCTTGGTATTGCACGGCAGATGCTACTGGGGTAGCTTATGTAGAGGGAATAAGGAGACGTAGGAGAATCTGGGAGCGAGATTGGCACACGATGTATCCAGGTTCACGTCCCCTCAGTGGAGGATCGCTACGTCCTGCTGTCAATCCAGTATATGAACATAGATTGGTTTACAAGGGAGCCGTCATAGGCGGAGGGAGAGACTAGATCTAGTCTAATGTGGGAGATGATGCAATATGATCTCCCCATGGGGGTGCCCCTGGTGGCTTTATATATGCAGCCAGTTAGGGTTTACAAGTGTTTTGGTGGCCTTTCTATTGGAGTCGCCGTCTTGGGCCTCCAGTCGGCGCCACTCGTCTGGGTCCAGCATGCGCCGCCAGATAATGAGTCGCCCTTCGAGCTAGATTTCAGTCGGCTCGATCTAGCTGGCGACTCCGCTTCGTGGGTATACCCCGATTGGTATTCCCCCATCACAAAATATTTTTTTAATTGGAAGATAGGTGAAAACAAGAATATACTTGGAATGGTGTAACATACAATGCATAGGAATTTATAGTGGAAACTTTGGAATAACTTGGTTTTTTGGGAGTTGGATGCATGAGTATAGCTTACTCATACAAGTGGAGGCTAGCAAAAGACTGGAAGCGACCAACTAAGAGAGCAATAATGGCCATAATCATGCAGAGCGACAAAACATTACTAATCAAAGCATAAAGTGCTACTACAAGTCAAGGACTAAATGAACATAGTGGCTATGGTGACTTGTTCATAGTCATAACATGGTGTGAGCATGTGCCAAGTCAACCCAAACAAAGCATCAAAGGAGAATACCACAATACTATGCTTTTGTATGCTAAAACAACCCATGATTCCTTCAAGGCACACTAAGCAATCCCAATTGTTTGGAATAAGTCATGCTACAACAATAATCACTAATCATAAGGTCAGAACAACACCTAGCATGACATGCTAAAGTCTAAGTCACAGTCAAAGCAAGCTCCTCTTGTACTATTCAAGCAAGAACTTTCTACTCCTCTCCAACACCAATCAACTTATTTGAAACAACACAGCGAGAACAGGGTTCCAAACTACTTTATTCAAGAAAACTAAACGAAAACTAAGACGCTCCAAGAACAACACAACAGTGCATGAAATAATAAAACGAAGTGTCTAGAAAGACCTGAGATTTTTATTGATGAAGAAGGGGATGCCTTGGGCATCCCCAAGCTTTGACGCTTGTACCTCTTGAATATTTCTTGGGATGACACGGGTGGAATCCCCAGCTTGAGCTTTTGTTCATTCTTCATCTGATTACATCATTATCTCTCTACACCTGAAATTTTTCCTTCATACAGAACTTCACACAATCTTCATTAGCAACATTAGTGTATTCAAAAGATAATAGACCTTTGGGTTTAGCTTTAGAACAGCAAAACTTTCACTAAAAACACAAGCGACTGTAGCAATTACCTCAAAACTCTCAATTTTCCAAACAGAACCCAAAAATGAATCAATAAGAAGCAAATGCAAATAATGGCAAAAATCTGTCAAAACATACCAGCAGGTAAACACCGATTTTTTCGAAGACCTTTTATTGCTCAAATCAAAAAGTGTTGAACTAAAGAAAGTTAGCTCACATACTGGGGATTTATTCAGAAAATATCAGCTCAATCCAACTTACAAAGATTCCTCACGAATATTTACGGTGGAGCACAAAAATGTGTTTCGGGACAGCAACTCCCCAAATCTTACTTCCCTCTCATTAGAGGTTATTCTTGGCACAAAAAGCAAATAAAAAGGATAAGGAGCGGTCATTACTGAAGTAATAACTTCCAAGACTCAATAAAACTTTTGGGTTATCTCCCAATAAGTATTTTTCTTTAACGCCTTTAAGTTAGGAACAAGAAGCAAGAATCAAGTATTTTCAAATGTAGAATTAAGATCAATACTTGCAATCTCTTCAACTAGGAAAGATATCTCATCCATATGAGTTTTATAGTATCCCTTCTCATCTCTCCTTGGTTCACTACTTTCATCAAAAGAATTTTCAGGAACAATCCAATCAAAATTCTTTCTAAGGCTTCATGCATTCCTACAAGTTTAAAAGGTATGGGTATCTTACTTTCCTTTCTGGGTTTGGTTTTATCTAAAGTTCCCATAACATCTACACATGAGCCTAGCATATTAAAATGTTCAAAGACCTTTTTGGCTTCCTTAGCAACATCATTGAACTCTTTTAGTAAAGTTTCTAGGATAAAATCTCTCTTTTCAGGATTCTCTTCTTCTTTTAGTTTAAGAAACAAAATTTGCATCATGGGGTTAAGGTTAACAAACCTAGCCTCCAACATATGAACTAAAGAAGCTACAGGAATTTCACAATTAGGAGCAAGTTCTGCTATAGATCTATCCTCAATATCCTCATTTTTGCTAACATGATTAAAGAATTCTTCAATATTTTCTTTTCCAATTATAGAGCCACTACCTATTGAAAGGTCCTTCAGTGTGAACTTGGGAATCAACATGGTGAGCTAGAGCAAGGTGACAACTAGAGTAGGAACTAATTTTTTGTGTTTTTGATAAGAGAAGGCAAACCAAACTAAACTATTTTTTTGGAGTTTTTGATAAAAAGAGGCAAACAAAACCAACAAAAAGAAACTAATCAAAACAAGAACAAAGTAAAGATAAAGGTTGTGAAGGACTCCCCTTGTGAAGACGTCCTTAGCCTCCCCGACAACGGCGCCAGAAAACAGCTTGATGCGCTTAGATCAATGTAGAGCTTCGTTGGGAGACCTCAAGAGGAAGGTATGATGAGCACAGCAGCAAGTATTCCCTCAGAAAGAAACCAAGGTTATCGAACCAGTAGGAGGAAGGAAACGGCTCAAAGGTGTTGCTAGCAATTTGGAAACCTGCACAACACAAACTCAAGACTTTGCCGCAACAAACAGTGAGGTTGTCAATCTCACCGGTTTGTTGAAAACAAAGGATTAACTGTATGGTGTGGAAGGTAATAGTGGTTTGTAGAAAGTAAATAGTAATAGTGGAAGATGTATCAATGGTAAAGATTGGACTGGGGTCCATAGTTCACTAGAGGTGTTCTTCTTAGATAAACAAACATGGCATGCTGGGTAAACAAATTACATCAGGGCAATTGACAGGACTGATCAAGGCATAACAATGCAATACTAGACATTCATGATCCTATGAGATTCGATTGGGCAATACAATAAGATACATAGACCGCCATTCAACTGCATCTATGACTAGAAATCCACCTTCAGGTTATCATCCAAACTCCCTCCAATATTAAGTTGCAAGCAACAGATAACTGCTTTAAGCAAAGTGTGTAAGGTAAACAATCCACTTGTTCCATGAACAAGAGACCGTTGTTTTCTCCCTAGTGGCAACAACACATCTACAACCTTAGAGATTTCTGCCCCTTCCCTTAGATTAAATAGAGGCATGAACCCACTATCGAGCATAAATACCCCCTCTTGGAGTCACTAGCATCTACTTGGCCAAGATAGCTACTAGAAATGGAGAGCATGCAAGATCACAAACAACACAGACATGATAGAATCAATAAGACAAAACCATTAATCAATATGACATAGTAATCTCAATATCCATCGGATCCCCGCAAACACAACATGCATGATTACAAATAAATGATCTTGATCATGAACGGAGCTCACATGATCTAAATATGGTAGCACAAAGGAGGAGATACAACCATCTAGCTACTACATGGACCCGTAGTCCAAGGTGGAGGAACTACTCACACTTCATACCGAAGGCTGGCATGATGAAGAAGAAGGCCTCCGGGATGATCTCCCCTCTAGCAGGGTGCTGGGAAGAGCTTCAGATCCCCCCGATCTAGGGACGATAGTGGCGGTGGCTACAGACGGTTTCGTGGAATATTGATCGGGTACTTAGGGTTTATGTATCTGGGGGTCTTTATAGGCGAAGAGGTGAGGCAGGGGGCACCCGGGGTGGCCACACCCCCAGGCACGGGATAGGGTTAGCCGCGCAGCCATGGGGTGTGGCCCCCTAGTGGCTCCCCTCCATCTCGTATTCTGGCTCCGTGTTCCCCATGGTAAAATATTGACTTTGGCTTTTGTCCCGTCCAATTCCGAGAATATTGATTTTTTGCCTTTCTAGAACCAAAAACAGGAGAAAACACGCAACTAGCACTGTGCCATCTTGTTAATAGGTTAGTACCAGAAAACATATAAAAACACCTCAAAGTGTAGACAAACCAAGCAAAGTAGATACTAAACAAGCATGGAACATAAAAAATTATAGATACGTTTCCGACGTATCAATCCTCGCCAATGATCCGTCTCTAGAACAGGTCCATCAGTGTGTGGCACTCCTCAACAAAGGACTACAACAGTAGAAGACCGCCGCATCATTCAGTGGTAAACTGGCATCAAAGTTGGAATTCTGTCACATTGATGCAAGTCATGATACTGATATAAGACCCCGAAGGGATACGGATCAACATCCTCGCATTGTTCCTCGGGAAGAAGAAAATTCAAGAACCGTCTCAAACGGTCATCATCGCAGGGCCACATGGGATTGGACGGGAGTTATTCCGGCTGCATCCCAAGATGCTTGCGGTGACCCAGCATACCACTGCATGATGTAGTACACTATAGTCGTTGACATAAAACTAATGAAACACTGTTCACTAGTATTACGTCCCTCAGAGTGGTACAACAGAAACACAGCAGGTCCAAGACATGACTATAGGTTACAACTCGACTCTTTACATAAGATCCAGAGAAC
Source organism: Avena insularis (assembly GCA_023614405.1). Lineage (NCBI taxonomy): Eukaryota > Viridiplantae > Streptophyta > Magnoliopsida > Poales > Poaceae > Avena > Avena insularis. Next base: position 118,506,837 of record CM042697.1, on the reverse strand, counting down.
ACTCTAGGTTAAATAGAGAGAAAGAAACTTCTTACAAAGAAGAATCAGAAATAATCGAATCATAACCAACACACTAATAGACTAGCATCTGAACTATTGGGGCTTGCATTGCTGCTAATGCAATACTCTACAAAAGTAGGTTCTATGGCTAGATATTATATTCCTATCTAATTATCAACGTCGTCTTCACTTGAGTAGATGTATATATTGATTTTCTTGACTTCATTGAAGAGCTTGAGCTTTTGATGATGATTCCTGGAGTATAACTTGATGTAGACGTCGTCTTAATGGCTTCAGAATCTAGCAAGGGTTAAGAAGATACGTTGAGTACGAGCGTACTCAGCAAGTTCACTAAAAAGGAGTGTTTGATGCACTATATCTACAGCCACAGACCATAAGTCATACGCAATGCAGGTTTTTGTAAACATTTCTTCAAAGGTTGCTTTTATTCTGAAAAGCTATGTCCGTCAGCCTTCACAGGTTTACCAGAACTTTCATGGAGTTCCTTTCCCGCTGCGTTCGCAGCTCCTTCCCAGAACAGGGATTAACAAGTTACAGCTCTTACACTCCGAAGAGGTGCATTACTTTACCCATGAGAGATCAAATCCTTGTTGCACAACCGGACGATATTTACCGTCCACACTTCCTACGGTGTGGGGCCCAATAGATGATCCAAGCCAGTCACTGTCCTTCTCCACGACCCCGCATACCCGACAGATTGCACATCGGGCCTAGGATAAAACTTGATTCCATTATCAGCATAAAGTGTACAACCCTCATAGATACCAGAAGTCGTGGGACGTTGAGGGATCCCATCCATAACATGCTAACCCTCTACAAGATGAGTTGCAACAATGGCCCGGTCATCCGTTGGCATGCGAAAGGGAGCCGATCCAGTTGATTTCTTCATCCCATTCCAAATATCATGGTTAACGCGTAATATACGGCGCAAGAATCACTGGCGACATTGGTTGTTAAGTCATAGGTAATATGTTCCTTTACCACTGGAACTTTCATAGTAGGTTATTACCTCATGGTAAATGACCTATAATCATATTATCATGAAAATAGTGTTTTCTGACCTTTTTGAAATGCATGTGATGACAATACTGGATTTGCAAAATACTTTACAGAAAATAATCAAAGGACATGAGCAAGTGTGAACTTGCCTTTTGTGATTGCAAGATTATGCACACACGGTCTTCGAGACAACATAAGATCCAATATCTGAAATCTGCATCATTCGTCCGGTAAGGACTAATGTTTAAAGAAGCAATATTCTTTTGTGCATAAGTAATGTTATGCTCTTTGTAAAATTCCCAAAGTGAACCCCTAATACTGTAAGTGAAGTGAACTTAGATGATTCCTTTAAGAGTTGGTTTTACTTCATAGGAAATGCATATATAGGGATTTTAAGTCTTGATATACAAGATATAAAAGTAGAGTGCAATAGTAATCTAAGATTTAGATTAGTTGCTATTTGGTGATTATGATGGAAGTCTATGTATTGGATTATCATGGTTTTGGAATTAGTACTTAGATATTAATTGCTCAAGGTTTTATAAAAATTGTGATTATCTCTTACTTAAGAATTGTTTTTAAAGAATTTACAAAATAGGTAACAGATAAGGATTTATTATTAAAAACTTTTCTAATAATATAATTAATATTTTTCTAGTGTAATATATTTATTCAAGACCTTAAAAATGATTTTTATTTATTTTTAAGTATTATTTTTATGTTTATAAAATTCCATAAATGATTAAATGTATTTAAATATTTACTTCAATTTTTATTTATAAAAATTAGACTAGTATTCTTTATAAAATAGTAGATTTATTTTTATGCATAAAAATGATGTTTATTCATTTTTAGGATTTTTCCTTATTTTATGAGACTTCACTTGGGACTTAATGGTGTTAATATTTACTTGGTTTGTATATATTTTAAACAAATAAAGTTATATTTTTTATTAGGTAGATCTTATTTTTATGATGATTTTAATATATTAGATGATGTTTTTATGATTTTTCCATAATTCTTTAGAGCCTTAAATGTCAAAAGGGCATTTTAGTAATTTATTTGTTTTATTTTATTTCTTATTCTATTTAACCTGGGCCGTTTGGTTGGGCACATAGGTTGACTTGTCCCATTTGGACCTGGATTGGGGTCATCTTGGCCCCGGCCCACTCCCTCATCACATGCACGCCTCACCCACACTTGCATTCTCATTCCCCTCTTGGTTCTGCCCGACGCCGCCGCCGCTCACCTGATTCCGATGGTGCACGATGTTGTGGTCGTTGATGTTAGTCGCCGGAGTTCCGCCGATGTGGGCTTTCTCCCCTACCTTCCTTGGATTGGTTCGTCGCTTCCTTCCTTGGCCGCTCTATTCCCTTCACTAGGGTTAGGGTTTGATCTCTGGTTCACCATGGTGTTCCGACGCCGGTGACCTCCCCATGATAAGGTTCCTGCTGCCAATGTGGTGTGGTAACGATGAAGTCATCCCCTTACGCGTGCCACTGCAGTAGCACGGGCCCTGCCTCGCCACACTGTGGTGGTTTGGTGCTGGATTTTGGTTGTGTGATTGCAGTGGGCTCTACCGCCAAATTCGTTGGCTTCCCGGAGCTTTGCAGCATGCTCCTCGACCCTGGTGGGCTACTGGTTGCGGCTTGGTGCAGGTCAAGTGCCACCGCGCTCCCTGTGTTGCCGTGCCATATCAGCCGCCGTCGACCCCTCTACTTCCTCGTCTTGCTAGGCGAGGACCTCCGGGTAAGTAAATTCTCCTCCTCTATTCCTTCCTCTCCTACCTAATCTCTTGTTTGGCCTAGGAGTCAATACAGGCTACTACCCTGAATATTCATTGTGCAAGATTAAACATTTTAGCGTTTCTACCAACCCCAAGTATAACTGAATATTCCACTACTCTACTCTCCCTATGTTGTTGATAATATTTACCTGGATTTTGCTTTAAAATATTGTTCACTGAATGTTTGTGACTGTCAAATATGACAGTGAGGTGATGTTGGTCCTGATTGTTATTTGTTTTGAACTTAGAGAGAGAGAAAAAATGGACTGGATTAACTTGATATAATTTGTGATTGATATTGGATTATATGTGACACAGGTTGCAAATATGACAATCTTTGATTGAATGTTTTTTATTCAGGTGTGATGTTGACACTATGAAATTGTTGGCAGGTGCTTTCGTAGACCTGCACCCCTGATGTTGGCTATGCCTAGTTTAAATAACAGTCTCTGTTATCTTAATAAGTGCTATTGTGGTGCATCAGTTAGCATGGTGATATATATGATATCATGAATTCCTTGTCCTATATACTGATGTTATGACAGTGGAATTATAAATGACTCCTAGAATGTTTGCTAGGAAATGTTCACAAATACTGTTATATTGCAATCCTAGAATTTTGGGACTAGCTAAATTGGGATTGTACCACAATCAAGCTTTGCTCTTATGTGGTCATGGAAAGCATATTGGAATCATTCCTAGATATACTTCCTAGGAAGATTATTTGTTCTATGTCGAATCTGACATTGTAATATGGTACATATTTGATTCCTAGAGATCCTACTAGGGAAATGATAAGGTTATTTGGGTAATATTTACAAGTGTAAATGAGTGGACAATATGAATACACTGTATATATGACAGTAACCATTTTTAAATGATTCCTAAATCTTTTTAGGAAAATGATTTGTGGATTTAAGAAAATAGACTTGAGCTTGTACTCAAGAAACTCTGAATCTGCTAGATACAGAGGTGCTACTCTCTGGGAATGTGCCATGTAGCCTAGCAACTATGGTATATGTTTATCTAGTAAAAACTAGGTAATAAGCTAATGATGCTGGTTTGAAGTTAAATAATTCAGGGTTGATTTTTGTGGAGGAAATTCTTGACCCAGCCAATGATGCAAAGGCTGAGGCACTTAATCTTGATAACATTAATGGTCATCATTGTACCCTATAATGGCTTCTATTGTTTGTGGATACACTACTGTGGTGCCTCACTAGAGTGTGCACAGGAGTATGCTCCATAGTGACATGATATGTTGTTATTTGCTAGTTTGATGATAACATATATTTTTGCTTCCCAAATACTTGGTGATGATTTTGCATACCGCTTGTATGCAAATCTAAAAGTGCTTTACTCTCAAAACACTCATTTTTTCTTATCAATGATGAGAACAAATGTCAAAGAGAAAAGTGATTAACCTCTAACTGGAGTGTGAGGTTAGACTGGAGATGTCTTATGGTGTTACTACTAGATCCTCTTCTTGTTACTCTATCCTCCTGATGTTGTTGGTGGCCTGCTTTCCTTGTTGCTGGACTTCTACCATTGTGCTATTGTTGGCCAGTTCCTCTTGCTGTTGGTAAGCTTCCTCTCTCCTTCCTCTTCCTGATTCCACATATTCTTCCACTGGTTTGTGGAAGCTATTATGTATGCTGGTTGTTGGGATCATTGTGGTGTAATGATAGACAGATAAGAACAGAGATGTTCTTATTTGGTGGCAAGTTGGTTTCTTGTGGTTTATGTGTTCTTGAGAGAGATCTGATAAGAACAATGATGTCCTTGGTGGTGTTCTTGGGCTAATGAAGAATCTATTGGTCTGGTTGTGTGTGTAGAGAGGATATGGTAGCAGCTCTGCAATGGCTGGTGCTATTTCTCTACTTGTTGTTTCCTTGAGGTGTTGTGACACACTAATGCATCTTTGGTGAGTAAGTATGCCTTGGTATTGTGAGTTGAGGATCAAATCAAGTAAAATCTTGATATTTCCTTATGTTTTACCTCTTTACCTTCTTGTCTAGTTTTGGTGAAACTTGCCCCATAAGGCCTATGATGGTACTCTGAGGTCCATTCTTATGATAAGAACAGATTACTACTTTGCCCCTTTTGAATTACTCTATGATGATATTGGCAGTAACACTTCTCTGCCTAAATTGAGTGTTGGGGATATGCTATATGGGTATCCTCATAGCATGTCTCCTATCTGGATAACCCGGGTGGCCCACAGTTGGTAGCATGGCCCATGGCCTGCTGGGCGGCCCAGTTAGATGGATCCAGAAGGGAGGCCCATGCTGGATAAAGGAAGGCTATGGAGGAGTCACGGACGTACCCGGAGCCTTGGAGTGCAAGACACGCTAGATGAGATGTAAGCAGTGTAGGACTCTGTAACCTGTCCGGCTAGGACTTTTCCCTGTAACCCTAGGACCTGGCGACTATATAAGTCGGGCCTATGGGAGCCTTTAGGGCACGATAACTTAGACTCTCTAGTCACCTCGCACAGCGAACCAATCCGTGTAACTCGGCGTATTGCCCTTATAGTGATTTATAGCAGGAGTACGATTCCGCCACCATTGTGGGATCTGAACCTGGGTAAGCTGTGTAACCTTGTACCCGTCAACCGTCCGTCTTCCCCCACGTCTCTAAACACGCATTGTGAGGAGCCCTCCATGGCGTACTTGTCGGCAATACCACGACAGTTGGCGCCCACCATGGGGCAAGAGGCGCTTCAGGCTCTTCACCGGGCGAGGACCAAGATCTTCGCGGGAATCGGTGAAACCGTAGCCATCGGTTGCGTTCTCTTCTCCGACAATGTTCTGATCGTCCCTCCCGATGAGTTCTAGATCCCGGCAAAGACGAGACCTACGCGGTGCTCGATCGTCCCCATCGGAGATATCCACCTCTTCATCGGCGAAACCGACTCGGGCACTAGTTCCGTGGGAGTCGGAGGAGCATCAAGACCCGCACGGACCGCCTACGGGCAGGATACGTTCGCGGAAGGATCGATGTCGGAGCTCTCCTCGGAGTTTGTCGGCAAAGATCGGAAAAATTCAAGGCCCACCAAAACCGCCCCTGTGCTGGATATAACGATGGAAGATCGCTGCAAGTCCGTCGGCTTCGCCCGTGCGTCTGACAGCAGAGATCCAAGTTCGTCGGTGTGGTTACCATCTTCGATCTGGCGCGTTGCGTTCAGAGAGAGGGCGAAAACCCCCGCGATTACCTTGCCAGGTGGCTCCGTAAACGGGCCGACCTGGATCATTACCCCAATGATGATGCTATGTATCACTTTGTGGAAGGACTGGACCAAGGTACGATTCTCCGACATACGCTAAGGCGACAGCAGGCTTCAGGATGCCTCACTTTCGAAAGCATGGTGAACACCGTCCACAGCTATGCGGAGGTTGAGGAGGAAGCTTAGATTGAAATTGTGCTCGTTGGCAGAGCCCCTCCGCCTCATCCACCACCGCCAGCGCCTCCGGTCGTCATCGCCGCAGCACCGCCACCACCTCCAGTCATCATCGTTGCTGTTGCACCTCCACCCCCCGTCATCGAGCAAGCCCCGGCACCCTCCGAATCCGTACTTGACGCGCTCTACGCCGACATCAGTGCTGACTCGGAGGAGATAGACTTCAGCCCGGAGGAGCTAGACTCTGCCATGCAGGAGATGGAGGAGGATTACAAGCGCAACGAACAGGCCAACAACGTTGTCACGTCCCGAGAGGTGTTCGTCGCCATTGGGATGGCGATGGATGAAGATCAGCCCAGACGAGCTCCGCCTACAGCATTGGACAAAGTGAAGGGACCGCCTGTTGCTACCGACAATGATCGCGCAAAGGTCATGCCTCCTCCGCCTAACCCAGTACAGTAGCCACAGGAACTCGGCACCGGTCCGAGCAACAACAACACCGCAAACCCGCCGCCTCCGGCATCTACATCTGCTGCTGCCCAAGTCACTCTAGCTGATAGACTGATGTACGGTAATCTCCTCGTCGAGCCTATGACTGTGGCTCATATTCACAATGTAGTCCAGCTCGACGATAAGCGCCAGCAGCTGCTGGAGGAAGCGCATGCCATAGCGGAGCAAGGCGCAAAGCTAGATCGAGATCTGGCCAACGCGCAGAAGTCAATAGAGAAAGCTAGAGCAATGGAGGCCGAGTACAAGACTCTTCTACAGCAGCAGAAGGCTAAGAAAGCTCCGGATCGCGTCATCAACGATCCTGGTGTACGGCAAAACCTAGGATGGGCTCCCTCGAAGCAGGCACAGGCCAAGCCATACATTGACAATGAAGGCAGGCAGGTGATGCCCACTCCTCTTATCAACCTCGTTGTTGCCAAGACCCTCCTGGAGCAGGATAGATCACCCGAAGCGGTGAACCAGGTCTATGACCTAGTGGCCAAGGCGGTGAAACAGCAGGAAAAGTCCATCTCTCAGAGGCTTTAGTCTGACCCAGCGTTTTGCCAGTCTAGCCAGCATAAGCCGCCAAGGGACAGATCTCCTCATGATGTCGGGTCCCAGACGGGTTCATCAGAATGAAGACGGAGGGATTCACGCAACATGAAGGATGCTATCCCCATATCCTCCGACCATGGAGGCAAGGCTCAACCTTGTCGCCCATCTCCACCGCCCTGCTCTCCTCGACATCACGAAGACCCCAAGGCTCACCATGGTACGGAAATTCCTCCGCCTAAGCAACACGGCATCGTCGTCCGTGACAACGCGGAGCAGGCCCGTCATGATGGAGAGCGCAGCCAAGGACACAAGAGAAGGTCACGTCATGATCCTCCGCGTCCGACAAACAACCGTGACAAGCGTGAGGCGTCACAGGAGGGTAACAGCAAGAAGGCTAACCCATCGCCACCTCCGCCTCCGTGACCACCTAGCAGCCACCATGGCGGAGGAGGCCCGCGTCGTTCACGCAGCCCATCCCTTGATGGCAAGAAGAATAAAAGAAGCCCGGAGCCATACGACGTACGATCACGTCTGGACAAGATCCACGAGGCCTGGGATGGAGCATACCTGGGACCACACTGCCTTGGACCTGTAATACGGACCACAGCTTACCCCAAGGGTTTCCGGATTGACAAGACCATCAAGCCCTATGATGGCACCGCCAAGCCAGCTACATGGTTGCAGGATTACGGCAACACGATGGAGATCGCCGGGGGAAACCCCAATGTTGCAATCAAGTACCTCCCATTGATGCTGGCGGGCACGACCCGACAATGGATCGATGACTTGCCAGAGAAATCTATCTGCAACTGGCTGGACATGCAAGAAGCGTCACCAAGAACTTCGAGGGTACGTACAAACGTCCCTGTACTATTAGCGACCTACAGCGGTGCGTGCAGGAGAAAGACGAGTCATCTCGCGCCTACCTCTCCCGCTGGCTGGATATGAAGAATTCCTGCGCAGGAGTACACTCCCAGACCGCCATGTCCGCCTTCATTGATGGGTTGGAAAGGGGCACGTTACTCCGACATACGTTGAAGAGCCTGCAGGACAACCACCAGCTAGATCTCAACCAGATGATCCAGCTGGCTAGTGAGTTCGTGGCTGCCGACGCTGATGCTCGCGACTCCCTGCTGGCAATGGCCATTCCAACTCAGGCTCGGAGGAACAATAGCACCAAGCGGTAGAGCCCGCTAGAAGAAAAGCAAACCTCCGACATGGTCGCCATGACTTTTGCAGGACGAGGTGATAATGGACAGCGTGGCTGAGGACGGGGCTGGTCGTGGGCAGCAGCGAGGTGGTGAAACAACCTCGGCAGTGCTCCGCGTTCCCCAGACCTACGAGGAGTACCGCGATATGCCGTGCCTCGTACACCTCGACACCAACGGCAAGGCCACACACACAAATCGCCATTGCAAGTTCGTCAACGACCTCAAGGAGGACCTAGAGTCCGGCTACAAGCAAAGTCGAAAGAACAGACCGCGAGGCAAGGGAAAGGGGAAGTAGAAGGAGGAGGAGTCCAAGGATTCAAGCGATATGGACAAGGACGTAGACCCCAAGCATGCCGCCAAGAGCGACGGCAAGGGCAAAAAACCCTTCGAGAAGAAGGCGGCAGTTTTCCACACTTTCCTTGGCACCCCCACGTCCGACAACAGAAAACCTCCATGGCTACTCTACCCCCAGTTCCCCAATACCTGCGTTGGTCGGAGATTCCAATTACTTGGGACAGGAAGGCTTACCCAGACCTCATCCCCATGGAGAACCAATACGCCATGATCATCAACCCCCTGATTAACGGCAATGAGTTCACCAAATGTATGGTGGATAGTGGAAGCAGCATCAACATCATGTACCTAGATACACTGCACAAGATGAACTTGACGGAGGCAAACCTAAGGCGTACCAACACCATCTTCCATGGCGTAGTTCCTGGTGGGGAGGCTCGGTCCCTTGGGTGCATCACACTTCAGGTCGCTTTTGGCGATGTCAATAATTACCGCCAAGAATGCATGACCTTTGAGGTGGTCCCCTTCAAGAGCGTGTACCACGTCATATTCGGCCGCGACATCTTCCACACCTTCATGGCCAAGCCATGCTTCGTCTACAACAAGCTCAAGATACCCAGAACAAACGATGTCATTACCGTATCCGGAAGCTTTACCAAGGCAAGGGACTGCGAGATTGGAGAAGCAGCCTTTGCGGAAGCTGTCCTCTACAGCGAAGAATTTAAGGAGATCCAGAGCAAGGTCGATGCCTCGGAGATGCCCGCGTCGAAGAAACGGATTTCCGACTCCACCCCAGCATTCAAGGCCGCCATCAAGACCAAGCCAGTGGAACTTGTGGTAGGCGATGCCTCCAAGACCACCGCCATTGGGATGAACCTGGACCCTAAATAGGAAAGCGCGCCTATCGAGTTCCTCCGTGAGAACAGGGACATCTTTGCCTGGCAACCTAGGGAACTTGTCCACATGACTTTGAACTTGTCCAGCACAGCTTGAATATTGATCCAAAATGTAAACCAGTGAAACAACCTCTACGATGCTTCGGAGACGAGAAGAGACGCGCCATAGGCAAAGAGATAGCTAGGTTACTTAAGGCTAGTTTTATCCGAGAAGTCCTTCACACCCGATGCGTGGCCAATCCTGTACTTGTCCCTGGTACGTTGGAAACGTATCTATAATTTTTTATGCTCCATGCTTGTTTAGTATCTACTTTGCTTTACTTGTCCACATTTTGAGGTGCTTTTACATGTTTTCTGGTACTAACCTATTAACAAGTTGCAAAAGTGCCAGATGCCTATTTTCTACTGTTTTAGGTTTCAGAAAAGTTAGTAAAGAAATATTCTCAGAATTGGACGGGACAAAGGACAAAGTTAATTACTTTCCGTGGGGAACAAGAAATCCAGAGGAGAGCCCGGGAGGCCAGCCAGGGGGGCCAGACCCACCCCAGGCGCGGGTGGGCCCCACCCCGCGCCTGGCTAGGGTTTGGTGGCCCTGGCCGCCTCCTCGGTCTCCCCCTTCGCCTATAAGAATCCCCGATCGAAACCCGAGGCACCGATCAAATCTCCACCGAGCAAATGTAGCCACCGCCACCATCGACCCTAGATCAGGGGGATCTGAAATTCTTCCCGGCATCCTACCGGAGGGGAGATCATCCCGGAGGCCTTCTCTCCCGTATGATGCGTGAGTAGTTCCACCTTGGACTATGGGTCCATGTAGTAGCTAGATGGTTGTATCTCCTCCTTCGTGCTTTCATGTATAGATCTTGTGAGCTCCGTTCATGATCAAGATCTAATCTATTTGTAATAATGCACGTTGTGTTTGCGGGGATCCGATGGATATTGAGATTATTATGTTGGTTTGATTAATGGTTTTGTCTTTATGATTCTATCATGTCTGTATTGTTTGTGATCTTGCATGCTCTCCGTTGTTAGTAGCTATCTTGGCCAAGTAGTTGCTAATGACTCCAAGAGGGGGTATTTATGCTCGATAGTGGGTTCATGCCTCTAGTTTCCAAGGGAAGTGACAGAAATCTCTTCGGTTGTAGATGTGTTGTTGCTACTATGGAGAAAACAACGGTCTCTTGTTCGTGGAACATGTGGACTGTTTACCTTACACACTTTGCTTAAGCGGTTATGCATTGCTTGCAACTTAATACTGGAGGGGGTTCGGATGATAACCTGAAGGTGGACTTCTAGTCATAGATGCAGTTGGATAAAAGTCTATGTATATTGTTGTATTGCCCAATCAACCTCATAGGATCTTTCTGACTAGTAATTGCATTGTTATGCCTTGCTCAGTTCTTGTCAACCTCATAGGATCTTTCTGACTATGGACCCCGGTCCAATCTTTACCATTCATACATCTTCCATTGTTACTTGTTTACTTGCTGCAAACCATTACCTTCCACACCATACGTTTAATCCTTTTTTACAGCAAATCGGTGAGCTTGACAACCTCACTGATCGTTGGGGCAAAGTCTTGAGTTTGTGTTCTGCAGGTCTCTACGTTGCTTGCAACACCTGTGTGACGTTTCCTTCCACCTACTGGTTCGATAAACTCGGTTTCTTACTGAGGGAAAACTTGTTGCTGTGCTACTTCACACCTTGATATTGGGGTTCCCAACAGTCTCCACGTCAAGCACCAAGTTCTCTGGCGCCATCAAGGAGTCACCAACAAGTTTTCTGGCGCCGTTGCCGGGGAGGCCAAGGACGTCTTCACTAGGGGAGTCCTTCACTTCCTTTCTCTTTACTTTGTTTTTAGTTTGCTTTGTTTCTTTCATTTCTTTTCTTTGGTTTTGCTTGCCTCTTTTCAAAAAACCCAAAAAAATTAGTCTAGTTTGGTTTGCTTGCTTTATTCAAAAACACAACAAAATTAGTTCATGCTCTAGTTGTTGCTGTTATTTTTGGATTGCCCACCTTTGCCAAAATGAACTCTGCTGAGAACACCAAGTTGTGTGACTTCACTAGCATCAACAACAATGATTTCCTAAGCACTCCTATTGCTCCACCTGCTCCTGATGCTACCTTTTATGAAATTAAGCCTGCTTTGTTGAATCTTGTGATGAGAGAGAAATTTTCCGATGCTGGTTCTGATGATCCTGCTGCCCATCTTAATAGCTTTGTTGAACTTTGTGAGATGCAAAAGTATAAGGATGTAGATGGAGATATTATTAAGCTCAAGCTTTTTTCCTTTCTCCTTGAGGGGAAAATCTAAAGAATGGTTGTTTTCTTTGCCTAAAAACAGTATTGATTCTTGGACTAAGTGCAAAGATTCTTTTATTGGAAAGTACTATCCTTCTGCTAAGATTATATCTATGATAACCAGCTTGATAGTGAACATGTTGCTCCTGCTTGGGAAAGAATGAAATCTTTGGTTAAAAATAGCCCTACTCATGGACTCACTGCTTGGATGATTATCCAGACTTTTTATGCGGGTTTGAACTTCTCCTCAAGAAACTTGTTGGATTCTGCTGCTGGAGGTACTTTTATGGGACTCACTTTGGGTGCTGCAACAAGGCTCCTTGATAATATGATGGTTAACTACTCTGAATGGCATGTTGAGAGAGCTCCACATGGTAAGAAGGTAAATTCTATTGAGAAAACCTCCTCTTTGAATGAAAATATTGATGTTATTATGGCTATGCTTGTTAATGGGAAAGCTCCTTTAGATCCTAATAGTGATCACTTAGCCTCTTTGGTTGCTCAAGAAGAGCAAGTTGATCTGAACTTCATTTGAAACAACAATTTCAACAACAATGCCTATAGGAATAACTTTGGTAGCAACAACAATTATAGGCCTTATCCTCCTAGTGGAAATGCTTATCAGGATAAATCTGGAATGCCTAGTGAAGAGAGGATTCTAGAAGTTGAGAGATCCACTAAAACATTTATCAAATGCAATATGAGCAAAACAAGATTTTCACTGAACCTATGGAGGAAAAATCTATTATCTTGAAAAACATTAGTCTTCAGCTTGAGAATCTGAATAGAGAAATTCCTAGTTCTGATCAAAAAATTTGAGTCTTTGAGAAAATATATCCTCTTTGTCTGAAGCTCAAACTTCCTTGGTTAATAAAATGGCTGCTAAACCTGAAACTATGGAAAACACCTTTGCTAATGCTCATGCCATACAAGTTACTATTGATGAAAAAGTTAGGCTGTTAGCTCAACTTCATGCTAAGTGGGAAAGGGAAGCTAAAATTGATAGAAACAATAGTATGTGCACTATCACCACTAAACCACAAGTAGTCCCTATTCCTCCTCCTACTATGCCTAAGCCTTTTGAGCCTACTACTAGTGATGCTAAGTTTGACTTTGATATTGATGGTTGCAATATTTCTGAAGTGATTATGTTCTTGCAAAAGCTTGCTAGAAGTCCTGATGCTAGTGATATGCATGTTGCTTTCACCAAACACATTACAGATGCTCTTGTTAAGATTAAGGAAGAAAAGCTAAAACACAAATCTTCTATTCCTAGGAAAGTAGAAGATAGTTGGGAACCCATTATTAATATGCAAGTGAATGACTTTGATTTCAAAGCTTCATGTGATCTTGGTTCCAGTGTCTCTATTATGCCTAGGAAGATTTATGAAATGCTTGATTTGCCACCTTTAGAAGATTGTTATTTGGATGTCCCACTCAATGATAATGCTAAGAAGAAACTCATGGGGAGTATTAATGATGTTCTCATTATGGTTAAGAATGCTTATGTCCCTGTTGATTTTTATGTTTTGGATGTGGAATACAATGCCTTTTGTCCTATCACTTTGGGAAGACCTTTTCTTAGAACAGTTGGTGCTATCATTGATATGAAAGAAGGCATCATTAAATTTCATTTTGCATTCAAGAAAGGTATTGAACACTTCTCTATGAGGAGAGAGAAGTTTCTTTTTGCTCCTCCTTTGAAAGCAAGATTTGGTGTTATTGCTTCTTCATTTGAAAATACTTGATTCGTCTTGCTTCTTGTGCCTAGCTTAAAGGCGTTAAAGAAAAGTACTTGTTGGGAGATAACCCAAGAGTTTCCTTGAGTCTTGGAAGTTATTAATTCTGTAATGACCTCTTCTTATCCTTTTTGTTTGCTTTCTGTGCCAAGAATGACCTCTAATGAGAGGGAAGTAAGATTTGGTGAGTTGCTGTCCTGAAACAGATTTCTGTCCTCCACCAAAATCAATCGTGAGGAGGCTCTGTAACTCGGATTGAGCTGAAAGTTTATGAATGAATCCCCCAGTATGTTATCTAACTTTCGTTATTTCAAAAATTTTTGATTTAAGCAACAGAAGATTTTCGAAAAAAATAGGTTTCTACCTGCTGGTCTGTTTTGACAGATTTCTGCCATTATTTGCATTTGCTTCTTATTGATTCCTTTTTGAGTTCTCTTCAGGTAAATTGAGATTTTTGAAGGAGTTACTACAGTAGCTTGTGTTTTTAGTGAAAAGCCTTGCTATTCCAAAGCTTTTCCAGTGGTCTAATATCTTTTGAATAAACTAATGTTGCTAATGAAGATTGTGTGAAGGAAAAATTTCAGGTGTAGAGAGAGAATGATGCAATAAGATGAAGAATGGACAAAAGCTCAAGCTTGGGGATTCCACCATGGTGTAACCCCAAGAAATATCCAAGAGGCACAAGCGTCAAAGCTTGGGGATCCCCAAGGCATCCCCTTCTTCATCAATAAAAAGCTCAGGTTTGTCTAGACACTTCATTTTTATTGTTTCATGCACAAGTTGTGTTGTTCTTGGAGCGTCTTAGTTTTCGTTTTCTTTGCTTAGGTTTTTTAGTTTTCTTGAATAAATTAGTTTGTAGCCCCGTTCTCGCTGTGTTGTTTTGCAAATAAGTTTGCTTGGTGTTGGAAAGGAGTAGTAAGTTCTTGCTTGAAGTGAAAGAGGAGCTTGCATTGACTGTGACTTAGACTTTAGCATGACATGCTAGGTGTTGTTTTAGCATTATGCTTAGTGATTATTACGGTAGCGTGTCTTGTTCCAAACAATTGGGATTGCTTAGTGTGCCTTGAAGAAATTATGCGTTGTTTTAGCATGCAAAAGCATGATATTGTGGTATTCTCCTTTGATGTTTTGATTGGGTTGACTTGGCACATGCTCACACCATGTTATGACTATGACAAGTCACCATTAGCCTCTATGATAATTTAGTCCTTGACTTGTAGTACCACTCTTTGCTTTGATTAGTATGCTTTGTTGCATTACATGATTATGGCCATTATTGCTCTCTTAGTTGGTTGCTCCCAGTCTTTTGCTAGCCTCCACTTGTATGAGTAAGTTCTACTCATGCCTCCAACTCCCAAGAAACCAAGTTATTCCAAAGTGTCCACCATAAATTCCTATGCATGGTGTGTTACACCTTTCCAAGTATATTCTTGTTTTTATCTATCTTCCAATTAAAAACTATTTTGTTATGTGAAAACTTAGTGATTAAAGCCCTCACGAACTTGATGGCACACTTTATTCTTTGCCCCTAATAAACTTGAACCATTGTGACAACTTTGTTGTATATGCTTTCACTTATAAGTTGGAATTAGCAGAACCGTGCTATCACAGGGAATGTTTTCAACATTGCACTTGTACCTTGTTGTACTCAGTTGATATCATGTTCTTTTGTCTATGTATGTCACCGGTGTGAAATAAAGAGGGAACTTGTAAGTCCATAGAGTTTGTATCCTGTGTTAGAGAAATGTCTGGGCCGCTAGCCTAAGCCATGCCTAATCATGGTGGAAACTTGCAGCATCACCATAGTGACATCTATGAACCATTCTTCTTATAAAAAAAGAGAGACACATTGAGAAAATAGGAAAGAGAGAAAAAAGCACCATATTCCCATGGTACATAAGAAGAATTGCTGAGATGCTCATTGTCTGCTTGCCTTATCATTTTGGTTATGGGAAAGCTCATGTGCCATGTGCAAGGGGTGCCCCATTGGCGGTTCTCAATGATATGCAAATACTTACACTGACAAGAACTTACCTGGACCCAAAGTTGAGTATGCATGAGGTGTGGCCCTCGTATTCAAGGGGCATGAGATTGCCAACTTATACTTCGTCAAGCATATACTATAGCTTTGCCACTTTAACCTTAACCACTTCGAGATGCTTATGATAGGGGCAATGAGGGTTGAAAGCTAACTAGTACCATAATTTTTGGAAGCTCTTTTTGAAACTTGGAATCACTGCTTCCTTTAAAAAAAATGCCTTTCTTCCACCATTATTGAGTCTCCACCTTCTACCTTTAGGCACCATTAAGAGAGCATAGTTGTCATTCTGTGTGCAGTCTTCCAAAGCTTATTAGTTGCTCTTCTGCTACTTGTTTATAGTCACCCTTGTGAACTTTGTAGGTGTCCTATGCATCTATTTGCTACTCTATGAGGGACAAGCTGATTGCCACTATGCTATGTTTTCTGTATGTGAAACAAACAAACGTTTTTCAATGCATGTTATTCATGATATTTGTTTGTAGCCTTTCATGTTGAATGCATAGTTACTATGTCTTATTGTTAGAACTCCATCTTTCATGCACATATTTAGAGTCTTTGATCCCAGCTTTCAATGCTTGCAAATGGTTGGATCTTTATTGTGAGGGTGCATGTCACCTCAAAAAATATTCTTTTTATCACTTACCTACTCAAGGACGAGCAGGAGTTAAGCTTGGGGATGCTGATACGTTGGAAACGTATCTATAATTTTTGATGCTCCATGCTTGTTTAGTATCTACTTTGCTTTACTTCTCCACACTTTGAGGTGCTTTTTACATGTTTTCTGGTACTAACCTATTAACCAGTTGCAATAGTGCCAAATGCCTGCTTTCTGCTGTTTTTGGTTTCAGAAAAGTTAGTAAAGAAATATTCTCGGAATTGGCGGGATAAAGGACAAAGTCAGTTACTTTCCGTGGGGAACAAGAAGTCCAGAGAAGAGCCCGAGAGGCTAGACAGGGGGGCAGACCCACCCCAGGCTTGGGTGGGCCCCACCCCGCGCCTGGCTAGGGTTTGGTGGCCCTGGCCGCCTCCTCGGTCCCCCCTTCGCCTATAAGAAGCCCCCGATGCAGAAACCCGGGGCACCAGATCAAATCTCCATGAAACCGTCTGTAGCCGCCGCCACCATCGTCCCTAGATCGGGGGGATCTGAAATTCTTCCCGACACCCTGCCAGAGGGGAGATCATCCCGGAGGCCTTCTCTCCGGTATGATGCGTGAGTAGTTCCACCTTGGACTATGGGTCCATGTAGTAGCTAGATGGTTGTATCTCCTCCTTTGTGCTTTCATGTATAGATCTTGTGAGCTCCGTTCATGATCAAGATCTAATCTATTTGTAATCATGCATGTTGTGTTTGCGGGGATCCGATGGATATTGAGATTATTATGTTGGTTTGATTAATGGTTTTGTCTTTATGATTCTATCATGTCTGTGTTGTTTATGATCTTGCATGCTCTTCGTTGTTACTAGCTATCTTGGCCAAGTAGTTACTAGTGACTCCAAGAGGGGGTATTTATGCTCGATAGTGGGTTCATGACTCTAGTTTACAAGGGAAGTGACAGAAATATCTTTGGTTGTAGATGTGTTGTTGCTACTAGGGAGACAACAACGGTCTCTTGTTCATGGAACATGTGGACTGTTTACCTTACACACTTCTCTTAAAGCAGTTGTCTGTTGCTTGCAACTTAATACTGGAGGGGGTTTGGATGATAACCTGAAGGTGGACTTCTATTCATAGATGCAGTTGGATAACAGTCTATGTATATTGTTGTATTGCCCAATCAACCTCATAGGATCTTTCTGACTAGTAATTGCATTGTTATGCCTTGCTCAGTTCCTGTCAATTGCCCTGCTGTAATTTGTTTACCCTTCATACCATGTTGTTTATTTAAGGAGAGCACCTCTAGTGAACTATGGACCCCGATCCAATCTTTACATTGATACATCTTCCACTATTACTTGTTTACTTGCTGCAAACCATTAACTTCCACACCATACGTTTAATCCTTCGTTACAGCAAACCGGTGAGCTTGACAACCTCACTGATTCGTTGGGGCAAAGTCTTGAGATTGTGTTTGTGCAGGTCTCCATGTTGCTTGCAACACCCGTGTGACGTTTCCTTCCTCCTACTGGTTCGATAACCTCGGTTTCTTGCTGAGGAAAACTTGCTGCTGTGCTACTTCACACCTTGCTCTTGGGGTTCCCAACAATCTCCACGTCAAGCACCAAGTTCTCTAGCGCCATCAAGGAGTCACCAGTCCCCAAAAAGGGAACCAAAGAATTAAGAATGTGCGTTGATTATACCGGCTTGAACAAAGCATGTCCCAAAGATCCGTTTTCTTTGCCTCGCATTGACCAAGTCATTAACTCGACGGCTGGCTCAGAGCTTTTGTGTTTTCTCGATGCATACTCAGGATACCACCATACCAAGATGAGGAAGTCGGACCAATTGGCCACTTCGTTCACTACACCCTACGACATGTTTTGCTATGTCACAATGCCCTTTGGGCTGAAAAACGCAGGTGCTACGTACCAGCGGACAATGCAGCATTGCCTACACGATCAAATTGGTCGGAACATTCACGCCTATGTGGATGATATAGCGGTGATGTCTAAAAAGTCAAACGACTTAATCTCCGACTTAAAAGAAACCTTTGATAATCTCCAGAAATACAACATGATGCTTAACCCTAAGAAGTGCGTCTTCAGGGTTCCAGCCGGCAAATTGTTGGTCTTTATCGTTTCTCAGCGTGTAATCGAGGTCAACCCGAAGAAAATCAAGGCCATCTTAAACATAAACCGTCTGACATGCCTAAAGGACATACAACGGCGAACAGGTTGCATTGCAGCAGTTAGTCAGTTCATCAGCCGACTTGGAGAGAAGGCTCTGCTGTTGTACAAGTTGCTGAAGAAGGCGGAAAAATTCACGTGGACGGACGAGGCAGATGCAGCATTGAAGCAGCTCAAGGAGATACTTTCCTTAGCGCCTATCCTTGCAGCACCCGAGCCTGGGGAGCCCATGTTAATTTACATGGTGGTCAAAAACCAGGTAATCAGCATCGTCGTCGTGGTAGAGCGGAAAGAACCAGGCTATGAGTACGGAGTTCAACGACTAGTTTACTATGTAAGCGAGGTCTTGACGGAGTCTAAGCAGCGTTACCCGCACTACCAGAAGATAGCGTATGGAGTGTTCCTTGCTTCTCAGAAGTTAAGGAACTAGTTCCAGGAGCACCCTATCACAGTGGTGAGCAAAGCTCCACTGTCCGAGATTATAAACAACATCGACGCTACAGGAAGGGTCGCGAAGTGGGGCATTGAACTTGCCACCTTCGAGATCACCTACAAGAGACGCGACGCTATCAAGTCACAAGCCTTGGCGGATTTTATCACATATTGGACGGAGATGCCAGATGCTACCCCAATGCCGGAGCTAGAATACTAAGTGATGCACTTTGACGTATCAAAGCTACTCAATGGCTCGGGGGCTGGTGTATTGCTATAGTCACCAACTAGGGAGAAGCTACACTACGTTCTACAGATCCACTTCGAGGCTATGGACAACATGTTGGAATATGAAGCACTCATTCACGGACTACGTGTAGCCAAGGATATTGTCATCAAGCGCATAGTTTGCTGTGGAGATTCCGACTTGGTTGTCCAGTAGGTGGCTGGCACCTGGAACGCGTGGAACCCTATGATGGCGGCATATCGAGACGAAGTGGACGAGATAGCCAAGAGATTCTTCGGCTACGAAGTCAAGTATGTACCTAGGGAGCAAAACGAGGCGGCTGATCTACTGTCTAAGCTTGGATCAGGGCGCAAACAAATCCCGCCTGGCATTTTCCTGGAGCATCTACGGACACCATCCGTGAAGGGAGCAGACGTAGACAACCCGGACAGAGTTGACTCTTTCGTTCACATGGTGACAAAGGTCCCTCCGGCTTGGACAAAACCGTTCATGGAATATCTCTTACACGGAACTTTGCCCGACGACAAAGTCGAAAGATGGCAAATAGTACATCGAGCAAAGGGCTATACCATAATCAATGGACAACTCTACAAAATAAGCACTACTGGTGTATATCTTAAGTGTGTTTCCCAGCAAGAAGGTATTGAAATCCTACACGAAATCCATCTCGGAGATTGCAGGCATCACGCCGCTCCTCGATCGCTGGTCGCTAAAGCTTTCTGGCAAGGATTCTACTGGCTAACCACGAAGGCGTATGCCGACAAGCTGGTTGAGACATGCATGGGATGCCAGCATTATGCCCGAGAACCACATGTTCCAGCTGAAGAATTGCGAACAATACCAATAACTTGGCCGTTTGTAGTCTGGGGGCTGGACATGGTTGGTCCGTTACAGATGGCACCATGTGGGTTTACACATCTTCTAGTAGTAGTTGATAAATTCACCAAATGGATAGAATCTAAACCCATTAGAAAGCTCGATGGGGCAACTGCCCTTAGGTTTGTTCGGGATCTAGTGGTGATATTTGGTCTCCCACATAGCATTATCACCGACAACAGCAGCACCTTGTCACTCGGAGAAGTGGAAGCTTATTGTTGGGAGAAGGGCATCCGACTTGACCTTGCATCTGTGGCGCACCCACAGTCCAATGGTCAGGTTGAGCGAGCCAATGGATTAATTCTGCAGGGAATCAAGCCACGTCTAGAAGCACCGTTGCATAGAGAAGCTAGAGCTTGGGCGGAGGAGTTACCATCTGTGTTGTGGAGTTTCGAACTACACCCAACAGGTCTACCGGCTACACCCCTTATTTCATGGTATATGGAGCAGAAGCCATCCTGCCTTTCGACATCCTTCACGATTCACCAAGAGTTGCCGCCTACGACGAAGATGACACTGAAGAATCCAGACGCCTGGATGTGGACCTTCTCGAGGAAGAGCGCGTATTGGCATGCCAAAGATCCACCATCTACCAGCAGAAGCAACGCAGCTACCATAGTCGCCGCGTTCGGCATCGCTCGTTTAAAGAGGAGGACCTGGTGCTCTGACTTAAGCAGAAGAAGTCACACAAATTATCCCCGCCATGGGAAGGACCGTTCATCATAAGCAAGGCGCTACTCAATGGGTCTTACTACCTCGTTGAGAATCGTGAGATGAAGAATAGACCCAACAAGGATCATAAGCGTAAACGACGTGATCCGGATGATGACTACACAGATCTTGATCGACCATGGAATATAGCATAGCTACGTCCTTTCTACACTTAGCATTTTTTACCTATTGTGTACCTCTTATATGATCAATGAAAAAAGCTCTCTGGTTCACTCATATTTCTGAGTCTTTTACCTCCTTTAGTGTTCATTTTTGAATCGTATAAAACCTTTATGCACAAGCTTTGCGATTGCACTTGTGAAAATTCCTCCTACGGGCGTTAGCTTAAGTTTTCTGGTCTACACGTTCTTTGTCGTTTTTATGTGGATTCTGGAGTGGTGACTTTTGGCACTTATTGTCGGCGATTTTGTGCTTAGTTTATTGACGGTGCCATTGGGCATCATCGCCTGAATGCATAGTTCCGACAACGAGTCCTCCGACTCATAAAAGTCAAGCATAAAAACCAGAGTAATGGATAAGCCAGCACTTGCTTAAAAAATATATACATGTTGGAACCAGTTCTTGAGTAGCAGGAAATAACAACCATTGTTTTCCGCCTTGAGTTAACAAGTAGTTTTTTCCGCATACAAATTCCAGAGGAAACAAATATTACATATTGTTTTTTCATTCCTCTGGCGCAGGCGACTTGGATGCAGCATCATCAGCAGCAGGAGAGCCATCCTCCTCGAAGTCGGCGGTTTTGAGGGACTCGGAGGAACTTTGGTTGTCGCCGTCAATAACCTCCATGGGCACGAAGACGTTAGGGTCGACCAACTCGGAGACTCTTGTATCATAACCAGCGAGCGACGCCAAGATAGCTTTGTGATCTATTTTTTGGCCATCATCGTCCACGTCGGGGATACCGGAGGTCACCGTGTCGATGTCGGTGTTTTCGTAGTGTGCCTTGACCATTGACAGCGCCATCCTCGCGCCATCCCGGGTACATGAAGCTTTCGAGCTTACAATACGCTCGGGGGCTTGGCGCAAGATCTCTGAGAACTTCATCATGGAATCCACCGTTTTGATGTTGATCTGGAGGTGCTTGGTTATCTCCTTGGCCTGCTTGATGGCGGTGTTTATAAAGTTGCCGGCAAGGACCATGCATTCTTTTGGCAGAGGAGGCGACTGGGTCAAACCAATAGGAGCTGCAAAAGTCCGACAAGGTAACGCATGAGTTCAATAACACAAAAAGTTCAGAGTATCTAACTTACAAAAGTACAAGATGGAGAATCACTTCCTAAAGATGCTAATGTCAGCTTGCTGGAGGGTATCCTCCATGGAGTCCCGTTCTTGTCAGAGGATCTTGTATGCTTCAAGATTGCATTGATTTTGCTCATCGGCAGCTTTCTTCTGCTCTTTCAGCATCGCGATCTCCTACTTCAAGCGGTTCATCTCCGTGTTAGTAGACTCCTGCAGAACCTTCATGGAGTCCTCGTGCATATTCAGCATATCCTTCTTCTCCTGCTTAAGGATCTTGTTTTCGCTATCTAGGAACTCAATGTGCTTGGATTGCTCAACAATATCCTCGGCCTTGGCAATGGCTTCTGCAAATCGGTGAAAGAACAGTACATGGTGAGTAATCGGAGAATGTTGGCACAAGACCAAGTCGGAATACGAAAACGAAAGTAAAAACAGACTCTTGCTCTTGGTGATTTGATCCTTCAAGAAGGCAGTTTTACCCTTTTCGGCTTCCAAATCCGCACGCATCTTCTGGAACTTCTTGTTGGCCACGCCTCTCCGAGCATTCTCATTCTATGGAAAAAGAAAATTTAAAGCTGTTTAGTCTACTTGGAGCATCTAGCCGGATAACTATCCACCTAGAGGTTTGGGGGCTACAGTGAGAGTTTTTTAACTTGGCAATATGCTTGGTCTTTCTTTAAGCATCTAGTCGGAACTGATTCAGTTTTGAACTAGAAGCTTGGGGGATATAGTATAAAGTTTTTTAACTCAGTCATATTCTTAGTCTTTCGTTAAGTATCTAGTCGGAACTAATTCAGTTACAACTAGAGACTTGGGGGCTACAATATCAAAATTTACAAAACACTGCGTATGCTACTCTGAAAGTATCTAGTCGGAATAATTCATTCAAACTAAATACTTGGGGGCTACGGTGAGAAGTTTTCTAGCTTAGTCACTCTTAGAGCATTTAGATGCAAAGGCCTATGGTTTTCCGTCTAAATCCTCGGGGGATATAGTGGGATACTCATATGAAATGCAAAAGGCAAATAAAACTTACAAGTGCGATGATCTTGAGGTTGGTAGCGCTCTCAGCAAGCAACTTGCCGAAGTAAAGGTTGTTTCCTCGCAAGATATCTGCTTGTCGGAGAAGCTCCTCAAGACCACATGTTGGAGATGTCGGCACTGCACCAGGAACCAAAGTGGAGCTACTCGGCATGAGCGCCGGGAACACTATTTTTGGGAATTCTGTGGTTGTCCTAGGTGTAGAGGCACTGCCTTCAGTAGACGTTCCACCCACCACCACCACCTTACCGCTACCGATGACATCCTTAGCCGGAGCTTCAGCAATTTGATTTGTGGTACTTCTTGCATTGCATGTTCGCCGACAACGGCAAGCTCCGCGGAGGCACCTGAGTCCACTTCCATGGCGGAAGGGCCAGATGTATCCTTGGCCTATGAGCTTGTCGGGACAGATGTAGGCTGGACACTGGGAGTGATGGGGGCGATGGCAGGAGATGCGTGGGGAGACACGTCACGATGCAACATATCTTTAATATTTCTAGATGCCCCCAAAGTTTTGGAGGTCTTCTTTGAAATAGTACTGGCCTTTTTCCTAAAACATGCAAAAAAGTATAAGTACAGGAATAAGACAAGCTATGGACAAATGTCGGAGAGAAAGAGGCTTACACAACAGGGGGTGCTTTGGCAAAAGGGATCCCGGTAACCTTTGTTTTCTCCGCCTCTAGGGCGGCAGTGGACTTCTTGGAGGCTCCACCCTCCCGTCTTTTTCTTCTTGCCTCCGTCGGCAGCGTCAGAGGTGGAGCTCTTCCACTTTCGCACCAGCGGGACATCATCGTCGGACACGATGGTGACTTCCTTCATCTTCGGGTCATAGATTTGGACAACAATGCTATCCTCATCTAGACTGCTGAGCTGTTAAGAGAAATCCCAAAAAGTGTTAGATGAGATGGTAATGGTTAGACGGAAGAACTGGAGTATATGTCATACACGGAAAATAAACATGTACCTCTAGGCACTTGCCCTCCTCGAACATGTCATAGGTGATGGAGAAGCCACGCTTCCTGTCCTTCACCTTGACGATGTCCTTGAGGCGGAGAATGACGGAGTCACTCGAGAAGTTGTCCTTGGAGATGCAGAGGCTATCCTTCCTCTCCTTATAGTACTCGTGCATCAGCTTGGAGAGGTGCTACAGAGGCTGGATCCCCCTGACGAACCATCACATGGTTCAGACCCGTTCAGACCCGTGTCTATGAACCACTCTATCCGCCTAATGGCGCGGGAGGCTTCGTTGTCGGAGGGAAGGGTGGCTTGGGACCTCCATGTCGGAGCTTCGGCAGCGGCTCCGTCGACGAAGTCCGGATACGTTTCTTCTCGGCCAGCCAGAGGGATATATGGGCCGTAGAAGTACGTTCATTGCCAGTTCTTACAAGACTCGTGGCCGACAATGTCAGGGAACCGCCAGCCAGGCCGGATCTTAAAACTAATTATCCCACAGTTCCTGAGCTCGTCCTTTCCAGCATCGGCTTCCCTCTTGATAGTGAAGAAATAAATAAAGAGATCTAGCCTAGGCCTAATCCCTAAGTAACCCTCACAGAGCGCCGCGTAGTTGCTAAGCGCGAGGATGCTATTGGGGGGAGAGGTTCTGAGGCTGTACTCGGTAATGGCTAAGGACAGCTAGAAAGAAATTGGAGATGGGCAAGGAAACACCGCATACCAATTGGGCCTTGAGGTACACCTTCTCTCCGACTTGGGGAGAAGGGGTGACCTCGCCGGCCGGTGCCGCCCGCCAGATGAGCCCCTCCGTCGCAGGGAGATAGCCCTCGACGAGTAGTTCCTTGATGTTGCGGTCTGTGATGTCCAAGCCACGTCAGTCCCCTTTGTGGGAATCGCTTTCCTCTTCCAGCGGCTCTAGCGCTGCTGGATTGTGGTCGCCGCCGATGGATTTGACCACCGTGGACTTGGGCAGCACCAGGCCCTCTGGGGGAACATTGACGGCACTCACCGACTTCGCCGTAGCATCGCCTGACGCCGCCATGGAGGGAGCAGAGCTGCTGCTTGCCATTGGAGAGGAGGAAGTGGTGATTGGAAGGATGAGGAGGCTAGGGTTTTTTTGCGTATGCACGGAGATCTCAAGGAGGTGCTCGCTGGCGGGACAAGACGACACAGGAGGAGAATGAGGTGAAAAGTAAAATCCACCACAGTTACAATTTATAACCCCTGGCGTCAAGATTCGTGCAAGACGATCAAATGGTCGGCGCATGGACGACGTGTGCGGGCACGTGCGCAGAAATTTCTCCACGTTCCCAACCATCGCCCCCAGTGGTTTGTATCTCTCATGCGGGAAAAACGGACATGATTGTGTTCTCTGCATGTGTGAGTTATGAGGCGTCGCTGACCTATGTCTACATCGTCCTAGCTGTCACTAGCAGGTGAACCAATACATCGGAATATTCCGGCATGGACGGATCCAGTCCGTCTACGGAAGAGTACGATAGAATATTCAGCAATTCTACGACTTACAAGTTGAAGACGGAAAAAACCTTGCAGGGTTCTTGGGAGGACTATAAGATATTGCTTGACGATTTGCCGACATCCATCTAGGTGAAGCATTCAACCTGAAGAGGCAAGATGGCGCAAGATCTCGAAGTTCTCCGGGGGCTACTGTTGGGGATATGCTATATGGGTATCCTCATAGCATGTCTCCTATCCGGATAACCCGGGTGGCCCACAGTTGGTAGCATGGCCCATGGCCTGCTGGGCGGCCCAGTTAGATGGATCCAGAAGGGAGGCCCATGTCGGATAAAGGAAGGCTATGGAGGAGTCACCGACGTACCCGGAGCCTTGGAGTACAAGACACACTAGACTAGATGTAAGAAGTGTAGGACTCTGTAACCTGTCCGGATAGGACTTTTCCATGTAAGAAGTGCAGATCTTCTCCTCCTTGATCATTGAGCTGAGCTCCGAAGAACTCGGGGTGCGGACGCTCCAGAAGTTCCGAAAGCTGGTCCAAATCCCTCTCAAAGATAAGGTCTCCTCCATTCCCCAACTGATAAAACTTGTTGTACTTCACGTCGATCTATAAGAATATAGGATGAGTAAGTTAGTAGAGTGATCAAGTGTGTCAAAATTTTATGTATTTTGCAAGAGTTTTTGAGGAACATGAATTTTTATGAAAGAATCAAAGGGATAAGAATGAGAATAAGTTTTTGTAAATATTTGTTTTCTTTGGTTTTGAAACTAAGTTTTGATTCAAACGTCTAGTCTAACTAGGGTCTCCTATGGTCAGGATGGCTCTGATACCAACTTGTCAAGACCCGGATTTTTAATCCCAGATGCCTGTTATGCCAGACATCGCAATCCCAGGATTACCATTTTTGCGAGACATAACAGAATTGGATACCATAGTACATCATCCATTACAACCATACATAAGTTCTTACACAAATAGGGATCTCATGATCCAGTTCTTAATACAACATCAAGCAGCGGAATACGTAATAATAACGGTAGCGTAGGCGAAGCTCCATCTTCGGGGTCACAGGCAATGCTGACGATGGGAGATGATCCTAGTTGTCGTAACCTTCCTGGGGTCCATCCTCCAGGTACTCCTCTTCATAGTCTGGCCATGGGAATAGCCAGGGACAAAGCCATGAGTACTCTTTAAGTACTCGCAAACTAATACTAACAAGGGAAAGGGGTTTTTGATAATAGGACACTAGGCTCTAGGGTTGTTTTGCAAAAGCCAGATTTATCTCTACTAAGTTTAGAAGCAAGGAATGCTAGTTGAAGTTTTATAACACCTAAATGGGAACTTGTATTTCATATCACAACCCGGTTGTTGTCAAGTCAAAGTCTCACTTTGTTTCACAAGTCATTTTGAAAAGTCTGACAGGGGAACAGTATGGCCATCCAATCGTCCATAATCATGACGCGGCTATTCGAATAGTTTGACACTCTGCAGAGATTGTACACTTTCACCACAACATTCGATACATCCGTCTGGAACAAATCCTGAATTCACCATACTCAGCATGCGGATAATCAATCCTAACCTTTCAATTACACGCCCTAGTATAAGCACCTCTCCTATGAGTTTGGCCTCCCAACCATGACAAACTGTCATCTTGGGTACTGCACAGGTGGACAATCGTCACAAGGTAGCCTCAGCTCAGACCTTGGCCGTGAGGGAACTAATACTAAGGTATATAAGTTTCCAGTCAAGCCATACCCAATCTTCGGGTATTGTGGTTGTATGATAAAATTGGAATGGTATCGCATCCAGACAACCATCAGTTTTATAAAGGGCTAAGGCTTATGCCTCAACATTTTCATCACCAAATTCATCAAGTGTTCGGAAACACATGTCAAAAACATTTCAATAGAATGATCCATCATTCCAAGGTTTTCATAACCATTTTTCCACCAAGTATTCCCATCTAAAGTTGATCAAGTTTTATGCTTAGCACTAGCATCTACAGGTGGGGGTAAGCACTAATGAGGGGTGGTAAACTAGTGTAGTTTTAACTAAGTTCAATCTCATGCCTTAGGATGACATCAAGATTATATAACTTAGGCCAAATTTTATGCTCTTTATGCAACCTTCACATATATCTTTCTAGAATCTACAAGTCACTTAAGTAAACTCCAAGTAATAGCTTTGATAAAGAAATAAAATAGAAAGCTTGTAAATAAAACTAGGATTGGGTATCATCAAATATGTCTAACCAAGCATGCTTAGTGCATTGCATAGGTTATCTAACTTTCATAATTGCAAGTGTTAGCTTGCCTTGAGCAGAGCAGTGGTTGAAGTTCTCCTCGGCTTCTTCGTAGAATCCTCCTTTCTCCTCATATCCTTGGTCGGTACTAGCGTCTATAATTAAATATGAGGTACACAATCACCAAACAATACTTAACTACTTGCAATCATCACACACAAGGTTCCTATAGATGATCTAACATCATCTCTAACATTACAAGATTAAGGCTTGTTTTAATTCCTTTTATTTTTAGAAAAGTAATTTCTACTCATTGAAAAACTACTTAAGATTTAATATTCTCCAAACCAAACATGGGATCATGTTGACACATGTCATCACCACATATTTTAGTCCATGGGAATATATTTAAAGTGGTGTCATAATTTAATAAGGTTTTACCCTTTTATTTTAATTAAATAAAGTGACCAGAAATGCCTATGTAGCATTCTTTTATTACTTGAACATTATTTCTGCAAGTAAACCTATATATTTTTATATATTCTGAAAGGTATGGTTAAATGTGATTTTTGAGAGTTGGAATCAACTCAAAAGCTATTATGGTTTAAATTTGAAAAATGTTTGAATGCAGAAAAGCTTTTGTCTTGTTATTTTTACCACGGGTGATCTATAGATCCAAATGACTTGAATCCAACAGGCTTGGATTCAGCATTCCCAGACCTTTCTAACAAAATTAGTTTCATTCAATTTGGTGCACTGAATCGACCTGAGTTGATTTTTGAAATTGGGTACAGAAGTGTGTTTGAAATTAAATGGAAAAGGTTTAATTCAAATAACTGGGCTGCGCGGGAAAAGTTAACGGTCCGGCCTGCTAAGCGTAGCGCTTCCACGGGCTGCTTAAGTGGCTGTCCCCACTCGTCAGTGAGACAGGGGGTGCGAAGCGGTATGGGGCGATGTGAGGCGTTCGATCTAGTTCTAATCCAACGACTGAGAGTCATCGTCGACGTTGGGCAACGCCGTGAGCAGAAACCTAAGCGCCGATGGGGTTGATGGGGGCTCACCGGGGTGCAGGCGAGGGTCGGCGAGGCGGGCGAACGACGAAGTCGACGACGGCGAACTCAGGGGTGGTCGCGGCAGCTCCTGGGGTGGACGAAATCGATGGCGCCCTTCTTCTCCAGAGGCGGCGGGCTCCAGTGAAATTCCGACGATGCACTGCTCGCCTTGCTCCGGGACTGGGGTGGGGTGGTTCTGGGTGAGAGAGGAGTGGAATGGTGTGAAGAATTCGAGCGGGGGAGTCCTCTATTTATAGTCTCGACGGTAAGACCGAACGGCATGGGCGGGCGACGGTGGCGACATGGCTACGGGCTGCTAGAGGCATGGCCGGCGGTGGCAATCGCTTGGTGGTCTCCTGGCGATGCTCTACGGCTTTAATGCGTTTGTAGGGGCGGTGCGGTTTGGTCTGGAACACGCGACACTCTGCGCGGCAGAGGCAGCGTCTTCAACG
This sequence comes from Avena insularis, assembly GCA_023614405.1. NCBI lineage: Eukaryota > Viridiplantae > Streptophyta > Magnoliopsida > Poales > Poaceae > Avena > Avena insularis. The sequence goes on along the minus strand of CM042697.1, from coordinate 118,477,577 downwards.
GCGAGCGGTGGTTGTGCGTCACGGGGCAACGAACGGGGATGTCTGGCGGTCTCCTGGGTCGGTGGTGATCGTATATGCACGCGGTGAGGGCGGCGCGCGGTCTGTGGGCTTTGGTCAAGGGTGGCGCTCTGGCGCATGCTCGGCATGGTTGGCAGAGGCACGGGCGCGGTGTTCCTGGGTGCTCTGGTCGGTGTCTTCGAGGCAGGGCTGGTCGAGAGGGGGCGGTGAGGCATGGGTGATCTCCCAGACAAGGTTGGCGTGGCTAGTTTCCTTCCTAGCTTGATGTCTATACTGGGGTGGCAAGGGTGGCTTCGGCTGTTCACCATTGATGATATTGGCAAGCTCACAGTGGTGCTAGTGCTTGGTTAATCTTGCTAGATGATCTACTGAGATGGTTGTGAGCTAGATAGGGAACCAGTTAGGCTCAAAACACTGCACACTATAGTGTTTTGATTTTGTTTGATTTGTGTCTGCCAAGTGTTTGATGAAATGGCCGCATGAATTCAAGTTTGGAATTTTGAAAACATTTTTGGTGGGTGTGCTAGATTGGTGCTGGTGAGTCTGCAGATGCTTGGGTTTTGAAAGTTGAGCTTGTTTGAGTGGTTTTTGAAAAAGTGGGATCTTCCCATATGATAAAGATTCAATTTTGAATTGTCATTTAAACTATGTATTTGAAAGATTCTGGATGATCACAAAGTGGGCCTTGATACCTTGTTATGAGTACAATCAAGGGATGCAAAGATCCAGAGAAGTTTCTGTTAGGTTCTGAAAGTTTGAGACAGCTAAAGTAGGCATGGGAGTTAAATTGGTCAAAATGACCATTCCTTTATTTTATTTGTTTTGATTTACTTGTCTTTGGGAAAAGTGTGGGAAATGTTTTAGATGATGTTTATTTCACCTAAGAAACATTTTACAAGCAAGGAAACACACAAACAAGGTGGTTCAAAAGAATTTCAAATTCAATGCATACTCATATGCATGCATTCATAACTTTATTTAGAAAAGTTTTTGTTAACCCTAATTTTGATGCTTAGAGTTTGATGATCCAAGTTCAATATTTTTGGGATGTTACAAACCTTCCCCCCTTAAACAAAATCTCGTCCCGAGATTTAAAAAAGGACGAAAAGATTACCTAGGATTTGAAGAGATCGGGAAACTCTGTCCTGATGTGATCTGAGCGCTCCCAGGTAGCTTCCTCTTCTGTGTGGTTGCTCCACTTAATCTTGAGAAACTTGATGCTTCGGGTTCGGGTAGTTCGAAAAGCTTCTTCCAAAATACAGATGGGTACTTCGGGATAGGTCAGGTCATCATTGATCTCTATGGTCCGATGGTCAATATTTTTGAACACTTCGGTCTTCTCGGGGACTTCGAGATACTTGCGAAGTAATGAGATATGGAACACATTGTGCATGGCTGACATCTCTTCGGGTAGTTCCAATTGATACGATACTTCTCCTCGACGGTTCAGAATCTTGAAAGGTCTGATATATCTAGGGGCTAACTCTCCCTTGAGTTGGAAACGCTGCATTCCCTTCAATGGTGACACTTTCAGATAAACAAAATCTCCTATGTTGAAGGCGAGATCTCTACGTCTCTTGTCGGCGTAACTCTTTTGTATGGATTGGGCTGTCTTGAGGTTCTCACGAATCTTGTGAACCTTCTCTTCTGCTTCTCGTAGGATGTCGAGTCCAAAGATCTGACTCTCTCCTACTTCCGACCAGTTCAAAGGGGGTGCGACACTTCCGTCCGTACATGAATTCAAATGGGGCCATTTGCAAACTGGCTTGATAACTGTTGTTGTATGAAAATTCTACGAAGGGCAGACAGTCTTCCCACTTGGATCCATATTCTAACACACATGCTCTCAGCATAACTTCGAGTATTTGATTTACTCGCTCCGTTTGTCCATCGGTCTGAGGGTGATATGCGGTGCTGAAATCTAGACGGGTTCCTAAACCTTCTTGGACTTTCTTCCAGAATCTCGAGGTAAACTGAGTTCCTCGATCCGATACGATGTTCTTGGGGACTCCATGCAAACTAACGATTCTAGCAATGTACAACTCTGCTAGTTTCGAACTCTGATAGGTGGTCTTGACGGGTAAGAAATGGGCGACTTTGGACAATCTGTCCACTATGACCCAGATAGAGTCATTTCCCCTACTAGAAGTAGGCAGTCCAGTGATAAAGTCCATTCCTACAGAATCCAATTTCCATTCTGGAATCTGCAAGGGTTGCAACAATCCAGTAGGTCTTTGATGTCCTGCCTTGACTCACTGACATATATCACACTTGGCGATATAGCTTCCGATTTCTCTCTTCATCTTATGCCACCAAAATTGCTCCTTCAAATCTTGATACATCTTAGTTCCTCCGGGATGGATAGAATAAAGAGTATCATGATCCTCCTTCAAGATAACTTCTTTCAACTCAGAATCTGCTGGTACACAAAGGCGTCCTTTGTACCACAAAACTCCTTCTTCATCCTCGGTGAATCCGGGTACTTTGCCTGTACCGATACGACGCTTGATTCCGTCCATACTAGCATTTCCCTTTTGCGCCTCTTTAATCTGACTGATCAAAGTGGGCTGGAGTTCTATGCTAGCCAAAAATCCTTCACTTACTAATTCTATCCGAAAATCTTCCATCTCTTTGTGCAAACTTGGTTGCTCCTTCAAAATCATGGAGTTCAAGCGGCACGGTAATCTGCTAAGGGCATCGGCTACCACATTGGCTTTACCAGGGTGATAGTGAATATCCAGATCGTAATCCTTGATTAGCTCAATCCATCTTCTCTGCCTCATATTCAGCTCCTTCTGAGTGAATATATACTTTAGGCTCTTGTGATCCGTATAGATCTCACAACGGTTTCCCGTCAGGTAATGTCTCCATGTTTTCAGGGCTAGAACTACGGCTGCGAGTTCGAGGTCATGGGTGGGGTAGTTTTGCTCATGTTCCTTCAGTTGTCGAGATAGATAAGAACTACTTTGCCTTCTTGCATTAGCACACATCGGAGACCGATCTTGGATGCATCACAATACACATCGAAGGGCTTCGTGATATCTGGCATGATCAAGATTGGGGCTGAAATCAATCTCCTCTTGAGTTCTTGAAAACTCGCTTCACATTTGTCGGTCCATTCAAACTTATTGTCCTTCTTCAGCAATTGGGTCATGGGTCTGGCGATACTCGAGAATCCTTCTACGAATTTGCGGTAATATCCCGCCAATCCGAGAAATGCACGAACTTGGGTTTGAGTGGTTGGGGCTTGCCAATCTTCTACATCTTTCACTTTGGCAGGGTCAACGGCAATTCCTCCGGCTGATACAATGTGACCAAGGAATCCTACCTCCTGTAACCAGAATTCACATTTGCTAAACTTTGCATACAGCTGATGCTCTCTAAGGGTTCCAAGAATGGTCCTTAGGTGTAGCTCATGTTCTTCTTCTGATTTGGAATAAATCAGAATGTCATCGATGAAAACAACAACAAACTTATCCAGGAAGTCCATAAAAAATCTTATTCATGAGATTCATGAAATAAGCAGGGGCATTGGTTAGTCCGAAAGACATGACTGTATACTCATACAATCCATATCTGGTGGTAAAGTGTGACTACCTCGGTGAATTACGCTCTTAGTTACAAGCCTGGATGAGCGGGAATGGTTAAAATAGTACGGTGGGGCCAAATGCCACTCACAGGTAGACCTTTCAGCCGTCCAAACCATTTCCAAACATCGGGACAAGAACGAGCGGCGTAATCGGCAGGCGAAGGGATCAACTACATACACAAATGAGTACGTATGCAAGCCACCATACAACAGTCCTCAGAGCCATTCCATCTAAAATAAATAGAAATATTGCAACGCCATACGGCAAGATCCAAATATCCTAGATAGATATAATAGTTTAGGATATCTCCTCATACATCAAACATCAGAGTATCAGGCGGAAGCGGAAAACAAGATCCGAGTACGGATAAGAAGCAAATCGGCATAAGATGCCCCATAAATAAACACATCCCGCCCATAGATCTCACGAATCCCTGTTCCCGGAATCTCTACACCGAATGATCGTTGCCAACATCGTTTGTCTCCTCCACCCAGTATCCATCTTGCGAGTTTACCTGTTCATCTGAATCAAATAATTTATCGTGTGAGACCCTAGGGGTACTCAGCAAGTCTTTATGCCTCTAAAGGGGACACAACCTGGGGTGACGCAATTGCAGCAAAAGGTAATACCTAACAATTCTATAGATACTCGCTATCCATCCGCCTAACCAAAGATAGACGGATGTCCGTGAATTAATAACAACAGTTATAACAGTAATATTAATAGATCCATCCTCCTCCTCGCTTACCAACGAGGAAGCGGACGAACAACCCCCCATCCGTTGGCAGTTTTATTATCCATTCCATGAGTGTTGCACTATTTACTAGTCAGGTACTTAGTCAAATTAAAAGCGGTACTTTAGTTATACTTGTCTATGATCGAGAAACTATGCTCCAAGTCGTCCATAACATGACACGGCTTTGAGAAAGATTTACCTGCGGGTGCACAAATAGCAACACACACTCGATCAACCTCGGAAAAACCAAATCAAAACCCAACGAGGCATTCACGACAAAGCGATCACAGGATTCAGAAATGTTTCTGGGGGCCACCCCATTAAGCTACCCGCAACGAAGTTGGCCGGCTCCGAGACGGACTCAAGGTTTGCGTCAATGGCTGTAAACGACTGGGAACCCGAAAGTGTGACTAGGCTTGTCGATACCGCGAAAACACTCCGCATCCAAAACAGTACAGTGCTCCTCACACAATCTTAAATAAAGCAGTAAAGCATGGCATAAGTACAGGATAGTAATAAAGCCCCAAACTACTTTGTGGCCCCAAGAAATAAGAATGAATCAAGCTCACGGCTCGGGGCTCCATAAGCCTCCGGGATGTGGATAAGCGAATATTCAAGGAGCAGAATCAAGTACTGGGTCCCACAGGACACAAGTGAGCATGAAAAACCAAATAGCAGATATTGCTCACCGGTGCCACTTTCATTAGTTTTCCCATTACTACTCAGGTTAAGTTGTTTAGGTACCTCGTTATCCATCAGACAATCACATACCCTACACATGCTGTTCTACGACCCGCATGGCTCAATCAACTCCTGTAGTAATGGCTCATGGGATGGAGGAACAAGCTTCGGTGGGGTTTAAAAGTAAAGGCTATGCAGTACTTGGGATTCAGTTTAATGCAATCGCGACTCAATGATGCAAGAATAAGATAGAGGCAATAGGTACTATATGTATGCAAGCATGTGGTAGTGCTTGCCTGGCAGCTCAGTTGAAGCGAGAGAAGGATCCGGTAGTGCTGGGTTTCTTGATATATTCCACCTTCAAATACTATTCTAAGAAGAACCAAACAAACAAGGGCCAACATAAATAAAGTGCACAAGCATATGAATAAAATACGACAAGCAAACAATCATGCCATGATGAATGATGCGCAATTTGCATGGCAATAAGGTAGCATGGCATGGGTGAGGTGTGGGATACAGGAATAAGGCATTTTATGGAGTTTTAGTCACCTTTTATACTCAGATAAGTTGCTGTATACTTTATATTTATTTGATGCATGCTGCAGTTCAGAACATGGAATGCATAGATAGAACGGGCTCGTCGCGCTGGTCGATTTAGACATATTATTTGTCAAATTTGGAGTTATAAAACAAAAGTGATGAATTAATTAAGGCAAAGGGCATTTTATTGTAATTTTAATCAACTCGAAAATCTAAAGTGTTCAAACATTATTTTGAAGGGTATATTTGAATTCCTCACATTTTTCTGATTCAAAAACATATTTTACATGTTTAATTTGGAATAATATTTTAAAAGATATTTGAAAACAGATTTAAATTTGAATTTAAAACAAATTTGAAAAGTTTTAAATTTAAACAGAAAACAGAAAACCTTTTCTTACTCAGCTCGGACCTAGCCACAGGCAGTGACAAGTGGGCCATCTGCTGACTCAGCAGCAGCCGGCGTGGCGGGGACTGAACTGGACTTTTCTGACCGCGCGTTTGTCTAGCCACCGAGACCGACAGGTGGGACCGGCCGATCCGCGGGGCCACTCACGCGCACGGCCAGCCGGTGGGCGACACGTGAGCGATCCAGGGGAGCGCGGGTTAAGAATCCACAAAGCACGGGGGTTTTCTTGCAAGAATGTAACGGGGCTGACAGGTGGGGCTCCGGGGACGGCGGGTTCAGGCGGGAAAAAGGGCAGGGGCTCCAGCGCAAAAAGGCCAGCGGCTGCTGCTGCGCGCTGACGGACACGGCTCTGACGGCGGCGGATCCGGCCGTCTTCCAGCGACGGTGGCGACGCCTCCGCTGGACGAAACGTGTCGCCCCAAAAACGAAAAACGAAGAGGAAACCACGGGCTACAACTTTGGTTCAGGGGGCATCTGCATATGAGTAACACAAAGGCTTCTAGAACTCGATGAACAGAGACAAACAACGACGACGCTGAACGACCCTAGCGACAGAACATCATCGGCTGCGCCCGCAGGATGCTCGGCGAAAAGATTGGCGACGTTAGGCGTTAAGGAAGCGGGGGACCTTGTCAAGTAGCTCAGGATTCTCACCAGGAGCTCGTCGGTGTGGTCGCTGGATCTTGTGAAGGCGGTGATCGACGGTGACGCTCGTGTCCATGGAGCTTCCAGTCCTCACGGGCATGGCGCTGGCATGGTGCCTACGGCAGGGTTCCGGTGTGGTTGGCGGTTCTAGGGTTTGGAGAGGAAGCAGGGCAGGCTCCTGGACGCCTAGATCCTCCTTGGCACAGCTGCAACCGCCGCCTCTCGAAGCTTGGCCGAACTAGGGTTTGAGATGGACATGGAGCTGTCCATGGCCATGGTGGTTGAGGAGAGCAGATAGGGGAGGAAGGAGAGGATGAAGAGGATCCCAGATCGAGATCTGAGAGATGGGGTGGTTGGGGTAGAGAGGGGAGGGAGGAGCACATGGGTTTGGTGTGGTGCAAAAGAGGGCTCGGGTGGGGCTTGGGTTAGGTTTTGCTTAGGGTTAGAGAGAGGTGTGGCTGGGGCGTGGGCCAGGGAGAGGGAGTGGCCAGGTAGATAGGGTTAGCTAGAGAGAGAGGCTCGGGTTAGAGAGGGGTTAGAGCTAGGGTGGAGCCAGGTGGATGGGTTAGGGTGGCTCGGTTTTGGCTCGAGGGGGTGGTATGGTAGATGGTGATAGTGGTGTAGGTGATTAGGGTTTGGGTTTTGGATAGAGGGGGTGAGGAGGCTAGATGGGACCAGCATGGTATAGAGAGGAGAGATGAGAGAGGGGGGCTTGGTTAGGGTTTTGGTTTAGAACTAGGGTTAGAAGAAAGAGAGGCAACTAGGGTTAGGGTTTAGATGAGGTGTTAGGTGTTTGGAGAGAGGATTAGAGAGAGAGGGTGATGTGGTGGTGGCTTTTTGGCAAGACCAAACTAGATCAAGCAAAAGGAGTGGTAGGGAGGGATAGAGGATGATTCACTCAAAAATCAAATAAAAACAAAGGAGGACAAAAGATGGAGATGGTTGCATGGCCCATGCAAGTATTTAATGCCATGTGTTAATCTTGTGAAAACAGAATATAATCTCATGGCATTTATATATGTGCATCCTCAAAATATGGAGTAAGGGCCAAGCTAAGGATTGAAGGAATGTTCCATGTGGAGTGAATGGAGATGACCATATTTGAAAATATTTTGGACATGCTAGTGTGTAAAATCCACTATGTGCATATTACTCTCAAAATATTCCAACATGATCAACCTTCCCATATCATTCCATATGGAAGCAGGTAGAATGGAAAAGAGTCCATTTCCAAACAACATGAGCTAGAGATAAACCCAAATAAAATGCAATGCTCACATATGATGGAATGGTGGAATGATGGGGTGGTGACAAGAAAGGTGGTGGAGTGGAATAAAAGATATGCCCCCAACTCAACTTGGGCATTTAAACAATATATCAATAACCAAATACAATATCAAGAGGCAAATACAATTTACAATGCATATGAAAGGAGAACCAAAACAAAAGGGTTTTATATGATGCTCAAATGCAAGGTGGCATTATGACATGAGCATGATATAATTATGATGCAACAATTATATATAGGAAGTAGCATTTATATAGACTAGGCTAGTAGCATTGCAATTGTTAGACAATTGGGATGCTACAACTCTCCCCCACTAAACAAGAATCTCGCCCCGAGATTCCTAGGAAAAGGAAAACAACACAAGGAGAGGCGGGTGTTCGAACGAAGGTGACCCTCACGTTCCCAAGTTGATGAACCATGGAATGGTGCGACCACTACACCTTGCAAAACTTGCTAGACTTGTTGCGAGTCTTGCGTTTTATTTCAAGAACAACGGATGAGAAGAAAAGAAGGATTGTCGTGAGACAAGAAGGATAGGATGGACAAAGCTCCAGTTTTCTCAAGAAACATGATAAAGAATAGAACCACTTGTGAAAGAAGGGACAAGATGATGTATCATGGGTAAAGAAAGACACGCCGTTAAGATTAAAGATTTACCGATACTAGAGAGGATGAAATCGTTGTCTCGCCGGAAGAAAGAGCTAGGTAGGAGAGGTTTTGAACCACTATGACAATAGCATCGTATCTTCTCTCGGATTTGAGAAATGAAATACGGAAACAATATTGCCTTCAAACAATAGAGTCCCTTGATATCAACAGAAATATTTAGTTATACATCGTCGGATTAGATTCTTGTTGCGCCGGTAAGACCCCAAAGTATCACGCAATTGAGGTGCGCGGATATAACTTCTAGAGACGGATGTGAAGTCAGATCATGGTGGAATCCTGAGACGCAACGAATATGGAGGATCTGGAGTTTATTGTAGATAAAATTATTGCTTTCTTTAGCCTTGAGGCTAACGCAATAGATTTGTGGCTGATGGCATCAACCATAATTGGCTTTACCACAGGAAAAGAATTGATGAAACAAAGAGAGATATTTTCCTTTCATCTTGTTTGGGGATGTCAAGCATCGGTAGAAAGACGAGGACAGAAAAGAGTTTGCGTTTGTTCCCACCAGATAATTGAAGATTTTGCTCCATCTAGAATGGACAGACCACCAACAAGAGATTATTGATTACTTTCTTCGAGAGAGCACTCCGGAAAACAAGGATGGAAGTAAAAGTATCGAGGGATAAAGGCCACTTCTAACTTCCGTGGAATGAGTGAAATCACATTAATTCACCAATTCAATGTACAAGAGCGAATGATAAGAGTAGTGGTATGGTAGCTACTCCATCCCGCACTCAAAGCATTACTCCGCACATGAATAAGAAAACCATGCAACCCAACTACCGAAACAGACTGAAGGTATTGACAAAAACTCATGGAACTTCGTTAGAAAACAAGGATAGATGCAAACGATTCACTGGATCCAAGATAGATAAGGGTGATGATGTTGTCGTCATATCAGAAATACCAAGCCCCCGGAAAGATATGACGGAAGATTACGGAGACAACTGCAAGATTCCACAGATACAGAAAAAGATAGCACCACTTGCACATAAGGATTACAAAAAGATCTGAAAAATCTTCATGGCCTCCGGTGGATTGAGCATAGACGATAGGGCGAGAGGGTTCAAGAGATTACTTGACGAGACTGAGATGAAAAGAACTCCATGTTCTCCTTGAAATGATTGAGAGAGATTTAGCAGTCTTGAGGAAATCTACGGCGGAACGACGATGATAACTTGCCAACAAGGAACAACTCCGGATTGGTTGAAGATGGAGGATGGAATTAACAATGGACTTGCTAATTCCAGAATTGAAGCAATGTATTTAGCAAAAGGACGTGGTCGAGATAGGGGACTTCAAGAAGCCAGAATTCACGCTTTGAGAACTTTGCACACAGGCAGTGTTCTCGAAGCTTGAGAGAAAGAGACATAGATGATCTTCCATGTTCTTCCATTGATATCGAATAGGCAAGCATATTATCAACATATACCACCATGGATTAACAGGATATTCCCAGAATATCAAGTTCAAGAGGCGGAAGAAACGAACAAATGCTCGAACACTTCTTGAGCTCAACGCTCTTAGAAAGATCAATATTAAGAGCACGGGTTCGTGTTGAAGAAGATGCACTGGAAGAATAGATTATCTGGTCCTTCGGAAGAAAAAGAGATGTCACCTGGTTCACATTGTCGATTGGATCACCGGTTACAAGATAAAGAGATCTTGGATAAAGAAAAGATGATAAATCATATCTTAAGCAAAGCTATCAGAGACGAACAGATGCAATTCCCTCGTCTCAAAGAGAATTTTGCAGATATGGAGTTCAAAAAGATGTGCAGCATGATGGATAGATGATAGACCGCCATAGTGCTTTGAGAAACTCTGGATTGCCAAAGATGCTTGAATATGCATAGATATGATCACGGTGTACTCAAAATCACAGGAGATAACCGTCACCATTTGGAGGATAGAGGTGATTGCATTTTCCATATTCCACTCATGATAAGTGTCATATAGCTATGCCGAGAACCAAATTACAATCACCAGCATCAGATCGACACATGTTATGTAATTAGCCCAAGAGAATTGGAGATGAAATAAAACTCCAGGATTAAGCGCCGGTGACAAAAGAATGAGTTAGCATGGACATGCTGATAAAAGGGAGATAGATAATGTTTCACACACGATTGGAAAGGAGTGTGGAAACACAGATGTATCAAAGAAAAATTTTCCGCATTTTTCGGCATTAAAATACCAATAGATGCGCAAAATCACTTATCAGGTAGAGATTAGCAACTCCACATTCTGTGAAAGCATGCTGGAAGGAAGAACACCCTTAAGAAGATGGCACCGGTTAACAAGGAGTCAGATAGATCGCGCCGGTTTTCAAAAGCACATCGGTATGGAATGTACCAACATTGATAACCAAAGGCAGATTGTGATAACAAATTGGATGCAACAGATAGACAAGGAATTACACACACACACACACACTTTCTATGGTACTACGAAACCCGAACACGTGAATCCTAGTTTGAATTTTAAGAAGAGGATTGAAAAGCGTTACACTTCCTTACCGAGAAAAGGGTGGGTGGTTGGGTAAGAAAGAAAAGTGGAAGCAGTCCTACTCTCGCGTTTGTTTTTCCCTAGTATACATAGCTACCAAAATATTTGCTAGGACAACGATCATTTGGCTGAGACCACGAAGGCGGGATGGCTCTCGATACCAATTGTAACTACCTCGGTGAATTACGCTCTTAGTTACAAGCCTGGATGAGCGGGAATGGTTTAAATAGTACGGTGGGGCCAAATGCCACTCCACAGTAGACCTTTCGGCCGTCAAACCATTTCCAAACATCGGGACAAGAACGGCGGCGTAATCGGGCGAAGGGATCAACTACATACACAAATGAGTACGTATGCAAGCCACCATACAACAGTCCTCAGAGCCATTCCATCTAAAAGAAATAGAAATATTGCAACGCCATACGGCAAGATCCAAATATCCTAGATAGATATAATAGTTTAGGATATCTCCTCATACATCAAACATCAGTATCAGGAAGCGGAAAACAAGATCCGATGCGGATAAGAAGCAAATCGGCATAAGATGCCCCATAAATAAACACATCCGCCCACAGATCTCACGGATCCCGTTCCGGAATCTCTACACGAATGATCGTTGCCAACATCGTCTCCTCCACCCAGTATCCATCTTGCGAGTTTACCTGTTCATCTGAATCAAACAATTTATCGTGTGAGACCCTAGGGGTACTCAGCAAGTCTTTATGCCTCTAAAGGGGACACAACCTTGGGTGATGCAATTGCAGCAAAAGGTAATACCTAACAATTCTATAGATACTCGCTATCCATCCGCCTAACCAAAGATAGACGGATGTCCGTGAATTAATAACAACAGTTATAATAGTAATATTAACAGATCCATCCTCCTCCTCGCTTACCAACGAGGAAGCGGACGAACAACCCCCCATCCGTTGGCAGTTTTATTATCCATTCCATGAGTGTTGCACTATTTACTAGTCAGGTACTTAGTCAAATTAAAAGTGGTACTTTAGTTATACTTGTCTATGATCGAGAAACTATGCTCCAAGTCGTCCATAACCATGACACGGCTTTCGAAAGATTTACCTGCGGGGTGCACAAATAACAACACACACTCGATCAACCTCGGAAAAACCAAATCAAAACCCAACGAGGCATTCACGACAAAGCGATCACGAGTTCAGAAATGTTTGAGGCCACCCCATTAAGCTACCCGCAACAAAGTTGGCTCAGAGACGGACTCAAGGTTTTGCGTCAATGGCTGTAAACGATTGGGAACCCAAAAGTGTGGTGGGCTTGTCGATACCATAAAAACACTCCGCATCCAAAGCGATGCAGGTGCTCCTCGCACAATCTTAAATAAAGCAGTAAAGCATGGCATAAGTACAGGATAGTAATAAATCCCCAAACTACTTTGTGGCCCCAAGAAATAAGAATGAATCAAGCTCTGGCTCAGGGGGGTCCATAAGCCTCCCGGATGTGGATAGCGCGAATATTCAAGGAACAGGAATCAAGTACTCAGGGTCCTATGGGACACAAGTGAGCATGAAAAACCAAATAGCAGATATTGCTCACCAGTGCCACTTTCATTAGTTTTCCCATTACTACTCAGGTTAAGTTGTTTAGGTACCTCGTTATCCATCAGACACTCACATACCCTACACATGCTGTTCTACGACCCGCATGGCTCAATCAACTCTTGTAGTAATGGCTCATGGGATGGAGGAACAAGCTTCGGTGGGGTTTAAAAGTAAAGGCTATGCAGTACTTGGGATTCAGTTTAATGCAATCGTGACTCAATGATGCAAGAATAAGATAGAGGCAATAGGTACTATATGTATGCAAGCATGTGGTAGTGCTTGCACGGCAGCTCATTGAAGCGAGAGAAGGATCAGGTAGTGCTCACAGGTTTCTTGATATATTCCCTGCTCAGCGTCTATTCGAAGAAGAACCAAACAAACAAGGGCCAACATAAATAAAGTGCACAAGCATATGAATAAAATGCGACAAGCAAACAATCATGCCATGATGAATGATGCGCAATTTGCATGGCAATAAGGTAGCATGGCATGGGTGAGGTGTGGGATACAGGAATAAGGCATTTTATGGAGTTTTAGTCACCTTTTATACTCAGATAAGTTGCTGTATACTTTATATTTATATGATGCATGCTGCAGTTCAGAACATGGAATGCACAGATAGAACAGGCTCGTCGCGCTGATCGATTTAGACATATTATTTGTCAAATTTGGAGTTATAAAACAAAAGTTATGAATTAATTAAGGCAAAGGGCATTTTATTGTAATTTTAATCAACTCGAAAATTTAAAGTGTTCAAACATTATTTTGAAGGGTATATTTGAATTCCTCACATTTTTCTGATTCAAAAACATATATTACATGTTTAATTTGGAATTATATTTTAAAAGATATTTGAAAACAGATTTAAATTTGAATTTAAAACAAATTTGAAAAGTTTTAAATTTAAACAGAAAACCTTTTCTTACTCAGCTCGGACCTAGCCACAGGCAGTGACAAGTGGGCCATCTGCTGACTCAGCAGCAGCCGGCGTGGCGGGGACTGAACTGGACTTTTCTGACCGCGCATTTGTCTAGCCACCGAGACCGACAGGTGGGACCGGCCGATCCAGGCCACTCACGCTACCACAGCGGTGCACGTAAGCGATCGAGGGAGCACGGGTTGAGAAGCCACAAAGCGCGGGGGTTTTCTTGCAAGAATGTACCGGGGCTGACAGGTGGGGCTCCGGGAACGGCGGGTTCAGGCGGGAAAAAGGGCAGGGGCTCCAGCGCAAAAAGGCCATCGGCTGCTGCAGCGCTCTGACGGACACGGCTCTGACGGCGGCGGATCCGGCCGTCTTCCGGTGACGGTGGCGACGCCTCTGCTGGACGAAACGCGTCACCCCAAAAACGAAAAACAAAGAGGAAACCACGGGATACAACTTTGGTTCAGGGGGCATCTGCATATGAGTAACACAAAGGCTTCTAGAACTCGATGAACAGAGACAAACAACGCAGCGGCAACGACCCTAGCGACAGAACATCGTCGGCTACGCCCGCAGGATGCTCGGCGAAAAGATTGGCGACGTTAGGCGTTAAGGAAGCGGGGGACCTTGTCAAGTAGCTCAGGATTCTCACCAGGAGCTCGTCGGTGTGGTCGCTGGAGCTTGTGAAGGCGGTGATCGACGGTGACGCTCGTGTCCATGGAGCTTCCAGTCCTCATGGGCATGGCGCTGGCATGGTGCCTACGGCAGGGTTCCGGTGTGGTTGGCGGTTCTAGGGTTTGGAGAGGAAGCAGGGCAGGCTCCTGGACGCCTAGATCCTCCTTGGCACAGCTGCAATCGCCTCCTCTCGAAGCTTGGCCGAACTAGGGTTTGAGATGGACATGGAGCTGTCCATGGCCATGGTGGTTGAGGAGAGCAGATAGGGGAGGAAGGAGAGGATGAAGAGGATCCCAGATCGAGATCTGAGAGATGGGGTGGTTGGGGTAGAGAGGGGAGGGAGGAGCACATGGGTTTGGTGTGGTGCAAAAGAGGGCTTGGGTTAGGTTTTGCTTAGGGTTAGAGATAGGTGTGGCTGGGGAGTGGGCCAGGGAGAGGAAGTGGCCAGGTAGCTAGGGTTAGCTAGAGAGAGAGGCTCGGGTTAGAGAGGGTTTAGAGCTAGGGTGGAGCCAGGTGGATGGGTTAGGGTGGCTCGGTTTTGGCTCGAGGGGGTGGTATGGTAGATGGTGATAGTGGTGTAGGTGATTAGGGTTTGGGTTTTGGATAGAGGGGGTGAGGAGGCTAGATGGGACCAGCATGGTATAGAGAGGAGAGATGAGAGGGGGGGCTTGGTTAGGGTTTTGGTTTAGAACTAGGGTTAGAAGAAAGAGAGGCAACTAGGGTTAGGGTTTATATGAGGTGTTAGGTGTTTGGAGAGAGGATTAGAGAGAGGGTGATGTGGTGGTGGCTTTTTGGCAAGACCAAACTAGATCAAGCAAAAGGAGTGGTAGGGAGGGATAGAGGATGATTCACTCAAAAATCAAATAAAAACAAAGGAGGACAAAAGATGGAGATGGTTGCATGGCCCATGCAAGTATTTAATGCCATGTGTTAATCTTGTGAAAACAGAATATAATCTCATGGCATTTATATATGTGCATCCTCAAAAGATGGAGTAAGGTCCAAGCTAAGGATTGAAGGAATGTTCCATGTGGAGTGAATGGAGATGACCATATTTGAAAATATTTTGGACATGCTAGTGTGTAAAATCCACTATGTGCATATTACTCTCAAAATATTCCAACATGATCAACCTTCCCATATCATTCCATATGGAAGCAGGTAGAATGGAAAAGAGTCCATTCCAAACAACATGAGCTAGAGATAAACCCAAATAAAATGCAATGCTCACATATGATGGAATGGTGGAATGATGGGGTGGTGACAAGAAAGGTGGTGGAGTGGAATAAAAGATATGCCCCCAACTCAACTTGGGCATTTAAACAATATATCAATAACCAAATACAATATCAAGAGGCAAATACAATTTACAATGCATATGAAAGGAGAACCAAAACAAAAGGGTTTTATATGATGCTCAAATGCAAGGTGGCATGATGACATGAGCATGATATAATTATGATGCAACAATTATATATAGGAAGTAGCATTTATATAGACTAGGCTAGTAGCATTGCAATTGTTAGACAATTGGGATGCCACATAAAGGAAGTCTTTGGAATATCCTCTGCACGAATTTTGAGTTGATGATAGCCAGTTCTAAGATCAATCTTAGAGAACACTTTGGCACCGGTCAACTGATCAAACAAATCTTCTATCTTGGGCAAGGGGTACTTGTTCTTGATGGTGACATCATTCAATTTCCGATAATCCGTACACAAATGGTTACCTCCATCCTTCTTGTCCACAAACAAGACAGGTGATCTCCATGGTGACACACTTGGTTGAATCAATCCAATTTCCAGCATGGAATCCAGTTGCTTCTTCAGTTCTGCGAGCTCTGATGGGTTCATACTATATGGTCTTGGGCTATGGGTCCTGTTCCGGGGATTAGTTCGATGATAATCTCGATATCCCGATCTGGGGGCATACCGGGCAAAACATCTGGAAATAAATCGGGGTATTCACAGACTATCCGGACTTGGTCAATGGTAGGTTGGGCTATACTCTTTTTGCACTTGAATTAACGAGGTAAGGTTTCTGTAGCATCCCAATTGTCTAACAATTGCAATGCTACTAGCCTAGTCTATATAGATGCTACTTCATATATATAATTGTTGCATCATAAACATATCATGTTCATGTCATCATGCCACCTTGCATTTGAGCATCATATAAAACCCTTTTTGTTTTGGTTCTTCTCTCATATGCATTGTAAATTGTATTTGCCTCTTGATATTGTATTTGGTTATTGATATATTGTTTAAATGCCCAAGTTGAGTTGGGGGCATATCTTTTATTACCTCCACCACCTTTCTTGTCATCACCCCATCACTCCACCATTCCACCACATATGAGCATTGCAACTTATTTGGTTTTACCTTTAGATCATGTGGGTTGGAATGGATCCAATTCTATTTCCACATGCTCTCATCTTAGCATCATGGTGTTTTCACATTATTGATATATGAGAGCCACATGGCCACCTTTGCATGCCTTGTGAGTGGAACCCTTTTCCTAGCTTCCATATGGATTATTATGGATTTATGCTCATGTTGGGATATTTTTGGGACTAGTAAGCATCTAGTGGAATATACACACTAGCAAGTCCCAATTATAATCAAATGTGATCATCTCCATCTACTCCACTTGGAACTTTCTCTTAAATTCTTTTGCTTAGGCCTTACTCCACATTTTGGAATGCATAAGAATAATGCCATGTAAATAATCTTGTTTTCACAAAATAAGCATGGTATTAATTATTTATGCATGGCCCATGCAAGTACCACCTTTTCTAGCCTTTGGTTTTTTTTTGAATCTTTGAGTGGATCTTCCCCATATCTCTCTCTACCCCTTATGCTTGATCTTGCTTGATGCATGCAAGCATCTAAAACCCCATCACCATCTCCATACATGCCATCACCACCTTTTCCTCTCTTCCCTCTTTTGTCTAGATCTTGCTTGATCTTGTCTTGATCTTGCTTGGTCTTGTCAAAAGAGCACATTCCTCCTCTCTCTCTAAATCCTAAGCCCTCATCTCTCCCTCTCTCTCTCTACCCCAACCCTAAACAAACCCTAACCGAGGCTACCCATCCTAGCCCGAGCCTCCCCTCTCCTCTCTCCTTCTCTTCTCTCTGTCGTGCGTGCCCACACCGAGCCTACCCCTCTCTGGCCTCACCCTGACCCCACCTGGAAGCCCTGCCCCTGCCCTGGCCGAGCCAGCCCGAGCACGTGAAGGAGAGGAGGAGAAAAGGTGGCCGAAGCCACCTTTATCTCCAACCTGACCCCACACGGCACCCACGCCTCTCCCTCACCTTTCCCTCCTCCCACACGCCTCCTCCGGCCTCTCCAGATCCGCCCAAGCCGGCCTCCTCCCCTCCCTTCTTCTCCATCGCCACCAGCTACCCATCGCCGGACACCGTCGGCATCACCCCACCACCACCGTAGCAGAAGGAGGCGAGGTGCCTGGGCGTTGGGGAAGACCGAGCCGAGCACCAGCGTCGCCCCTGTACACGGAGCCGAGAAGGAGGAGCCCCAGAAGCGCGGAACCACCGCCGCCCCGACGCGAAACCCTAGCCCGCGTTCGTCTGCCTCGTCGACGATCGAGCGCTCCGCTCCCCGAACCACCACCGTCAACAACCCCGCGGTGAGCCCGCGACCCTCCCCGACACATCCGTCCTCGCCGTGGCTCCCTGTTCTCACCGGACCAACCGTCGAGCGGCCTGTGTGCGGCGCGTGCGCATGCGTTTTCCTCGTCGACGCGCCGCAGAAGGTACACCTAGTCTAGCCGCGACCCTCTCCTACCAGCAAACCCTCCGAGCCGCAGTGGTAGCCGCCGTCTACGCGTGCGCCGCGTCACGAGTTCGAGCCCAGCCAGCCCTGCGTGTCTGAGCACCGATCCGTCATGGGAAGATCCACGATGGCCGTGGCGTTTAGCGAAAATCCCCACCTTTTTGATCTCGTCGAACCCGGCTCCCCGCCCCACAGCCATCGTGGTTGTTTTGCAAAGAAGCACCCATAAGTCCGAGCCTCAACCCGTCCGCGCCACGTGCCCGCCGCTCGCGTCCACGGCTCGTGGGCCGCTTCTGCCATTGTATGCATCTGTCCCTCAGGCTAGATAACCCCGTGGTGAGAAAAGCCGCTGCGTCCCACCTGCTGCTGAGTCAGCGTAAGGCCCACCATCAGCGTCAGTGGCTAGGTTTGTCTAAGTATAAAAAGGATTTCTGCATTTCTGTTTTAATTCAAACTTTTCCAAATTAAATTAAATTCAAATTTAAATCTGTTTTCAAATAACTTTTAAAATATAAATCCAAATAATACAAATAATATATGTTTTGGAATCAGAAAAATATGAGGAATTCAATTATGCCATTCAAAATATATTTTGAACACTTTATTTTCCAAGTTGATTAAATTACAACAAAATGCCCTTTTACCTTAATTAATTAATAACTTTTGTTTTATAACTCCAAATTTAACAAATAATATGTCTAAAATGATTAGCTCGACGAGACCTTTCTGTTTATGCATTCCATGTTTTGTTTTGAAGCATGCATCATATAAATATAATGTGTACAGCAACTAATATGAAGTTGAAATGTGGTTAAAACTCAATAAAATGATTTAATCTTGTATCCCACACCTCACCCATGCCATGCTACTTTATTGCCATGCAAATTGTGCATCATTCATCATGGCATGATTGTTTGCTTGTTGCATTTTATTCATATGTTTGTGCACTTTATTTATGTTGGCCCTTGCTTGTTTGGTTCTTCTTGAATAGACGCGAAAGCGGGGATATATCAAGTGACCAGAGCACTACCCAGATCCTTCTCTCGCTTCAACTGAGCTGCCAGGCAAGCACTACCACATGCTTGCATACATATAGTACCTATTGCCTCTATCTTATTCTTGCATCATTGAGTCACGATTGCATTAAACTGAATCCCAAGCACTGCATAGCCTTTACTTTTAAACCCCACCGAAGCTTGTTCCTCCATCCCATGAGCCATTACTATAGGAGTTGTTTGAGCCATGCAGTCGTAGAACAACATGTGTAGGGTATGAGTGGTGATGGATAACGAGGTACCTAAACAACTTAACTTTGAGTAGTAATGGGATAACTAATGAAAGTGGCATCGGTGAGCCATATTTGCTATTTGGTTTTCAGGCTCACTTGTGTCCGTGGGACCCAGTACTTGATTCCTGTTCCTTGAATATTCGCTATCCACATCTGGGAGGCTTATGAACCCCCACAGCCGAGCTTGATTCATTCTTATTTCTTGGGGCCACAAACTAGTTTGAGGTTTTATTTACTATCCTGTACTTATGCCATGCTTCTTGCTTTATTTAAATTGTGCAGGTAACGCTGTACTTTGTTAGGGCGGAGTGTTTTCGTGGTATCGACAAGCCCGGTCACATTTTCGGTTCCTAGTCGCTTTACCATTACGCAAACCTTGAGTCCGTCTTGGAGTCGGCCAACTTCATCGGGTAGCTTAATGGGTGGCCCCCTGAAATATTCTGAATCTGTGATCGCTTTGTCGTGGCCTTGTTGGGTTTTGATTTGGTTTTTCCGAGGTTGATCGAGTGTGTGTTGCTATTTGTGCACCCCTGCAGGGTAAAACTTTCTGAAAGCCGTGTCCGCGGTTATGGACGACTTGGAGCACAGTTTCTAGATCATAGACAAGTATAACTAAAGTACCGCCTTTAATTTGACTAAATAACTGACTAGTAAATAGTGCAACACTCATGTAATGGTTAATAAAACTGCCAACGGATGGGGGGGTGTTCGTCCGCTTCCTCGTCGGTAAGCAAGGAGGAGGATGGATCTGTTAATATTACCGTTATAACTGTTGTTATTAATTCACGGACATCCGTCTACCTTTGGTTAGGCGGATGGTTAGCGAGTATCTATAGAATTGTTAGGGTTTATCTTTTGCTGCAATTGCGTCACCCCAGGTTGTGTCCCCTTTAGAGGCATAAAGACTTGCTGAGTACCCCTAGGGTCTCACACGATAAATTGTTTGATTCAGATGAACAGGTAAACTCGCAAGATGGATACTGGGTGGAGGAGACGGACGATGTGGGAAACGATCATTCAGTGTAGAGATTCCGGGAACGGGGATCCGAGAGATCTGTGGGCGGGATGTGCTTATTTATGGGGCATCTTATGCCGATTTGCTTCTTATCCGTACTCGGATTTTGTCTTCCGCTTCCGCCTGATACTCTGATGTTTGATGTATGAGGAGATATCCTAAACTATTATATCTATCTAGGATATTTGGATCTTGCCGTATGGCGTTGCAATATTTCCTTTCTTTTTAGATAGAATGACTCTGAGAACCATTGTATGGTGGCTTGCATACATACTCATTTGTGTATGTAGTTGATCCCTTCTTGCCGATTCGCCACCCGTTCTTGTCCCGATGTTTGGAAATGGTTGGGACGGCGAAAGGTCTACTGTGAGTGGCATTTGGGCCCCACCGTACTATTTCAACCATTTCTACTCATCCAGCTTGTAACTAGGGCGTAATTCACCGAGGTAGTTACAATTGGTATCGAGCCATCCCGCCTTCGTGGTCCCAGCCAAATGGTCGTTGTCGATCTAGCAAATATTTTGGTAGCTATGTATACTAGGGAAAAACAAAAGCGAGTAGGACTGCTTCCACTTTTCTTCTTACCCACCCACCACCCTTTTCTGGTAAGGAAGTGTAACGTTTTCAATCCTCTTCTTAAAATTCAAACTAGGATTCACGTGTTCTGGGTTTCCGTAGTACCATAGAAAGTGTGTGTGTGTGTGTAATTCCTTGTCTATCTGTTGCATCCAATTTCTTATCACAATCTGCCTTTGGTTATCAACTGTGGGTACATTCCATACTGACAGGCTTTTGAAAACCGGTGCGATCTATCCGACTCCTTGTTAACCGGTGCCATCTTCTTAAGGGTGTCCTTCCTTCTAGCAACTCCACATTCTGTGTAAGCATCTGTTGCTAATCTCTACCTGATAAGTGGTTTTGCGCATCTATTGGTATTTTAATGCCGAAAAATGCGGAAAATTTTTCTTTGATACATCTGTGTTTCCACACTCCTTTCCAGTCGTGTGTGAAACATTATCTATCTCCCTTTTATCAGCATGTCCATGCTAACTCATTCTTTTGTCACCGGCGCTTAATCATACAGTTTCTTTTCATCTCCAATTCTCTTGGGCTAATTACATAACGTGTGTCGATCCGATGCTGGTGATTGTAATTTGGCTCTCGGCATAGCTATATTCCACTCATGATAAGTGTCGATTGGAATATGGAAAATGCAATCACCACTATCCTCCAAATGGTGACGGTTATCTCCTGTGATTTTGAGTACACCGTGATCATATCTATGCATATTCAAGAATCTTTGGCAATCCGGAGTTTCTCAAGGCACTACGGCGGTCTATCATCTGTCCATCATGCTGCACATCTTTTTAAACTCCATATCTGCAAAATTCTCTTTGATACGAGGGAATTGCATCTTTTCGTCTCTGATAGCTTTGTTTAAGGTATGATCTATCAACTTTTCTTTATCCAAGATCTCTTTATCTTTCTAACCGGTGATCCAATCGACAATGTGAACCAGGTGACATCTCTTTTTCTTCCGATGGACCAGATAATCTATTCTTCCAGTGCATCTTCTTCAACACGAACCCGTGCTCTCAATATTTATCTTTCTAAGAGCGTTGAGCTCAGAAAGTGTTGCGAGCATTTGTTCGTTTCTCCCGCCTTTGAACTTGATATTCTGGGAATATCCTGTTAATCCATGGTGGTATATGTTGATAATATGCTTGCCTATTCGATATCTATGGAAGGACATGGGAGATCATCTGTGTCTCTTTCTCTCAAGCTTCGTGAGCACTGCCTGTGTGCAAAGTCTCAAAGTGAGAATTCTGACTTTTTGAAGTCACCTATCTCGGCCACGTCCTTCTGCTAAATAGATCGCTTCAATTCTGGAATCAGCAAGTTCATTGTTAATTTCATCCTCCATCTTCAACCAATCCGGAGTTGTTCCTTGTTGGCAAGTTATCATCGTCGTTTCGCTAAAGATTTTCCTCAAGACTGCTAAATCTCTCTCAATCATTTCAAGAAGAACATGGAGTTCTTTTCACCTCTATCTCGTTACGTAATCTCTTGAAACCCTCTCGCTTTATCGTCTATGCTCAATCCACCGGAGGCCATGAAGACCTTCCAGATCTTGTATTCCTTCTGTTCAAGTTGGTGCTATCTTTATCTATCTGTGAATCCGGCGAATCGGTTGCATCTATCCTTGTTTTCTAACGAAGTTCCATGAGTTGTTGTCAATACCTTCAGTCTGTTTCGGTAGTTGGGTTGCATGGTTTTCTTATTCATGTGCGGAGTAATGCTTTGAGTGCGGGATGGAGTAGCTACCATACCACTACTCTTATCATTCGCTCTTGTACATTGAATGGGTGAACTAATGTGATTTCACTCATTCCACGGAAGTTAGAAGTGGCCTTTATCCCTCGATACTTTTACTTCCGTCCTTGTTTTTTCCGGAGTGCTCCCTCGAAGAAAGTAATCATTAATCTCTTGTTGGTGGTCTGTCTATTCTATATGGCGCAAAATCTTCAATTATCTGGTGGAACAAACGCAAACTCTTTTCTGTCCTCGTCATTCTACCGGTGCTCGACATCCCCAAACAAGATGAAAGGAAGCTATCTCTCTTTTTATTTCATCAATTCTTTTTCTGTGGTAAAGCCAATTATGGTTGATGCCATCAGTCGCTAATCTATTGCATTAGCCTCAAGGTTAAAGAAAGCAATAAGTATCTCTACAATAAACTCTAGATCCTTCATATTCTTTGCTTCTCGGGATTCCACCATGATCTAGCTTCACATCCATCTCTGGAAGTTATATCCACGCACCTCAATTGCGTGATCCTTTGGTTCTTACCGGCGCAAGAAGAATCTAATCCGACGATGTCTAACTAAATCTTTCTGTTGATATCAAGAGACTCTATTGTTTGAAGGCTATATTGTTTCCGTACTTCATTTCTTAAATCCGAGAGAAGTTACGATGCTATTGTCATAGTGGTTCAAAACCTCTCCAATCTAGCTCTTTTCTTCCGGCGACACAAAGATCCATCCTCTCTAGTATCGGTAAATCTTTAATCTTAACGGTGTGTCTTTCTTTATCCATGAAACATCATCTTGTCCTTTCTTTCACAAGTGGTTCTATTCTTTTATCATGTTTCTTGGGAAAACCGGAGCTATGTCCATCCTATCCTTCTTGTCTCACGACAATCCTTCAACTCTTCTAACCCGTTGTTTCTCAAGCAAAACGCAAGACTCGCAACAAGTCTAGCAAGTTTTGCGAGGTGTAGTGGTCGCACCATTCCGTTGTTCATCAACTTGGGAACGTGAGAGTCACCTTCGTTCGAACACCTGCCTCTCCTTGTGTTGTTCCCTTTTTCCTAAGAATCTCGGGGCGAGATTCTTGTTTAGTGGGGGAGAGTTGTAGCATCCCAATTGTCTAACAATTGCAATGCTACTAGCCTAGTCTATATAGATGCTACTTCATATATATAATTGTTGCATCATAAACATATCATGCTCATGTCATCATGCCACCTTGCATTTGAGCATCATATAAAACCCTTTTTGTTTTGGTTCTTCTCTCATATGCATTGTAAATTGTATTTGCCTCTTGATATTGTATTTGGTTATTGATATATTGTTTAAATGCCCAAGTTGAGTTGGGGGCATATCTTTTATTACCTCCACCACCTTTCTTGTCATCACCCCATCATTCCACCATTCCACCACATATGAGCATTGCAACTTATTTGGTTTTACCTTTAGCTCATGTGGGTTGGAATGGATCCAATTCTATTTCCACATGCTCTCATCTTAGCATCATGGTGTTTTCACATTATTGATATATGAGAGCCACATGGCCACCTTTGCATGCCTTGTGAGTGGAACCCTTTTCCTAGCTTCCATATGGATTATTATGGATTTATGCTCATGTTGGGATATTTTTGGGACTAGTAAGCATCTAGTGGAATATACACACTAGCAAGTCCCAATTATAATCAAATGTGATCATCTCCATCTACTCCACTTGGAACTTTCTCTTAAATTCTTTTGCTTAGGCCTTACTCCACATTTTGGAATGCATAAGAATAATACCATGTAAATAATCTTGTTTTCACAAAATAAGCATGGTATTAATTATTTATGCATGGCCCATGCAAGTACCACCTTTTCTAGCCTTTGGTTTTTTTTTGAATCTTTGAGTGGATCTTCCCCATATCTCTCTCTACCCCTTATGCTTGATCTTGCTTGATGCATGCAAGCATCTAAAACCCCATCACCATCTCCATACATGCCATCACCACCTTTTCCTCTCTTCCCTCTTTTGTCTAGATCTTGCTTGAGCTTGTCTTGATCTTGCTTGGTCTTGTCAAAAGAGCACATTCCTCCTCTCTCTCTAAATCCTAAGCCCTCATCTCTCCCTCTCTCTCTCTACCCCAACCCTAAACAAACCCTAACCGAGGCTACCCATCCTAGCCCGAGCCTCCCCTCTCCTCTCTCCTTCTCTTCTCTCTGCCGTGCGTGCCCACACCGAGCCTACCCCTCTCTAGCCTCACCCTGACCCCACCTGGAAGCCCTGCCCCTGCCCTGGCCGAGCCAGCCCGAGCACGTGAAGGAGAGGAGGAGAAAAGGTGGCCGAAGCCACCTTTATCTCCAACCTGACCCCACACGGCACCCATGCCTCTCCCTCACCTTTCCCTCCTCCCACACGCCTCCTCCGGCCTCTCCAGATCCGCCCAAGACGGCCTCCTCCCCTCCCTTCTTCTCCATCGCCACCAGCTACCCATCGCCGGACACCGTCGGCATCACCCCACCACCACCGTAGCAGAAGGAGGCGAGGTGTCTGGGCGTTGGGGAAGACCGAGCCGAGCACCAGCGTCGCCCCTGTACACGGAGCCGAGAAGGAGGAGCCCCAGAAGTGCGGAACCACCGCCGCCCCGACGCGAAACCCTAGCCCGTTAAGCGCCTCGTCGACGATCGAGCGCTCCGCTCCCCGAACCACCACCGTCAACAACCTCAGGTGAGCCCGACCTCCCCCGACACATCCGTCCTCGCTGTGGCTCCTGTTCTCACCGGACCAACCGCCGAGCGGCTGTGTGCGGCCGGCGTCTTGTCACTTTTCTCGTCGCCGCAGAAGGTACACCTAGTCTAGCCGCGACCCTCTCCTACCAGCAAACCCTCCGAGCCGCAGTGGTAGCCGCCGTCTACGCGCGCGCCGCGTCGCGAGTTCGAGCCCCGCGCGCCGCGCCCTGCGTGTGCGAGCACCGATCCATCCGCAGGGAAGATCCACAGTGGCCGTGGTCGTTTAGCAAAAATCCCCCCACCTTTTTGATCTCACGAGCCTCCGCCCCCTCCGCCCATTGTGGTTGTTTTGCAAAGAAGCACCCGCAAAGTCCGAGCCTCAACCCGTCGTCCCCGTCCGCGCCACGTGCCTCAAGCCTGCCCATCGCTGCTCAGGCCTGCTTTCCATGGACCCATCTGTCTGTCCCTCAAAGCTAGATAACCCGTGGTGAGAAAGTCATGTCCCACCCTCACGCTGAGTCAGCGTAAGGCCCACCATCAGCGTCAGTGGCTAGGTTTGTCTAAGTATAAAAAGGATTTCTGCATTTCTGTTTTAATTCAAACTTTTCCAAATTAAATTAAATTCAAATTTAAATCTGTTTTCAAATAACTTTTAAAATATAAATCCAAATAATACAAATAATATATGTTTTGGAATCAGAAAAATATGAGGAATTCAATTATGCCATTCAAAATATATTTTGAACACTTTATTTTCCAAGTTGATTAAATTACAACAAAATGCCCTTTTACCTTAATTAATTAATAACTTTTGTTTTATAACTCCAAATTTAACAAATAATATGTCTAAAATGATTAGCTCGACGAGACCTTTCTGTTTATGCATTCCATGTTTTGTTTTGAAGCATGCATCATATAAATATAATGTGTACAGCAACTAATATGAAGTTGAAATGTGGTTAAAACTCAATAAAATGATTTAATCTTGTATCCCACACCTCACCCATGCCATGCTACTTTATTGCCATGCAAATTGTGCATCATTCATCATGGCATGATTGTTTGCTTGTTGCATTTTATTCATATGTTTGTGCACTTTATTTATGTTGGCCCTTGCTTGTTTGGTTCTTCTTCGAATGTATTTGGCGGGGATATATCAAGTGACCCGGAGCACTACCAGATCCTTCTCTCGCTTCAATGAGCTGCCAGGCAAGCACTACCACATGCTTGCATACATATAGTACCTATTGCCTCTATCTTATTCTTGCATCATTGAGTCACGATTGCATTAAACTGAATCCCAAGCACTGCATAGCCTTTACTTTTAAACCCCACCGAAGCTTGTTCCTCCATCCCATGAGCCATTACTATAGGAGTTGTTTGAGCCATGCGAGTCGTAGAACAGCATGTGTAGGGTATGTGAGTGGTGATGGATAAGGTACCTAAACAACTTAACTTTGAGTAGTAATGGGATAACTAATGAAAGTGGCATCGGTGAGCCATATTTGCTATTTGGTTTTCAGGCTCACTTGTGTCCGTGGGACCCCAGTACTTGATTCTGTTCCTTGAATATTCGCTATCCACATCCGGGAGGCTTATGAACCCCCCAGGCGAGCTTGATTCATTCTTATTTCTTGGGGCCACAAACTAGTTTGAGGTTTTATTTACTATCCTGTACTTATGTCATGCTTCTTGCTTTATTTAAATTGTGCGAGGTATCGCACTGTCTTTATTTAGGAAGCGGAGTGTTTGTGATGTCGACAAGCCCAGTCACATTTTCGGTTCCCGGTCGTTTACGCCATTGGCGCAAACCTTGAGTCCGTCTCGAGTGGCCAACTTCGTCATGGTAGCTTAATGGGGTGGCCTGAAATATTCTGAATCTGTGATCGCTTTGTCGTGACCTCGTTGGGTTTTGATTTGGTTTTGAGGTTGATGGAGTGTGTGTTGCTATTTGTGCACCCTCAGGTAAAACTTTCTGAAAGCCGTGTCCACGGTTATGGACGACTTGGAGCACAGTTTCTCGATCATAGACAAGTATAACTAAAGTACCGCCTTTAATTTGACTAAATAACTGACTAGTAAATAGTGCAACACTCATGTAATGGTTAATAAAACTGCCAACGGATGGGGGTGTTAAATCCGCTTCCTCGTCGGTAAGCGAGGAGGAGGATGGATCTGTTAATATTACCGTTATAACTGTTGTTATTAATTCACGGACATCCGTCTACCTTTGGTTAGGCGGATGGTTAGCGAGTATCTATAGAATTGTTAGGGTTTATCTTTTGCTGTAATTGCGTCACCCCAGGTTGTGTCCCCTTTAGAGGCATAAAGACTTGCTCAGTACCCCTAGGGTCTCACACGATAAATTGTTTGATTCAGATGAACAGGTAAACTCGCAAGATGGATACTGGGTGGAGGAGACGACGATGTGACGCGATCATTCGGTGTAGAGATTAGGAAGCGAGGATCCGAGAGATCTGTATGGATGTGCTTATTTATGGGGCATCTTATGCCGATTTGCTTCTTATCCGTACTCGGATTTTGTCTTCCGCTTCCGCCTGATACTCTGATGTTTGATGTATGAGGAGATATCCTAAACTATTATATCTATCTAGGATATTTGGATCTTGCCGTATGGCTGCAATATTCCTTTCTTTTTAGATGGAATGACTCTGAGAACCATTGTATGGTGGCTTGCATACATACTCATTTGTGTATGTAGTTGATCCCTTCGCCTGCCGATTACGCCGCCCGTTCTTGTCCCGATGTTTGGAAATGGTTGGGACGGCCGAAAGGTCTACCTGTGAGTGGCATTTGGGCCCCACCGTACTATTTCAACCATTTCTGCTCATCCAGGCTTGTAACTAGGAGCGTAATTCACCGAGGTAGTTACAGTTTTAGATATATGCTCGACTGATATTCCAGCTGTACTGGTCATGGTTATGGCTTTCTTGGCACAGTCAATCAATCCTTTATGTTTGGACATCCAATCCATTCCTAGTACTACTTCCAAACCTTTAGTTCCGAGTACTATCAGATTTGCATAAAAATCTATGCCATGGATTCGGATAGGGACGGCTTTGGAAATTTGCCTAGCCTTAGTGGTTGATCTGGGAATTTGAACAATCATAACATGCTTCAGTTTGGTTGGTTGAATTTTACTAGTGCATGCAAATTCTATTGGGAATGTGCCCTAGAGGCAATCATGTATGATGATATTTCCCATTGTATTCATAAAGTTATTAAGTAGTCCTTGTATAAACATCTGATGTGTATCTTTGAATATGTGATTCAGTTGTGGAACTATGCATTCATGTTGTTTGTACTAAATATCCTTGGTCATTGAGGTTGTGATGGACACACAACTTAGACCAATGTGAAAGTTGGCTTGATGACTCGGTTCCACTTGTCATGGGCATGGAGATGCTATTCCAACTTACACAGATTCGGCTAAAGAGTTTAGCGAGTCGGATTGACCCGTATTGAGGTACAACGAACAAGTTGTCATTTGTATATCTCAATCAATGTAATCCTTAGACCTGAGGTTGTTGCATAGTCCGAGTTGAGGATCACCGACTTAGGTTCTGTCAAACGCCGATCCGTGAATCGGGCGATTATAAAGGCAGGGTTCGGGTCGACTGAGAATCAAGCTGCATGATGTGAATAACCAAGATGGGATTTTGCCCCTCCACTCGGAGAGATATTCTCTGGGCCCTCTCGTGAGATATGATTCAGAAAGCATGGCCATGCATGAATCGGTTAAGTGTTAACCGAGGCGATCGACTAAGAGTTAGTCCGGTGAATCACTTATCTCGGATCGAGAAGAGAGTCGGACTATTTAAGGGATGACATATATTCGCCTATAGTCTGACAAGGTATATCGTGAGGCAAAAGGGACTCGGACGTAAGTCGCATTGGAAAGGCAAGTTGTCATGACTCTTTGGTACTTGGGAGTCCGTGACGTTACGCTAGGAGCCGCTATCGATCGATCGATTGAGTCGGACTCCAATCGTGTCCAAGTAGCCATGAGCCTGCGGGGTCACACACTTAAGAGCGGGAGCAAGTTCGGATTGGATCCGAACCTGTAATCTGGTTGGGTTGGACCTAAACCGGATTAGGACTGAGTTAGTGAGTTGGACTCACGGTGACTAGTGTTATATGGGCTTTAGTGAATGGGTCGCGCGAGAAGAGCCCACGTTCACTCCCTATATATAGTGGAGCACCTTAACCCAAAAAGGTTAATCGTTGTTCGGTTAGGTCATTCCATGTGTTGGAAAACCTAGCTCCACAGCAGTCCAGCCGTCGTTACGAACCTAGCAGTTCGCTGCCGGCGCTCCTCCTTGTACGTGTGGATACCAGCAGAGGTGTTGTGCGATCAGCACCAGGACAATCGGATCGTGAGGACTGCACTGCATCAACTGACGTGCTTCATCAGTAATCCGCAACCGCGCGTCTAGTGGTAAACCTCGTGGCCTTCTACCTCAGCTAGACCTTGGGATCACCGCGTTAGAGGAAAAGTTTTTGTTTTATCTTTGCGTGGCCCAACAGTGGTATCAGAGCGATAGCTTCTGGTTTTAGGCTCGAGATCTTGCATATGTGATATGCGGTAGGCTGTAGATGTGATCTATGTGCTGTTTTGGTGGTCGATCTATGAGATAGATCGGTTTTCTATGAAGTTGATTGGATCAACTGTACTCGGGGAATGGTAGATCTGATTTCCGTGATAATATTGCTGAGGTCGTGGAATGACATACCCCTACCGGTCGGCTTCCACCATCGGGGTAGACTGTGACACGTAAATCCAGAAGCGGTGATCGAAGATCAAAGAGTTTGATCGAATCGGAACGATGGTCGGAATCCATGTCCGGATCGTAGATGAGATCTACGTTTTCGGAAAAATAAATCGTTACGCCCTTGCCATGCGCTACCTTTGATCCCGCCGCTATGGCTAATCGTCAGAAGCGCCTTAGATGTCGTTACGAGTTTCACAACGCCGGTATATATTGTATCTATGCATAACTTGTTTTTGCAGGAAGTTGTGAATGGTATGGTTCATGTGCATGTGATGTATGTGTGTAATCCATACGTGATCTATGAATCATGGTTTATGTCAGCCGGCTGGAGCCTAGGTGCTGTCATTTTATTGTATAATGACCTGCGTGTCGGATTCCCTATGTAATTTACTTTACTAAGCTAGTGTAGCTGTTTGGAGAACCCGGAAGGCATGCAAGGCATTGTACATGTCGGCGACATGGAGTAAGACGGCAAGTGACAAGAGTTGGCACGGGTCGGATTACAGGCTTTGTGGAGATGGAGATCGCCATGAAGAGAGCCATACCATTTCACATTATAATTTCTTTATTTTGTGTTATTGTTATGTCTCTGTTTTACCTCTATTAGATAGTCGGTAAAATTTAATCCCTCAAAGAAGGTCTAGTCGGTTTTCCCGCCAGTGTTTGCACCATCACAAGTCGGACATTTTTGGTAGTGGGCTCATAAAATTGAGGTGCTGCCAATTCTTTCCGACTAGGTGGGGTCGAGTCAGACTCTTACTGCAGAAACACTCGGTAAGCTAGACGGGTCTATCACAACGGTTGTGGGACTCGGGGAAAAGTCGGATGGGAGCCGGGGCATGTGATGCCACCCGTACAACAGGAGTCGCATGAGATGCGATTGACAAGGAGTTGTCTACCTAGATCACTTGGCGGCTAGCGGTGACGCTAAAGCTCACTAGCCGACTTGCTTATTTAGGATCCTGAATCACTAAGTAACCATCGGAGGGGTGTTGGTTCTAGTGGGAGCATAAAATATTAAAATGTTTAATATGCTTGCTCTTTTATGAATACATGTCTTAAGTGTTTTGCATATTTTCTGTTGTAGATCATGGCACCAAGTAGCAGTCACTCTCAGATATCCGTTTTTGCGTTGAGAACCATTATTGAGAAAGATAAACTGAACGACACTAATTTTACCAACTGGTATCAAAATCTGAGAATTGTTCTCAAACAAGAAAAGAAGGACCATGTCCTAGACAACCCACTTCCAGATGAGCCGAATGAGAATGCGACTGTCGCAGCCACCAATGCCTACCGTCGGGCTAAGGATGAGTCCACGGATATTAGCTGTCTTATGCTTGCTCACATGGAACCGGACTTGCAAAAGCAGTTCGAGCATGTTGAGGCCTACGATATGATCGAAAGCCTCAAAAGTATGTTCCAAGCTCAGGCGAAGACTGAGAGGTATCAAGTCTCTCAGGCTTTGCTGAGTTGCAAGCTTAAGGATGGTGATCCACTGAGTCCGCATGTGATCAAAATGGTTGGTTATGTGCAGTCTTTGGAGAGGCTTGTCTACCCCATTAGCGAAGAGTTCGCTACGGATATAATTCTGAACTCTCTTCCTAGTGCATATGGGCAGTTCATTTCGAACTACCACATGCATGGTATGGATAAGAAGCTCACTGAATTGCATGGGATGCTCAAGCAGGCAGAGGCGGATCTCAAGAAGGGCACCAGTCAAGTGTTGATGGTGCAGAATAAGGCTAAGTTCAAGAAGAGTTCTTGGACTAAGAAGAAGGCTAAGTCAGGAGGAAAGCAGGCTCAGGACCCGGTCCCAAGCGCTTCCTCAGGGACTAAACCATCTCCTTCAGCCGGATCCACTTGCTTCTACTGCAAGGCGGATGGCCACTAGAAGAGGAACTGACAAGTACTTGGCGACAAAGCCAAGAGTGGAGGTATGACTTCCGACTCAGGTACACTTGTTTGCAATGTTATAGACATATATCTTGCTGATGCACCTAATAGTTCTTGGGTATATGATACCGAATCAGTTATTCACATCTGCAACTCGTTGCAGGGACTGGTAAGAACTAGGAGCGTAGCAAGAGGCGAGGTTGATATTCGAGTCGGCAACAAAGCAAGAGTTGCTGCGTTGGAAGTCGGCACGATGCAACTTCATTTACCTTCCGGATTCATTATGGAACTAAATAATTGTTATTATGTTCCGATTTCAGTCGAAACATTATTTTTGCTTCATGTTTGATGAGGCAAGGCTATGAGTCGAATATCAAGAATAATGGTTGTTCTTTGTATTTGAATGATATGTTTCACGGCTTTGCACCCGTCCAGGACGGGTTATTTATTTTGAATCTTGCTGGTGAGTCGGTTTATAACATAAATGTTAAAAGGTTGAAACCAAATGATCTGAATATGACTTACTTTTGGCACTGTCGGCTTGGTCATATAAGTTGGAAACGCATGAAGAAGCTCCATGATGATGGACTCCTAACTTCGTTCGACTTGGAGTCATTCGAGACATGCGAATCTTGCCTACTCCGCAAAATGACCAAGACACCTTTTGCAAAGAGTTGCGAAAGGGCGTCCGACTTGTTGGGACTAGTACATAGTGATGTATGTGGACCAATGAGCACGACGACCGAGGGTGGTTATGAGTACTTCATTACCTTCACATGATTTGAGTAGGTATGGATATATCTACTTGATGAAACATAAGTCGGAAGCCTTTGAAAATTCAAAGAATTCCAGAATGAAGCACGTAATCAACTCGGCAAGAAAATAAAGTTTCTTGATTGGAGGAGGCGAGTACATGAGCCATGAGTTTGATGACCATCTGAAAAGTTGTGGAATAGTTCCTCAACTTACTCCGCCAGGAACGCCACAAAGGAATGGTGTTTCAGAAAGGCGGAATCGGACCTTGTTGGACATGGTACGATCAATGATGAGTCGGACAGATCTGCCTTTATCATTTTGGGGTTATTGTCTAGAAAGCAGTGCTCACACTAAGCAGTGCCATCAAAGTCGGTAGAAGACACCACATGAGATGTGGACATGCAAAAAGCCAAGTTTGTCTTTTCTTAAGATTTGGGGTTGTGAGGCATTTGTCAGCGACTTCATCGGACAAGCTTACGCCAAGTCGGATAAATGTATTTTGTGGGATATCGAGGAAACCTTGGGTTACTACTTCTACAACCGAGAAGAGGGCAAAGTGTTTGTCGCTCGGAACGGTGTCTTCCTTGAGAAAGAGTTTCTCAGTCGGGGAGTAAGTGGGAGCACGGTGCAACTCAAAGAAATTCGAGAGGAACCGGCTAGTAGCGAGTCGGCAAAAACCTTGGAGGTTGAGCCGGTCGTGGCAGCTGAGCCGGCAGCAGCACCTGTACTACGAAGATCGGCAAGATTACGAAGTGTTCGTGATGTGTTACTGTTAGACAGTGATGAGCCGGCAAATTATTTGAAAGCGATGGTGGGATCTGATTCCGAGTCATGGCTTGGAGCCATGAGATCCGAGATAAAGTCCATGGATGAAAATCAAGTTTGGAACTTGGTTGATCTCGCCGAATGTGCAAGACCCGTCGAGTGCAAATGGGTCTTTAAGAAGAAAACTGATATGGATGGAAATGTTTCCGTCTATAAAGCACGCCTTGTCGCGAAGGGGTTTCGACAAGTTCAAGGAGTTGATTACGACGAGACTTTCTCGCCTGTAGCGATGCTTAAATCAGTTCGGATCATGTTAGCTATAGCAGACTATTTCGACTATGAGATATGGCAGATGGATGTCAAAACGGCTTTCCTTAACGGAAATTTAACCGAGGACGTGTATATGATACAGCCCGAGGGTTTTGTCGATCCGGCTAATGCTGACAAGGTATGCAAACTTCAGAAATCCATTTATGGGTTGAAGCAAGCATCTCGGAGTTGGAATATTCGCTTTGATGAGGTAGTCAAATCGTTTGGCTTCATCAAGAGTGATCATGATTCTTGTTTGTACAAGAAGTTTAGTGGGAACAAAGTAAATTTTCTAATCTTATATGTGGATGACATATTACTGATTGGAAATGATGTCCAAATGTTGCAAGAAACCAAGGAATCATTGGAAAGGAGTTTCTCAATGAAAGACTTGGGTGAGGCAACATACATCCTCGGAATCCGGATCTATAGAGATAGATCAAGGAGGCTCATTGGATTGAGTCAGAGTACTTATTTGGACAAAGTGTTGAAGAAGTTCAACATGGAATCGTCTAAGAAGGGGTTCTTACCGATGTCCCATGGTGTAAAACTTAGCAAGACTCAGTGTCCTTCGACAACTGATGAGCGAAGTCGGATGAGTGCGATTCCATATGCTTCTGCAGTCGGATCCATCATGTATGCCATGATTTGTACTAGGCTGGATGTTTCCTATGCTCTAAGTGTTGTGGCGGATACCAGGCTGATCTCGAGAGATCCACTAGACAATGCTAAAAATATCCTAAAGTACTTGAGAAGGACTAAGGATATGTTCTTGGTTTATGGTGGTGAAGATGAACTCAGTGTAAAGGGTTACACGGATGCGAGTTATCTCACCGACTCTGATGATTCTCGCTCGCAATCCGGATACGTGTTTATTATAAATGGAGGTGCTGTGAGCTGGAAGAGTTCCAAGCAAGAGACTGTGTCTGCGTCTACAACAGAGGCTGAGTATATTGCCGCCTCGGAGGCAGCAAAGGAAGCTGTTTGGATGAGGAATTTCCTCATGGATCTTGGTGTGGTTCAGGGCTCGTCCAATCCGTTGGACGTGTATTGTGACAACAATGGTGCTATTGCACAAACCAAGGAACCTAGACAACACCAGAAGAACAAGCACATACTCATGCGGTACCACCTGATTCGCCAGTTCGTGGATCAGGGTGATATCAAGTTATGCAAGGTACACACGGATGCAAATATTGCGGATCCGTTGACAAAGCCGTTACCACAGCCAAAGCATGAGGCGCACCTAAGAGCCATGGGCATTAGATGCTTAGATATGTGATGTCGGAAGATTGACTCTAGTGCAAGTGGGAGACTGTTGGGAATGTGCCCTAGAGGTAATCATGTATGATGATATTTCCCATTGTATCCATAAAGTTATTAAGTAGTCCTTGTATAAACATCTGATGTGTATCATTGAATATGTGATTCAGTTGTGGAACTATGCATTCATGTTGTTTGTACTAAATATCCTTGGTCATTGAGGTTGTGCTGGACACACAACTTAGACCAATGTGAAAGTTGGCTTGATGACTCGGTTCCACTTGTCATGGGCATGGAGATGCTATTCCAACTTACATGATTCTAAAGAGTTTAGCGAGTCGGATTGACCCATATTGAGGTACAACGAACAAGTTGTCATTTGTATATCTCAATCAATGTAATCCTTAGACCTGAGGTTGTTGCATAGTCCGAGTTGAGGATCACCGACTTAGGTTCTATCAAACGCTGATCCATAACTGGCCAGTTATAAAGGCAGGGTTCGGGTCGACTGAGAATCAAGCTGCGTGATGTGAATAACCAAGATGGGATTTTGCCCCTCCACTCAGAGAGATATTCTCTGGGCCCTCTCGTGAGATATGATTCGGAAAGCATGGCCATGCACGACTCGGTTAAGTGTTAACCGAGGCGATCGACTAAGAGTTATTCGGGTGAATCACTTATCTCGGATCGAGAAGAGAGTCGGACTATTTAAGGGATGACATATATTCGCCTATAGTCTGACAAGGTATATCATGAGGCAAAAGGGACTCGGACGTAAGTCGCATTGGAAAGGCAAGTCGTCATGACTCTTTGGTACTTGGGAGTCGGCACGTTCTGCTAGGAGCCGCTACCGACTGATCGATTGAGAGTCGGACTCCAATCGTGTCCAAGTAGCCATGAGCCTGCGGGGTCACACACTTAAGAGCGGGAGCAAGTTCGGATTGGATCTGAACCTGTAATCTGGTTGGGTTGGACCTAAACCGGATTAGGACTGAGTTAGTGAGTTGGACTCACGGTGACTAGTGTTATATGGGCTTTCGTGAATGGGTCGCGCGAGCAGAGCCCACGTTCACTCCCTATATATAGTGGAGCACCTTAACCCAGAAAGGTTAATCGTTGTTCGGTTAGGTCATTCCATGTGTTGGAAACCCTAGCTCCACAGCAGTCCAGCCGTCGTTACGAACCTAGCAGTTCGCCGCCGGCGCTCCTCCTTGTACGTGTGGATACCAGCAGAGGTGTTGTGCGATCAGCACCAGGACGATCGGATCGTGAGGACTGCACTGCATCAACTAACGTGCTTCATCAGTAATCCGCAACCACGCGTCTAGTGGTAAACCTCGTGGCCTTCTACCTTAGCTAGATCTTGGGATCACCGCGTTAGAGGAAAAGTTTTTGTTTTATCTCTGCGTGGCCCAACAAATTCTTCGGTGACAAATGAATGCGATGCACCAGAATCAAACAACACTCTTGCAAGTACTGAATTAACAGAAAACATACCCAGCACGATGTCTGGCGCTTCCTGAGGTTCTTCAGCATGCATGAGAAAAAGACGGCCGTTGCGGTTGAGTGAATTCCCTGGGGCAAATCTTCTTCCTGGATGAACACGACGCTACTGCTGAGCTGGGACATTGGCATTGGGGGCTGTAGAATTCTTCTTGTTGGGGCACTCGTTGGAATAGTGGCCTTTATTTCCACAGTCATAACAAGTCACTTGCGACTTGTCCTTGGCTGCTATAGGCACAGCATTGCTTCCAGTCCTAGGGGCAGTGTTGGTGTTGGCGGTAGCATTGTTATTGTTGAATTTGGGTGGGGCACGATTGAAATTGCTAGTATTTCCTCCGGGCCTAGGGTTTCCATGGTTGGGGTAGGTCGTACAGTTTATTGGGGGTCTGTTGGTTCTTGGGGCAAATCCTGGAGATGGGTTGGGGCGATACTTTGGGGTCTGATGGGTTCCTGGTTGATGCATCATGCGACGCTTGCGGTTCTCATTGGCTTGGTTGATCTTTCCTTCCATCTGGATAGCTGAGTCGACAAGGGCTTCAATATCAGCAAAGGGGATATTGACTAACACAGTCTGCATCTCGTCATGCAGACCATTCAGGAATCTTTCTTTCTTCTTGGATTTGGTGTCGATCTCATCCGGGGCATACCTAGCTAATGACAAAAATTTGTCACGGTATTCCACTACAGTCATCCGTCCTTGCTTCAGTTCTTGGAACTCGTCTCTCATCCTCTTGATCAAACCTGGTGGCACATGGGTTCTGCTAAACTTGACCTTGAATTCCTCCCAGGTCATCATCTGGCCTCCGGTCATTGCGCGAATACTGTTCCACCATGCCCTGGCATCTCCGGCTAGATAGTGGGTGGCGAACAGAACTTTCTCGTTAGCTTCCACTCCGGCGACTTCTAGGTTATTTTCCATGGTTTGCAGCCAATCATCGGCGTCTAGGGGTTATTCTGACTTAGTGAAAACAGGTGGGTTGGTATTCTGGAAATTCTTGAGCTTAGATCCATGGTTGTCCTGATTTCCATGGCCTTGGTTGTGGTGGGCTAGCTGGGCTATCTGCTGAAGGGTGGCTAGGTTGGCTTGATGTTCCGCTCTTTTAGCTTCGCGGTCAGAAGTCAACATTTGCAGAATCTGCAACATCGGGTACGGGGATGAACCACTTCCTCCACGTGGCATCTGAAGATTGAGATAGATCGTGAGAAAAGAGGGAAATTTCTAAGGTCTTGGGTCTTTGAAATTTTTTTAAAGTTTGACTCAGATTTTCTAGCAACTTGCTTTTTCATTCATTCATTCATTCATTCATAGCACACGATACAACACACACCACAATAAAGAAAAACAGATGGTTTTAAGAACCATTCTGAGAACTACGATACAGTGGGACCGAATACTACTCACTATGCTAGTGCTCAAGTGCTACTACTCCTTGGAATCTGTGGCCTCATCATCCTCATCATCATCGATGAAGGCGAAATCGTCTTCATCGGTGAAGAAATCCATAGCCTGATCCTCCAGAAAATCATCGTCATCGCTGAGATAGGAGTAGGGGTCTCCACGAAGATCCTCTCTGGCATTCTCCCTTTCCTCCAACTGCATGTCTCTCTCGTGGATGGTCTCCTCCAAAGATGAGATGCGGTGGCGAAGGCGGGAACTGATGCGCTCCTTCTTGTCGAGCTGAAGGCGACGAGACTTGCGATCCTTTGCTAGCATGGCGATGGTTTGGTCCTTCGTCTTGATGATGGCAGACTTGTGGTTGGAGTAGTCACGGCAGTTATCCAACTCCTGCTAACGATTGTACATCATGAAGCTAAGGTGGTCCAATTGAGTCTTGAGCTCAGGGTGGTATGGGGCTTCTAGTGGTTGTCCATTTGCATCACGCCTTGGGCAAAACTCAAAGCGAGTACCCTTGATCTGATTGATGCTCTGCCCACACAGACGGGAAAGAGCTTCCTGCATGGCCCTGGCAAGTCCATCGATCCAGTTGTTCTCTCTTAAGGTAAACTGAATTCCTTCCGTAGTGGGAGGTTCAATCTTTCCTCTTAGACTTGCAACAATTAGCCACTGCAGATCTTCTCCTCCTTGATCATTGAGCTGAGCTCCGAAGAACTCGAAAGTGACGCTCCAGAAGTTCCGAAAGCTGGTCCAAATCCCTCTCAAAGATAAGGTCTCCTCCATTCCCCAACTGATAAAACTTGTTGTACTTCACGTCCATCTATAAGAATATAGGATGAGTAAGTTAGTAGAGTGATCAAGTGTGTCAAAATTTTATGTATTTTGCAAGAGTTTTTGAGGAACATGAATTTTTATGACAGAATCAAAGTGATAAGAATGAGAATAAGTTTTTGTAAATATTTGTTTTCTTTGGTTTTGAAACTAAGTTTTTGATTCAAACGTCCAGTCTAACTAGGGTCTCCTATGGTCAGGATGGCTCTGATACCAACTTGTCAACACCCGGATTTTTAATCCCAGATGCCTGTTATGCCATATATCGCAATCCCAGGATTACCATTTTTGCGAGACATAACAGAATTGGATACCATAGTACATCATCCATTACAACCATACATAAGTTCTTACACAAATAGGGATCTCATGATCCAGTTCTTAATACAACATCAAGTAGCGGAATACGTAATAATAACGGTAGCGTAGGCGAAGCTCCATCTTCGGGTCACAGCAATCTTGTGATGGGAGATGATCCTAGTTATCGTAACCTTCCTGGGGTCCATCCTCCAGGTACTCCTCTTCATAGTCTGGCCATGGGAATAGCCAGGGACAAAGCCATGAGTACTCTTTAAGTACTCGCAAACTAATACTAACAAGGGAAAGGGGTTTTTGATAATGGGACACTAGGCTCTAGGGTTGTTTTGCAAAAGACAGATTTATCTCTACTAAGTTTAGAAGCAACGAATGCTAGTTGAAGTTTTATAACACCTAAATGGGAACTTGTATTTCATATCACAACCCGGTTGTGGTCAAGTCAAAGTCTCACTTTGTTTCACAAGTCATTTTGAAAAGTCTGACGGGTGAACAGTATGGCCACTCCAACTGTCCATAACCGCGGACGCGGCTATTCGAATAGTTTGACACTCTGCAGAGATTGTACACTTTCACCACAACATTCGATACATCCGTCAGGAACAAATCATGAATTCACCATACTCAGTATGCGGATAATCAATCCTAACCTTTCAATTACACGCCCTAGTATAAGAACCTCTCCTGTGAGTTTGGCCTCCCAACCATGACCAACTGTCATCTTGGGTACTGCACAGGTGGACAATCGTCACAAGGTAGCCTCAGCTTAGACCTTGGCCGTGAGGGAACTAATACTAAGGTATATAAGTTTCCAGTCAAGCCCTACCCAATCTTCGGGTATTGTGGTTATACATAAAATTGGAATGGTATCGCATCCAGACAACCATCAGTTTTATAAAGGGCTAAGGCTCATGCCTCAACATTTTCATCACCAAAATCATCAAGTGTTCGGAAACACATGTCCAAAACATTTCAATAGAATGATCCATCATTCCAAGGTTTTCATAACCATTTTTCCACCAAGTATTCCCATCTAAAGTTGATCAATTTTTATGCTTAGCACTAGCATCTACAGGTGGGGGTAAGCACTAATGAGGGGTGGTAAACTAGTGGAGTTTTAACTAAGTTCAATCTCATGCCTTAGGATGACATCAAGATTATCTAGCTTAGGCCAAATTTTATGCTCTTTATGCAACCTTCACATATATCTTTCTAGAATCTACAAGTCACTTAAGTAAACTCCAAGTAATAGCTTTGATAAAGAAATAAAATAGAAAGCTTGTAAATAAAACTAGGATTGGGTATCATCAAATATGTCTAACCAAGCATGCTTAGTGCATTGCATAGGTTATCTAACTTTCATAATTGCAAGTGTTAGCTTGCCTTGAGCAGAGCAGTGGTTGAAGTTCTCCTTGGCTTCTTCTTCGTAGAATCCTCCTTCCTCCTCGTATCCTTGGTCGGTACTAGCGTCTATAATTAAATACGAGGTACACAATCACCAAACAATACTTAACTACTTGCAATCATCACACACAAGGGTCCTATAGATGATCTAACATCATCTCTAACATTACAAGATTAAGGCTTGGTTTAATTCCTTTTATTTTTAGAAAAGTAATTTCTACTCATTGAAAAACTACTTAAGATTTAATATTCTCCAAACCAAACATGGGATCATGTTGACACATGTCATCACCACATAGTTTAGTCCATGGGAATATGATTTAAAGTGGTGTCACAATTTAATAAGGTTTTACCCTTTTATTTTAATTAAATAAAGTGACTGGAAATGCCTATGTAGCATTCTTTTATTACTTGAACATTATTTCTGCAAGTAAACCTATATATTTTTATATATTCTGAAAGGTATGGTTAAATGTGATTTTTGAGAGTTGGAATCAACTCAAAAGCTATTATGGTTTAAATTTGAAAAATGGTTGAATGCAGAAAAGCTTCTGCCTTGTTATTTTTACCACGGGTGATCTATAGATCCAAATGACTTGAATCCAACGGGCTTGGATTCAGCATTCCCAGACCTTTCTAACAAAATTAGTTTCATTCAATTTGGTGCACTAAATCGACCTGGGTTGATTTTTGAAATTGGGTACAGAAGTGTGTTTGAAATTAAATGGAAAAGGTTTAATTCAAATAACTGGGCTGCACGGGAAAAGTTAACGGGCCGGCCTGCTAAGCGTAGCGCTTCCGCGGGCTGCTTAAGTGGTTGTCCCCACTCGTCAGTGAGACAGGGGGTGCGAAGCGGTATGGGGCGATGTGGGGCGTTCGATCTAGTTCTAATCCAACGGCTGAGAGTCATCGTCGATGTTGGGCAACGTCGGCGAGACAGAAACCTAGCGCGGCCAGTGGGGGTTGCTGGAGGCTTACCGGGGTGTAGGCGAGGGTCGGCGAGGCGGGCGAACGACAAAGTCGACGACGGCGAACTCAGGGGTGGTCGCGGCACCTCCTGGGGTGGACGAAATCGATGGTGCCCTTCTTCTCCAGAGGCGGCGGGCTCCGGTGAAATTCCGGCAATGCACTGCTCGCCTTGCTCTGGGACTAGGGTGGGGTGGTTCTGGGTGAGATAGGAGTGGAATGGTGTGAAGAATTTGAGCGGGGGAGTCCTCTATTTATAGTCTCGACGGTGAGACCGAACGGCATGGGCGGGCGACGGTGGCGACATGGCTACGGGCTGCTAGAGGCATGGCCGGCGGTGGCAATCGCTTGGTGGTCTCCTGGCGATTCTCTACGGCTTTAATGCGTTTGTAGGGGCGGTGCGGTTTGGTCTGGAACACGGGATGCTCTGCGCGGCAGAGGCGGCGTCTTCGACGGCGAGCGGTGGCTATGCGTCACGGGGCAGCGAAAGGGGATGTCTGGCGGTCTCCTGGGTCGATGGTGATCGTGTATGCACGCGGTGAGGGCGGCATGCGGTCTGTAGGCTTCGGTCGAGGGTGGCGCTCTGGCGCATGCTCGGCACGGTTGGCAGAGGCACGGGCGCGGCGTTCCTGGGTGCTCTGGTCGGTGTCTTCGAGGCAGGGCTGGTCGAGGGGGGGCGGTGAGGCATGGGTGATCTCCCAGACAAGGTTAGCGTGGCTAGTTTCCTTCCTAGCTTGCTGTCTATACTGGGGTGGCAAGGGTGGCTTCGGCTGTTCACCATTGATGATATTGGCATGCTCACAGTGGTGCTAGTGCTTGGTTAATCTTGCTAGATGATCTACTGAGATGGTTGTGAGCTAGATAGGGAACCAGTTAGGCTCAAAACACTGCACACTATAGTGTTTTGATTTTGTTTGATTTGTGTCTGCCAAGTGTTTGATGAAATGGCCGAATGAATTCAAGTTTTGAATTTTGAAAACATTTTTGGTGGGTGTGCTACATTGGTGCTGGTGAGTCTGCAGATGCTTGGGTTTTGAAAGTTGAGCTTGTTTGAGTGGTTTTTGAAAAAGTGGGATCTTCCCATATGATAAAGATTCAATTTTGAATTGTCATTTAAACTATGTATTTGAAAGTTTCTGGATGATCACAAAATGGGCCTTGATACCTTGTTATGAGTACAATTAAGGGGTGCAAACATCCAGAGAAGTTTCTGTTAGGTTCTGAAAGTTTGAGACAGCCAAAGTAGGCATGGGAGTTAAATTGGTCAAAATGACCATTCCTTTATTTTATTTGTTTTGATTTACTTGTCTTTGGGAAAAGTGTGGGAAATATTTTAGATGATGTTTATTTCACCTAAGAAACATTTTACAACCAAGGAAACACACAAACAAGGTGGTTCAAAAGAATTTCAAAATCAATGCATACTCATACGCATGCATTCATAACTTTATTTAGAAAAGTTTTTGTTAACCCTAATTTTGATGCTTAGAGTTTGATGATCCAAGTTCAATATTTTTGGGATGTTACAAAGAAGAAGCAGGATTCCGACTCCACCGCCACGCAGGCGCAACGAGCAACCAAGGCGTAGGTCACTCTGTTGGAGATATGCCCTAGAGGCAATAATAAAAGTGGTTATTATTATATCTTTGTGTTTATGATAAATGTTTACATTCATGCTATAATAGTATTAACCGGAAACATTAATACTTGTGTGATTTGTAAACTAAATTAGAGTCCCTGGTAAAGCCTCTTTATAATACTAGCTTGTTGATTAATAGATGGTCGTGGTTTCTCGATCATGAACATTGAGATGTTATTAATAACAAGATCATATCATTAGGAGAATGGTATGATGGACATATTCCTATAGATAAGCGTAGCATTAAGATCAAGTCATTTCAATAGTTCGTTTGCTATAAGCTTTCTGATACATAGTAACCTAATTCCTTCGACCATGAGATCATGTTAATCACCATCACCGGAAGGATGCTTTGATGACATCAAACACCACACCGTAACTGGGTGGCTATAAAGGTGGCATTGAGTGTTCGGAAAGTATGGGTTGAGGCACATGGATCAAGAGTGGGATTTGTCCATCGATATGACGGATAGATATACTCTGGGACCTCTGGGTGGAATGTCATCCAATTAGCTTGCAAGCATGTGACTGGCTCACAAGGGATCACATATCACGGGAATGAGAAAAGAGTACTTATTGGTAACAAGGTTGAACTAGGTATGCAGAGATACCGACGATCAAAACCTCGGATAAGTAAACTATCGTGAGACAAAGGGAAATTGGTATGTAAGTGGTTCATTCGATCGCAAAGTAATCGTAGAAATATGTGGGAGCCATATGAATTTCTAGATTCCTCTATTGGTTATTGATCGGAGAAGTGTCTCGGTCATGTCCGCATAATTCACGAACCGTAGGGAGACACACTTAAGGATTCGATGTTGTTTAGTAGATATGGAATGTTAGTAGGGATACTGAATGTTGTTCGGAGTCTCAGATGGGATCCGGGATATCACGAGGAGATCCGTAATAGTCCGGAGAATAAGATTCATATAAGGAAAGTCCGATTCCGGAGTTCGAGAAAGATTCTGATGTTTTCATCGGAGTGGTTCTAGAAGGTTCACCGAACCAGAAGGGGAACGGCCCATGAATGTGTCATGGGTAAGTGGAATAATTGGATCATATCCTAGGTCACTTGGTGTGGGCATTCGCAAGAGAGAATTAAAACTCTAAATTGAAAGTCAAACGGGAAGTTTGAAAAGTCAAACTAGAACAATGGTTTCCTAGTGGGAGAAGAAACAAGTCCTTCTCTCAATCCAACTTGGGTTTGGGTTTGGATTCAAACCCACCCCTCCCAAGGCTGCCCCTCCCTCTCATAAATAGAGGGGGAGGGCTTCCCCAACACCACAAGAGCCAAGCCCTCCCCACACATGCGCCGCGCCGCCGCCGCCTCGTGCCGCTGCCGGTTTGTCGCCGCCGCCCTAACCACCGCCGACACCTCCTCCTCCTCCCGAACTTCTAAACCCTAGATCTCCGGGAAACCCTAATCCACCATAATTCGCACCGGCTTAGGCGAAGCCCTGCGGGATCTTCCCTCTACTTCTGACACCACGCCGTTGTGCTACCGGAATCGCGAGGGGAGAACTACAACCTCCGCTGCCTGCTGGAACAAGGGAGAGGAAGGTCTTCATCGAGTACCAAACGTGTGACCGACTGCGGAAGCGCTGCCGGAACGCAGCGCCGAAAGGATCGTCTACGCGATCTTGAGATCGGCAAGTGTACGACTACATCACCCACGAGAATCTGCTCTCGTTAACCGCTTTGGAATCTTCGAGGGTGAGTGCTTCTATCGACTCGTTGCTAC
The DNA here is from genome assembly GCA_023614405.1 of Avena insularis. Taxonomy (NCBI): domain Eukaryota; kingdom Viridiplantae; phylum Streptophyta; class Magnoliopsida; order Poales; family Poaceae; genus Avena; species Avena insularis. The sequence goes on along the minus strand of CM042697.1, from coordinate 118,432,626 downwards.
AATCTAGTAGATAGATCTTGGCTTGTTTGTGTGCATGCGGTAGAAATTTTTTGTTTTCCATGCTACGAACCCCTACAGTGGTATCAGAGCCGTGTCTATATGTAGATCTGCTGCACGAGTAGAACACAATGGTCATTATGGGCGGTGATGCTTTTATTATCAATTTCTTTTTGTGTACTTTGCATCTTGCAGTATGATGGGATGAAGCGGCCCGGGCTAACCTTACATGACATCGTTCATGAGACTTGCTCCACACTTAACATGCAACTTGTATTGCATATGGCTTTGCGGGTGTCTGTCTCTCCCATCATAGTATAGATTCAATTTACAACGGGCACTTGATAGTTCAAGCATCAACGTTGTGGTTCTTGTTCGTAAGTTAGAACGACACTTATTGAAAGCCCCAAACCACGTAAAATGTGCAAAGAAAATTAGAGGCGTCTAAATTTGTTTTGCAGGGGTGTGCTGTGATGTGATATGGCCATGATTGCGATTATATATAATGTATGCAATGTTCCTTATTGTAAGTTGGCAACCGGCAGGAGCCATATGGTTGTCTTTTAAATTCCGTTAAGACCTGCATGTCTATTCAAAGTAGTTGTAATAGTTGAAGCTGGTGGACGACAACCATGAAACGGCGCCATTGACCTTGACACCATACCGGTGATGATGGAGATCATGTTCGTGCTTGAAGATGGAGATCGGAAGCACAAGAAGAAAGGCCATATCATATCACATATTATGAATTGCATGTGATGTTAATCCTTTATGCATCTTGTATTGCTTAGTTTGCGACAGTAGCATTATAAGATGATCCCTCAAGCACAAAATTTCAAGTTTTAAAGTGTTCATCCTTAGTAAGCACCGTTGCTAAAGATCGTTCTTTCGAAGCACCACGTGATGATCGGGTGTGTTTGATTCTGCGAGTGTATACAACATGAGCAAGCCAGATTTGCTCATGCGGAAGCTAAGGTTTGATCTTGACGAGCCTAGCATGTACAGACATGGTCTCGGAACACGGATCACCGAAAAGTAAAGCATGAGTCATATAGTAGATATGATGAACATGTTGATTGTTCGCCATTGAAGCTACATCAACTCTCGTGATGATCGGTTTTGATGTGGTGGATTTGGTTCGTGTGATCACTAAAACAATTTGAGGGATATTGTTTTGAGTGGGAGTTCACCTAGATTAATTTAACTATTAATTAGAACTCAATTTGTCATAAACTTAGTCTAAACTATTGCAAATATGTTGTAGATCAATGGCGGCCCCTACCATCAATTTTAATGTGTTCCTAGAGAAGAAAAGTTGAAAAACAATGGAAGCAACTTCGTGGATTGGTTCCGCAATTTGAGGATTGTCCTCAATGCTGGTAATTTGACCTATGTGCTGGATGCACCGCTGGGTGACCCGCCTGCACCTAATGCTACCGATGAGGTAAAGAATGTTTTCCTCGCTCGGAAGAATCGAGACTCCACGATTCGTGTGCTATCTTGTATGGTTTGGAATCGGAGCTTCAGAAAAGGTTTGAGAACCATGATCCACATGATATTGTCCGTGAACTCAAAATGATATTTGAGGCTCACGCGGCAGTTGAGAGTTATGAGGCTTCTGAAAAGTTCTTTAACTGCAAGATGGAAGAGGGCAGCTCCGTCAGTGAGCACGTGCTTAAGATGTCCGGCACGCAGCAAGCTTCAAAGCTTGGGAATAGTGATTCCTAATGCTTTGGGGATTCACCGTGTCCTCCAATCACTACCACCAAGTTACAAGAACTTTGTGATGAACTACAATATGCAAAACATGGACAAAGTTGCGAACTCTTCTCCATGTTGAAATCTGCGAAGTGGAGATCAAGAAAGAGCACCAAGTGTTGTTGGTCAATAAGACCACCAAATTCAAGAAGCAAGGCAAGTCTAAGAAAAGGAAACTTCAAGAAGGCGGTAAGAAAGTTACGTGCGGTGAAGAAGACCAAAGGCTGGGCCTAAGCCTCGATCTTGAGTGCTTTACTGCAAGGGAGAAGGTCACTGGAAGCGGAATTGCCCAAAGTACTTGGCGGATTTGAAGAACGGCAACATCAAGAAGAAAGGTATATCCGATATACATGTTATTGATGTGTATCTCACTAGTACTCGTAGTAGTGCCTAGGTATTTGATACCGGTTCGGTTGCTCATATTTGTAACTCAAAACAGGTACTATAGAATAAACGGAAGCTAGCGAAGAACGAGGTGACGATGCGTGTAGGAAATGGATCAAAGGTTGATGTGATCGTGGTCGGCACGCTACCTCTTCATCTACCATCGGGATTAGTTTTATACTTAAATAATTGTTATTTGGTGCCTATGTTGAGCATGAACATTATATCTGGATCATGTTTATTGCGAGACGGTTACTTGTTTAAGTCCGAGAATAATGGTTGTTCGATTTATATGAGTAATATGTTTTATGCACATGCACCTTTGATAGATGGTCTATTCTTATTGAATCTCGATTGTGGAAATACACACATTAATAACATTGAAGTTAAATGTTTGAAATTGAGCGATAACTCGACCTATATGTGGCACTATCGTCTTGGTCATATTGGAGTGAAGTGTATGAAGAAACTCCATTCTGATGGACTTCTTGAATCACTTGAAAGATGCGAAGCATGTCTGATGGGTAAAATGACTAAGACTCCATTTTCTGGTATGATGGAGCGAGCTACAGACTTATTGGAAATCATACATACTGATGTGTGTGGCCCAATGAGTGTAGCATCGCGCGGTGGTTATCATTATGTTCTTACCTTCACAGATGACTTGAGTAGATATGGGTATATCTATTTCATGAAACATAAGTCCGAAACTTTCGAGAAGTTTAAGGAATTTCAAAGTGAGGTAGAGAATCAACGTAATAAGAAGATTAAATTTCTACGATCTGATCATGGAGGTGAATATCTAAGTTACGAGTTTGGCGAGCATTTGAAGAAATGCGGAATACTTTCACAATTGACACCGCCGGGAACACCACAGCGTAATGGTGTGTCCGAATGTCGTAATCGAACTCTCTTAGATATGGTTCGTTCTATGATGTCACTTACAGATTTACCGCTATCATTTTGGGGTTATGCATTAGAAACAGACGCATTCACTTTAAATAGGGCACCATCTAAATCCATTGAAATGACACCGTATGAATTGTGGTTTGGAAAGAAACCTAAATTGTCGTTCCTTAAAGTTTGGGGTTGCGAAGCTTATGTAAAGAAGTTACAACCAGACAAGCTTGAACCCAAAGCGGAAAAATACGTCTTCATAGGATACCCGAAGGAAACTATTGGGTATACCTTCTATCATAGATCCGAGGGCAAAATCTTTGTTGCCAAGAATGGATCCTTTCTAGAGGAGTTTCTCTCGAAATAAGTGACTGGAAGGAAAGTAGATCTCGACGAGGTTGTTGAACCTTCTCTCGAACTTGCGAGTAGCGCAGCACCAGAAATAGTTCCTGTGGCGCCTGCACCAATAAGAGAGGAAGATAATGATGTTAATCATGAAACTTCGGTTGAAGTTACTACAGAACCTCGCATGTCAATGAGAACTCGTACCACTCCTGATTGGTATGATCCCGTTATGAGTGTCATGTTGGTGGATAACACCGATGACCCTGCGACATATGAGGAAGCGATGATAAGCCCAGATTCCAATAAATGGCAAGAAGCCATGAAATCAGAGATTGGATCCATGTACGAAAACCAAGTATGGACTTTGGTGGACTTACCGGATGGCTGTCGAGAACAAATGGATTTTCAAGAAGAAAATAGATGCTGATGGTAATGTTACTGTCTATAAAGCTCGACTTGTCGCAAAAGGGTTTCGACAAATTCAAGGAGTTGACTACGATGAGACTTTCTCACCAGTAGCGAAGCTGAAGTCTGTGAGGATTATGTTAGCAATCGCTGCATATTATGATTATGAGATATGGCAGATGGATGTCAAAACGGCGTTCCTCAATGGAGACATTGATGAAGAGTTGTATATGATGCAACCCAAAGGTTTTATCGATCCTAAAGATGCTAATAAGGTATGCAAACTTCAACGGTCCATATATGGATTGAAGCAAGCATCCCGAAGTTGGAATCAACGTTTTGATAAGGTAATCAAAAGTTTTGGTTTTATACAAACTTATGGAGAAGCTTGTATTTACAAGAAAGTGAGTGGGAGCTCTGTAGCATTCTTAATACTATATGTAGATGACATATTGTTGATTGGGAATGATGTAGACCTTCTTAATAGTGTTAAGGATTATTTGAATAATAGTTTTTCAATGAAAGACCTTGGCGAAGCAGCTTACATATTAGGCATAAAGATTTATAGAGATAGATCGAGACGCCTAATATCATTGTCACAGAGTACATATTTGGACAAAGTTCTAAAGAGGTTTGGAATGGAAGATAGCAAGAAAGGATTCTTGCCCATGTTGCCCAATATGACCTTGAGTAAAACTCAAAGTCCTGCAATGGCAGAAGATAGAGAAAGGATGAGTAAGACTCCCTATGCCTCAGCCATAGGATCTCTAATGTATGACATGCTATGTACTAGACCCGACATTGCATATGTTGTTAGTTTGACTAGCAGATATCAAAGTGATCCAGGAGTGGATCATTGGACAACGGTAAAAAACATCCTTAAGTACTTAAGAAGAACTAAGGATATGGTTCTTTCTTATGGAGGTGATGAACAACTCGTTGTAAATGGTTACACCGATGCTAGTTGGAACACCAATCGGGATGATTCTAAATCTCAATCTGGATACGTATTTACTTTGAATGGTGCAGAAGTTAGCTGGAGGAGTGCAAAGCAAAGCGTTGTGGCGAGATCTTCAACTGAATCGGAATACATAGCTGCTTCGAAGGTTTCACAAGAGGCGATATGGATGAAGGAGTTCATTACAGAGCTCGGTGTGGTTCCAAGTGCGCTGGACCCAATGTCTATCTATTGTGATAATATGGGCGCCATAGCCAATGCACAAGAACCAAGGTCACACAAGAATCTGAAGCACTTCAAGCTACGTTTTCACGCTATTCGAGAGCATGTCCAAGATGGTGACATAAAGATTTGCAAAGTACACACAGATCTGAATGTGGCGGATCCGTTGACTAAACCTCTCCCGAGGGCAAAAAACATGACCAGCACCAAACCGCCATGGGTGTTCGGTATATTACCATGTAATCTAGATTAGTTGACTCTAGTGCAAGTGGGAGACTGTTGGAGATATGCCCTAGAGGCAATAATAAAAGTGGTTATTATTATATCTTTGTGTTTATGATAAATGTTTACATTCATGCTATAATAGTATTAACCGGAAACATTAATACTTGTGTGATTTGTAAACTAAATTAGAGTCCCTGGTAAAGCCTCTTTATAATACTAGCTTGTTGATTAATAGATGATCGTGGTTTCTCGATCATGAACATTGATATATTATTAATAACAAGATCATATCATTAGGAGAATGGTATGATGGACATACTCCTATAGATAAGCGTAGCATTAAGATCAAGTCATTTCAATAGTTCATTTGCTATAAGATTTTTGGTACATAGTAACCTAATTCCTTCGACCATGAGATCATGTTAATCACCATCATCGGAAGGATGCTTTGATGACATCAAACACCACATCGTAACTGGGTGGCTATAGGGGTGGCATTGAGTGTTCGGAAAGTATGGGTTGAGGCACATGGATCAAGAGTGGGATTTGTCCATCCATATGACGGATAGATATACTCTAGGCCCTCTCGGTGAAATGTCATCCAATTAGCTTGCAAGCATGTGACTGGCTCACAAGGGATCACATATCACGGGAACGAGAAAAGAGTACTTATCGGTAACGAGGTTGAACTAGGTATGCAGAACCTCGGAAGTTTGAAAAGTAAACTATCGTGAGACAAAGGAAAATTGGTATGTAAGTGGTTCATTCGATCGCAAAGTAATCATAGAAATATGTGGGAGCCATATGAATTTCTAGATTCCTCTATTGGTTATTGATTGGAGAAGTGTCTCGGTCATGTCCGCATAATTCACGAACCGTAGGGAGACACACTTAAGGATTTGATGTTGTTTAGTATATATGGAATGTTAGTAGGGATATCGAATGTTGTTCGGAGTCTCGAATAGGATCCGGGATATCACGAGGAGATCCGGAATAGGCCGGAGAATAAGATTCATATAAGGAAAGTCCGATTCCAGAGTTCAGGAAAGATTCTGATGTTTTCATCGGAGAGGTTCTAGAAGGTTCACCAAACCGGAAGGGGAATGGCCCATGAATGTGTCATGGGTAAGTGGAATGATTGGATCATATCCTAGGTCACTTGGTGTGGGCATTTGCAAGAGAGAATTAAAACTCTAAATTGGAAGTCAAACGGAAAGTTGGAAAAGTCAAACTAGAACAATGGTTTCCTAGTGGAAGAAGAAACAAGTCCTTCTCTCAATCCAACTTGGGTTTGGGTTTGGATTCAAATCCACCCCTCCCAAGGCTGCCCCTCCCTCTCATAAATAGAGGGGGAGGGCTTCTTCCACAAGAGCCAAGCCTCCCACACAGCGCCATGCCCTTGCCGCCGTCACGGGTTTGTCGCCGCCTAGCCACACCGACACCTCCTCCTCCTCCCGGACTTCTAAACCCTAGATCTCCGGGAAACCCTAATCCACCATAACTCACACCGGCTTAGGCGAAGCCCTGCGAGATCTTCCCTCTACTTCAGACACCACGCCGTCGTGCTGCCGGAACCGCGAGGGGAGAACTACAACCTCCGCTGCCTGCTGGAACAAGGGAGAGGAAGGTCTTTATCGAGTACCGAACGTGTGACCGACCGCGGAAGCGCTGTCGGAATGCAGCGCCGGAAGGATCGTCTACGCGATCTTGAGATCGGCAAGTGTACGACTACATCACCCACGAGAATTTGCTCTCGTTAACCGCTTTGGAATCTTCGAGGGTGAGTGCTTCTATCGACTCGTTGCTACAATCTAGTAGATAGATCTTGGCTTGTTTGTGTGCATGTGGTAGAATTTTTTTGTTTTCCATGCTACGAACCCCCACACACTCTCGCCCAATGACGCTCGCTATCGAATCAAACATAGAAGCGAGGATGTACGAGGTGGAAGACGTGTACGTGGGACTCAAATGCTTCGGACCACGTATTCGTTAGACAAAGTTTCCAGTTGACTTCAGCATAACCAAACACATTCAGCCCTATGATGGCGCAGCTCGCCCAGATACCTCAAGATTTTTTCCAGGCTTGCTGCATCGCCAAAGGACGAAACAACCTAGTTGCAGTCCGTTAGGTCCCACTTATGCTGTGGAAGACGGCTCGATCTTAGCTCAATGAACTGCAAGAGAACTCGATTCATGACTGGTATGATATGCAAAGTGCATTCTTTTCAAACTTCAAGGAAACATACAAGAGGCCATGCACAATCGGAGACTTGCAGCGTTACACTCAAAGACCCAGAGAAACTTGTCGGGATTACCTCGAACGATGGATCGACACGAAGAACTCCTGTGAAGGAGTAAATGAGGAACCGCGATTGAAGCCTTCATCGCAGGACTCCCAGTCGGATTACTATGGCACAGACTGAAGCGTGACCATGTTACTGACTTGGAGCACAGTATCTCAATCATAGACAACTATAACTAAAGTAGTGCTATAAATTTGACTTTATCTTATCTAGTAATCAGATTCACTATAACGGAATGAGTAATAAAAGTGCCAACAATCACTGGAATTGGGATGTCTCGTGCTATTTTTATCTGACTAGTAAGTATTACAACTACAACGAAATGGTTAACTAAAACTGCCCGCTGCTTATGATATCAGGATGACTCATGATATCTATATCTTACTAGTAAGTGATGTAACTATAATGGAATAAATAAAAATGCCAACTGTGTGGTTCCTCGGTTGGACTTCCTCGTTTGGTCTCGAGGGGGAAATATCAGTATGGGTATGATTGGTGTTAGTATCCGGTTGGTCCCGCATAGGTATTTTTTACCTCTCTCTGACAGCCAACAATTATATTGAGTCTCTATAGGTTGTTTAGTGTATGTTGCGCTGCCGCTTCAGTCCACCATACCTTGTAGGAGAGAGCTGCCGAATTCTAAGTCTCGTCGTATACTTGCCTTAGTACTGACCGCTCTCTTTTTCTTTTGCCTTTTGTCGACACCCCTTTTGCTGTAGCAGGTTTGAGATCGGTGTCGTTTGCAGGGTTACCCTTCTGACTTGGCCTGAGCAGGGTTATGTATGCCATTGGTTATTCTTCAGGGCTCTTAGCCCCATTTTCTTCTTATCCGTACTCGGATGTGGTATCGGTTTTAAGGTGTTTTGGATCTTTATACTGTATATCTATATTCTTGACTCATGGAGTAGTTGTTGTATATATCTGTTCTATGGGTTTCATCGTGGACTAATGTGTAATGATATTACTTTGTTTTCCACCCACACGAAAGTGCCTGGTGGGCACCTTTAAATCGTTTCTATGCGAGTTTGGCGATAATCGCTGAAACTTGCATAGGGCCGATCTGAGGGTGTTACACGCACCTTGTTCTCCCCTCTTTCATGCCAGAAACATGCCATCCGGCACCCCGCTAGCCCCTTTCTTGGGTTGGGTTTGGCCTGCGGGCACCGGATAATGGAACGGGCCATTGCGTTGGCGCCAAAACAAATTTAAGGGTGGACTGATGCGGGTAAGAGCATCTCTAATGGAGCCCTTAAACACTACTCGCGATTTACATGTTTGAGTTCATCAGCGCAGATCGGAGCCCGTGAAATCAACCCGCAAATTTGAATTTTAAAAACTTCAGCGAGAAATTTAACGTGCGAATGTACTAGTTCTTTGACAGATCGAACAGTTCATACAAAATACATCAAAATCATAGGAAAAACTTAAATAGGGGGAGAGCTCACCAGGGGAAGCCGACGCGTCCATGTGTGGCCAAAATCGAGCTCTCCGTGAAGACTGGAGCTCCGCACCAGCCATCTAGTCGCCGAGGATGACGACCTCCATCTCCTCGTCGGCGCTGCCTCCGGATCTGCCCGCAACCGCCTCGGCCTCCACCTCCTCGGCGCGTTGGGCCAAGGCGATGGCGGCCTCCTCGCCGGAAGGGGGTAGGAGAGCTAAAAGAACAATTTATAATCCCTAGTGTTTTGTGTGTTAGATAACAATATTAAGGATTATTTAACGTGTGTTGAAGTGTTGCAGCTCTCCTTGAGAAAAAGGGAAAAGGATTCTGCCTTTGGGGGGCGGATAATCCGCCCCTCCCTCTTCCCAAGCAGGCGCAAGCCCCAGAAGGGGGGCGGAGTTTTGGCCGGATTTTCCGGCCCCGACGGATAATCCGCCCCTAGGGGGGCCGGATAGTCCGCCCCCTTGCTCATCGCCAAGGCGCAAGCCCCAGAGAGGGGGCAGAGTATTGGCCGGACTTTCCAGCGTGGCCGGATAATCCGCCCCTGGAGGGGGCCGGATTATCCGCCCCCCCAAGATCTTCACCAAGTTTCGCAGGCGCCAGCCCCAGAGAGGGGGCGGAGTTTCCCTCGGATAATCCGCCCCCAAAGTTGTACAACGGCCAGATCTGGGGAGGGGGTATTTAAGCCAGCCTTCCCCCTCCTACCAGATCTCTTGATTTATTCGGAAAATTTGAGATCTGATCTGCAAACTTTATCCAAGAGAGCTCCACCTAGATCCACCCAAAGGCCCCGTCCCTTGGGGAATCGAAGGAGGGGAACTCGATCTTCATCATTAGCAATCAAGCGTTTCATCTCCTCTCCATTCATTTGGAGAACCACCGATCTAGTATTTCTTACAAATACCTAGATCCTTGTTTTTGTTTATATTGATAAACCTTATTCTTGTGGCAGCTTGTTGTCATCTCGGGAGCCCCCAATTCGGTTGTGAGTGTGTGCCCCGATAGTGTTGTAAAAGGCACCGGTTCCCGCCTCGAAGGGATCCAATAGTGGAGAAGGTGGATCAGGCCTCTTGTGGCGAGATCCATCGGAGAATAGGGTGAGGCCTATTGTGACGTGGTGGTCTTAGAACCGCCCACCCCTCCAACGCAGATGTACTTCCTTTAACAAGTAAGGAACTGCGGTAAAACAAATCCCTGTGTCTTCGCGTGCTCCACTATGGTTCCTTCGCTCCTCTCTTTACGTGCTTAGTAGTTAGGGTTGCATATAGGGAAATTCTCGTAGTTGCATATCTAGAGAATTTACTTTATGTCAAGTCTAAAATTGAAAAGGTATTAAAAATTGGTTACACCTATTCACCCCCCCTCTAGGTGCCCATACGATCCATTTCAAGAGCTCGCGGCGCCTCCTCGCCGTAGACCCCTGTTGATCCATCGGCGCGTCGCCCGGCGCTTGGCCCCGATGGACCGCACTAGCTTCATGGCCGCCTCGTCGGAGAAGGGATGCGGGGACGACCACGGGAGCGGCCGTCAGCCACCTCCTCCTCCGCCGCCGCTACGGGCCTCCTCCCTTCCCGCATCCGGTGTGCAACATTGACATGGCGAGGGCGCCGTCGTCGATCCGCAACCGCCGTGGCCTGATTCGCTCGTCGGAGGAGGTTGGTCTGCGCGGTAGCGACAGGAAGATAGGGTTTGCTGTGCGGCGGCATGCGGGTTGGAACCCGTATTCACCCGCACGCACACTACTTGTAGAGGCCGTCTTTACGAGCTCGGTTAACTTGGCGTCTCAGTACAGTGCACGGCCTACATTCTCACCGAAATTTCACGGATTTAATCCTTTTAAGGCCTCCATCGAAGATGGTCTAGAGAGTAGAGACCCTTGTGGCCTTGCTCCCTTTCCGAGTCTTCGGATACTCTCGCGTCTAGTCTACGAGCTCCATCCACGGCCAACACCGACATCCATGCTGTCTCAATGCACCCAGTACGTGCTCCCGCCATCCTCGCCTCTCGCGCCCTCGTCCGCGACAACCAGCGCATAACCGCTCTCGCCCGAGCCGGCGACCTTGCCGCCGCGCGCCGGGTGTTCGACGCCATGCCCCGCCGCGACGTCGTCTCCTGGAACGCGCTCCTCACCGCGCTCTGGCGCGGCGGCCGCGACCTGCCCGCGGCGCGCCGCCTCTTCGACGACATGCCTTCCCGCAACGTCATCTCCTGGAACTCTGTCGTCGCCGGCTGCCTCGCGCACGGCGACCTCGCCGCCGCCTCCGCCTACTTCGCGCGCACGCCGCGTCGCAACGTGGCCTCGTGGAACGCTATGCTTGCCGGGCTGGTCCGGCTCGGTCGTATGGAAGACGCGCGGAGACTGTTCGGTGAAATGCCCGAGAGGAACGTGGTGTCGTACACCACCATGGTAGACGGTCTCGCCAGACGTGGGGAGGTGGCGAGGGCACGTGAGGTGTTTGAAGAAATGCCCGAGAGGAACTTGGTGTCATGGGCAGCGATGATTAGTGGGTATGTTGAGAACGGCATGTTCGATGAGGCAAGGAAACTGTTTGAAGCGATGCCAGAGAAGAATGTTGTGGCATGCACTGCAATGATTACTGGATATTGCAAGGATGGAGATGTGGAGAGCGCCAGAAGGCTTTTTGATGGGATTCGTGTCAAAGATGTCATTTCTTGGAACGCCATGATTACAGGTTGAGATTCTTTTCTCATCATGCACCTTGTCTAATACTTACTACAGTCCTACTCCTTATGAAGATCTAAGAACCGTGGTGTTGCTGACATGCATCTATCTAATGTTTCATCTTTAACTGTACACCAAGCCATGGTGCCTGTCGACATTTTCAAGCTGGTGTTGAGGTTGTGAATCAGTTATCTCACCTACTTGTGTCAGTCGGTGCATTTTGAGTTACGATTGAAAATTGGCTTTTGTTGTTTGTTTCGTTTAAACACTTCACAATATATAGTGGCAAATATAGAAGTCAATAAAGTTTATTGTTCTCTCAGAAATCTACGAAATTTATGTCTATTGATTTTTTAATTGCTAGGAACTCATGCTTAATTTAGATATTTTTAATGTTTTGAATACACTCGATTGCACTCTGAAGTACAATACCGCAAGATTGTTTGATTGGACTGGTGAAGTCTTGAAGCCTTGGACTAAAGCTTCAAACCTTTAACTAGTGTGTAATTAATTCCTATATTGTTGTTGAGGTTCTTGACTGAGAGTCATTTCACCTAATTTTTTGTATAGGGGATCTAGCAAACATAATAAAAGACAAAATCTGTCTTCCTCGATCTCTTCTTTTCCTCTGCATGCTGCCACTGACCCTTTGAAAATCCTCACATTTCACTTTTCCATATTTCTGCAGGATATGTTCATAATGGACACGGAGAAGAAGCTCTGAAACTGCACATCATAATGTTCAGAGAAGGTGCAAAACCAGATCACGTGACTCTTATTGCAATCCTCACAGCATGTTCTGCTCTTGCTTTGCTCAGACAAGGAAGATCAGCACATGCTATTTCCATCAAAACAATGTTAGAATCTAGCACATCTTTTTGTAATGCTTTGATGACAATGTATAGCAAGTGTGGTGATGTCCGTGAGTCAGAATTAGTCTTCATAAATCTTAAAAGCCAGGATATTGTTTCGTGGAACACAATAATTGCTGCATACGCACAACATGGTAAATATCAGAAAGCTATTTCTCTCTTCCATGAGATGGAAACACGTGGACTGATACCGAATGATATTACCATCCTTAGTGTGCTATCAGCATGTGGGCATGTTGGCAGGGTGGACGACAGCTTAGAAATATTTGATCTTATGTCATTCAAATACGCGATATCACCAAAAGCTGAACATTATGCTTGTATTGTGGATATATTGGCCCGAGCAGGACAGTTCGAGAAAGCATGTAGTTACATAGAAGAGATGCCATTTGAAGCTGAGAAGAATGTTTGGGGTGCGTTGCTGGGAGCTTCCAAAACTCATGGTAATGTGCAATTGGGTGAACTTGCTGCAAAAATGCTTGTGCAGTCAGACTCAGGAAGTTCAGGGCCTTATGTGATGCTTTCAAATATATATGCTGCTGCTGGCATGTGGGGTGAAGTCAATCGAGTAAGAGGCCAAATGAAGGACAAAGGTGTGAAGAAACAACCAGGATACAGCTGGACTGAGATTGCTAATAAAGTTCATATGTTTGTGGGTGGTGATGCATCTCATCCAGAGATGAACAAGATCATTTCCGAGCTGAGAAAAATCAGCGTTCATATGCAAATGATGACCACTGGAACTCATATGATGGTAGAGCTCACACAAGAATGTGGATAGTGCTTTTCATACCCTTCATGCTCTCATGCCATTCGCAATATCTGCTCTATCTGAATCTCTGTTAGTGACTTCAAGGATCAAATTTACAGGCAAATAGATTGTACATCTCGGGGACATGGATGTCCTGCATAACATTTAAACTGACGAGTCTAATGGATGTTTCAAGGATCAAATTTACAGGCAAATAGATTGTTCATCTCGGGGACATGGATACCCTGCATGACATTTAAACTGATGAGTCTAACGGATGTTGCTACTAGTCTATCATGATAAAGCTGGGGGTCTTACCTTTAATGAAAGAAGGGGTCCTGGCATTTGTAAAAAAAAGGTCGAAAGCAGAAGTTAGAAGAAACAGTTATTTAAAGGTAATCACCACAATCATTTTTACTGATCATGAAAATACTTTTGTTCTCCTTGTTTCAAAAAATTTCAAAAATCTTGTTTCAAAAGAAAATACTTTTGTTCTCGATGATAGAACAATCTTGATCCAGTTTTACCTAGGCATTTCCAGTTGCAGGTTATGTAGCAACCTTGACTGATATAAACAGATGGTTGTCAGGTCAGTTATCCCAAGGGAAGTGCTATATTTTTTCAGACGTGCCAATGTTCGGTACTCCACAGAATCATCCACGTATTTGTAGAAATCACATATTGGGGTATGCTTGACAGTGTTACTTTGGTCCATTTGGACATAAGGGACTAGTGCTCCGGTGAAATATACATCACTAACATTACAAAAGGTTGATCTTCTGTGAGCTCTTTGTTCCTCTTTTGTGCACTATGGTACCATTAAATGGAATTAGTTTCATTACCGCCAAATTCAATCCACAAAGGATCTTCAGTAGCATAGATAAATTAAGCTTCATGAACAACCTTCTTAGAGAAGAGAACAGTAGGTACAATGGGGTTGCTTAAATGGTAAAGTCATTTGTGTACTGATATGAGTGGTCCGGCATTTTCCTTGGCAAAACATTTGTTCTAGTTTCTTCGCAAATGAGAGTTTAGTAGCTGCATGCTTTATTTTGCTTTGGATAAATCGTGGACTGATGGTTTTCTATTTTAATGTCACAGCACATAAACAATAAACTTGCAACACATAGACAATGATGGTCAGACCTGGGCAACTGGGTATTTTATTTGGCCTGATCAAAACTATTTTTGTTACCTGTAAAAACTACTCTCTCTGTCCCAAATTACTTGTCTCAACTTTATCTAGATTCACATGTATCTAGACACATTTCAGGGTGTAGAGACATGCGAATCTAGACAAAGTTGAGACAACTAATTTGGGACAGAGGGAATATTATGTTTAGAGAGCAAAAGACCAACATCGATTAGGCAAGGTCAATGTAAATACTGAAAATCTTTGCTGCTGTAGATTTATTAATGAAGTATTTTCCTAAATCATAAACTGGTTCTGCAGACTGTATTGACAAGACAAGGACTGCTCAACTGCATAGTGCTAGATTTCTGAATTAGTCTGAAAGAATACGAGTATTTCCACATCAAGATTTTAGAGGTAACCGATTGAAATGTGCAGGAAGCATATGTCAAACACCATATAAAGTGCCGGTTTTCATATTTTGACTATCTGCTTGCATGTATGATACATTCTTTGTAATTACATATGTAAAACTGAATGGAAAAGGGGTTTACTTTGCACTTGGAGCATCTCATTTTGACAAGCATTACAAATATCTTGAGTTTCAAGGGAAGCAAAATGTGAAGGTTTATACTTATATTTAGAAACTGCCTAGTGCCTAAGGATGCTAGACTACACTTTGAGGGTTTCTTTTCTTCATTATGTCACCAAATTTCCTCAGAATTGTCCTCTTGTTCTGCCTTGCAGGACTCCTAATATCCTTTGGATGAGATCTTTCAGCATCAGAGTACATATCATCTGCTGTGACATACCTTCCTTTCCTCTCGCCTCCCACGGGATCTCTGGGTGATGCTTCTGCTGAGGTTCTGGCTGAGTCTGAACTGAACATAGCATCAATCATATCCTTCAATTCTTTAATGCTACCCTGTGCAGCAGCCTCACTGACCTTCAAGG
Source organism: Avena insularis (assembly GCA_023614405.1). Taxonomy (NCBI): domain Eukaryota; kingdom Viridiplantae; phylum Streptophyta; class Magnoliopsida; order Poales; family Poaceae; genus Avena; species Avena insularis. Next base: position 118,417,299 of record CM042697.1, on the reverse strand, counting down.
ACTCGTATTCTTGCACGATGTTCTTTAAGGTACTGTCTTTCTCAGACATGTCTTCGTGAAGCTGGGAGTTCTCTACCCTGGCAATCTCCAAGGATTCTCTTGCTACATTGGCTTCATTAACCGCATGCTTAAGCATTTCCCTCAACCTGGAATTCTCATCTCTGATCACCCTCTGTGATTCAAACAATTTGTCATTCTCTTCCTTTGCTTTGTTCACCTCCCCCTCAAATATCTTGATGCAATCAAGGAGTCCCCTCTCTTTCTCTTTTGATGCTGCTGTCAACTCATCTGACTCAAACTTCAGTCTCCCTGCCTCTTCCTGTGCCAAGCAGAGCTTTTCGTCCATGCTTTCCAGAGAGGCCTTTGAGATCTCCACTTCAGTTCTTGCACTTTTCAACTCAGCTTGCACCAGTGAGAGCTCCGCTTTTGCCTCTCTAGCCACCGTAGTTTGTTCCTTCAAGGCTATTACTAAATCATCCATGGCTTTCTTGCACTTCTCCTCAGCTTCGACAGCCAACTTGAGCTGACGCTGTAGTGATAACGTCTCTACCTCAGCAGGATCGGCAAAGGAGAAGGACATCACACCCCTTCTTCTGAAATTCTTGGCCGGCTGCCTACCTGGATTAGAGGACAGTGCGGTGAAGGCCTCCAGGCTCTTGTTATTATCTTGAAGGGAAGCTATTTGAAGCTTGGCCTCCTCCAGAGATACCTTGGTTTGTTCAAGCTGTTTTGTTTGGGCCTCCAGCGACACTAGCATTTGCTTCTCTGAATCCCTGGATGCCCCCAGTTCAATTTCCAACTGCTCTAACCTGTGTGCAAGGTCCAACTGGTCGTCTCCACTGCCTTTTAACTTGTTCTTCTTATTGCTTTTCTTGACCTCTTCCATCTCATCCAGGGAGCGCACTTTCTCCTGTTTCTCCTTTACCAGCTCCTCCTGCAACTTATTCAATTGCTCTTGCATATCTGATGCCTCAGAGAAGCGCGATTTGGAAACTTCATTACCACTAGAAGATGACTTGAAGCTGTAACAGAAAAAAACAAAGCAAAGGTGGTGTTGGTTCATCGATTGGTGACAGTAATCGAAACAAGAAGATACATAAAAAATTCAAAAGAAACATAAGATTCCATGGAACCCTGCGATGCCACAACCATGATTCATGTTCGTGATTCGAGGATCTAGATAAGAAAAGTCGGGAAAAGCTAAAAATACTCTACCTGGACTTGAACGAGAACATCTTCACCGGTGAGGAACCCTGCCGCAAGCCCAGGATCAACCAAACGTGCCACCTGGGTTGCTCCTAAAAAAAACCCAAGTCTTTTCTGTGAAACAGATGCAAAAGCAGGGAATCAGGTACTGCAGCGAGAAGGCGTGTGTGCATACCGGAGTCCGGAGGAGACTATGGTTGTCTCTCGGACGGAGAGACCTTTTCTTTATGATGAAACTTCAGAAGCGGGGCAGGGAAGTAGAGATCAAACACCGTGTCTTCTGTGCCTGTTAAAGAAAGGGGAAAGATGAATCGAAGACTTCATTGGCTGGTATTGAAACGGTCGTACTGCAAGAGCCTCCTTGAAGTTGAAGGGAAGCACGTACAGAAGCGGTCTACTTTTTTTGTTTCCTAATGGGAGTAGATGTTTTTGTCGCGCATCTCTTTTTTATTTGGGATACAGCCTTACCAGTTGAGACGTGCTTCTATGGCCTGAACGTCGGCATCAGTTGGCCCAGCGGTCAGTCAGCCAAAGACACCATAGGTCGGCTCCGTTCAGAATTTTGTAGTTGGAATTGTTGCGGGGAAGAATGACACCACCAGGTAGTGGGATCCTTTTATAAACGACGACTTGGCCTGCCCGTTCCCCTTTTCCTCACCGTTTCCTCGCGTTATCAAGACTTCACTATTCTAGAATTTGATTAAATAATTCTCTTTGGCGTACACATATTGTCCATTGAATTATTGGATTGTTTTGATGACATACTTTTGAAAGGGGAACGATGGATTAATGTTGTGAGGTGCACATTTGATACCTGACAGAATTGGTTCTACGACCTTTTAATACCCGGCTGCTCACATTTAACTCTTCCCAAAATGTCCAAGAATTTTGTAGCTGTGGATGAACAACGCCAGCCCATTCCGCTGTTAATGGGAAGCTGGTTGCAGCATGCCGACGAGGATGTGCTGGAGCAAGCCGAACATAGACGTGAGGTGGAGAATTTTCGTAGCTGTCGACAATTCCTAAAAGTTCGGTAGTAGAAATTTTCCTCAAAAAGAAAATTCGGTACCTTGACCAAAAGGGAAATCCAGCCTTCCCAGATGGGCCTAAGTTGGGTCTGTTCGGACTGTTGTAATTTTTATTATCATAGGCCTACACCAGAAAGGTCGGCATGTTTTAAGGCCCGACTCATACGGTAAGTGTTGCGATCACGGATCTCATGATGCACATAAAGAAACTCATCGAAGGATGTTGGCTCTAGCGTCAGCTCAACTAGTTGACCCTCAAATTTCCAGCCTTGGTCATAGAGTATATAATCACGCTCATCATCAACGTTATGTTGTGCATGACCACACACGCGATTATTACCTCCCATATAGTCTCATCGCTCCATGTTCTAGCAGGTGCCGAACAATAACCCTCTGAGACTGGAGCACACCAAATACCCGCTCCACATCCTTCCTGCAAGCCTCTTGTTCCTTCACAAACCACGCACATTTCTCATCACTAGGTTGCGGATTATCTCAAAGGGTGTTGGCCAATTAGGATAGATGCCCTCGGCTAAATAATACTCTTTGTCATATGCATATCCATTGATCATATAGTGAGGCACTGGAGCATTGCCTTCTGTAAGCCTCAAGAATACCTAGGAGGGTTAGAGCGCATTGATATCATTGTTAGAACCTGCCATACTAAAAAGAACGCCAAATCCAAAAATCTTGTGATGCAACGGCCCCAAGTATCATGGTGCAGACTTCTGCATGGCCATGATATTATCTCTGACAAATAAAAGGGCAATTCTTCTACTTCCAATGAAGGCAATTTATGCTTCCGAGCATCCAGGAAACTCCTTTTCTGGTTGATGGACAAAAGTCAGGCAGTGTCATCAACATTTGGCTCTCTTACGTAAATATCACCGAAATCGCAATCACCGCTTTGCAGAATTTATACGTCGACTCAAGGCAAGTGGTCTCGCTCACGCACATGTACCCATTCACTAGATCAATGGATACTCCATAAGCAAGCACGTGAATAGCCTCAAGGCATCAAGAATTATCAAGAACAAGTTCCTTGACATTTGAATACGCTGAAATATGTGCTCCGAGTATTGTGGTTCCGTAGGATGGAAGTAGTCCATGTACAACCGTTCATGGCCACTGATGGCTGTGAAATATAGCCATCCATGTCTGTATTTAAACTAGATATTATTCATATATTTGATGAAATATCTCTCTAAATCCTGCCACTAATGCCTAATAATCAAAGGGGGTATGCAATTCTTTCTTGCTAATTTTCCCGGCGCAGATAATGACGTATGATGATGGAAATCACTACATAAATGCCAAAGATATGAGATTTCCAACACGTTAAAGAAACAAGGAGCCGTGAAGTGAATGCTGAAGCTTTAACGACCAACTATATGGCGGGAATTTTATTCTGGCCGTATAGTTTGCACCGACTTTATTAGGTCAAACAGAACAACTTTCGTGAAGGGACCCTATATAAAAAGGCTCCAGGCGACGGGAAACATCGCTTCTTTTCGACCTCAACTCTCCCTGCCACCAGAAGCCGCCACGCCGGAGGAATAGATATAGATCTAAACCTCTAAACCCTTCTCCACCACCATAGCCATCTTCCACCACTTGTAATAGTAGATCTCTTCTCCAATTGGAGACATTGTAAGACTATTTGCTATCAATCTTACAATCTCTATTACAATGTTTATGATTGTTGATTTTATCTCTATGTGTGAGCAATTATCCTTGGGCTAAGGGCTTCGGCCTAGCCATGTAGCTTTTGTGTATGTTATTTATCATAGATGAGATCATGTATTAGTTTGTATGACATGATGATTGTAGTACCCTCTCTTGCCTAAATCTAAGGACTTATCAGGTACCCAAGACCCCGAGGATTGATCCAGGTAAAGGGAGTGTGAGTAATGACTGATCTGCAGGATGGGAACCCTAGTGACAGAAGGGATAGTACGGCTGTATGTGAGGGATTTACTTGGGATTAACGGTGACATCACTATGCATATCATCAGTTCTCTTTCTTCTATGGATGAGACTAGTAGGTTATTGCTATAAGCGGTTGCGGAGGCGATAACAATTATGGATGCACTGCCCACATATAATTATCTTGCTCTAATAAATACATGCATACTTTATTATTATCTATTATTCCCATCAGATGTTTTGCACAACTACTGGTGAAAACCAAAGACCATAGGCCCTCTCTCTCCATCGTCAACAACAACAAAAAGATCGCAAACTCTTGGTCTGCTGAAAACACAAAAGGAATTCTAAAACTCTCGAAGGTCCGTTTAAGTAATCTCACTTTGCTTTATGCTTCCTGAGGATTCGATAAACCTAGGTCTACTAGGGAAAAAGAGCTATGCTACATCCGTAATCCGGATCGAAGGTATCAACCCTTTTGCTGGCGCCGTTGTCGGGGAAGCAATAAGCTACCCTGGTGAGGTTAGTAGGAACCTTGCTAGTTTTAATTCTTGTTTTTAATTTTGTTAGTTTGCTTTCAGTCTTTATTTGAAAAACTAAAAAAATAGTTAGTCTTTTAATTCTTGTTTTCATCATCATTGGTACTTGTTTAAGAAAATCCAAAAACATAGGAAGTATGGCTGAAAAGAAACTAGGGTAGTTTGCAACTCCCAACAATGATTATTTGCGTACTCCTATTACTCAGCCAGCAATTGCTGCTGAGGATTATGAAATTAAGCCCCACAATTTAAGTTTGGTTCAACATAATCAATTTGGAGGCTCTGTTGTTGAAGTTGCAGGTATGCACTTAAATACTTTTACTAAAATATGTGATATGATGCACATTAAAGATGTTGACCCCGACGCGGTCAAGTTGCGCTTATTTCCTTTCTCTCTTAGAGGAAGAGCAAAAGAATGGTTGCTATATTTGCCTAGAAATACTATTGCATCATGGGTGGAATGTACTTTATTTATGACCAAAATGTGCGAACATATGGATGTGATCTTGAGTCAGACTGGGATGCTTAGTGCGGTCATTCACCATTTTATCAATTTACCGATCATTAACTCGCGTTACCAGACTTACCTTTGTTGCCCCCACGCGCCACCCGAATTGGATCCAAAATTGACGGGTTAATGTGAGCTTATCCATGCGGTTAGGCACTCTTCAAATAGGAATCCATTTTCTAACTGGCTTTCGTGCTTTGGTGAGTCGCCCGATCGGAGATCCATGGATCACAGACGCTCTCTCCCCATGGCCTTTCGCCTCTGAAAGCGTCCTTCCTTCTCAATGGAAGAAAGCTTGACCGTCACTGAACTACTCGCACTTTTTGTTCGAAATTCAAATGAAAAGTTCGAGAGAGGGTTGAGCTTCATCGGTCCTTTTTGCTTTTTTTTGGCTTCTTCTCATTCTTCTTTGGCACCTACGGTAGAGATCGGAGGTATTTGGCCCCCAATCTACAAAAACTATGCAACTAATATCTAATATTACTGGTTTTAGACAGGAAGAGCGTGAGCCACTAGCGCTTGCATGGGAGAGAATGAAAGAATGCATGAGAACTATACTATCCATGGGATGGAAGATTGGTTAATTCTCCATTTATTTTATAATGATATTAATCCTATGTCTAAGTCTATGCTAGATACTGTAGCTGAAGGAACATTTATGGGTAAGCAAATTACCGAAACAAAGCAGCTTCTAGACAATATGCAAGACAACCATGCCCAATGGCATGTGGAAAGATCAAACACAAAGAAGGTGAACTCCGTTACACCTCAAGAAAATGAAGAACTCAATGCTAAGTTGGATGAGCTCATATTAGCCGTTAAAGGTAAGGAAACCCTGGTAAGAGCTACTCCCGAGCCAACTATTGAAGAAATAGACTTCATAGCTCGTAATGATTATAACCCTGCCTGGAAAAAGAATTATAATCCAAATTTTCGTAAACATTATTCTAGTCCTGCAGGTAACTCTAATAATAATATTGCATCAAGTAATAATAGTTTCCAAGAAACTCTTAAATCTTTTACCGACTCACAAAATGAGCAAAACAATATTTTAGTTAAAATTACGGAGAATCGTGATGTTATGCTTGGTAAATTATCCAACCAAGTTGTTAGTTTGAGGAATGATTTTTAGGCCCTCCAAGAAAGAACAAGGATTGTTGAGGCACAACTGACATAGATATACCCGACAGGTTCCTCACATTGGTATACCTGGTCCAGCCCAGGGAAGGCCCACATGAAGACTTCCTACCCAAGGAGACTCCGGGTGGCCCAATCCCAACAGAAGTTCGACTCCTTGGAGAACACGGCCAGGCTGTAGATAGAATATTCAAGGGTGAAACCCTAACTTGTAACCGACTCGACCTACCTCCGAGACCTGGCCTATCTATATAAAGGCCAGGAGGGCACGGCGAAGAAGACCTAGACAACTCATACACACACCTCACGCCAGATTGCATTTGTGCACCCCCTGTAACCTCCGGTTTCACTGTAATCAAGAACAAACAAGCAGGAGTAGGGTTTTCCCTCTAAGGGCCTGAACCTAGGTAAACTTCGTGTCCCCTTGCTGCGTGTCTGTTAACCATCTCGCGATCTCCAGCCTCCCCATCTTCTACAAAACCCAAGTCCATAACAATAGGCATTGATGAGTCGAACCCTCGTCAATTGGCGCCGTCTATTGGAACTGGGGACGCTGATCGTGCGGTCGTGACGGTTCCATCCGGAGCGATCTACGATTCCTCGACGACGGTGAATCACCTTCTCTTTGGTGCTTTCGACTTCACTGCCCACTCATCGGCCACCCACAAAGATTTCGAGTCTGTAGGCGGCGGATTTGAGATGTTGTTCGGGAGCTTCTGCTTCCAGGTGGGAAAAACCGGCACCCTACACCTTCTAGAGTGAGTGCCACTTCCATCAATCAGGCCCGCCTCATGGGTCCCAACAATCGACACCATGCGCACGTCATCGCTGATGGATGATTCGGAGGATAGCGGCAGCTGCAACTCCGACCTCTGCAACCCTCCTATGGAGGAAGGAACCTGCGGTTCTGGATCTAAGAGCTATGGGAATAACAATCTCTCCCCGCGCTACATGTGCGTGGCCATCCATAATGGCAACGTCGACGACAAAAACGAGCCGCCACTGAATCCCCCTCCAAATCCTCCTCCCAACCCCTAGGACAAGAACTAAGGAAACGGGGCACCCCCGCTAGATCCCAACGGGAATAGGGCACCTCGAGGCAACGAGGGTACAAACCGCGTCCAGATCCATCTCTCCAACAAGGACTAGGAGAAAGTGCGCATCGCCGTGCAAGGCACTCACCCTCTACCTGTCGATGCCCCTCGTGACATATTGATGGGCTATCACTGGCTCCTCATCGAGGAGCACAATCGCCAGATCAACCAGCAAAATGAGGTCGATCAGCGTAGGCGAGCGGCTGACGAGTAGAGCATGTGGTGAGCTACGCTCTCCGCTAGCGGATCTACCTCGAAGGGCCACGACGGTGGCAAGTATCGCTCTCACCTGGAGCGCATGGACCCTATGGCACGACGCGAGGCTACCAAGGCACTCGACATGTCCTTCATGACGATGGACTCACAGGGCAACATCATGCCCAAGACGCTACAAGCCGCGGTCAACGCGATCCACAAATCTGTGCTTGAAGGACTCGGACTCGTCGGAGCTGCGCTCCACGACGGAACACCCGTGGAGATGAAGAAAAAGGCCACGGTAAAATTCACTTGAAGTCGCACACCCTCATCCGAGGAGGAAGAGCATGACCTACCTCGACGTCGCCGTAGCCCACGCCGCAGGAGCAACAACTATGATTCTTGTAGCGCGCTTGCACAACGCAAGATCAATAAGTCAAGCGCCAAGCGCGCGTGCTCAACTAAGTCCAAAGACAACGACGGGGAACTGTGCGGCGCCAGGTGCTTCAGCAGGGCCGTACGACAATCATGGATGCCGAAAAGCTTCAAGATCCCTTCGGAGAACCCGAAATTTGACGGCACACAGGAACCAAAGATTTGGCTCGACGATCACCAGTTGATGACCCACAAGTATAGGGGATCGCAACAGTCTTCGCGGGTAGTATTACCCAATTTATTGATTCTACACAAGGGGAGCCAAAGAATACTTGCAATCCTTAACAACTGAGTTGTCAGTTCAGCTGCACTTGGAAATAGTTCTTGCTCACAAAAGTTTATCAGTAGCAACAGTTTGGTAGTAGCAACAGCAAAGCAACAACAACAGTGAAACATCAGCAATAGTAACAGTAAAGGTAGCAGGATACGAGTGCGGTAGGCATAGGGATGGATGGACGGGAGTTGCATGGACGAGTCTAAACATGTAACTTCAAGATCTAGGGAATTGCAGATAAATAATAACAAGCATCCAAGTACTAAATAATCCTAGGCATGTGCTCCAAATATAGTCATATGTGCTCGCAATGAGAACTTGCACAACATCTTCTGTCCAGCCAGCCCGTGGCAGCGGGGCCTCTAGGGAACTACTGGCAATTAAGGTGCTCCTTTTAATAGAGCACCGGAGCAAAGCATTAACACTCCATAAACACATGTGATCCTCACACCACAACCATCCCCTCCAGTTGTCCCAATTATTATCACTTTGGGGCCTTTGGATCCGGACAATGATATGTGTACACAACTTGCAGATAAGATCATAGACAATAATATCAAGATAATTCAATAATAAATTCAGATCTGAGATCATGCCACTCAGGCCCTAGTGACAAGCATTAAGCACAACAAGTTGCAACAAAGTCAAATAGCACTAATAGAGATACTAGGCACTATGCCCTAACAATCTTATTCGATTACATGATATAACTCATCCAATCCCTACCATCCCCAAACCTACAGTGGGGGATTACTCACCCATGGATGAGGGAAACATCGGTGGTTGATGGAGATGCGTTGGTGATGACGATGGCGATGATCCTCTCCAAATTCCCCGTCCCGGCATGGTGCCAGAACGGATTTTCTGGATCCGAATCTTGGTTTCTGGTGGCGGCAGCGGAGCAGAACTCTTTCTGGAAAACTATCGAACCCTCCCTTCGGTTTTTAGGTTGAAAGACAACTTATAGGCGCAGAGGGAGGCCGAGGGGGTGCCTGGAGTGGCTGCACCCCTCCAGGCGCGGGCAGGGCCCACCCGCGCCTGGCAGGGTTGTGGGCCCCCCAGGCTCCTTCTCCGTCTATTCTTCTGGCTCCGTGGATCTTCTAGTGAAATATATTTTTTGGCATATTTTCCGGGATTTTTCCTGATAGTTCATTTTCTGCACAAAAACAAGACACCAAGGTAATTCTGCTGAAAACAACGTCAGTCCATGTTAGTTGTATCCAAATCACACAAGTTTAGAGAAGAAACAATAGCAAAGTGTTCGAGAAAGTAGATATGTTTTGGACGTATCAACTCCCCCCAAGCTTAGCTTATTGCTTGTCCTCAAGCAATACAGTTGAAAACTGAGTGCGTTAAAAGAACTTTCACGAACACATTTGCTTCATATGATGTAAATATTCTCAGCACAGGAGTAGATGCTTAGATAATTCATAATAAAGAGTATGCAACTAAGTCTACTCAATAGTCATTGCAAGCTAAGAAGAGAAACCAACTCAATAATAATAAGTAGCATGAAACATAAACATAAGCAACATTGCAATGATCATAATAAGGTATGATAGAGTGGTATCTCTCTTGCCTTTGTTTGAAGAGCACAATATAAATGCCAATGCACCTCTGAAGTTCAAGTGAAGACTAGAGATAAAGATGTCAGAGATACAAGCATCAAAATCATGACATAATTAACCAAGTTTTGGAACAAACACAATAATGATAACTGTGCTCTCAAGAAGGTGCTCATAGAATAAGTGGTGACTCAACAAAGTTGTGAAAATGGTTTTGGGAAGTTTGAAAGGCTTCCAAATGTTGAAAGGAAGGTACTCATTAGCTTTGAGCTCTCATTGCCCTATCATAGGCATCTTCATGTGGTTAAGGTGAAAGTGAGGTCCACTCTGAATCATATGCTGATGCACTACGGACCTGGAAATCCCAAGTCCCTTGAGTACGAGGGTCGCTCCGCATGCTACTCAACTTTGGTTACCTGAAAGTTCTTGTCATTGTAAATACATGCATATCATAGAGAACCGCCAACGGGGTACCCCTTGCACATGATACATGAGCGATCCCGTGATCAAAATGACAAGGCAAGCAGACAATGAGCATCTCAGCGGTATTTTTATTTACTATATGTATAGATTTTTATTGAGGATGCTTCATAAATGCTCATTTTGGTGATGCTGCAAGTTTCTACCATGATTAGGCATGGCTTAGGCTAGCGGCCTAGGCGTTTCTCTAACACAATATATAGACTCCATGAACTCACAAGCTCCCCTTTCATTTCACATCGTCGACATCCGCAAACAAAAGAGCAAGGTATCAACTGGATGAGATATCCAAAAAGTGTTGAAAGCGTTCCCCGTGACAACACGGTTCTGCTGATTCCCAACATATGATTTGCAAGCATATAACTTTCATGGACAGGTCACAATGGTTCAAGATTATTAAGCGCAAGGAATAAAATGTGCCATCAAGTTCGTGAGAGCTTTACTAACTAACTTTCTCAAAACAGACAAACATTTTATTTTGGAAGAAAACACGGCATATAGAATATGCACTGAAATAGCAAATGATGCCAATAGGTAGGTATGGTGGACACAACTGTCAATATTGGTTTTGGGAAGTTGGAAGCACATGTCTCATACTCAGTGCAAGTGAAGGCTAGCAATAGAGAGGGAGCGACAAATGAGAGAGCAATAACTGTCATAGTCATGCTTGCAACAAAACAAGACTAATTATGGCATGAAACTGATACAAGAACTCTGAGGCAAAATAAATCATCGAGGATTACTGACTATTGATTAGTCATATGCATGCGTGAGCATGTGCCAAGTCGATTCACCTGAACAGTCAGAGGAGGATACCACAATATCATACCAAAGTATGAATAAAACAATGCAAGCAAACATTCATATGACATGCTACAAACTATTAGCAAGCTAGAGCCAATCATAGACAAGCGAGAACTACTAAGCATCCATAATGACATACACCTTCATGAACAGACTAAGCATGCTCACAATGATGAGTATATGTACAAAAATGAAACAAATAGAGTTCGTTACCAGCCTCTTACCACACCTCAAGTTGTCTTAATCTTCATTATTGCCCTTCACTTGTGTGACTTGAATAATAACATGAAACCAAAATCCACTGAGGACGGCTGAACCCTGCAAAGAACTCACAAAACCAAAGAAGAACACCAAATATTTTTGGTGTTTTCGATTTTTTAGAAACAAGCAAACAAAGCAAAACCAAACAAAGAAAAGGCAAACCAAACAAGAAGCAAACAAAGCAAAATCTTTTTGGATTTTTTCTCTTTTAAGGAAAACCAAAACAAAGAAACAAACCAAGAGAAACAACGAAAATATTTTTGGTATTTTTATGTTTTTGAGAAAGAAGCAACAAGAACCAAAAATAAAGCGAAACAAAGGATATACAAAGAACCGACCGAACATGATATATATATGAGTGTGATGTCGGTATACCTCCCCCCAAGCTTAGGCTTTTGTCCTAAGTGGGGCTCAATCCCATGGTGTCCAAGAGGATGCACCCCCGTAGTATGTCGAGGAAGCTCCCTCGTCCTGGTATGAGCTCGAGGCCTCCCCGTGTAATACACAGAGGGGTCGTATGATGGTGCTTCCTCCTGATAGTGCCCGTGGAAGTTAAGAGAGTGCAACTTGTCATCCATCTCCGCCTTCGAGCGTGACAAAGGTCCCTGAGAAATACTGAACAAAGTGGTTTGGGGTAGAGGGATCTCTCTCTCGTCCCCGTCAATAAACAACATTCTATAAACCAAGTTCTCAAGGGTAGAGCCAGTGGTGACAAAGTGGTGAGCCTTCATGGCAGCAAGATCAAGCCTCTGAGGATCCAAAATTGTATCATGTGGATCAACAACAATGTTCAAGGCAGCAACAATACGAGTAGCAATAATTCCCCCATAAATGGGTCCCTTAGCAGCTAAGCGACGAGCAATGAGAGAACCAAGATTATACTTATCTTCATTGTTGAGCGCAGCAGCTAAGAAGGCCAATTGATAGTTGGAAATATTACTAGTGTTCTCCCTACCAAGAACACTGGTGTCAAGATAGTAGGCAAAGTACCTGATGCCTGGGAGTTGAATATTCTTTATCTTTCCTCGTTGAGCTCTGCGGTCATCATCATTGGTTATTCCTCGGTAAAGCTCCAACAAATCAGCGGGTAGAGCTAGAATCTTCTTTGCCAACCCAGCTGTACCAAGTCCCAGGGCCTTACAAAATTGCTTCAAAGTCATAGAATGAGCCCTGCCATAAATTTTGAAAGACACAGCTGGCTTGAACAGGCTGTTAGTAAAAGAAAAGATCTCCACAAATGTTTTAGTGAGCAAAGCATATTGCGCGCTCTCATCCTGCATGTAACTTGTTAGTCCAGCCCTCCGAACCAAGGTCATAAAATCATTAAGAATACCAGCACGCCGCAAGAAAGTTTGGCAAGGAAAGGTGGAGGGGTGCGCATCCCCTTCATCTTCCTCATCACCAAATCGCGGAGTAATGAGATCCTCATTGTATGAGGGTCTAGAACTGGTGGATGACCTTGGAAGCCTTGCCCTTCTAGGTGCATCACTCTCAAATATTTCACCAAATGTGTGGTGGTACATGACTTCCCTTTTCTGAAATTTTAGACAAGCATCAAACCAAGTGATTTCTAAGTTGATAAATGATGAGCAACTACTATAGGAACTTGCTAGAGGACTACACATGCATTAAAATAAAGTTTCTAAGCATAGAACAAGCATTGAATCTCAAACAACCTAACACCTATAGCAGCAAAATACTCAAGATACAATCTACCAATCACAAATGTAATTGGACAAATGGAGGAGGCACATACCAAGGAGCAATACCTCCAAAAATCAGCACTTGACATGGGCTGAACAAGGAGATCGAAAATCGTGAGCAAGAACAGCAAGAAATCGAGCTTGAGCAAGTTTTCCGGTGTTTTTCGGGAGAGAGAAAGAAGATGGCTTTGAGGAGGCATCCTGGAGGGGCCTAGGTGGGCTAGACCCCCTAGGCGCCACCCCCTGGTAGGCCGCGCCTACCATGGTTGTGGTGGCCTGGGGTTCCCCCTGGGTCACTTCAGGTGTCTCTCTACCTCTTTTTTCGAGGAAAATTTTATTTTGAATTTTCTGGGATTTTTTGGGAAACTTTATTTTTGGCCAATTTTCAGGGTATGAAAATTGATTTTCTCGCAGAAACAGTTTTTTCAGAAGAAGCAAAAGCAAACCAAAAGCCAAACTACAGGAGCTCTAAGAAACTCAAACAAACAAACAACTAACAAAACCAAAGCTAGCAAAAGAAAGGCAAAGACTAAGAAGGAGAAAAGTAAAAGAAAGCAAGTATAACCACCGTGAAAACATTATTTTGTTCATTAAAATCCTTTTGTTAACAAGGTTGATCAACTTGTTACCAAAACAATCTTATATGAAACAAAACTTTGCATGCCACAAGGTGATTATGTTACCTCATACTTGATAGCAATGGTCCCAATCATAATAGTTTCAAAAATTTCTTGTGGAATGGGACAATATATTTCTCCAACCTCGATGCTCTTAGTATTTTCAATGGAATTCAGGCAATAGCTCTTAGCAACCTTCTTGGGGAAATAGACAGTGTGCTCTTTGTCATTAATATTGAATGTTACTTTCCCTTGATTACAATTGATGACAGCACCTGCAGTATTAAGAAAAGGTCTCCCAAGAATAATAGACATATTATCATCTTCAGGCATTTCAAGCACAACAAAATCAGTTGAAACAATGCAATTATGAGCTACTTGAACAAGAACATCCTCACTTATACCAACAGGAATAGTAGTTGACTTATCAACCATTTGCAAAGATATATCAGTTGGTATCAACTTTTCTAGTTGGAGTCTCTTATAGAGAGAAAAAGGCATAACACTAACTCCAGCTCCCAAATCACATAAAGAAGTTCTAACATAATTATTCTTAATGGATCAAGGAATAGTTGGTATACCTAGATCACCAAGTTTCTTTGGAACCTTACCATTGAAGGAGTAATTAGCAAGCAGAGTAGAAATCTCCTCATTAGTAATCTTCCTTTTATTAGAGACAATATCCTTCATATACTTTGAATAAGGAGGCAACTTAATAGCATCAGTCAAAGGAATTTGCAAGAATAAAGGCTTCATCCACTCAAAAAACTTGTTGTAGTGTTCTTCCTCCTTTGACTTGTGTTTCTTACCTGGAAAAGGCATAGGTTTCTGCACCGAAGGTTCTCTCTCTTTACCATGTTTATTATCAATAAAATCTTCCTTTGTGTACCTGGTATTCTTAGTGTGCTTCTCAGGTTCTTCCTCAACTTCCTCCTTATCAGGAGCATCATTTTTATCATTACCACTCTCAGTTTCAGCATCAGAGACAAATATACTATTAGGATCTACAGAAGGTTCAAGGGGTTCCTCAACTATCTTGTGTTTATTTTTCTTTCTCTTACGAGGACTACCATACTCTCACCTTGTTGAGAATCCTGCTCAATTCTTTTAGGGTGTCCTTCAGGATATAAAGGATCTTGAGTAGCTATACCACTCCTAGTTCTAATTCCATAAGCATGTTTATCTCATGAGGTATTAACTAGCATATCCTTTTGTACCTTAACAAGTTGAGTTTGAACCATTTGAAAGTGTTTACAGAGAATTTTAATATCATTAGAAGTTCTTTCCACAATATCTTTCAACTCATTGATATCTCTAGAGTTTTCCAAGAAATGATTCTGAACTTGTTTATTAAAATGACCTTGTTTAACAATAAAAATGTCAAGTTCCTCTAAGCATTGATCAGGAGGCTTACCATAAGGAATATCACCTTCATCAAAGTGTTGGAGAGAGTGTACTTCAATAGTAGATGAGTGGGGAATTGGCTTACATAATTCTTCTATAGGAGGTAGATTCTTCACATCTTTAGCTCTAATACCTTTCTCCTTTAGACACTTCTTAGCTTCCTTCATCACTTCATCATTTAACGCAATAACTCCCCTATTCTTTCTTGTTGGTGTTGGAACTAGTTCAGGCACAACTGGTTCAGGAGTAATAGACTCAGGTGTATTCAACTCAGCTGAAGTCCAATCATCATAATTCTTGCTTATTTTAGGCATTAATTTTTCAGCATCTGTAGGAGTCCTTTTCCTAAAAACACAATCAGCAAAGCTATCTAGGTAGGTCCTAGAATCATCAGTTAGTCCATTATAATAAATATGAAGAAGCTCATTCTTAGGTAATGGACATCTAGGATGTGCATGAATCAAGGCACAAAACCTTGTCCATGACTCAAGCAAATTCTCTTCTTTTCCCTGTTTAAAATCAAAAAGTCTCTGCAAAGCAGCATGTCTAGCACTAGGAGGAAAATATTTCTGGAAGAAAAAAACAATCAAACAATCAGGGCTATCAATGGAACCAGGAGGTAATCTATTAAACCAAGCCCTAGCTTCTCCTTTTAGTGAAAAAGGGAAGATCTTAGTAACAAAGTACTTGCACATCTTAAAATCATCAGAGAACAAGGCACTCATAGTAGAAAGCTCATTCATATGAGCCACATCACTCTCATTTTCAGTCCCACAAAAAGGTTCTTTCTCAACAATATCTAAATAACATAAATCAAGAGAGAAATCATAATCTTTATCTTTAATGTCTATGGGAGAGGTAGCAAACTTAGGATCAGAGGACAACTTAGGCATAATAGTACGTCTAACGAGGAGGCTCTTAATAGAATTAGTACCATGTGTGTTTCGGCACTCTTCAATAAAATCATCAGTGAACTCAATGTAACCATCATTAATATCATAACTCGCACTAGACTCAGGTGAGCTATTAGGTGTAACAATGTCTTCACTAGGAGTTTTGGTATTTCCTAGACTAGCCATAGTAGCATCTAGAAAAGGACCTAATGAACCACTCGCATCAAGCACAGTAGAAGTAACATCATGACTATCAAAAGCAGTTTCAGACTCAGCAGTAGTAGCAGTGTGTGTAGCATGAGTATGCGGTGGTGGTGTGACAAGCTTACTTATAACAGACGGTGAATCAAGAGCAGCAGAGTTGTTTAGGACTGTACCTCTTCTTGTAGTGGATGGTAAAATAGGGAACTTCCCATCACGAGAATTCCCCATGATGAAAATAGTGGCAGTGAATAATAATAGATCCAAGTGAACTTACAAATAAAGCTATGCTCCCCGGCAACAGTGCCAGAAAATAGTCTTGATGACCCACAAGTATAGAGGATCGCAATAGTCTTCACGGGTAGTATTACCCAATTTATTGATTCGACACAAGGGGTGTTGGGCCATGTAGAGATAAAACAAAACCTTTTCCCTCTAACGTGGTGATCCCAAGATCCAGCTGAGGTAGAAGGCCACGAGGTTTACCACTAGACACACAGTTACGGATTACTGATGAAGCGCGCCAGTTGATGCAGTGCGGTCCTTAGCGATCCGATACGATCGTCCTGGTGCTGATCGTACATCACCTCTACTGGTATCCACACGTACAAGGAGGAGCACCGGCGGCAAACTACTAGGTTCGTAACGACGACAGGACTGCTGTGGAGCTAGGGTTTCCAACACATGGAATGATCTAATCGATCAACGATTAACCCTTCTGGGTTACTGTGCTCCACTATATATAGGGAGTGAACGTGGGATCCACTCTCGTGGCCTATTCACTAAAGCCCATATAACACTAGACACCGTGAGTCCGACTCACTGACTCAGTCCTAATATGGCTTGGGTCCAACCCAACCAGATTTCCGGTTCAGATCTAATCCGAACTTGCTCCCGCTCTTAAGTGTGTGACCCCGCAGGCGCATGGCTACTTAGACACGATTGGATTCTGACTCTCAATCGATTAGTCGGTAGCGGCTCCTAGCAGAACGTGCCGACTCCCAAGTACCAAAGAGTCATGAAGACTTGCCTTTCCAATGCGACTTGCGTCCGAGTCCCTTTTGCCTCACGATATACCTTGTGAGACTATAGACGAATAATTGTCATCCCTTAAATACTCCGACTCTCTTCTCGATCCGAGATAAGTGATTCATCCAACTAACTCTTAGTCGATCGCCTCGGTTAACACTTAACCGAGTCGTGCATGGACATACTTCCCGAATCATATCATCCGAGAGGGCCTAGAGAATATCTCTCCAAGTGGAGGGGCAAAATCCCATCTTGGTTATTCACATCACGCAGCTTGATTCTCAGTCGACCCGAACTCTGCCTTTATAAGCGCCCGATTCTGGATCAGCGTTTGTGAGACTAAGTCGGTGATCCTCAACTCGGACTATGAAACAACCTCAGGTCTAAGGATTACATTTATTAAGATATACAAATGACTACTTGTTCGTTGTACCTCAATATGGGTCAATCCGACTCGCTAAACTATTTAGCCGAATCTGTGTAAGTCGGAATAGCATCACCATTCCCATGACAAGTGGAACCGAGTCATCAAGCCGACTTTCACATTAGTCTAAGTTGTGTGTCCAGCACAACCTCAATGACCAAGGACATTTAGTACAAACAACATGAATGTATAGTTCCACAACCGAATCACATATTCAATGATATACATCAGATGCTCATACAAGGACAACTTAATAACATTATGAATGCAATGGGAAATATCATCATGCATGATTGCCTCTAGGGCATATTCCCAACAAGGGGAGCTAAATAATACTTGCAAGCCTTAAAAACTGAGTTGTTAGTTCAGCTGCACCTGGAAATAGTTCTTGCTCAAAGAAGTTTATGAGTAGCAACAGTTTGGTAGTAGCAACAACAAGCAACAACAACAGTGAAACAACAACAATAGTAACAGTAAAGGTAACAGTGGGATTCGAGTGCGGTAGGCATAGGGATGGATGGACGGGCGTTGCATAGATGAGTCTAAACATGTAACTTCAAGATCTAGGGCATTGCAGATAAATAATAACAAGCATCCAAGTACTAAAAAATCCTAGGCATGTTCTCTAAATATAGTCATACGTGCTCGCAATGAGAACTTGCACAACATCTTCTGTCCAGCCAGCCCGTGGCAGCGGGGCCTATAGGGAACTACTAGCAATTAAGGTGCTCCTTTTAATAGAGCACCGGAGCAAAGCATTAACACTCCGTAAACACATGTGATCCTCACACCACAACCATCCCCTCCAGTTGTCCCAATTATTGTCACTTTGGGGCCTTTGGATCCGGACAATGATATATGTACACAACTTGTAGATAAGATCACAAACAATACTATCATGATAATTCAATAATAATTTTAGATCTGAGATCATGGCACTCGGGCCCTAGTGACAAGCATTAAGCACAACAAGTTGCAACAAAGTCAAATAGCACTAATAGAGATACTAGACACTATGCCCTAACAATATTATTTGATTACATGATATAACTCATCCAATCCCTACCATTCCCAAGCCTACAGCGGGGGATTACTCACTCATGGATGAGGGAGACATCGGTGGTTGATGGAGATGCGTTGGTGATGACGATGGAGATGATCCTCTCCAAATTCCCCGTCCCGGCAGGGTGCCAGAACGGAGTTTCTAGATCCAAATCTTGGTTTCTGGTGGCGGCGGCGGAGCAGAACTCTTTCTGAAAAACTATCGACCCCCTTCGGTTTTTAGGTCGAAAGGCAACTTATAGGCGCAGAGGGAGGCCGAAGGAGTGCCTGGAGTGGATGCACCCGCAGGCGCGGGCAGGGCCCACCCGCGTCTGGCAGGGGTGTGGGCCCCCAGGCTCCTTCTCCGTCTCTTCTTCTGGCTCAGTGGATCTTATGGTGAAATATAATTTTTGGCATATTTTCCGGTATTTTTCCTAATAGTTCATTTTATGCACAAAAACAAGACACCAAGGTAATTCTGCTGAAAATAGCGTCAGTCTGTGTTAGTTGTATCCAAATCACACAAGTTTAGAGAAGAAACAATAGCAAAGTGTTCGAGAAAATAGATACGTTTTGGACGTATCACCAGTCGTCATTCAAGCTCCATGGCGGGAGAAAAAACACAACCATGCAGTGCCTTCATTTGACAGCGTAAATGGGTGCTCATCAGCTCCTCCGGATCCATCCGCAGCTGGGAAGAACTGGTGTACAGCTTGATACGCAACTTCAAGGGCACCAGCAAGATACCAGCTTCAATCAAGGAGCTATGGCCCTGCTGCCAGCGTTCCAATGAGTCCATCCACTCGTACATACTACGCTGGTCCATCATAAAAAAATCCACCACAAACATCTCTAAGGAGAGGGCAATCAACGGCTTCAACGACGGCGTCAGGCGCCGTGAATTCAAGGAGGAGCTCGGACACGTCAAGCCCAAAACCATCGATCACCTGATGGACATCGCCAATCGCTGGGGCGATGGCGAGGATGCCGTCAACGGAGTACGTTCGGATGACGAAAATGACTTCGGCCGCAGGCGTGATCGCCGCAGAAAGAGAAGATCACACACCTACGAGGATCGCGAAGAGGTCTACATGGTTGCGGCTAGCTACGCCGATCGCCGCAATGATGGCAACCGCAATAGCGGGTACCGCGGTGGCAACTACCACGATGATGATCCATCCACATTCGAAAAGTTGTCGGGTCCCTGCACCATCGACTTTTACATCGACAAATAGGATGGAAAGAGGAAGGACAACCACATGCTCAAGGACTATAGGGAGTTTGAGAAAATCCACGAGTGCTTCGCCCAGATGCGACGCTATGCGGTGAACCCAGGATTCGCCCCCACTCTAGGAGCAATCGCACACGATGCTACGCCTCCACCACCTGGGGCACCCGCGCAACCTGCGGCTGCACCGACGTAGAATAATGGGGCAGATGCATACCCTCCTCCATTGGGGTCTATGATGATACAGAAGGGGCGCCCAACCAACAGGGCGCAGAAGAATATCACCCGCCAGGTCAACTTGGCCATCACCTCTCCGCCAGCCATACCTGAGTACCTCAGCGTCTCGGAGTCATGCATCACATTCGACCGTGCGGATCACCCGCGCCAGATACCTCGCCTAGGTCACTCTGCCTTGGTGCTCGAGGCCCAGATCAGAGGGTTCGAGATGAGCCACGTCTTCATGGACAGCGGCAGCGACATCAACCTGATGTTCGCTAGCACACTCGCAACTATGCGGATCCCGCTCTGCAGCCTAGAGGCGTCAGACATGATGTTCCATGGCATCGTCCCAGGAAAGGGCATATAACCCCTGGGCAACATATGGCTCGATGTCATTTTTGGCAAGCCTGACAAGTTCAAGCGTGAGCAGCTTGAGTTCGAAGTGGTGGACTAGCCCTCACAGTACCATGCCATCCTCGGGCATGTGGCATTCAGAAGATTCCTGGCAGTACCGCACTACATGTACCTTCTGCTGAAGATACCAGGACCCAGGGGCATCATCACCGTCCCAGGAAGCTTCACCAGGTCAGACATCTGCAACAAGGAGTTCAACAGAATCTCCCAATCGTTCGGCATGCAGGAGGAACTCACAAGGCTGAAGGAGATCACATACAATGTTCTGCCTCCAGTCACCAGGCAAAACACGCATGATATGTCGTTTGACTCCACATTCAACACTAAAAAGGTTTAGGTCCACCCAATGGGCGCCTCCAAGATGGCGTTGATCACCAACGACCTGAGTCCCGCATAGGAAAGCGTGCTCGTCGAATTCCTCCATGATCGCTGGGAAATTTTTGCCTGGTGTCCTGTGGACATGCCAGGAGTTCCTAGGGAATTCACCGAGCATGCAGTCAATGTGTTTCCGGATGTGAAGCCAGTCAAGTAGTGGATGCATCGATTGTCCGAGCCAAGAGCCAAAGCCATTGGTATCAAAGTCAACAGACTCCTCGACGCCAACTTCATAAGGGAGATAAAGGAAAGCACCTGGGTAGCTAACCCGGTACTGGTCCCCAAAAAGGACACAGACATCCTACGGATGTGTGTAGACTTCACGTCGCTCAACAAGCACTGCCCAAAGGACCACTTCCCCTACCATGGATCGACCAAATCATCGATTCAACCGTAGGATGTGAGAAACTCTCCTTCCTTGACGCCTACTCAGGTTACCACCAAATTCGAATGAAGGTGGAGGATCAGGAGAAAACAACATTCACCACACCGTTCGGGGTGTTATGCTACAACACTATGCCCTTCGGGCTAAAGAACGCGGGCGCCACATATTAATGATGCATGCATGCATGCTTGAAGAGCCAGTCTGGTCGTAACGTGTAGGTCTATGTCGACGAAATGGTTATCAAACCAAGGAGGCTAAAACACTCATCGACGATCTCCGCGAGAGGTTTGATAACCTTGATCGCTACAAGATCAAGCTAAATCCGAACAAGTGCGCCTTCGGTGTCTCGTCCGTCTAATTACTTGGTTACTTCATCTCTTAGTGTGGCATCGAGGCTAACCTGAATAAAATCAGGGCTATACTAGCCATGGAGAAGCCCAAAAACATCAAGGGGTCCAGCAGCTGGCTAGGCGAATCGTGGCGCTCAAAAGGTTCATGAGCCGCGTGGGCGAGAAGGCCCTCCCTTTCTACCAGCTGCTGCACAAAGCCAACAAATTCGAGCGGATTGTCGAGGCGGATGAAGCATTCGAGGACCTCAAGTTCCTTCTCTCCACATCTCCTGTACTGGTAATGCCAAAGGAGAGGGAGCCTTTGCTGCTATACATTGCAGCCATGCACCAGGTGGTCAGCACAACCCTCGTGGTCGAACAAACTGAAGATGACAAGACCCACGGGGTGCAACGCCCAGTCTACTACCTCAGCGAGGTACTGACTCCAACAAAGGAAAGGTATCCCCACTACCAAAAGCTCGCCTACGGCGTATTCATGATGGCACAGCGATTGAGCCATTACTTCCAAGAGCATCAGATCGCGGTCGTCAACGATGCACCACTTTCAAACATCCTGCACAACCCCGAAGCTATGGTGCGAGTAGCCTTGTGGAGCATTGATCTGTTTCCTCGAGACATCATCTATGAGCAACGCACCGCCATCAAGTCTCAGGTGCTTCCTGACTTCTTCGTCCACTGGATGGAACTCCAACTACCGGACACTCCAGACATGTCCTAGTCCTGGACAATGCACTTCGACGGCTCCAAACTCAAGGCTGGAGTAGGAGCTGGAGTGATACTAATGTCCCCTCAAGGAGATAAAATGAAATACATCCTTCGGATGAAGTTCAGCACATCCAACAACGAGGCCACATACGAGGCACTCCTACATGGCATGAGGATGGCCAAGGTATGCAGCACCACACGCCTCGTCATCTACGGTGACTCCAACCTCGTCGTCCAGCAGACGATAAACAAGTGCGACGCTCATAGTGCCAACATGATTGCATATCGTGCGCTCTACAACTCACTCGAAGGGGACTTTGACGGCTGCAAACTTTGACACGTTGGTAGGGAAAGCAATGATGAGGCCGACAAGCTCGCCAACATCAGCTCCACAAGCTCCCCAGTGCCACCAGGTGTGTTCCTAGAACAAATATGTGTGCCCTCCATCAAGCAAAAATTCCTGAAGGACACAACCGAAGCAACAGGACACTCGGGGGCTGCGCCACCCGAGAAAGCCGTGGGACTCAAAGATCTCGACATGGAGGTCGAACTAGTGAGCCTCATACAGGTCATGGGGGTCGACCAGACATGGACCCAACCGTAACTTTGCTACCTGATAAGAAAGCAGCTGTCTGAGGACCCGATGGACGCCCATGCATAGCTCGCCGATCGAAGGCCTTCACCATCATTAACGACGAGTTGTACAAGCACACCATTTCGGATGTGCTCCAACGATGCGCCACCAATAGTGCCCTCGTCGCCAAAGTTCTGTGAGCTGGCTTTTACTGGCCAACTGCAATGCGCGATGCCAAGGACATTGTCACATCCCAAAATTTTCGAAATTTTGAAATGTGAAAAATAAATAAACAAAATAAATAATTTTTGAAATTTAGGGTGAAAAGAAACTTTTTGTGGAAACATCAAAACCCATCTTGAACAAACTTTGAATAAAAGGTAAACCAAAATTTCAAACAAGTGAAATACATTCCTCAATGAATGTATCTTGAAATTTAAACCTGGGAAAATAAACCAAAACTCTAAAACCCTAATAAAAGAAAATCATATTCAAGATCTCTCAAGGACTATGGATTTGATCCATATAAAAGTTCAGCAACAAACATTTATAAATGAACAAGGATGATAAATAAAAAAATATTATAAAACCATAGAAATTGGTTTAATTTAATTTGGAGCCATAGATAAAATCTTATGAATTTAATAAGATAAGGAAATTAAATTTCCAAAGATAATAAAAGCTCCTATCTAAAATCCATACCAAATTGTGAGCAAATAATCCTAAAGAGATTTAAAAGGATAAACAAATATTAAATAAAATTATACAAATTGGAAACACCAAATTTGGATCTATAAATAAAAAGATATGGATTTTATAAGATAAGGAAAGGAATAAATAAGGAATGTTTAGAAGCCAAATTAAATCTTGGCCAAATCCATAAGAAAATGAAATAAAGATAATCCAAATAAAATAAAGGGATAAAGATTATTCCAATAAAATTATATGGCATTAAACCATATTATAATTATATATGGATAAAGATAAAATTCCTAATAGAAATGATTAATTAAATCATGAGAATGTAATAAATGGAAATTTATCAAAGTGGATTAAAAAGTTATCAAATTAACTTAAAAGAATTATTTGAATAAAAATTTATACGGTATTAAAACCATAATCAAATTTTATTTAATTAAAGACAAATGTCTATTTAAATAAATAATAAACCATGAAGGAATAAAATTAATCGTTCTAAAATGAACTTTAAAACACATTTAAAATAGTATAGAAACTACTGAAACGTTTTGATAAATAAATCTGATTCAAATAAGAGTTTGAATTTGAAAAACAGAAAATCAAAATGGAAAAAGAAAAAAGAAAACACAAGGAGAAAAAAATAAAAGAAACCAGCTCAGCCCAACTAGCCTATCTGGCCCAGCAACGCAGCCCAGTTCCTCCTCTTCCTCGAAACTTTTTCTACCTAGACCCGCACCTGCGCAGTCAATGACCACTGGACCCCACCGTTCTTCCCTCTCTCTCGCTGAACGCCAGACCCCACCTGTCAGTCTTCGTTCTCACCCGCCACGACCCTTTCTCCCCCAAACCTCGTTGCCGTTTCTGGTTTTGAATCCACCGTTTAATTCGCCATAACGCTGCAGTAATCCCTCACCGCAAGGACTCCATCTTAAACGCCTGGTCCCTCTCTCCCGTTTTCCCTAGACGCCACCCACCCTCTGCCTCCAGGCCGCCCTGATTTTGCTCAAAGACCTACACTGCTCCGACGAGCTTCACAAACAATTCCGATGAGCGCAGCTACCCCTTTGCCCCCTCGACCACACGACCTTGCGCCCCACCCTCTTGCGCATCTGCCAGTAACTCCAGATCATCCGCGCGTGCCCCAGAACATCGGCAACGACCGAGACCGAACGTCGTCGTCCACTGCCTCGACTCTGGCGATCATTCCCCGGTAGGTTCCATCCGCCCCTCCTATTCTGGTTGATGCTATCTTATTCTCCCTTGTCCTGCACATCTCCTAACGTTCACCAATCACTTGCGCATGCCCTGTAGCATCGCCAACATCGACAGAAACTACTCTGACGAGCAATCACTAACTACTCCGAGCGCCCCTTCATCTACGACGAGTACGTCGAGCTTCCCCACGTCACGGCGAGTCCGGTGAGCCTTTCCCCTCTCTCTCTCCGGCAACATAGCAGTCCGAGAGCGCCGCCGCCAGCCACCGTCGCTGCGCCGCCGACCTTTGGTCAATCGCATGTGAGCCGTAGGATCTTGATCAGATGGACACGATAGAATCTTAACCCGAAGGGGTAAGTAGTACTCTGTGCCGCACAATCCACTTTAAATCCAACGCTCCACGTTGATCGATCCTGCCGAACCGGTACCAGCCAATGAGGTTGTGACGGGTGGCCTGTAGTTTGTTTTAAAAACAGAATTATGTCTATTAGATGTTTGAATTTGTAAATTGCATAACTTTAAATCTATACGTCCAAAATTTACAAACTTTATATCAATGGATTCAGCAAAAATAATTCTATCCAACCATGTACTTTCTTTTAGTAAATTGCTTCTATTAACTTAGTTGTATTTGCAGAAACTTGTGTAGGCATAATTTGAATATAAAAATTATTCTAGAAATGTTTTAGGGTAAAATCTTTATTAAATGGATTGTTTTGAACCTACTAACCATGAAAACCAACTTATGAATTTAAAAGTGTATTTTGTGAAGTTAAATAATAAATCTTTGAATAAGAGCATTTCTAGTTAAATAAAAATATTGTTTATGAGTTAAAAATGCTTTTTGAGTAAAAACTTTGGAAAATGATTTGATTTAAACTCTCTGACCCTAAACACCAAGTTTTAGGATTTAAAAATATATTTGGTGAACCCTATAAAATTATTACTTTGATTAAAGGCATTTCTAGCAAAATAAAATGTTGCTTTGATTTAAAAATGGTTTTTAGATGAAACCTTTGGCAAATTATTTAATATTAAACACTTTGACTAACATTTGTGTATAAAATTATATTTGTCTAACACTAGAAATTATTATTTGAATAAAAACATTTCTAGCAAAACAAAATGATTTAAAGTGGCCACTTTCACTAACTTGACTTAAAATATTTTTGCCACTTTTGTAAATGACCAATAAGTGTTTTCAAATGTTTATAACCTATTACAAACCACTTTTCCAAATAAAACAATCTTTGGCATGCTTGCATGCATTGTTTTGTTTTTTATATTCTATGTGATGAAATTGCTTGAATGGTAGATTGAATTTGTGCCTTGATTGAATTGTAGTGAAATTTGAAGAGTGTGACTATTGCAAGATCAAGGAGTGAACTTATATTCTCTACCAAAAAGGCAAGTGGTGCTTCATACTTTTGTCCCATTATTTTCACTTTGCATTAGTGATATTTTGGAGTAGGACTTGCATGGAATTTTACTAAGTATGCTATGCCATGGGAAATCCTAGTAGTTGATGACTTAGTAGAATTTTCCTAAGTTAAGATTCTTACTACTATCATGCTTAGCTTAGCTAGTAGAAAACAAGGGTGGATTATATACATGCTATGAAATATTTCTAAGTCAAGGACTTGTGTTTTGTTTAATAAAACAACTATGTGGATGAATCACCTGGGTGGAAAGGGACTTGCATGTATGGATTTTTGTTGAGTGGTTACCAGGGCCCATTTTTCAATGGCCTACCCTGTGTATCTCACTTGTGGAATGCCACCCAGGAACAAAGATATTTGAGATGCCAGATGTTGAGAAGCTTCAAGTGCAGCCACTTGGCATTATGGGATCTGCCTGGATCATATAGGTTGCAATAACTTAGCCAAATGGAAAGTTGGTGGTAGGGGTTGATAGGTTGGGAGCGCGTCCATTTTGGTCTAAGGGAAGGCTTCTGAAAGATCTTGTCTCGATGCATGTCGAGTCTTGTGGGGAAAGTGCACCACTTCTGCAGAAGGAAAATCTAAGTACTTAGCCGTGTCCCCGGCAATGGAAAATTTGAGCATCAAGACATGGAAGCTATCAATAATCTCCTCATCCCAATTTCTAAGTTAAAAACTTGTGGGTGAACAAGGGTGAAGGATTACCAATGTCTATTGGTTGATGCCTTGGGTGATTTTGACAAACAAAAACTTAGTGTTTTCAAATGATAAGGAAAATCTATTTTGAGCAAAGCAAGCCTAAGCTCCACTTAGCCAAATGCATATAGATGATAGACTCCACTATACTACCATAGTATCACTTGCCAATACAATTCAAATGTATTGACACTTGTGGATGTAACTTATTATGTTGCAGGTTTGTTTGATGTTAGTGAAGTGTGTTGATTAGGATTACAAGTCTACAGCCAACATGATTGCCTGTGGCACTTTGAAGATGAAGGACTCCATGCTATAGTTATTTCTGCTGCATTGTAATGAGATAGCCAAATGAGCTATGTAAGATGTAATGAAATATTTTATTCCTGGTTATAAAGTTGTATTATGACCTTTGTTTCTTGATATTACATCTTAACTGTGGATGCTAGCTATTGATCCGGGGACTAGCATTATAAACACAGGGATCTCTACCTTATTAAAGGTTGGGACCTCTACAGACATCGTACAGAGATGCAACGCCTGCCAAAGGTACGCCAACAAGCCGCACGCGCCAGGCTTAGATTTACGGCAAATACCATTGGCCTGGCCCTTCGCCCAATGGGGACTCGACATGATCGGAAAGCTGCCAAAGTCCTTGCCAGGAGGGCATGTCTTCTTCCTGGTGGCGGTCGACAAATTCTCAAAGTGGATTGATGACCCACAAGTATGGGGGATCGCAACAGTCTTCGAGGGTAGTATAACCCAATTTATTGACTCAACACAAGGGGAGCCAAATAATACTTATAAGTCTTAACAAATGAGTTGTCAATTTAGCTGCACCTGGAAACAATCGTGCTCACAGTAGTTTATCGGTAGCAATAGCTTTGTAGTAGCAATAGCAAAGTAACAACAACAGTGAAATAAAGGCAATAGTAACAATAGTAGCAAACAACAGGATTTGAGTGCGGTAGGCATAGGGATGGATGGACGGGTGTTGCATGGACGAGACTATCCATGTAATATCAAGATCTAGGGAATTTATAGATAAATAAGATAAAGCATCCAAGTACTAAACAATCATAGGCATGTGTTCCATATATAGTCATATGTGCTCGCAATGAGAACTTGCACAACATCTTTTGTCCCGCCAGCCCGTTGCAACAGGGCCTCAAGGGAATCTACTGGCAATTAAGGTAATCCTTTTAATAGAGTACCGAAGCAAAGCATTAACACTCTGTGAACACACATGATCCTCATATCACACCCACCCCCTCCAGCTGTCCCAATTTCTGTCACTTTGGGGACTTTGGTTCCGGGTAATGGTATGTCTACACAACTTGCAGATAACATCACAAACAATACTATCATCATGAATCAATAACATGTTCAGATCTGAGATCATGGCACTCAGGCCCTAGTGACAAGCATTAAGCATAACAAGTTGCAACAAAGTCAAATAGCACTAATAAAGATACTAGGCACCATGACCTAACAATCTTATTCGATTACATGATAGATCTCATCCAATCCCTACCATCGCCATAGCCTATAGCGGGGGATTACTCACTCATGGATGGGGGAAACATGGATGGTTGATGGAGAGGCGTCGGTAAGGATGATGGCGATGATCTCCTCCAATTCCCCGTCCTGGTAGGGTGCTAGAACGGAGTTTGTGGTTCCGAATCGCGCTTTTTGGTGGTGGCGGCACAACGGAACTCTCTCTGGAAAAACATTGAACCCCCTTTGTTTTTAGGTCAGAAGGCTTTATGTAGGCGAAGAGGGAGACCAAGGGGGTGCCCGAGGTGGCCACACCTCCCCTAGGAGCGGCCTAGGCTAGCCCATGCAGACAGGGGGTGTGGGCCCCTTGTGGCCCTCCTCCATCTCATCTTCTGGCTCCATGAGTCTTCTGGTGAAATAGGAGTTTTGTGATATTTTCCGGGATTTTTCCTGAAAGTTGATTTTCTACACAAAAACTAGACACCAAGGCAATTCTGCTGAAAACAACGCCAGTCCGTGTTAGTTGTATCCAAATCACACAAATTAGAGGAGAAACAGTAGCAAAAGTGTTTGTGAAAGTAGATATGTTTTGGACGTGTCAACTCTCCCCAAGCTTAGCTTATTGCTTGTCCTCAAGCAATTCAGTTCAAAACTGAGTGCGATAAAAGAAACTTTCACGAATACATTTGCTTCATATGATGTAAATATTCTCAGCACACGAGTAGATACTTAGACAATTCATAATAAGGAGTATGCAACTAAGTCTACTTAATAGTCATTGCAAGCTATGAAAAGATTCCAACACAATAATAATAAGTAGCATGAAACATAAATATAAGCAGCATTGCAATGCTCATAAGAAGGTATGATAGAGTGGTATCTCACTTGCCTTTGATTGTAGAGCAAAACATAAATGCCATGGCACCTCTGAAGTTCAAGTGAAGACTAGGAGTAAAGATATCAAAGATACAAGCATCAAAGTTATGTCATAATTAACTAAGTTTTGAGACAAGCACATTACACTAAGAATGACAACTATGCTCTCAAGAAGGTGCTCATAGAATAAGTGGTGACTCAACAAGGAAGTGAAAAGGTTTTTAAAAGTTTGAAAGGCTTCCAAATGCTGAAAGTATGGTACTCATTAGCTTTGAGCTCTCATTTCCCCTATCATAGGCATGTTTAGATGGTTAAGTTTAAAGTGAGGTCCAATATGAGTTATATGCTTGACAGACCATAAACTGGAAATCTCATGTCCCTTGAGTACGAGGGCCGTTCCTCATGCTACTCAACTTTAGTTACCGGTAAGTTCTTGTCATCGTAAATACATGTGTATCATAGAAAACCGCCAACGGGGTACCCCTTTCCCCATGATACATGAGATATCCCATATCAAAATGACAAGGCAACAGACAGTGAGCATCTCAGCAATCTTCTTAGGAAAATGGTGCTTTTTTCTTTTCTTTCCTCTTTCTATTTTTTTCTTTTTCTCTTCTCTTTTTTTCTATATCTCTTTTTTATAAGAAAAATGCTTCATAGATTGCTCCCTATGGTGATGCTGCAAGTTTCCACCATGATTGGGCATGGCTTAGGCTAGCGGCCCAGGCGTTTCTCTAACACATATACATAACTCCATGGACTTACAAGATCCCTTTTATTTCACACTGCCGACATCCATAAACAAAAGATCATGATATCAACGGGATAATATTTATAGGTGTTGAAAGCATTCCTCATGACAGCATGGTTCTGCTAACTCCCAGCCTATAATTTGCAAGCATATAACTTTTATGGACAGTCACAATGGTTCAGGTTTATTAAGTGCAAGAAATTAAAGTGTGCCATCAAGTTCGTGAGAGCTTTACTAACTAACTTTCTCAAAACAAGGAAACATTTTATTTGGAAGAAAACGAGGCATAATAAATATGCACGAAATAGCAATGATGCTAGTAGGTAGATATGGTGGACACTTTTTGACAATTTTGGTTTTGGGGAGTTGGATGCACGAGTAGAGCATGTACTCAGTGCAAGTGGAGGCTAGCAAATAGAAAGGGAGCAACAAACGAGAGAGCAATAACTGTCATAATCATGCTTGGAACAAAACAAAATTAATTATGGCATAAAAGTGATAGAACAACTCTGAGGAAAAATAAATCATCGAGGCTTAGCTGACTTTTGTTCAGTCATATGCATGCGTGATCATGTGCCAAGTCAATTCAAATGAAACATTCAGAGGAGGATACCACAATGTCATGCCAATTTATGAATAGAACAATGCAATCAAACATTCATATGACATGCTACAAACTATTAGCAAGCTGGAGCTAATCATAAGAGATCAAGAACTACAAGCATCCAATAAATATATACACCTTACATGAACAGACTAAGCATGCCCACAATGATGAATATATGTACAAAAATGAAGACAAATAGATTTCATTACCAACCTCTTACCACACCTCGAGTTGTTATTAATCATCATTATTGCCTTTCACTTGTGTGACTTGAATAATAACATGAAACCAAACTCCAAAGGAGTCACTGAGGACCGCTGAACCCTGCAACAAACTTAACAAAACCAAAGAAGAACAACAAATATTTTTGGGTTTTCAATTTTTTAAAGAAAGCAGTCAAAGCAAAAACAAACAAAGCAAAATATTTTTGGATTTTTCTTATAACAAACCAAAGCTGAAAGACAAAGAAACAAACAAAGAGAAACAACGAAAATATTTTTGGTCTTTTTGTGTTTTGGAAAAAAGAAACAAAAACTAAAAAGAAAGCGAAACATGGATATACAAAGTACCGGCAGAACATGATATGTAGATGAGTGTGATGTCGGTATACCTCCCCCCAATCTTAGGCTTTTGGCCAAAGTGGAGATCAATCCCAGCCTGGCCAAGAAGGAGTGCCTCCATAATGTGACAAAGAGGCCCCTTCGTCCTGGTACGTGCTCAAGGAAGCCCTAGTGTAGTGCACTGAGTAGTCATAAGAGGGCGCATCCCCTGGTAGTTCTCGTGGAAACTAAGCACGCGTAGCTGATCGTCCATCTCCTCCTTGGAGCATGACCAAGCCCCCCTGCAAATACTGAACAAAGTAGACTGTGGCAAAGAAATTTCCCTCTCATCCCCGTCAGTAAACATCATCCTTTAAACTAAACTCTCAAGGCTAGAGTTACCAGTAACAAAGTGATGCGCTTTCATGGCATCTAGATCAAGCCTCTGTGGGCCTAGCACTATATCATTCGGATCAACATAAAGGTCTAAGGCAGCAACTAAACGTGCAACAATAATACTCCCATAAATGGTTCCTCTAGCATCTAGGCGGCGAGCAATGAGAGAACCAAGATTATACCTGGTTTCATTGTTAAGTGCAGCAGCTAGAAAGTCCAAATGATAGTTGGAAATATTGCTAGTGTTCTCCCTACCAAGAATGCTAGTGGCAAGATAATAAGCAAAATATCTGAGAGCTAGGAGTTGAATGTTTCTTATCTTCCCGCGCTGGGCTGTGCGGTCATCATCATTTGTTATCCCATGGTAGAGCTCCAACAAATCAGCGGGTCGACCTTGAATCTTCTTCACCGTCCCAGTCATGCCAATACTTATAATGCTGCAAAATCTTTTCAATGTCATGGTGATAGTCCTATCATAGATTTTGAATGAAACATCTGTCCTGAAAGGGGTGTTAGTGAAAGTGAAACTCTCCACAAAAGTTTTGGTGAGAAAAGCATATTGCTCACTCTCATCTTGCATATAATTGGTTAGACCAACCCTCTGAACAAGAGTTAGGAAATCATCGAGGATCCCTGCATCTTGCAAAAAGGTAAAACAAGGGAAGGTAGAAGGGTGTGCATCCCCCTCATCTCCCTCATTACCAAAGCGCGACATAATAAGATCTTCATTGTACGATGGCCTAGCTTGAGAGCCTGATATCAAAGGCCTTGTCCTCCAAGGTGCATCTCTTTCAAAAACTTCTCCAAAAGTGTGGTTGTCCATGGCCTCTTTTCTGAAATTTTTAGACAAACACCAAACCAAGTGATTTCCAAGTTAATAAATGAAGGGGAACTACTATAGGAACTTGCTAGAGGGATCAACATGCATCAAAAAGGAATCTCTAAGCATATAACAAGCATGCAAGCTCACACGAACTGTCACCTACAGTAGCAAAATACTCAAGATACAATTCACCAATCAAAAATCTAATTAGACAAGCGGAGGAAGCACATACCGGAGACTAATCCCTCCAAAAATCAGCAACAAAGATGGGCTGAGCAAAGAGATCGACAATCGGGAGAAAGAACAATAGGAACTCGAGCTTTGCAAAGTTTTTCGATGTTTTTGGGAGAGAGAGAGAAGTGGCTGGAAGGAGGCAAGTTGGAGGGCCAGGGGTGGGCCACACCTGGGCTAGGCGCGCCCTGGGGCTGGCCCCGCCACTAGGGGGTGTGCTAGCCTGGTAGGTCCCCTTGGGTCACTCCAGGTGCCCCTCTGCCCCTTTTTTCATGAAAAAAATAAAATGATTTTTTGTAGAATTTTTAGGAAACTTTATTTTTGGCTAATTTTCAGGTTATGAAAATTGATTTTGTTGCAGAAAAATATTTTTGGAAGACACAAAAGCAAACCAAAACTACATAAGTTCTAAGACACTCTAAAAAGCAAGCAACTAAGAAAACAAAGACGAACAAGACGAAGAGCAAAGATTGGAATGGAGAAAGATAAAAGTGAGCAAGAATAATCATTGTGAAAGCATTGTTTTGTCCATTAAAATCCATTTGTTAACAAGGTTGATCAAGTCTTGTTACCAAAACAATTTTATATGAAACAAAACTTTGCATTTCACAAAATGATTATGTTACCTCAACCTTGATAGCAATAGTCCCAATCATAATAGTTTCAAAATTTTCTTGTGGAATGGGACAATATATTTCTCCAACTTTAATGCCCTCAATATTTTCAATTGAATTTAGGCCATAACTCTTATCAATCTTCTTAGGAAATAGACATTCTGCTCTTTGTCATTAATATTAAAAGTTACTTTTCCTTGATTATAATTGATGACAGCACCTGCAGTATTAAGAAAAGGTCTCCCAAAAATAATATACATATTATCATCTTCAGGCATCTCAAGCACAACAAAATAAGTTAATACCAAGCAATTATGATCCACTTGAATAGGAACATCCTCACATATACCAACATGAATACTAGTAGACTTATCAGCCATTTGCAAAGACATATCAGTTGGTATCAATTTTTCCAGTTGGAGTCTCTTGTAGAGAGAAAAAGGCATAACACTAACTCCAGCTCCCAAATCACACAAAGCAGTTCTAACATAATTATTTTTAATAGAGCAAGGAATAGTTGGAATACCTGGGTCCCCAAGTTTCTTTGGAACCTTACCATTGAAGGAATAATTAGCAAGCAAAGTAGAAATTTCCTCATTAGGAATCTTCCTTTTATTAGAGACAATATCCTTCATATACTTTGAATAAGGAGGCGACTTAATAGCATCAGTCAAAGGAATTTGCAAAAATAAAGGTTTCATCCACTCACAAAACTTGTTATAGTGTTCTTCTTCCTTTGACTTGTGTTCCTTATTAGGAAAAGACATTGGTTTCTGCACCCAAGGTTCTCTTTCACTACCATGTTTATTAGCAATAAAATATTCCTTAGTGTTCTTAGTGTGCTTCTCAGGTTCTTCTTCAATTTATTCCTTATCAGGAGCATCATTTTTATCATTACCACTTTCAGTTTTGTAAGATCCCACCTTTATAAAGGTAGAGATCCCTGTGATTGCAATGCTAGTCCCTGGATCAATTGCTAGCATCCACAGTTTAAGATGAAGTACACAGAAACAAAGGTCATTATTACATCGTCATTCCAGAGATAACATAGTCTTTTACAACTCCATAGCCATAGGCTAGTACAAGAGTTTAACTTAACAATATAAATAAAAGTCTTCATCTTCATGTGCCACAGGCAAGCATGTTGAGTGTAGACTCTTAACCCTTAATCATCATCACAGTAACCTGCAACATCACAAGTTACAGCCACAGTGGGTCAATACATTGGAATAGTATTGGCAAGTGATACCTTAGTAGAATATTAGCATCTAGTTACTACATGAATTTGGCTAAGTGTAGCTTAGGCTTGCTTTGCTCAAAATAGTTTTACCTATCAGTTGAAAACACTAAGTTTTTGTTTGGCAAAAATTCCCAAGGAATCACCAATGGAAATTGGTGAACCTTCACCCTTGTTCAACCACAAGTTTTAACTTAGAAAATTGGGATGAGGAGATTCTTGATAGCTTCCATGTCTTGATGCTCAAATTGTCCAATACCAGGGACATGGCTAAGTACTTAGTTTCTTCCATCTGCAGAGGTGGTGCACTTTCCAAGACTTGATTTTCACCAAGGCAGGATCTTTCAGAAGTCTTCCCTTAGACCAGAATGGACGCGCTACAAACCTATCATCCCCTACCACCAACTGTCCATTTGGCTAAATTATTGCAACCTATATGATCCAGGCAGAGCCCATAATGCCATGTGGCTGCACTAGAAGCTTCTTAACATTTGGCATCTCAAATCCCTTTGTTCCTGGGTGGCAATCCACAAGTGAGATACACAAGGTAAACCATATAAATGGGCCTTGTGTAACCCCTCAACCAAAAACCACCAAGCAATTACCAATCCACCTAGGTGTTTCATTCACTTAGTTGTTTTATTAAGCAAAAACATAAGTCAAAGACTTAGCAATATTTTTCCATAGCATGTATATATTCCACCCTTGGTTGCTACTAGCTAGGCTAAGCATGACAATAACAAGTATCTTAACTTAGAGAAAATTCTAACAATTCTACAACTACTAGGATTTCCCAAGCATGGCATATAGATACTTAGCAAAAATATTCATGCAAGCCCTATACAAAATATTTCGAATGCATACTCAAAATATTGGGACAAAAATGTGAAGCACCACTTGCCTTGGTAGTTGGGGGAGTAGAAACAATCCTCACAATCACAATCACTACTAGCACCAAAATCTACACATAAGATGATAGCACCAAATTCATATTTCAAACAATCAAGCAAAAATATATGAATGCATGCAAATGCTATGAGATGATTTTTCCAACTCAAACAAGACAATTAGAACAGTACTGAACAATAAACTAAACATTTATATACTAAATAAATTTAATTTGGCCTTTAAAGCATTTTCCAAATAATTTTTATATACAAAATATGCTTGCAAAAGTCTGCAAAAACAACTAAGTTTATAGAAGCAATTTATTAAACAAAGTGCATGGTTGGATAGAATTCTTTCTCCTGATTCCAATGATATAAAATTTGCAAAATTTGAACGTGTGGATCAAAAGTTATGAATTTTGCAAGTTTGAACATCTAATAGATCTAAATTCATATTTAAAACAAAACTCTAGCCACGCGGCGCTTTTTGATTGGCCCGTACCGGTTCGGCTGGATCGATCAATGTGGGTCGTTGGATTTAAGTGGCAGCGCACGGACAGATCCGCGCGTACCGGTCCGCTTAAGTGATCTATTTCTACGCATCAGATCTAGATCTAACGGCCTAAATCAATCGAACCAAAAACTAGCGGCGCTGCGATGGCGGCTGGCGGCGGCATGGACAAATGGTGATGATACCGGCAATACATTAAGCGAGAAGGTTAGTAGGGTAGCTCACCGAGTTCGCGTGACGATGCTGATGCTCAAGGTGGTCTTTGCTGGCGGAGGGGCGCTCGGAAATGTCAGGGATTCCTCGCCAGAGTTCGCGAAGGCATCGGGTACGGCTGTTTGTCGTCGTTCGCAAAGGTACAGATCATGCCAGGGCAAAAAAAAAGTAGTGCGTCAGATGCACAAAGTGATGCTGGTCACGCGAGTGTCAATGAGAGGGGGCGGCGCGGTCAGTTCTAACCAGAGGAGTTCGTCGGAGAAGAGGCACACGGCGGCACTGTTCTGGTCGAAGAAGTAGTTGAGGTTTCTGGGTGCGCGCGAGTGAGCGTGTGGTACTGGGAGGTGCGCAAGGTGAAGTGGAGCATGCTCGTGTGAACCAGGAGCAGAGGGGTGGACGGGGTTGGCCGGAATTGGAGTTGCAGTCCGTCGGAGCAGCGACGGTGTTTAGCGAAATAGGGGCATCCTGGTGGCGGAGTGGGGGTGCTGATCGAGGGGAAAAGGTCATCGAGGGGTGGGGGTTAAGTAGCCGGAGCCGGGGCGAGGATCACACACGAAAACATCGGCATTTACTCGAGTTATGGCGCGACAGTGAAGGAGGAGAAACAGCCGGCGATGACGTGGTCGCGGGCATGATTTGGGGAAGAAGGGGGTGAGCTGGCGAGGGTCCACCGGTCAGTATCTGCAGGGTAAGTTTGCGCACGTGGAAGAGGGAGAGGAAGGGGTTGCTCCGGGTGGGCTTGCTGGGCCGGTTCTGGTCCTGGGCTCATATTGCAGTGCTGGTTTTTATTCTTTTCCTTTTCCCTTTTCTTTTTCTAATTTGAATTTCAGGAATGTTTTTCTAATGAATTCAAACGAGTTTGAATTCAATCTTATTCTGGATTTTGTAAAGTGAACTATATACATAAATGAATACAAAACCTTGCTGTTCACTCAAAATATAATTGCCCATTGAATTAAAAAAATAAACATTGCCTTTATCATTTATTTAATATACACATATGAATGGTTTTAATTTCATATTTTGTTTTAAAAAACTTTGTCCAAGCTTTGGAAATATCCAACAATTCTATGTTAAATTATTTTCTAGTCAAAACATATATTGTCATAATAGAGAGTAGCATTAGTGCTATTGCCTTGCTTACATAAAATAATAGATCACAAAGTTTCTGTTCTTGAAGAAATGATCCTAAAATGATTATGAATGCATGAATGATATGCAAAATTTGAAATCATGATTTTTGGGATGTTACAAATCTAACCCCCTTAAGGTGAATCTCGCCCTCGAGATTCAGATTGGCTAGCAAATAGGTGAGGGTTGTCTTTCCGAAGGTCATCTTCTCTTTCCCATGTTGCTTCTTCTTCGGAATGATGGTTCCACTGAACTTTGCATAATTTGATAGTCTTTGTCCGAGTAACTCTTTCTGCAGTATCAAGAATCTTGATAGGTTTTTACTCATAAGTGAGATCACTTTCCAACTGGACCTCCTCCAAAGGTATAGTATCCTTCAAAGAAGTCTCCTCCATCTCTGGATGGCATTTCTTTAGCTAACTCACATGAAACACATTGTGAACGGCAGACAATGATTCAGGTAATTCAATCTCATATGCCACTTCTGCTTTACGGCTCAGAATTTTGAATGGTCCAACATATCTTGGGGCCAATTTTCCCTTGACTTCAAATCTCTTCACTCCGCGAAGTGGTGATACTCTAAGATATGCTCTATCACCCAATTCATAGGTGACTTCTCTACACTTTGGATCTGCATAGCTCTTCTGTCGGGACTGTGCTATCTTCAATCTGTCCTTTACCAACTTGACTTCCTCTTCAGCTTCCTTGATTAATTCTGGCCTGAACAAGTTCCTTTCTCCAACACCATTCCACAGCAATGGGGTAGTACACTTTCTCCCATAGAGAAAATCAAACGGTGCCATCTCAATACTGGCTTGCTAGTTGTTGTTGTAAGCGTAAGGCAGACTTTCATCCCAACTAGCTCCATAGTCTAGGGCACATGCCCTCAACATATCCTCTAAAATCTGGTTGGTCCTTTTTGTCTGTCCATCAGTTTGGGGGTGAAAAGCAGTACTGAATTCCAATCTCGTTCCCAATGATACATGCAGTTGCCTCCAAAAATGAGAAGTGAATTGAGTTCTCCTATCAGACACAATACTCTTGGGTACTCCATGCAGACACACAATCCTATTCATATAGATCTTGGCCAACTTAGCACTTGTATAGGTTGTCTTCATGGGTATGAAATGAGCCAGCGATCCACTACTACCCAAATAGAATCATATCCTGATCTGGTCCTTGGCAATCCGGTGATGAAATCCATGCCAATCTTGTCCCACTTCCAATCAGGAATAGGTAGTGGTTGTAACAATCCTACTGGTTTCTGATGTTCCGCTTTCACTCTACTACATACATCACACAAAGCAATATGTTTGGCGATGTCCTTCTTGAGATTATTCCACCAAATCTTTCCTTCACATCCATGTACATTTTGGTGTTACCTGGATGAATGGAATATGGTGAGTTGTGTGCTTCCTGTAAAATCAGTTTCCGAAGCTCCGGATCTTGCGGAATGCAGATACGTTTTCCATACCATAAAGTACCCTGTTCGTCTTCATGGAATCCTTTGGCTTTTCCTTTACCAATCTTTTCTTTAATCTCTTCAATTTCCTTGTCCGTCTTTTGGGATTTCTTAATTTTGTCCAGCAAGGTGGGTTGAACATCCAATGACATGAGATGTCCTTCAGGCACAATCTCTAATCTGAGATCTTTGAATTGGGCACACAGATCATCTGGCAACTCTCCATTAGTAAGACCATTCACATAAACTTTACGGCTTAGTGCATCTGTTACAACATTTGCTTTACCGGGGTGGTATTGCAAACTCAAGTCATAGTCCTTGATGAGTTCTAGCCATCTTCTTTGTCTCATGTTGATTTTCTTTACCAGGGTGGTATTTCAAACTTTTGTGATCTGTGAACACTTCACATCGCTTTCCCAAAAGATAATGTCTTCATGTTTTGAGTGCATGGACAATAGAGGCTAACTCTAAATCATGAGTAGGATAATTCACCTCATGAGTTTTGAGTTGTCTCGAGGCATAAGCCACAACTTTTCCTTCTTGCATTAGAACTGCACCTAATCCATGATGAGATGCATCACAATACACTTGGAAATCCTTCTCCAAATCTGGAAAACATAAGACTGGTGTTGTCACTAGTCTCTTCTTCAATTCCTGAAAACTGAGTTCACATCCTTCAGTCCAATTGAATTTCTTGTATTTCTTTAGTAACTCTGTCATTGGTTTAGCTACCTTTGAGAAATTCTCAATAAACCTTCTATAGTATCCTGCCAAGCCAAGGAAACTAGGAACCTCCTTCACTGACTTAGGAGATTCCCACTCAGTTACAGCTGACACTTTTGCGGGATCAACTGCTACACCATCTCCTAACACAATGTGTCCAAGAAATACTACTTCATTTAGCCAGAATTCACACTTGCTGAATTTGTCATACAGTTTATGCTCTCTAAGATTCTCCAGTATCAAACGCAAATGTCCTTCATGCTCTTCATTGCTCTTGGAGTAGATCAAAATGTCGTCGATGAAAACGACAACAAACTTGTCAATAAACTCCATGAACACCTTGTTCAACATATTCATGAAGTAGGCTGGTGCATTGGTCAAACCAAATGGCATCACGGTGTACTCATACAATCCATACCTAGTGGTGAAAGCTGCCTTAGGTATGTATTGTTCCCTTATCTTAAGCTGAAAATAGCCTAACCGGAGATCAATCTTTGAGAACACATGGGCTCCTTCTAACTGATCAAACAAATCATTGATTCTGGGCAAGGGATATTTGTTCTTGATAGTCACCTCATTGAGTGAATGATAATCTATGCATAACCTTTGACTTCTATCTTTATTTTCAACAAACAAAACTGGTGCTCCCCAGGATGAATAACTTGGTTGAATAAATCCTTTCTGCAACTGTTCTCCAAGTTGTTTCTTGAGCTCTTTTGTCACATCCCAAGATTTTCCAAATCTTGTAATGTGAAAACTAATAAACAAAATAAATTATTGTTGAAAATCAGGGTGAAAAGAAACTTTTGTTTCTAAATGGAAACTTAAAATCCCATCTTGAACAAACTTTGGTTAATGTTTGAATCCAACTAAATCCAAATCAAGAGAAATGCTTTCCTCATTAAATGCATCTGGAAATTTAAACACTTGGAAAATAAATCCAAAACCTAAACCCTAATGGAATAAAAATCATTTCCAAGTTATCTCCAAGCCTATGGATTTGATCCATATAAAATCTTGTCAACAAACATTTACAAATGATAAAGAATGACAAATAGAAATATTATAAAACCATATAAATTGGTTTCACTTAAATTGGAACCATAAATAAAATCTTAGGAATTTAAATAAGATAAGGAAAAGTAATTTCCAAAGCTAATAAAGCACTTATCTAAAATCCATACAAAATGGTGAGCAAATAATACTAAAAGATATTAAAAAGGATAAATAAATATCAAATAAAATTTTACAAATTGGAATCACCAAGTTTGGATCTCTAAATAAAAAGATATGGATTTTATAAGACAAAGAAAGAAATATTAAATAAGGATTATTTAAAGACCAAATTAAACCTTGGCCTAATTCATTAAGCAAATGGAATGAATGGAATCCAAATCCAAATAAAATAAAAGGATAAAGAATTTCCAAAATAAAATAAAAATGGCATTAACCATCCTATCCCTATTTTAATAAAGACAAATCTCTAATAAGGATAATTATTTAATTCATGAGAAAATAGTATTTTGGAATTTACCCAAGTGGAATAAAAATTGTTTAATTAATTTAAATAAAATAAATATTCCAAATAAAATTTAGGGAATTAAAATTGTACTAATTCCATTGGAATTAAAACAAATACCCAATCTTAAATGATTAATAAATCATATTAAATTATTCCAAATAATTCAAGATGAATTATTTGACACCCTATTAATCAAATAAAAACCTACTGAAAAGATTTGGAAGGTTTAGAAACTTAATTGGGGTTTGAAAATATTATTAAATCTAATTTGATTTAAAACAAGGGCCTTTTTGAATAATTAAAAGACCCTAAAAAGAATAAAGTTTTATTCAAAAATTGACTTCAGATTATGTTACTAATCAGTATTTAAACCTGCACAAATTTTTAGTTGAGGTGTGAATTCAAATGAGTGTTTGAATTGTTTACTCAAAATCAAAGCAGAATTAAGAAATGGAAAAAGGGAAAACAAACAGAACAAAAAAAATGAAAGGAACAGCCCAGCCCATTAAGCCCAGTCCAGCCCAACTCTCCCTCTCACCCGAGCGAAATGTTTTTCACCGCGAAAGAAACCCGCATAGAGTATGACCGCTGGACCCCACTTTCTTTTTCTCTCTCTCGCTGACAACGCAGCCCCAC
This sequence comes from Avena insularis, assembly GCA_023614405.1. NCBI lineage: Eukaryota > Viridiplantae > Streptophyta > Magnoliopsida > Poales > Poaceae > Avena > Avena insularis. The sequence continues at coordinate 118,375,580 of CM042697.1, read as the reverse complement.
TGCCCCGTCATCATCGTCAACCCCGCGACTTGTTCGTCCCCAAACCTCGCTGCTGTTTCTGCCGTGAATGCGTGCCTTCAATTCACGTTAATGGCCGATTAATCCCGCGCTGCAACGATGCCCTCTTAATCGCCTGCGTCTCCCCTCTCGTTCCCCCTTAGTCCCCCACCCTAGTACGCCCCTAGGCTGCTTAATTTCATCCATACTCTGCCACTGCTCCGACGAATTTCCCGGCCGATTTCGGCAGCCCCTCGTCGCCCCTCGCCTCCTCGAGCACCCGAACAAAACTCCCCAGACCCTGGCGAACCTCCCCGTAGCATCAGCTCACTCGCGCGTGCCCTGTATCATCGGCTCCGTCTTCGTCTGAACGTCGCCGCCGTCCGCTCCAACTCCGACGAGCTCCACATGTAGTCTCTGACCGCGCCGCCCTCTCTCTTTGATGCTCCCATGCTCCCTACTTTCCCACGCGTCTAATAGCATCATCTTTTCCCTCTCCCGTGCTCTACAGCGACGTCCCCGATGACGACAGCGCGTGCCCGTCGCTAGACACCTCTCCGGCGAGCAATCCCTGCAACTCCAGCGCGCCCTCGACAAACAAAAGGCACCTTGAGCTCCCCCATGACACCGCGAACTCGGTGAGCGCCTCCCTTCACTCCCTCGCTTCCTAGACTCACCGAACCACTGCCACCAGACACGCCGCCGCCAGTCGCCGCCGCCAGCGCCGCCCACCTTTGGTCAGTCGCACAGCAGCCGTTGGATCTTGATCCCGAGGCTTAGATAGAATCACTTAAAGCCGAAGGGGTATGCGATCTGTGCCTTGCAATGTAATTTAAATCCAACGGTGTTCAATGCGTGATCCGAACGAAACCGGTACCAGCCAGTAGGAAAGCGCCACGTGGCCCTGTTCGTTTGATTTAAAACAGATTTGATCTATTAGATGCTAGATTTTGTAAAATCTATAACTTTTAATCTACATGTCCAAATTTTGCAAATTTTATATCAATGGATTTAGAAAGACAAGCCCTAGCCAACATGCACTTTGTTTAGTAAAAAGCTTCTGTTATATTGTTTGTTTTTACAGAAACTTGTGTATGCATGTTAGAATATAAAAATTGTTCTAAAATGATTTTGGGGATAAAATCTTTGGCAAATGGTTTGTTTTGAACCTACTGACCCTAGGAATCAATTGGTGGTTTCAAAAATGTATTTGGTGAAGCAAAAGAATGAATCTTTGAATTAAAACATTTCTAGTCAAATAAAAATATGGTTTAATTGTTAAAAATGATTTTGGAGGAAAACCTTTGGGAAATGTTTTGATTTAAACTCTCTGACCCTAAACACCAAGTTTTATGATTTGAAAATGTATTTGGTGAACCCTATAAAAATTATTACTTTGCTAAAGACATTTTCAACCACATAAAATAATGACTTGGGTTTAAAAATAGTTTATGAAGTAAAATCTTTTGCAAATGATTTTGCCACTTTATAAAATGACCATTAGGTGTTTTCAAATGTTTATGAACCATTAGAAACCACTTTTACAAATAAAACAATCTTTTGCATGTTTGCATGCATTGTTTTGTTACTATTATTTTATGTGATGTTGCTTGAATGGTAGATTGAAATATTGTTTGCTTGATTGAATTGTAGTAATTTGAAGTGAGTGAACATTGCAAAGATCAAGGAGTGAACTTATACTCTCTACCAAAAAGGCAAGTGATGCTTCATACTTTGTCCCATTACTTTCACTATGCATTAGTGATATTTCTAAGTAGGACTTGCATGGAATTTTTGCTAAGTATAAATTATGCCATGGGAAATCCTAGTAGATGAACCCTTAGTAGAAATTCCTAAGTTAAGATTCCTACTACTACCATGCTTAGTTTAGCTAGTAAAAAAACAAGGTTGGAATATATATATTCATGCTATGGAATATTTCTAAGTCTGTGGACTTGTGTTTTGTTTAATAAAACAACTAAGTAAATGAATCACCTGGGTGGAATGGAAGGAATGGTTTGTGTTGAGTGGTCATGCAAGTCCAGTATGCTGGGGAAAACTTGGGCATCACCAAGTCCAGTATGCTGGGGAAAACTTGGTGTCTCACTTGTGGATGGCCACCCAGGAACAAAGAGATTTGAGATGTCAAATGTTGAGAAGCTTCAAGTGCAGCCACTTGGCATTATGGGCTCTGCCTGGATCATATAGGTTGCAATAACTTAGCCAAATGGACAGTTGGTGGTAGGGGTTTGATAGGTTGGAGCGCGTCCATTCTGGTCTAAGGGAAGGCTTCTGAAAGATCTTGTCTTGGTGAAACCAAGTCTTGTGGGGAAAGTGCACCACCTCTGCACAGTGTAAAATCTAAGTACTTAGCCATGTCCCTGGTAAAGGACAAATTGAGCATCAAGACATGGAAGATATCAAGAATCTCATCATCCCAATTTCTAAGTTAAAAACTTGTGGTTGAACAAGGGTTGAAGGATCACCAATTTCTATTGGGAGATGCCTTGGGTGGTTTTTTTCAAACAAAAACTTAGTGTTTTCAAATGATAAGGAAAATCTATTTTGAGCAAAGCAAGCCTAAGCTCCACTTAGCCAAATGCATATAGATGATAGACTCCACTATACTACCATAGTATCACTTGCCAATGCAATTCAAATGTATTGATCCTTGTGGCTGTAACTTGTTATGTTGCAAGTTTTGTTTGATATTAGTGAAGTTTATTGATTAGGATTACAAGTCTACAACCAACATGTCTGCCTGTGGCACTTTGAAGATGAAGGACCCCATGCTAATGTTATATTCTGCAGCATTGTAATGAGATAGCCAAATGAGCTATGTAAGATGTAATAAATTATTTTATTCCTGGTTATAAAGTTGTATTATGACCTTTGTTTCTTGATATTACATCTTAACTGTGGATGCTAGCTATTGATCCAGGGACTAGCATTGTAAACACAGGGATCTCTACCTTATTAAAGGTTGGGAACCTTACAAATGGTATCAGAGCATTGTGTTGCCTGTAGGATTGTAACCCTAGGATTGGACAAAACCCCTTAGAAAAATAGGAGTTATATTTGTTCCAAAACTTATTTACAAACAATCTTGTAAACTCTTTCCTCAACCATTTTGGTTTTGATTCTACATCTCTTCTATTTCAAACTTGATGGACAAAGCCTACCCCATGGCCAAAGACTTCACCAAGTGCAAAGGACTTCATCAATTCTAATGACTTCAACATCTTCAAGTGAATTCAACCTTACTCTCAACAAGGACTTCAACCTTGGATATCACTAAGGACTACAAGTGAGACAAGAAATAATGCCCAAGACTAGAAGACAAAGGAAACACAACTTAGAAGGAATCATCATCACCTTTGAAGTTTTGTGACCAAGATTCAAGAAATTCTCCAAGGATACAAAGATCTTGTTCAAGAAGAATCAACCAAGAAGGATGGAAAGATCTCAAGTGAATCATATAGATGGACCACCATATTTAGTTTAAGTCAAACCCACCAACTTATGTGGTGTAACAAAAATATTTTTGGTTGCCTAAAAATGTGCTTGAAGCTTGTTGTTTGAGTGGAATGCTTGTTTGTGATTGTTTGCACATTTTTTGTGTGACTTGTGATGGGTGTGATTAGAATTATTTCCTTAGAAATCTTTTGCCTATTCTAATCCCAATCCAACCCAAACAGATGACTACTCCAAGGAACTCTAACATCAAGAATGATGACAACAACAACAAAGATATCAGCATGAGAGATCAACTTCTAGCAAGGCAAACCCAGTTGAACCAAGTGACAACTCAGTTTTTAGCCAACAACAATGAGTTAGACCCAACCATGCAAGAAGTTTTGAAAACTCAATCCCAATTATTGCAAGGGATGGCCACTCAAATGATCAACATGGGAGACAACTCTTCCTAAGGAGCTTGTGACAACAAGGATGACAAAGATGTTATTCTAGAAGGAACCCAAAATTGCAATATTTGTGAAGAAAAGGATCACACTTCCAAGGAGCATGAAGATCAATGCCCCAATTGTGAAGAGAAACATCCAATTGACCAATGCCCCACATCTCAAGCTACTTGTTACCTATGTGAAGGAAATAATCATGTCCCTATCCAATGACCCATCTATTCCATAGTTCAACAAAGGAAACAAGGTGGAGTGCAACAACTGATTGCAGACTACCATGAGAGAGCCAAGTCTACCAAGAAGGATGAAGACAAAGGAAATTCTCAGCTTGTACCTCCATACAATATGACTCAATTTAAAGGACCAAAGAGGAGACATATGTATTATCCAAGGAATAAGAGAAGGTCAAGGAGACCAGGAACTTTTCCTACCTTTGAGATAAAATATGAAGAACATGAACTAGAAGCACTCTTAGCTTTGGAGAAACCCAAGAAAAAGAAGGACAAAAGCCATGTGCAATGTTGTCATTGCAAAGAAATGGGACACTATGCCAATGAATGTCCAGAGAAGAAGAAGTATAAGGAGATTAGCCAAGTGTGGTGCAACAACTGCAAAGAGATAGGGCATTATGTAGCAACTTGTCCATAGAAGATACGTGAAGAACTCCATCTTATCACATGTTACAATTGTGGTAACCAAGGACATTATGCAAGCAATTGTCCAGAAAAGATGAAGCACAAGATAAAGCCTATGAAGGATCTCAGCCTTGTCACATGTTTCAAGTGTGGAAACAAAGGACACTATGCAGATGTTTGTCCAGAGAGGTTTCAACAAGATCCCAAGCAAGCCAAGATGTAATTTAGTTGGAAATTTTTAAGGGTGGTAGTACTCTAGTTGCTTTGAGCCAACTTGTAACCCCTAGCCTCCCCAAATCTCGGGACGAGATTTATTTTAAGGGTGGTAGCCTGTCACATCCCAAGATTTTCCAAATCTTGTAATGTGAAAAATAAATAACCAAAATAAATTATTGTTGAAAATCAGGGTGAAAAGAAACTTTTGTTTCTAAATGGAAACTTAAAATCCCATCTTGAACAAACTTTGGTTAATGTTTGAATCCAACTAAATCCAAATCAAGAGAAATGCTTTCCTCATTAAATGCATCTGGAAATTTAAACACTTGGAAAATAAATCCAAACCCTAAACCCTAATGGAATAAAAATCATTTCCAAGTTATCTCCAAGCCTATGGATTTGATCCATAAAAATTCTTGTCAACAAACATTTACAAATGATAAAGAATGACAAATAGAAATATTATAAAACCATATAAATTGGTTTCACTTAAATTGGAACCATAAATAAAATCTTAGGAATTTAAATAAGATAAGGAAAAGTAATTTCCAAAGCTAATAAAGCACTTATCTAAAATCCATACAAAATGGTGAGCAAATAATACTAAAAGATATTAAAAAGGATAAATAAATATCAAATAAAATTTTACAAATTGGAATCACCAAGTTTGGATCTCTAAATAAAAAGATATGGATTTTATAAGACAAAGAAAGAAATATTAAATAAGGACTATTTAAAGACCAAATTAAACCTTGGCCTAATTCATTAAGCAAATGGAATGAATGGAATCCATATCCAAATAAAATAGAAGGATAAAGAATTTCCAAAATAAAATAAAAATGGCATTAACCATCCTATCCCTATTTTAATAAAGACAAATCTCTAATAAGAATAATTATTTAATTCATGAGAAAATAGTATTTTGGAATTTACCCAAGTGGAATAAAAATTGTTTAATTAATTTAAATAAAATAAATATTCCAAATAAAATTTAGGGAATTAAAACTGTACTAATTCCATTGGAACTAAAACAAATACCCAATCTTAAATGATTAATAAATCATATTAAATTATTCCAAATAATTCAAGATGAATTATTTGACACCCTATTAATCAAATAAAAACCTACTGAAAAGATTTGGAAGGTTTAGAAACTTAATTGGGGTTTGAAAATATTATTAAATCTCATTTGATTTAAAACAAGGGCCTTTTTGAATAATTAAAAGATCCCAAAAAGAATAAAGTTTTATTCAAAAATTGACTTCAGATTATGTTACTAATCAGTATTTAAACCTGCACAAATTTTTAGTTGAGGTTTGAATTCAAATGAGTGTTTGAATTGTTTACTCAAAATCAAAGCAGAATTAAGAAATGGAAAAAGGGAAAACAAACAGAACAAAAAAATGAAAGGAACAACCCAGCCCATTAAGCCCAGTCCAGCACAACTCTCCCTCTCACCGGAGCGAAATGTTTTTCACCACGAAAGAAACCCGCACAGAGTATGACCGCTGGACCCCACTTTCTTTTTCTGTCTCTCGCTGACAACGCAGCCCCACTGCCCCGTCATCATCGTCAACCCCGCGACTTGTTCGTCCCCAAACCTCGCTGCTGTTTCTGCCGTGAATGCGTGCCTTTAATTCACGTTAATGGCCGATTAATCCCGCGCTGCAACGACGCCCTCTTAATCTCCTGCGTCTCCCCTCTCGTTCCCCCTCAGTCCCCCACCCTAGTACGCCCCTAGGCTGCTTAATTTCATCCATACTCTGCCACTGCTCCGACGACTTTCCCGGCCGATTCCGGCAGCCCCTCGTCGCCCCTCGCCTCCTCGAGCACCCGAACAAAACTTCCCAGACCCTGGCGAACCTCCCCGTAGCATCAGCTCACTCGCGCGTGCCCTGTATCATCGACTCCGTCTTCGTCTGAACGTCGCCGCCGTCCGCTCCAACTCTGACGAGCTCCACAGGTAGTCTCTGACCGCGCCGCCCTCTCTCTTTGATGCTCCCATGCTCCCTACTTTCCCACGCGTCTAATAACATCATGTTTTCCCTCTCCCGTGCTCTACAGCGACGTCCCCGACGACGACAGCGCGTGCCCGTCGCCAGACACCTCTCCGGCGAGCAATCCCTGCAACTCCAGCGCGCCCCTTGACAAACAAAAGGCACCTTGAGCTCCCCCACGACACCGCGAACTCGGTGAGCACCTCCCTTCACTCCCTCGCTTCCTAGACTCACCAAACCACCGCCACCAGACACGCCGCCGCCAGTCGCCACCGCCAGCGCCGCCCACCTTTGGTCAGTCGCACAGCAACCGTTGGATCTTGATCCTGAGGCTTAGATAGAATCACTTAAAGCCGAAGGGGTATGCGATCTGTGCCATGCAATGTAATTTAAATCCAACGGTGTTCAATGCGTGATCCGAACAAACCGGTACCAGCCAGTAGGAAAGCGCCACGTGGCCCTGTTCATTTGATTTAAAACAGATTTGATCTATTAGATGCTAGATTTTGTAAAATCTATAACTTTTAATCTACACGTCCAAATTTTGCAAATTTTATATCAATGGATTCAACAAGACAAGCCCTAGCCAACATGCACTTTGTTTAGTAAAAAGCTTCTTTTAAATTGTTTGTTTTTACAGAAACTTGTGTATGCATGTTAGAATGTAAAAAATGTTCTAAAATGATTTTGGGGATAAAATCTTTGGCAAATGGTTTGTTTTGAACCTACTGACCCTAGGAATCAATTGGTGGTTTCAAAAATGTATTTGGTGAAGCAAAAGAATGAATCTTTGAATTAAAACATTTCTAGTCAAATAAAAATATGGTTTAATTGTTAAAAATGATTTTGGAGGAAAACCTTTGGGAAATGTTTTGATTTAAACTCTCTGACCCTAAACACCAAGTTTTATGATTTGAAAATGTATTTTGTGAACCCTATAAAAATTATTACTTTGCTAAAGACATTTTCAACCACATAAAATAATGACTTGGGTTTAAAATTGGTTTATGAAGTAAAATCTTTTGCAAATGATTTTGCCACTTTATAAAATGACCATTAGGTGTTTTAAAATGTTTATGAACCATTAGAAACCACTTTTACAAATAAAACAATCTTTTGCATGTTTGCATGCATTGTTTTGTTACTATTATTTTATGTGATGTTGCTTGAATGGTAGATTGAAATATTGTTTGCTTGATTGAATTGTAGTAATTTGAAGTGAGTGAACATTGCAAAGATCAAGGAGTGAACTTATACTCTCTACCAAAAAGGCAAGTGATGCTTCATACTTTGTCCCATTATTTTCACTATGCATTAGTGATATTTCTAAGTAGGACTTGCATGGAGTTTTTGCTAAGTATAAATTATGCCATGGGAAATCCTAGTAGATGAACCCTTAGTAGAAATTCATAAGTTAAGATTCCTACCACTACCATGCTTAGTTTAGCTAGTAGAAAACAAGGGTGGAATATATATATTCATGCTATGGAATATTTCTAAGTCTGTGGACTTGTGTTTTGTTTAATAAAACAACTAAGTAAATGAATCACCTGGGTGGAATGGAAGGAATGGTTTGTGTTGAGTGGTCATGCAAGTCCAGTATGCTGGGGAAAACTTGGGCATCACCAAGTCTAGTATGCTGGGGAAAACTTGGTGTCTCACTTGTGGATGGCCACCCAGGAACAAAGAGATTTGAGATGTCAAACGTTGAGAAGCTTCAAGTGCAGCCACTTGGCATTATGGGCTCTGCCTGGATCATATAGGTTGCAATAACTTAGCCAATGGACAGTTTGTGGTAGGGGTTTGATAGGTTGGAGCGCGTCCATTCTGGTCTAAGGGAAGGCTTCTGAAAGATCTTGTCTTGGTGAAAACAAGTCTTGTGGGGAAAGTGCACCACCTCTGCAGAGTGTAAAATCTAAGTACTTAGCCATGTCCCTGGTAAAGGACAATTTGAGAATCAAGACATGGAAGCTATCAAGAATCTCATCATCCCAATTTCTAAGTTAAAAACTTGTGGTTGAACAAGGGTTGAAGGATCACCAATTTCTATTGGGAGATGCCTTGGGTGGTTTTTGTCAAACAAAAACTTAGTGTTTTCAAATGATAAGGAAAATCTATTTTGAGCAAAGCAAGACTAAGCTCCACTTAGCCAAATGCATATAGATGATAGACTCCACTATACTACCATAGTATCACTTGCCAATACGATTCAAATGTATTGACCCTTGTGGATGTAACTTGTTATGTTGTAGGTTTTGTTTGATATTAGTGAAGTTTATTGATTAGGATTACAAGTCTACAACCAACATGTCTGCCTGTGGCACTTTGAAGATGAAGGACCCCATGCTAATGTTATATTCTGCTGCATTGTAATGAGATAGCCAAATGAGCTATGTAAGATGTAATAAATTATTTTATTCCTGGTTATAAAGTTGTATTATGACCTTTGTTTCTTGATATTACATCTTAACTGTGGATGCTAGCTATTGATCCAGGGACTAGCATTGTAAACACATGGATCTCTACCTTATTAAAGGTTGGGAACCTTACATATTTCGACTCATCAACTGACATCTTGTAAGGCCTCTTTGGTTATTGGTCCTGATCCTGGCAGCAAGTCAATCAGAAATTCCACATCTCTATCTGGTGGCATTCTCGGCAATTCCTCCGGAAACACATCCGGATATTCTCTCACAATTAGCACACTGTCTATGCTAACCCCCTTAAGAGAATTTAGCTTACTCCCTTTTGATTCAAAGTTAGACTTGAATCTAATCCGTTTCTTATTCGGGGTTGTGAGTGCGACAATACGATTGGCACAGTCTAGTACTCCTTCATATTTGGTCATCCAGTCCATTCCCAAAATTACATCCAGTCCTTGGGAATCTAAGATTATCATACTAACTGGAAACTTATGCTTTCCAAATTCTATCACTAGATCCCGACATCCAAGACTTACTATCATATCTCCACCAGGAGAACTTACTTTTATTGGACACCCAATATTTTCAGTTGGAAACCCATTTCTATCAACAAATGCTTTTTATATGAATGAATATGATGCACCAATATCAAAAAGAACAAGTGCTGGAATAGAATTGAGTTTGAACTTACTAGCCACAACATCAGATTCCTCATAAATCTCTTCCACATTGATGTGGTTTACTTGTCCCTTCTGGAAAGGGTTGGGCTTGGTGGTTCCTTCAACTTTCTTTTCTAGGCACTCATTTGCATAGTGACCCATATTCTTACACTTGAAACATTCAACCTGACTGATATCTCTCTTTGCAGGCTGACTTCCACTGCCATTTCCACCTCCACTGTGGTGACTCTTGTGTCCACTCTTGTGGTTCTTGTACTTGTCATTATCATGACTATGATGATGCTTATTGTCATGATGGCGGTTGTGGCCGTGGTGGTTATTGTACTTTCCATGTTTGTGGGATCCAGAACTCCCACTATCATCATGATGGGAACGCTTGTGAGACGATCCCGAGCTGTGCTTATCAAAGCTATGCTTCCTCTTCCTACTCTCAACCTGCTTCATCTTGTTCTCCAAGATGGTAGCCTTGTCACAAAGTGATTGGTAGGTTGGGACATAGGCAACAGACAGTTGCAGATTCAGTTCATCATTTAGTCCTTCGAGGAATTTCTCCTTCCTCTTGGCATCAGTATCAACTTCATCCGGTGCATAACACGCTAGATTGTTGAATTCCTCAATATATTCAGCCACACTACAGTGACGCTGCTTCAGATTATGGAACTCCTTCTTCTTCAAATTCATTACCCCGGATGAGATGTGAGCTGTACGGAATCCATCCTCAAAGATAGCCCAAGTCACATCCTCAATGGGAGTGGTGATCTAAAAGTTATCCCACCAAGTTGATGCCGGTCCTTCCAACAGATGTGCTGCAAACCTGACCTTCTCCTCATCGGTGAAGACGACAGTTACCAAATCCTTGTTCACCGAACGTAGCCAATCATTGGACACCATTAGATCAGTGGTTCCTGAGAACTTTGCAGGCCTCAGTCTTAGGAATCTGGTGAGCATGTCAAATCCTAGTGGATTGTTCGGGTTGTTGTTGTTGTTGTTGTTGTTGTTCTGATTCTGGTTCTACATAAAAGTGGTCATCATCTGCATCAGCTGTGTCTGTGCTGTCATCAACTGTTGCATCTCGGGAGTGACATTGTGGTTGTTTGGGTTGCGGTTGGCACGTCGAGGAGGCATCTGTGGTTTTCATAAGTATAATAATGAGATACCATAGATGCTTAACATGCACAATACATCACATACTCAATCACAATAACCAAACATCAAAATAACATAGAGTTTGAACGACATAAACAACAATTTTGGAAATGCAAAACACACCATAGCAAGCCACCCACATGTTGGATGGTCATTGCGACTCAATAAATCATAGTACGGTAGATGAAACATAAATGAGTAGTATACACTACTCCTCCGCATCAATCTCTATGTCAACAAGGGTAAGACCTGCATTCTCCATAGCGGTCTTGTACTCATCAACACTAGTAGTCAAGGCCTCTATCTTGGCCCTAAGAGCCCTCTTCTATGAGCGAAGCCTCTCGATCACTCCCTGCTGATGCTCAAGCTTGAAGTCCTTGGCCTCTAGCTCTTCCTTCATCTCCCAGATCTTCTTGTTCCTGTCTTGGACTCTTTTCTCCTAGCTCTTTAATTTCTTGTCCTGGCTTTCAAACTTGGCCTCCATTTCCTTGACTATCTCGTCTTGCTCCGCGAAGAGCTTTTCCTTCTCACGAAGCTGCACCTGGAGCTCGTCATTTCTAAGCATGACGTTGGTCCTATCAGTATCTAGGTGCCTAATAAGACCCTCTAGGTCCTGGAGGTACAGACAAATTGACTCCATCGTCTCTCTAGCAGCATCCTCGTACTCTATAGCCTCACCCTCCTTGTTGCGTCTCCCGAAGGGGTGAAAGTAAAGACCTCTAAGCTCTCTGGAGTGCCTCCCTACCAGGCGCCCGAGTAACTCCTGCATGACTACATCTAAGCCTTTCTCCTTATCGTCATGCATCAGATTGAAAGTGATGGTCTCCGTGGTTGGCTCTGTCTGGCGTCCCGGCTGGGTGACTCTGAAGCCCCAAAGATCCTTCCTCTCAAACTTGGTGAGTGGAAGTGTCATGATGCTAGGAAGTGGAAGGTTGAGCACACTAGTGAGCTCAATGAGACGAGTACCAAAACGAGCTCCCTTGAACTCCTCGGCCGTGTTGATAGTAACATTAGGCGTCTATTTTTATAAGATAGAGAAAAGTTAGAATCAACATCAATAGAGAAAAATCACAAGACAAAATATCATAAGCTTGCCTTTTGCAACAATCACACAAGTCATGGCATACACCCATTACAAGCATCAAAGGTTCAACATAACTTAGACAAATTTTTGGAAATAAAACGATGGGTGTGGTGGTCCAACTAATGGAGTACATTCAATCCCCACTCACTTGCCAAGTTGGCTATCAGGGCATCCCTAGAGGCAATCTGTCGATCTTGATCACATGACTCCATTGCTAAGTCTATGATGTCTTCTCTTAAACGTTGGTTAGTAGCCTCTAACTCTTGGGTATGCTTCTTTTATTCTCTAAGGTCAGTTTGGGTGTTGAGCATTCTACACTTGAGTCTATCACCAAGCTCCTTGATAGCATTCCAAGCTGCATTTCTTGCAGAGTCAAAGAATGTTGTGTGCATTTCTGAGTTGGTGACCATGCAGAATCCTGACTCCTTGTGGTTGTCCTCCTTGTTTTTGTACAAGTGAAGTTGCACCCACCAATACTCTTGTCCTTCATCTATCACAGGGAATCCTTTGTACACAGCTGTACCATGTATCCCCATGGTAACCATAAGGTTCTTGAGGGCCTTGGGAAATTCAGTCTCACACTCCAAAGTCATGGTCATGAGTGGTCCCTTCCTTACGGCTTCGTTGATGGAGTTCATCAACAAAAAGAGATGAGAAAGAAGATTAGAAAAGTTTACGAGAAGAAAAAGACAAGTGTGGAAAATGTTGAAAATTTTTCCTTAGTGGTTTCTAATCCAATCCTAGGGTCATAATCCTACAGGCAACACAGTGCTCTGATACCATCTGTAAGATCCCACCTTTATAAAGGTAGAGGTCCCTGTGATTGCAATGCTAGTCCCTGGATCAATTGCTAGCATCCACAGTTTAAGATGAAGTACATAGAAACAAAGGTCACTATTACATCATCATTCCAGAGATAACATAGTCTTTTACAACTCCATAGCCATAGGCTAGTACAAGAGTTTAACTTAACAATATAAATAAAAGTCTTCATCTTCATGTGCCATAGGCAAGCATGTTGAGTGTAGACTCATAACCCCTAATCATCATCAGAGTAACCTGCAACATCACAAGTTACATCCACAGTGGGTCAATACATTGGAGTAGTATTGGCAAGTGATACCTTAGTAGAATATTAGCATCTAGTTACTACATGAATTTGGCTAAGTGTAGCTTAGGCTTGCTTTGCTCAAAATAGTTTTACCTATCAGTTGAAAACACTAAGTTTTTGTTTGGCAAAAATTCCCAAGGAATCACCAATGGAAATTGGTGAACCTTCACCCTTGTTCAACCACAAGTTTTAACTTAGAAAATTGGGATGAGGAGATTCTTGATAGCTTCCATGTCTTGATGCTCAAATTGTCCAATACCAGGGACATGGCTAAGTACTTAGTTTCTTCCATCTGCAGAGGTGGTGCACTTTCCAAGACTTGATTTTCACCAAGGCAGGATCTTTCAGAAGTCTTCCCTTAGACCAGAATGGACGCGCTACAAACCTATCATCCCCTACCACCAACTGTCCATTTGGCTAAGTTATTGCAACCTATATGATCCAGGCAGAGCCCATAATGCCATGTGGCTGCACTATAAGCTTCTTAACATTTGGCATCTTAAATCCCTTTGTTCCTGGGTGGCAATCCACAAGTGAGATACACAAGGTAAACCATATAAATGGGCCTTGTGTAACCCCTCAACCAAAAACCACCAAACAATTACCAATCCACCCAGGTGTTTCATTCACTTAGTTGTTTTATTAAGAAAAAACATAAGTCAAAGACTTAGCAATATTTTTCCATAGCATGTATATATTCCACCCTTGGTTGCTACTAGCTAGGCTAAGCATGACAATAACAAGTATCTTAACTTAGAGAAAATTCTAACAATTCTACAACTACTAGGATTTCCCAAGCATAGCATATAGATACTTTAGCAAAAATATTCATGCAAGCCCTATACAAAATATTTCTAATGCATAGTCAAAATATTGGGACAAAAATATGAAGCACCACTTGCCTTGGTAGTTGGGGAAGTAGCAACAATCCTCACAATCACAATCAACACTAGCACCAAAATCTACACATAAGATGATAGCACCAATTTCATATTTCAAACAATCAAGCAAAAATATATGAATGCATGCAAATGCTATGAGATGATTTTTCCAACTCAAACAAGACAAGTAGAACAGTACTAAACAATAAACTAAACATTTATATAATAAATAAATTTAATTTGGCCTTTAAAGCATTTTCCAAATAATTTTTACATACAAAATATGCTTGCAAAAGTCTCTGCAAAAACAACTAAGTTTATAGAAGCAATTTATTAAACAAATTGCATGGTTGGATAGAATTCTTTCTCCTGATTCCAATGATATAAAATTTGCAAAATTTGAACGTGTGGATCAAAAGTTATGAATTTTGCAAGTTTGAACATCTAATAGATCTAAATTCATATTTAAAACAAAACTCTAGCCAGGCGGCGCTTTCTGATTGGCCTGTACCGGTTCGGCTGGATCGATCAATGTGGGTCGTTGGATTTAAGTGGCAGCGCATGGACAGATCCGTGCGTACCGTTCCGCTTAAGTGATCTATTTCTACGCATCAAATCTAGATCTAACGGCCTAAATCAATCGAACCAAAAACCAGCGGCGCTGCGATGGTGGCTGGCGGCGGCGCGGTCAGACGGTGATGCTACTGGCGATACATGAAGCGAGAAGGTTAGTGGGGTAGCTCACCGAGTTCGTGTGATGACGCTGATGCTCAAGGTGGTCTTCGCTGGCGGAGGGGCGCTCGGAAATGTCAGGGATTCCTCGCCGGAGTTCGCGAAGGCGTCGGGTACGGCTGTTCGTCGTCGTTGGCGAAGGTACAGATCATGCCAGGGCAAAAAAAAGCAGTGCGTCAGATGCACAAAGTGATGCTGGTCACGCGAGTGTCAACGAGAGGGGGCGACGCGGTCAGTACTAACTACAGGAGTTCGTCGGAGAAGAGGCAGACGACGACGCTGTTCAGTTCGAAGACGTAGTCGAGGTTTCCGGGCGCGCGTGAGTGAGCTGGTGGTACTGGGAGGTGCGCAAGGTGAAGTGGAGCATGCTCGTGTGAACCAGGAGCAGAGGGGTGGACGGGGTTGGCCGGAATTGGAGTTGGAGTCCATCGAAGCAGCGGCGGTGTTTAGCGAAATAGGGGCAGCCTGGTGGCGGAGTGGGGGTGCTTATCAAGGGGAAAAGGTCGTCGAGGGGTGGGGGTTAAGTAGCCGGAGCCGGGGCGAGGATCACACACGAAAACGTCGGCATTTACTCGAGTTATGGCGTGGCAGTGAAGGAGGAGAAACAGCCGGCGACGACGTGGTCGCGGGCGTGATTTGGGGAAGAAGGGGTGAGCTGGCGAGGGTCCACCGGTCAGTCTCTGCGGGGTAAGTTTGCGCGCGTGGAAGAGGGAGAGGGAAGGGGCTGCTCCGGGTGGGCTTGCTGGGCCAGTTCTGGTGCTAGGCTCATATTGCAGTGCTGGGTTTTATTCTTTTCCTTTTCCCTTTTCTTTTTCTAATTTGATTTTCAGGAATGTTTTTCTAATGAATTCAAATGAGTTTGAATTCAATCTTATTCTGGATTTTGTAAAGTGAACTATATACATAAATGAATACAGAACCTTGCCGTTCACTCAAAATATAATTGCCCATTGAATTTAGAAAAATAAACATTTCCTTTATCATTTATTTAATATAGACATATGAATGATTTTAATTTCATATTTTGTTTTGAAAAACTTTGTCCAAGCTTTGGAAATATCCAACAATTCTATGTTAAATTCTTTTCTAGTCAAAACATATATTCTCATAATAGAGAGTAGCATTAAGGCTATTGCCTTGCTTACATAAAATAATAGATCACAAAGTTTCTGTTTTTGAAGAAATGATCCTAAAATGATTATGAATGCATGAATGATATGCAAACTTTGAAATCATGATTTTTGGGATGTTACAAGTTTCAGCATCAGAGACAGATATACTATTAGGATCTATAGCAGGTTCAGGAGATTCTACAACTGTTTTATGTTTCTTTTTCTTTCTCTTAGAAGGAGTACCACTATTTTTAGCTTGTTGAGAATCCTGCTCAATTCTCTTAGGATATCCCTCAGGATAAAGAGGGTTCTGAGTGGTGGTACCACTCGTAGTTCTAATTTCATAAGCATGTTTATCTCCAGAAGCATTAACTAGCATATCTTTTTGTACTTTAGCAAGTTGATCAATTTGGGTTCGAACCATTTGTAAATGTTTAACAAGCATTTTAACATCATTAGCAGTTCTTTCCACAATATCTTTCAACTCATTAATAGCTCTAGAGTTTTCCAATAAATGATTCTAAACTTGTTTATTAAAATTACCTTTCTTAACAATAAAAGTATGAAGTTCCTCTAAGCATTGATCAGGAGGTTTACCATAAGGAATATCACCTTCATCAAAGTGTTGGAGAGAGTGTACCTAAATAGTGGATGAGTGGGATATTGGCTTATATAATTCTTCTATAGGAGGTAAATTCTTCACATCTTCAGATTTGATACCCTTCTCCTTAAGACATTTCTTAGCTTCTTTCATCACTTCATCATTTAATTCAATCATTCTCCTCTTCTTTGGTGTTGGTGTTGGAGTTGGTTCAGGCACAGTTGGCTCAGGTGTAGTTGGCTCAGTTGTAGTCCAATCATCATAATTCTTGCTTATTTTAGCCATTAATTCTTCAGCTTCTGCAAGAGTTCTTTTTCTGAAAACACAATCAGCAAAACTATCCAGGCATGTCATAGATTCATCAGTTAGTCCATTATAATATATATCAAGAAGCTCATTTTTAGGTAATGGACATCCAGGATGTGCATGAATCAAGGCACAGAACCTTGTCCATGACTCAGGCAATTTCTCCTCTTCTCCCTGTTTAAAATCAAAAAGTTTCTGCAAAACATCATGTCTAGTACTAGGAGGGAAATATTTCTAAAAGACAGTAGCAATCAAGCAATCAGGGCTATCAATGGATCCATGAGGTAAACTATTAAACCAAACTTTATCTTCTCCTTCTGGTGAAAAAGGGAAAATTTTAGCAACAAAGTTGGTGCGCATCTTAACATCATCAGAAAATAAGGAACTCATAGTGGAAAGCTCAGTCATATGTGCCACAGCCCTTTCATTCTCAGTCCCACAAAAAGGTTCTTTCTCAACAATGTTTATATAGGATAAATCAAGAGAGAAATCATAATCTTTAATGTTTATGGGAGAAGTGGCAAACTTATCACCAGGATATAGTTTAGGTATAATAGTACGTTTCTCAAGGAGACTCCTAATAGCACTAGCACCACGTGTGTTTCGATATTCTTCAATAAATTCATCAGTTATTTCAATATAACCATCATTAATATCATAACTCTCTCTAGACTCAGGTGAGCTAATAGGTGTAATAGTGTCTTCACTAGGAGTTTCAGTGTTTCCCAATATAGTTCTAGCAATAGTAGCATATAGGAAAGTACCTAATGAACCACTCTCATCAAGCACAGTAGAAGTAACATCATGAGTATCATAAGCAATTTCAGATTCAGCAGTAGTAGCAGTGTGTGTGTGGCATGTGTATGTGGTGGTGTAACAAGCTTACTTATAATAGACGGTGAATCAAGAGCAGCAGAGGTGTTCAGAACTGTACCTCTTCTTGTAGTGGATGGTATGAAGGGAATATGCCCGAGAGGCAATAATAAAGTGGTTATTATCATATTCCTTGTTTATGATAAATGTTTATTTTAAATGCTATAATTGTATTAATATGGAAACGTTAATACATGTGTGTTTAATAAACAAATAGAAAGTTCCTAGTTATGCCTCTCTCATAAACTAGCTCGTTCATTAACAAGATGATCAAGGTTTCTTGATCATGGACATTGGATGTTGTTAATAACGAGGTCACAACATTAGTGTAATGGTGTGATGAACATTCATAGGAAGTATAGCATTACGATCAAAGTCATTGAGTTTATATTGCTATAACAACTTATGAAGTGATCCTAATCCTTATACCATGAGATCATGTCAATCACTAACACCAGAAGAGTTTCTTGATAACATCAAACGTCACACCGTAACAGGGTGATTATAAAGATGGGTTTAGAACTACTAAAGTGTTATGTTGAGGCCCATGGATCGAGAGTGGAATTTTTTCATCCCGATGATGGATAGATATGCTCTGGGCCCTCTCGGTGATATCACATTGATTAGCTTGCAAGCAAGTGATTTGATCACTATAATGTTATATCACGGGAACAAGAAAATAGTGCATGTCAGTAACAAGATAAAACTAGGTATGGAGATACCGATGATCGAATCTTGGACATGTAATATATCGCGAAACAAAAGGATTAAGATACTAGCATAAAAGGTTCCGACAATCACAAGAAAGTCATCGTTGAATGTGTGGGAGTCAGTATGGGTCTCCAGATCCCGCTTCTGATTATTGATCGTAGAAGGGTCTCGATCATGTCTGCATTAGTCACGAACCATAGGGTGGCACACTTAAGAGACACCGACATCCATTCAGAGCAAAAGTTTCATGCCGGAAAGAATAACAAGCGTAGGAATTTATTTCACTAGATACAGAAACGGGTTTTCGGGTGAAATTGCAGAAAGTGTTTTTGCATGTGAGATGAAATACTAGCAAGGGATTATATGAGAATGTTTGTCTTTAAAGTAATTGAAAAAATTCTGAATAAATAAAAGGAGTTTTATTTAATGAGAGTTTGCATTAAATTTGGTGGAAATTTAATGGGAATTTGAGTGGGTTTTTGAGTGGAGGGAATTGAAAGGCATTTGTGTGACTGGAGTGTCCACCTACATGAATGAAAGGAGGGGAGGGGGCAGCCCCATGGCTGGGAACATAGCCCCTTGGGTGCCCCCTTTCCCTATAAAAGGACCCCCCTCCCTCTCTCTCACTCACACCTCCTCGTGAAGGATCTCTCTCCCCCTCTAGTATTCATCCCCCATGGTATCGGACTAGCGAGATACATGTTCCCAGTGGCTTTTCGGCAAGAAAGAGTTGTTCTTCCGCTGCATCACAGGAGCAAGGAGGCGGAGGTTGCTCTGTGCTTCGGATGTGTGTGCGAGCACGGATGCGCCGCTAAGTTGCAGTGCTAAGGACTTCCTCTCGATCTTCAGATCGGCAAGAGATCATCTACATGAACCACAAGTTTGAACTTGTTAAGCTTTGTCGGTATTGAAGGGTATGTTCTCTATGGATATACATCCGCCCGTTGTATGTATCTAGTAGATAGATCTTGGTACATAGTTGTTCCCATCGTAGGAAAAAAATTGTTTTCTATGCTATGAACTCTACATGGTAATATAGGAAACTTTCCATCACAAGACTTTCCCATGATGAAAAGGATAACAGCGAACCATAATAAATCCAAGTGAACTTACAAATAAAGCTATACTCCTCGGCAACGGCGCCAGAAAATAGTCTTGATGACCCACAAGTATAGGGGATCGCAATAGACTTCGAGGGTAGTATAACCCAATTTATTGATTCGACACAAGGGGAGCCAAAGAATATTTAAAAGTCTTAACAACTGAGTTGTCAATTCAGCTGCACCTGGAAATAGTCTTGCTCGCAGTAGTTTATCAGTAGCAACAGTTTGTAGTAGCAATAGCAAAGTAACAGCAGCAGTGAAATAAAGGCAGTAGTAATAATAGTAGCAAACAACAGGATTTGAGTGCGGTAGGCATAGGGATGGATGGTGTAACATCCCAAAAATACCAAACTTAGATCATCAAACACTAATCATCAAGATTAGGGTTAACAAAAACTTTTCTAAATAAACTCATGAATGCATGCATATGTGTATGCATGGATTTTGAATTTCTTTAAAAACCACCTTGTTTGTGTGATCCATTGCTTGTAAAATGTTTTTTAGGTGAAATGAACATCATCTAAAACATTTCCCACACTTTTCCTAAAGACAAGTAAATCAAAACAAATATATTAAGTGAATGGTCATTTTGACCAATTTAACTCCCATGCCTACTTTGGCTGTCCCAAACTTTCAAAACCTAACAGAAACTTTTCTGGATCTTTGCACCCCTTGAATGTACTCATAACAAAGTATCAAGGCCCACTTTGTGATCATCCAGAAACTTTCAAATGCATAGTTTAAATGACAATTCAAAATTGAATCTTCTTCATATGTGAAGATCCCACTTTTCCAAAACCCACTCAAACAAGCTCAACTTTCAAAACCCAAGCATCTGCAGACTCACCAGCACCAATCTAGCAAACCCACCAAAATTCATTTCAAAATTCAAAACTTGATTTCATGCGGCCATTTCATCAAATAGGTTGCAGGCACAAATCAAACAAAACATCAAACACTATAGTGTGCAGTGATTCTTGCCTAACTTGTTCCCTAGTTAGCTCACACACAACTCAATAGATCATCTAGAAAGATTAGCCCAATACTAGCACCCATGTGAGCTTGCCATTGTCATCAATGGTGAACAGCCGAGCACCCCAATGTCACCCCATTGTGGACAACAGGCTAGAGGAAGAACTAGCCGTGCCAACCTTGTCTGGGAGGCAGCCCACCGTCCATCGCCACTCCCTGTCCCAGCCGCGAGCGTTGCCAAGCCCTGGACCAGGCGCACAAGCTGCGCCTAGACCATGCCGAGCGTGCGCCAGAGCGCCACCCTCGACCAGCGTCCACAGACCGCGCACCTCCCTCACCGCGTGCACACACGATCACCACCGACCCAGGAGACTGCCAGACATCCCCGTTTGCCGCCCCGTGCCATACAGCCACCGCTCATTGCCGAAGACGCTGCCTCTGCGTCGCACCGCCGCTCCGTTCAGACCACACCGCCCCATGCCTCGCGACCATGTCGTTGAGCATCGCCAGGAGACACAGCACCGTCCCCTACCCTTGCCCATGCCATTAGCCGCCTGTAACGTCGCCCCCGATGAGCTCACCGTGCGCCCCGACGGTCCCCTCGCTCGACTATAAATAGAGGCCACCCCCGCACGATTTCTTCACACCATCTCACTCCCCTCTCCTCACTGACCGTGCCACACCGTTCTCAGAGCAAGGCGAGCACCACCTCGCCGGAATTTCACCGGAGCCCGCCGCCTCTGGAGAAGAAGGGAGCCAGCGATTGGAGCCGCCCCAGGAGAAGCCACCGGTACCAGGAGGTTCGCCGTCATCGACTTCGTCGTTCGCCCGCCTCGCCGATCCTCTCCCGTACCCCGGTGAGCCCCCAGCACCCCTCACTGGCCGCGCTAGGTTTCGTTCTCGCCGGAGTTGTCTTGCGTCGACGATGACCCCCAGCCGTTGGATTAGAACTAGATCGAACGATCCACGTTGCCCCATACCGCTTCGCCCAGCCCCGTGTCACTGACGAGTGGGGACACCCACTTAAGCAGCCCGCGGGAGCACTGCGCTTAGCAGGCCGGCCCGTTAGAATTTCCCGCGCAGCCCAGCGATTCAAATTAAATCTTTTTCTATTTCAATTCAAAAACACTTCTGTACCCAACTTCAAAAATCAACCCAGATCGATTCATTGCACCAATTTGAATGAAACCAATTTTGTGGGAAAGGTCTGTGAATGCTTAATCCAAGTCCGTTGGATTCAAGTCATTTGGATCTCTAGATCACCGATAGTAAAAATAACAAAGCAGAAGCTTTTCTGCATTCAAACATTTTTCAAATTTAAACCATAAAAGCTTTTGAGTTGATTCCAACTCTCAAAAATCACATTTAACCATACCTTTCAGAATATATAAAAATATATAGGTTTACTTGCAGAAATAATGTTCAAGTAATAAAAGAATGCTACATAAGCATTTCTAGCCACTTTAATTAATTAAAATAAAAGGGTAAAACCTTATTAAATTGTGACACCACTTTAAATCACATTCCCATGGACTACAATATGTGGTGATGACATGTGTCAACATGATCCCATGTTTAGTTTGGAGAATATTAAATCTTAAGTATTTTTTCAATGAGTAGAAATTACTTTTCTAAAAATGAAAAGATATAAGGTTGGGTGTGATGTTAGAGATGATGCTAGATCATCTATAGGACCCTTGGGTGTGATGATTGCAAGTAGTTAAGTATTGTTTGGTGATTGTGTACCTCGTATTTATCTATAGATGCTAGTACCGACCAAGGATACGAGGAGGAAGGAGGATACTACGAAGAAGAAGCCGAGGAGAACTTCAACCACTGCTCTGCACAAGGCAAGCTAGTAACTATGCAAGCCTAATACTACTAGTGAATGTGCAAGCTAACACTTGCAAGATACTATACCTATGCAAGCTTATACTCATATTGATGCAAGCTAACCCTTGCTAGATACCCTATTGATGCCACAAACCCATATTTGTGATATGACTACTATATGCCTTAAGCATATGTGATCATAACCACTTAATAAACCAAATCCTAGTTTTATGTGCAAGCTTCTTACTTTATTTCTTTATCCAAGCTTACTTAGAGTTTACTTAAGTGACTGGTAGATTTTGGAAAGATGCTGAAGGTTGCATAAAGAGCATAAAATTTGGCCTAAGCTAGAAGCCTTGATATCAACCTAAGATATAAGGTTGGACTTAGTGAAACTCCACTAATGACCACCCCTCATTAGTACTACCCCCACCTGTAGATGCTAGTGCTAAGCATAAAACTTGATCAACTTTAGATGGGAATACTTGGTGGAAAAATGGTTATGAAAACCTTGGAATGATGGATCATTCTATTGAAATGTTTTGGACATGTCTTTCCAAACACTTGATGATTTTGGTGATGAAAATGTTGAGGCATGATCCTTAGCCCTTTATAAAACTGATGGTTGTCTGGATGCGATACCATTCCAATTTTATCGTACAACCACAATACCCGAATATTGGGTAGGGCTTGACTGGAAACTTATGTACCCTAGTATTAGTTCCCTCACGGCCAAGGTCTGAGCTGAGGCTACCTTGTGAAGATTGTCCACCTGTGCAGTACCCAAGATGACAGCTGGTCATGGTTGGGTGGCCAAACTCACAGGAGAGGTGCTTATACTAGGGCGTGTAACTGAAAGGTTAGGATTGATTATCCGTGACACGAGTATGGTGAATTCAGGATTTGTTCTGACGGATATATCGAATGTTGTGGTGAAAGTGTACAATCTGCAGAGTGTCAAACTATTCGAATAGCCGCGTCATGATTATGGACGATTAGTGGCCATACTGTTCCCCCGTCAGACTTTTCAAAATGACTTGTGAAATGAATTGAGACTTTGACTTGACCACAACAGAGTTGTGACCTGAATTACAAGATCCCACTTAGGAGTTATAAAATTTTGACTAGCTTTGGAACTTAGTAGAGATAAATCTGGCTTTTGCAAAACAACCCTAGAGCCTAGTGTCCTATTATCCAAAAAACCCCTTTACCTATTAGTATTAGTTTGCGAGTACTTAAAGAGTACTCATGGCTTTGTCCCTGGCTATTCCCATGGCCAGACTATGAAGAGGAGTACCTGGAAGATGGACCCCCGGAAGGTTACGACAACTAGGATCATCTCTCATCGTCAGCATTGCCTGTGACCCCGAAGATGGAGCTTCGCCTACGCTACCATTATTATTACGTATTCCGCTGCTTGACGTTGTATTAAGAACTAGATCATGAGATCCCCATTTGTGTAAGAACTTATGTATCGTTTGTAATGGATGAAGTACTATGGTATCCAATTCTGTTATGTCTCGCAAAAATGGTAATCCTGGGATTGCGATGTATGGCATAACAGGCATCTAGGATTGAAAAATCTGGGTGTTGACAAGTTGGTATCAGAGCCATCCTGACCATAGGAGACCCTAGTTAAATTGGACGTTGAACCAAAAACTTAGTTTCAAAACCAAAGAACAAAAATATTTACGAAAACTTATTCTCATTCTTACCTCTTTAATTCTTTAATAAAACTTCATGTTCCTCAAAAACTCTTGCAAAATAGATAAAATTTTGACACACTTGATCACTCTGCTAATCTACTCATCCTCTATTTTTATAGATGGGCGTGAAGTACAGCAAGTTTTACCAACTTGGGAATGGAGGAGACCTTATCTTTGAGAGGGATCTGGATCAGCTTTCGGAACTTCTGGAGCGTCCGCATCCCGAGTTCTTCGGAGCTCAGATCAATGATCAAGGAGGAGAGGATCTGCAGTGGCTAATTGTTGCAAGTCTCCGAGGAAAGATTGAACCTCCCACTACGGAGGGAATTCAGTTTACCTTGAGGGAAAACAACTGGCTCGATGGACTTGCCAGAGCAATGCAGGAAGCTCTTTCCCGTCTGTGTGGGCAGAGCATCAATCAGATCAAGGGTACTCACTTTGAGTTTTGCCCAAGGCGTGATGCAAATGGCCAACCATTGGAAGCCCCATACCACCCCGAGCTAAAGACTCAATTGGACCACCTTAGCTTCATGATGTATGATCGTCAGCAGGAATTGGACAACTGCCGTGACTATTGCAACCACAAGTCTGCCATCATCAAGACGAAGGACCAGACCATCGCCATGCTAGAAAAGGATCGCAAGTCTCGTCGCCGTCAGCTCGACAAGAAGGAGCGCATTATTGCCCGTCTTCGCCATCGCATCTCATCTCTGGAAGAGACCATCCACGAGAGAGACATGCAGTTGGAGGAAAGGGAGAATGCCAGAGATGATCTTTGTGGAGACCCTTACTCCTATCTCAGCGATGACGATGATTTTCTGGAGGATCAGGCCATGGACTTCTTCACCGATGAGGATGATTTCGCCTTCATCGATGATGCTGAAGATGATGAAGCCACAGACTCCAAGGAGTAGTAGCACTGAGCACTAGCGTAATGAGTAGTAGTCGGTCCTACTGTATCGTAGATTTTAGAATGGTTCTTAAAACCATCTGTTTTTCCTTGCTGTGGTGTGCGTTGTATCGAGTGATTGAATGAATGAAAAAGCAAGTTTCTAGAAAAACCTGAGTCAAACTCTAAAAACTTTTCAAAAACCCAAAACCTTAGAAATTTCCCTCTTTTCTCATGATCTATATCAATCTTCAGATGCCACGTGGAGGAAGTGGTTCAGCCCCAGACCCAATGTTGCAGATCCTGCAAATGTTGACTTCTGACCACAAAGCTGAAAGAGCGGAACATCAAGCCAACCTAGCCACTCTGCAACAGATAGCCCAGCTATCCCACAACAACCAAGGCCACGGAAATCAGGACAACCACGGATCTAAGCTCAAGAATTTCCAGAATACCAACCCACCCGTTTTCACCAAGTCCGAAGAACCCCTAGATGCTAATGATTGGCTGCAAAGCATGGAAAACAACTTAGAAGTAGCAGGAGTGGAAGCCAATGAGAAAGTCCTGTTCGCCACCCATTATCTAGCCGGAGAAGCCAGGGCATGGTGGAACAGTGTTCGTGCAATGACCGGAGGCCAGATGATGACCTGGGAGGAATTCAAGGTCAAGTTTAGCAGAACCCATGTGCCACCAGGTTTGATCAAGAGAATGAGAGACGAGTTTCGAGAATTGAAGCAAGGAAGGATGACTGTAGTGGAATACCGTGACAAATTTCTGTCATTAGCTAGGTATGCCCCGGACGAGATAGACACAGAATCCAAGAAGAAAGAAAGATTCCTGAATGGTCTGCATGACGAGATGCAGACAGTGTTGGTCAATATCCCCTTTGTTGATATTGAATCCCTTGTCGATTCAGCCATCCAGATGGAAGGAAAGATCAACCAAGCCAATGAGAACCGCAAGCGTCATATGATGCATCAACCAGGAACCCATCAGACCCCAAAGTATCGCCCCAACCCATCTCCAGGATTTTCCCCAAGAACCAACAGACCCCCTATGACCCGTCCAACCTATCCCAACCGTGGAAACCCTAGACCCGGAGGAAATCACAACAACCCCGGCAACTCTAGCAATTTCACCCGTGCCCCACCCAAGTTCAACACCAACAATGCTAACGCCAACCCCAACACTGCCCCGAGGACTGGAAGCAATGTTGTGCCTGTCGCAGCCAAGGACAAGTCACAGGTGACCTGCTATGACTGTGGAAATAAAGGCCACTATTCCAACGAGTTCCTCAACAAGAAAAATGCTACAGCCCCTAATACCAATGTCCCAGCTCAGCAGCAGCGTTGTGTCCAGCCAGGGAGAAGATTTGCCCCAGAGAATTCACTCAACCGCAATGGCCGTCTTTTTCTCATGCATGCTGAAGAAGCTCAGGAAGCGCCAGACGTCGTGCTGGGTATGTTTTCTGTTAATTCAGTACTTGCAAGAGTGTTGTTTGATTCTGGTGCATCGCATTCATTTGTCACCGAAGAATTTGCCTGCACTAGTAAAATTCAACCAACCAAATTGAAGCATGTGATGATTGTACAAATTCCCGGATCAACCACCAAGGCTAGGCAAATTTGCAAGGCTGTCCCTATCCGAATCCATGGCATAGATTTTTATGCTAACCTAATTGTACTCGGAACTAAAGGTTTGGAAGTAGTACTAGGAATGGATTGGATGTCCAAACATAAAGGATTGATTGACTGTGCCAAGAAAGCCATCACCATGACCAGTACCGCCGGAATATCAGTCAAGCATATATCTGAAACCTTACCTCGCCAATTCAAGTGTAACAAGAGTATGGCCCAACCTACCATTGACCAAGTCCGGATAGTCTGCGAATACCCCGATGTATTTCCAGATGTTTTGCCCGGTATGCCCCCAGATCGGGATATCGAGTTTATCATCGAACTAATCCCCGGAACAGGACCCATAACCAGAGACCCTATAGTATGAACCCGTTGGAACTAGAAGAACTGAAGAAGCAACTGGATTCCATGTTGGAAATCGGATTGATTCAACCAAGTGCGTCACCATGGAGATCACCTGTCTTATTTGTGGACAAGAAGGATGGAGGTAACCGTTTGTGTACGGATTATCAGAAGTTGAACGATGTCACCATCAAGAACAAGTACCCCTTGCCTAAGATAGAAGATTTGTTTGATCGTTGACGGTGCCAGTGTTTTCTAAGATTGATCTTAGGACTGGCTATCATCAACTCAAAATTCGTGCAGAGGATATCCCAAAGACTGCCTTTACCACCAGATATGGATTGTATGAGTATATAGTCATGTCTTTTGGATTAACCAATGCCCCCGCTTATTTCATGAAACTCATGAATAAGATTTTTATGGACTTCCTGGATAAGTTTGTCGTTGTTTTCATCGATGACATTCTGATTTATTCCAAATCAGAAGAAGAACATGAGCTACACCTAAGGACCATTCTTGGAACCCTTAGAGAGCATCAGCTGTATGCAAAGTTTAGCAAATGTGAATTCTGGTTACAGGAAGTAGGATTCCTCGGTCACATTGTATCAGGTGTAGGAATTGCCGTTGACCCTGCCAAAGTGAAAGATGTAGAAGATTGGCAAGCCCCAACCACTCAAACCCAAGTTCGTGCTTTTCTCGGATTGGCGGGATATTACCGCAAATTTGTAGAAGGATTCTCTAGTATCGCCAGACCCATGACCCAATTGCTGAAGAAGGACAAGAAGTTTGAATGGACCGACAAATGTGAAGCGAGTTTTCAAGAACTCAAAAGGAGATTGATTTCAGCCCCAATCTTGATCATGCCGGATATCACGAAGCCCTTCGATGTGTATTGTGACGCATCCAAGATTGGTCTCGGATGTGTGCTAATGCAAGAAGGCAAAGTTATATCTTATCTATCGCGACAATTGAAGCAACATGAACAAAATTACCCAACCCATGACCTCGAACTCGCAGCCGTAGTTCTAGCCCTGAAGACATGGAGACACTACCTGATGGGAAACCGTTGTGAGATTTATTCGGATCACAAGAGCCTAAAGTATATATTCACTCAGAAGGAGCTGAATATGAGGCAGAGAAGATGGATTGAGCTAATCAAGGATTACGACCTGGACATTCACTATCACCCTGGTAAAGCCAACGTGGTAGCCGATGCCCTTAGCAGATTACCGTGCCGCTTGAACTCCATGATTTTGAAGGAGCAACCAAGTTTGCACAAAGAGATGGAAGATTTTCGAATGGAATTAGTAAGTGAAGGATTTTTGGCTAGCATAGAACTTCAGCCCACTTTGATCAGTCAGATTAAGGAGGCGTAGAAAGGAAATGCTAGTATCAACGGAATCAAGCGTCGTATCGGTACAGGCAAAGTACCCGGATTCACCGAGGACGAAGAAGGAGTTTTGTGGTACAAAGGACGCCTTTGTGTACCATCAGATTCGGAGTTAAAAGAAGTTATCTTGAAGGAGGCTCATGATACTCTTTATTCTATCCATCCCGGAGGAACTAAGATGTATCAAGATTTGAAAGAGCAATTTTGGTGGCATAAGATGAAAAGAGAAATCGGAAGCTATATCGCCAAGTGTGATATATGTCAGCGAGTCAAGGCCGGACATCAAAGACCCGCTGGATTGTTGCAACCTTTGCAAATTCCGGAATGGAAATGGGATTCTGTAGGAATGGACTTTATCACTAGACTACCTACTTCTAGTAGGGGAAATGACTCTATTTGGGTCATAGTGATGATTGTCCAAAGTCGCCCATTTCTTGCCCGTCAAAACCACCTATCAGAGTTCGAAGCTAGCAGAGTTGTACATCGCTAGAATCGTTAGTTTGCATGGAGTCCCCAAGAACATAGTATCGGATCGAGGAACTCAGTTTACCTCAAGATTCTGGAAGAAAGTCCAAGAAGGTTTAGGAACCCGCCTAGATTTCAGTACCGCGTATCACCCTTAGACCGATGGACAAACAGAGCGAGTAAATCAAATACTCGAAGATATGCTTAGAGCATGTGTGCTAGAATATGGATCCAAGTGGGAAGGATGCGCCGTTTGCAGAATTTTCATACAACAATAGTTACCAAGCCAGTTTGCAAATGGCCCCATTTGAATTCATGTACGGAAGAAAGTGTCGCACCCCTTTGAACTGGTCGGAAGTAGGAGAGAGTCAGATTTTCAGACCCGACATCCTACGAGAAGCAGAAGAGAAGGTTCACAAGATTCGTGAGCACCTCAAGACAGCCCAGTCCCGACAGAAGAGTTACGCCGACAAGAGACGTCGAGACCTCGCCTTCAACATAGGAGATTTTGTCTATCTGAAAGTGTCGCCATTGAAGGGAATGCAGTGTTTCCAACTCAAGGGAAAGTTAGCCCCCAGATATATCGGACCCTTCAAAATTCTAAACCGTCGAGGAGAAGTATCGTATCAACTGGAGCTACTAGAAGAGATGTCAGCTGTGCACAATGTGTTCCATATCTCGTTACTTCTCAAGTGTCTCGAAGTCCCCTAGAAGACCGAAGTGTTCAAGAATATCGATCACCGGACCATAGAGATCAACGATGACCTGACCTATCCCGAAGTACCCATCTGTATCTTGGAAGAAGCTTTTCGAACTACCCGAACCCGAAGCATCAAGTTTCTCAAGATTCAGTGGAGCAACCAAACAGAAGAGGAAGCTACCTGGGAACGCGAAGATCACATCAGGACGGAGTTTCCAGATCTCTTCAAATCCTAGGTAATCTTTTCGTCCTTTTTCAAATCTCGGGACGAGATTTTGTTTAAGGGGGGAAGGTTTGTAACATCCCAAAAATACCAAACTTAGATCATCAAACACTAATCATCAAGATTAGGGTTAACAAAAAACTTTTCTAAATAAACTCATGAATGCATGCATATGTGTATGCATGGATTTTGAATTTCTTTAAAAACCACCTTGTTTGTGTGATCCATTGCTTGTAAAATATTTTTTAGATGAAATGAACATCATCTAAAACATTTCCCACACTTTTCCTAGAGACAAGTAAATCAAAACAAATATATTAAGTGAATGGTCATTTTGACCAATTTAACTCCCATGCCTACTTTGGCTGTCCCAAACTTTCAAAACCTAACAGAAACTTTTCTGGATCTTTGCACCCCTTGAATGTACTCATAACAAAGTATCAAGGCCCACTTTGTGATCATCTAGAAACTTTCAAATGCATAGTTTAAATGACAATTCAAAATTGAATCTTCTTCATATGTGAAGATCCCACTTTTCCAAAACCCACTCAAACAAGCTCAACTTTCAAAACCCAAGCATCTGCAGACTCACCAGCACCAATCTAGCAAACCCACCAAAATTCATTTCAAAATTCAAAACTTGATTTTATGCGGCCATTTCATCAAACAGGTTGCGGACACAAATCAAACAAAACATCAAACACTATAGTGTGCAGTGATTCTTGCCTAACTTGTTCCCTAGTTAGCTCACACACAACTCAGTAGATCATCTAGAAAGATTAGCCCAACACTAGCACCCCTGTGAGCTTGCCATTGTCATCAATGGTGAACAGCCGAGCACCCCAATGTCACCCCATTGTGCACAGCAGGCTAGAGGAAGAACTAGCCGTGCCAACCTTGTCTGGGAGGCAGCCCACCATCCATCGCCACTCCCTGTCCCAGCCGCGAGCGTTGCCAAGCCCTGGACCACGCGCACAAGCCGCGCCCAGACCATGCCGAGCGTGCGCCAGAGCGCCACCCTCGACCAGCGTCCACAGACCGCGCGCCGCCCTCACCGCGTGCACACACGATCACCACCGACCCAGGAGACCGCCAGACATCCCCGTTTGCCGCCCCGTGCCATACAACCACCGCCCGCCATCAAAGACGCCGCCTCTGCCGTGCAGAGCACCGGCCGTTCCAGACCAAACCACACCGCCCCATGCCTCGCGACCATGTCGTTGAGCATCACCAGGAGACACAGCACCGTCCCCTACCCTTGCCCATGCCATTAGCACGCAGAACATCGCCCCCAACGAGCTCACCGTGCGCCCCGACGGTCCCCTCGCTCGACTATAAATAGAGGCCACCCCCGCACGATTTCTTCACACCATCTCACTCCCCTCTCCTCACTGACCGTGCCACACCGTTCTCAGAGCAAGGCGAGCACCACCTCGCCGGAATTTCACCGGAGCCCGCCGCCTCTGGAGAAGAAGGGAGCCAGCGATTGGAGCCGCCCCAGGAGAAGCCACCGGTACCAGGAGGTTCGCCGTCGTCGACTTCGTCGTTCGCCCGCCTCGCCGACCCTCGCCCGTACCCCGGTGAGCCCCCAGCACCCCTCACTGGCCGCGCTAGGTTTCGTTCTCGCCGGAGTTGTCTCGCGTCGACGATGACCCCCAGCCGTTGGATTAGAACTAGATCGAACGGTCCACGTTGCCCCATACCGCTTCACCCAGCCTCGTGTCACTGACGAGTGGGACACCCACTTAAGAAGCCCGCGGGAGCACTGTGCTTAGCAGGCCGGCCCGTTAGAATTTCCCGCGCAGCCCAGCGATTCAAATTAAATCCTTTTCTATTTTAATTCAAACACACTTCTGTACCCAACTTCAAAAATCAACCCAGATTGATTCAGTGCACCAATTTGAATGAAACCAATTTTGTGGGAAAGGTTTGTGAATTCTTAATCCAATACCGTTGGATTCAAGTCATTTGGATCTCTAGATCACCCATAGTAAAAATAACAAGGCAGAATCTTTTCTGCATTCAAACATTTTTCAAATTTAAACCATAAAAGCTTTTGAGTTGATTCCAACTCTCAAAAATCACATTTAACCATACCTTTCAGAATATATAAAAATATATAGGTTTACTTGTAGAAATAATGTTCAAGTAATAAAAGAATGCTACATAAGCATTTATAGCCACTTTAATTAATTAAAATAAAAGGGTAAAACCTTATTAAATTGTGACACCACTTTAAATCACATTCCCATGGACTACAATATGTGGTGATGACATGTGTCAACATGATCCCATGTTTAGTTTGGAGAATATTAAATCTTAAGTATTTTTTCAATGAGTAGAAATTACTTTTCTAAAAATGAAAAGATATAAGGTTGGGTGTGATGTTAGAGATGATGCTAGATCATCTATAGGACCCTTGGGTGTGATGATTGCAAGTAGTTAAGTATTGTTTGGTGATTGTGTACCTCGTATTTATCTATAGACGCTAGTACCGACCAAGGATACGAGGAGGAAGGAGGATACTACGAAGAAGAAGCCGAGGAGAACTTCAACCACTGCTCTGCACAAGGCAAGCTAGTAACTATGCAAGCCTAATACTACTAGTGAATGTGCAAGCTAACACTTGCAAGATACTATACCTATGCAAGCTTATACTCATATTGATGCAAGCTAACCCTTGCCAGATACCCTATTGATGCCACAAACCCATATTTGTGATATGACTACTATATGCCTTAAGCATATGTGATCATAACCACTTAATAAACCAAATCCTAGTTTTATGTGCAAGATTCTTACTTTATTTCTTTATCAAAGCTTACTTAGAGTTTACTTAAGTGACTGGTAGATTTTGGAAAGATGCTGAAGGTTGCATAAAGAGCATAAAATTTGGCCTAAGCTAGAAGCCTTGATATCAGCCTAAGATATAAGGTTGGACTTAGTGAAACTCCACTAATTACCACCCCTCATTAGTACTACCCCCACCTGTAGATGCTAGTACTAAGCATAAAACTTGATCAACTTTAGATGGGAATACTTGGTGGAAAAATGGTTATGAAAACCTTGGAATGATGGATCATTCTATTGAAATGTTTTGGACATGTCTTTCCAAACACTTGATGATTTTGGTGATGAAAATGTTGAGGCATGAGCCTTAGCCCTTTATAAAATTGATGGTTGTCTGGATGCGATACCATTCCAATTTTATCATACAACCACAATACCCGAATATTGGGTACGGCTTGACTGGAAACTTATGTACCCTAGTATTAGTTCCCTCATGTCCAAGGTCTAAGATGAGGCTACCTTGTGAAGATTGTCCACCTATGCAGTACCCAAGATGACAGCTGGTGATGGTTGGGAGGCCAAACTCACACGAGAGGTGCTTATACTAGGGCGTGTAACTGAAAGGTTAGGATTGATTATCCGCATACTGAGTATGGTGAATTCAGGATTTGTTCCTGACGGATATATTGAATGTTGTGGTGAAAGTGTACAATCTCTGCAGAGTGTCAAACTATTCGAATAGCCGCGTCATGATTATGGACAGATTAGGTATCTGTTCCCCCGTCAGACTTTTCAAAAATGACTTGTGAAATGAATTGAGACTTTGACTTGACCACAACAGAGTTGTGACCTGAATTACAAGATCCCACTTAGGAGTTATAAAATTTTGACTAGCTTTGGAACTTAGTAGAGATAAATCTGGCTTTTGCAAAACAACCCTAGAGCCTAGTGTCCTATTATCCAAAAAACCCCTTTACCTATTAGTATTAGTTTGCAAGTACTTAAAGAGTAATCATGGCTTTGTCCCTGGCTATTCCCATGGCCATACTATGAAGAGGAGTACCTGGAAGATGGACCCCCGGAAGGTTACGACAACTAGGATCATCTCCCATCGTCAGCATTGCCTGTGACCCCGAAGATGGAGCTTCGCCTACGCTACCGTTATTATTACGTATTCCGCTGCTTGATGTTGTATTAAGAACTGGATCATGAGATCCCCATTTGTGTAAGAAATTATGTATCGTTTGTAATGGATGAAGTACTATGGTATCCAATTCTGTTATGTCTCGCAAAAATGGTAATCCTGGGATTGCGATGTATGGCATAACAAGCATCTAGGATTGAAAAATCCGGGTGTTGACAGATGGACGGGCGTTGCATGGACGAGACTATTCATGTAATATCAAGATCTAGGGCATTTGCAGATAAATAAGATAAAGCATCCAAGTACTAAACAATCATAGGCATGTGTTCCATATATAGTTGTATGTGCTCACAATGAGAACTTTCACAACATCTTTTCTCCTGCCAGCCCATTGTAGCAGGGCCTCAAAGGAATCTACTGGCAATTAAGTTACTCATTTTAATAGAGTACTGGAGCAAAGCATTAACACTCCGTGAACACACGTGATCCTCATATCACAGCCATCCCCTCCGGCTATCCCAATTTCTGCACTTCAGGTCCTTTGGTTCCGTGCAATGATATGTGTACACAACTTGCAGATAAGATCACAAACAATACTATCATCATGAATCAATAACATGTTCAGATATGAGATCATGGCACTCGGGCCCTAGTGACAAGTAT
The DNA here is from genome assembly GCA_023614405.1 of Avena insularis. Taxonomy (NCBI): domain Eukaryota; kingdom Viridiplantae; phylum Streptophyta; class Magnoliopsida; order Poales; family Poaceae; genus Avena; species Avena insularis. The sequence continues at coordinate 118,341,298 of CM042697.1, read as the reverse complement.
TAAGCACAACAAGTTGCAACAAAGTCAAATAGCACTAATAAAGATACTAGGCACCATGCCATAACAATATTATTCGATTACATGATAGATCTCATCCAATACCTACCATTGATACATTGGAAATGTATCTATAATTTTTGACGTTCCATGCTTGTTAGTATCTACTTTACTTTGCTTTATCTACACTTTGAGGTGTTTTTACATGTTTTCCGGTACTAACCTATTAACAAGTTGCCATAGTGCCAATTGCCTGTTTTCTGCTGTTTTTGGTTTCAGAAAAGCTAGTAAGGAAATATTCTCGGAATTGGACGGGACAAACGTCAAAGTCAATAACTTTCCGTGGGGAACAAGAAGTCCAGAGGGGAGACAGAGAGGTGTGCCAGGGCAACCCAACCCCCCTAGGCGTAGACAGGGGTGGGCTCACGCCTAGGAGGGGTGTGGCACCTCTGCCTGTAAGAAGCCCCCGATGAAGAAACCCTAATCACCCGATCAAATCTCCACGAAACCTTCTGTAGCCGCCGCCACCATCGTCCCTAGATCGGGGGGCTCTGAAATTCTTCCTGGCACTCTACCAGAGGGGAGATCATCGTAGAGGCCTTCTCTCCGGTATGATGCGTGAGTAGTTCCACCTTGGACTATGGGTCCATGTAGTAGCTAGATGGTTGTATCTCCTCCTTTGTGCTTTCATGTATAGATCTTGTGATCCCCGTTCATGATCAAGATCTAATCTATTTGTAATCATGCATGTTGTGTTTGCGGGGATCCAATGGATATTGAGATTTATGTTGGTTTGATTAATGGTTTTGTCTTTATGATTCTATCATGTCTATGTTGTTTGTGATCTTGCATGCTCTCCGTTGTTAGTAGCTATCTTGGCCGAGTAGTTGCTAGTGACTCCAAGAGGGGGTATTTATGCTCGATAGTGGGTTCATACCTCTAGTTTCCAAGGGAAGTGACAGAAATCTCTTCGGTTGTAGATGTGATGTTGCCACTAGGGATAGAACAACGGTCTATTGTTCATGGAACATGTGGACTGTTTACCTTACACACTTTGCTTAAAGCAGTTGTCTATTGCTTGCAACTTAATACTGGAGGGGGTTCGGATGATAACCTGAAGGTGTACTTCTAGTCATAGATGAAGTTGGATGGCGGTCTATGTATCTTGTTGTATTTCCCAATCGAATCTCATAGGATCTTTCTGACTAGTAATTGCATTGTTATGCCTTGCTCAGTTCCTGTCAATTGCCCTGCTGTAATTTGTTTACCCTTCATGCCATGTTGTTTATCTAAGGAGAGCACCTCTAGTGAACTATGGACCCCGGTCCAATCTTTACCATTGATACATCTTCCACTGTTACTTGTTTACTTGCTGCAGACCATTACCTTCCACATTGTATGTTTAATCCTTTGTTACAACAAACCGGTGAGCTTGACAACCTCACTGATTTGTTGGGGCAAAGTCTTGAGTTTGTGTTGTGCAGGTCTCCCCGTTGCTAGCAACACCTGTGTGACGTTTCCTTCCTCCTTCTAGTTCGATAACCTCGATCTCTACTGAGGGAAGACTTGCTGCTGTGCTCATCACACCTTGATCTTGGGGTTTCCAACAAAGTCCTCTCTGTCAGGCAACAAGATTTCTGGCGCCGTTGCCAGGGAGGCTAAGGACATCTTCACTAGGGGATTCCTTCACTTCCTTTCTCTTTACTTTGTTTTTAGTTTGCCTTGTTTCTTTTGCTTGGTTTTGTTTGCCTCTTTTCAAAAAAACCCCAAAAAAATTAGTCTAGTTTAGTTTGCTTGCTTTATTCAAAAACACAAAAAAATAGTTCCTGCTCTAGCTGCTGCTGTTGTTTTTGGCTTGCCCACCTTTGCCAAAATGAACTCTGCTGAGAACACCAAGTTGTGTGACTTAACTAGCACCAACAACAATGATTTCCTTAGCACACCTATTGCTCCACCTGCTCCTGATGCTACCTTTTATGAAATTAAGCCTGCTTTGTTGAATCTTGTGATGAGAGAGCAATTTTCTGGTGCTAGTTCTGATGATCCTGCTGCCCATCTCAATAGATTTGTTGAACTTTGTGAGATGCAAAAATATAAGGATGTAGATGGAGATATTATTAAGCTCAAGCCTTTTCCTTTATCCTTGAGAGGAAAAGCTAAAGAATGGTTGCTTTTCTTGCCTAAAAATAGTATTGATTCTTGGACTAAGTGCAAAGTTGCTTTTATTGGAAAATACTATCCTCCTGCTAAGATTATATCTATGAGAAGTGAAATTATGAAATTTAAATAACTTGATAGTGAACATGTTGCTCCAGCTTGGGAAAGAATGAAGTCTTTTGTTAAGAATTGCCCCACTCATGGACTCACTGCTTGGATGATTATCCAGACTTTTTATGCAGGTTTGTACTTCTCCTCAAGAAATCTGTTGGATTCAGCTGCTGGAGGTACCTTCATGGGCCTCACTTTGGGTGCTGCAACAATTCTCCTTGATAATATGATGGTTAACTACTCTAAATGGCATGTTGAGAGAGCTCCACATGGTAAGAAGGTAAATTCTGTTGAGGAAGCTTCCTCATTGAGTGACAAGATTGATGTCATTATGGCTATGCTTGTTAATGGGAAAGCGCCTTTAGATCCTAATAGTGTTCCCTCAGCCTCTTTGGTTGCTCAGGAAGAGCAAGTTGATGTGAACTTCATTATAAACAACAATTTTGCCAACAATACTTATGGTAATTATAGGCCTTATCCTCCTAGTGGAAATGTTTATCATGGTAGATCTGGAATGCCTAGTGAAGAAAGGATTCTAGAAGTAGAGAGATCCACTAAGAATTTTATGCATATGCAATATGAGCAAAATAATATTCTCACTAAAACTATGGAGGAACAATCTATTATCTTGAAAAACATTAGCCATCAGCTTGAGAATCTTAATAGAGAAATTCCTAGTTTACAGTCAAAAATTTTGAGTGCTGAGAAAAATATATCCTGTTTGTCTGAAGCTCAGTCTTCCTTGATTAATAAAATGGCTGCTAAACCTGAAACTATGGAAAACACCTTTGCTACTGCTCATGCCATACAAGTTACTATTGATGAAAATGTTAGGCTGTTAGCTCAACTCCATGCTAAGTGGGAAAGGGAAGCTAAAATTAATAGAAACAATAGTGTTTGCACCATCACCACTAAACCACAAGTAGTCCCTATTCCTCCTCCTACTATGCCTAAGCCTATTGAGCCTACTACTAGTGATGCTAAGTTTGACTTTGATATTGATGGTTGCAATATTTCTGAAGTGATTATGTTGCTACAAAATCTTGATAGAAGTACTGATGCTAGTGATATGCATGTTGCTTTCACTAAACACATTACAAATGCTCTTGTTAAGCTTAAGGAAGAGAATCTAAAACACAAAGCTTCTATTCCTAGGAAAGTAGAATATAGTTGGGAACCCATTATTAATATGCAAGTGAATGACTTCGATCTCAAAGCTTCATGTGATCTTGGTTCTACTGTCTCTATTATGCCTAGGAAGATTTATGAAATGCTTGATTTGCCACCATTGGAAGATTGTTATTTAGATGTCCCACTCAATGATAATGCTAAGAAGAAACTCATGGGGAGTATTAGTGATGTTATCATTATGGTTAACAATGCTTATGTCCCTGTTGATTTATATGTTTTGGATGTTGAATACAATGCTTCTTGTAATATTACTTTGGGAAGACCTTTTCTTAGAACAGTTGGTGTTATCATTGATATGAAAGAAGGCACCATTAAATATCATTTTCCATTCAATAAAGGTAATGAACACTTCCCTATGAAGAGAGAGAAGTTGCTTTTTGCTACTCCTTTGAAATCAAGGTTTGATGTTAATGCTTCATCATTTGAAAATACTTGATTCTTCTTACTTCTTGTGCCTAACTTAAAGGCGTTAAAGGAAAGTACTTGTTGGGAGATAACCCAAGAGTTTAATTGACTCTTGTAATTTATTACTTCAGAAATGACCTCTCCTTATCCTTTTTGTTTGCTTTTTGTGCCAAAAATGACCTCTAATGAGAGGGATGTAAGATTTGGGGAGTTGCTGTCCCGAAACAGATTTCTGTCCTCCACCATAAAAAATCGTGAGGATTTTATGTAACTCGGATTAAGCTCAAAATTTATGAATAAATCCCCCACTATCTTATATAACTTTCGTTAGTTCAACACTTTTTTATTTGAGCAACATAAGATGTTCGAAAAAATCGGTTTCTACCTGCTGGTCTGTTTTGACAGATTTCTGCCATTATTTGCATTTGCTTCTTATTGATTCCTTTTTTAGTTCTTTTTAGGAAATTGAGCTTTTTGAAGGAGTTAATACAGTATATTTTGTTTTTAGTGAAAATCCTTGATGTTCCAAAGCTTTGCCAGAGGTCTAATACCTTTTGAATAAACTAATGTTGCTAATGAAGATTGTGTGAAGTTTTGTATGAAGGAAAATTTTCAGGTGTAGAGAGAGAATGATGCAATGAGATGAAGAATGGAAGAAAGATCAAGCTTGGGGATGCCACCATGGTGTCACCCTAAGAAATATCCAAGAGTTACAAGCGTCAAAGCTTGGCTTCATCAAGAAAAAGCTCAGTTATGTCTAGACACTTCGTTTTTATTGTTTCATGCACAGTTGTGTTGTTCTTGGAGCGTCTTAGTTTTCATTTGCTTTGCTTAGGTTGTTTAGTTTGCTTGAATAAAGTAGTTTGGACCCCTGTTCTCGCTGTGTTGTTTTGCAAATAAGTTGCTTGGTGTTGGAAAGGATTAGTAGGTTCTTGCTTGTAAGTGCAAGAGGAGCTTGCATTGACTGTGACTTAGACTTTAGCATGACATGCTAGGTGTTGTTTTGACCTTATGCTTAGTGATTATTGTTGTAGCATGTCTTGTTCCAAACAATTGGTATTTCTTAGTGTGCCTTGAATAAATTATGCGTTTTTTAGCATTCAAAAGCATAGTATTGTGGTATTCTCTGTTAATGCTTTGTTTGGGTTGACTTGGCACATGCTCACACCATGTTATGACTATGACAAGTCACCATTAGCCTCTATGATCATTTAGTCCTTGACTTGTAGTACCACTCTATGCTTTGATTAGTAATGCTTTGTTGCTCTGCATGATTATGGCCATTATTCTCTCTTAGTTGGTTGCTCCCAGTCTTTTGCTAGACTCCACTTGTATGAGTAAGATCTACTCATGCTTCCAACTCCCAAGAAACCAAGTTATTTCAAAGTGTCCACTATAAACTCCTATGCATGGTGTGTTACACCATTCCAAGTATATTCTTGTTTTCATCTATCTTCCAATTAAAAACTATTTTGTTATATGAAAACTTAGTGATTAAAGCCCTCACAAACTTGATGGCACACTTTATATTCTTTGCCCCTAATAAACTTGAACCATTGTGTCATCTATGTTGTATATGCTTGCACTTATACATTGGAATTAGCAGAACCGTGCTGTCACGGGGAACGTATTCAACATTGCACTTGTACTTTGTACTCAGTTGATATCATGATCTTTTGTCTATGGATGTCATCGGTGTGAAATAAAGAGGAAAATTGTAAGTCCATGGAGTTTGTATTCTGTGTTAGAGAAACACTTGGGCCGCTAGCCTAAGCCAAGCCTAATCATGGTGGAAACTTTCAGCATCACCATAGTGAGATATCTATGAAGCATCCTTAATAAAAGGCTATGCATATAGTAAATAAAAATATCGCTGAGATGCTCATTGTCTGCTTGCCTTGTCATTTGGTTATGGGAAACCTCCTGTACCATGTGCAAGGGGTACCCTTTTGGCGGTTCTCTATGATATGCAAATACTTACAATGACAAGAACTTACCTGTGAATGAAGTTGAGTAGCATGAGGTGTGTCCCTCGTATTCAAGGGACTTGAGATTTCCAACTTATACTTAGTCAAGCATATACTCCATAGTTAGTTCACTTTATCCTTAATAACTTCAAGATGCTTATGATAGGGGCAATGAGGGCTGAAAACTAACAGGTACCATAATTTTTGGAAGCTCTTTTTGAAACTTGAAATCCCTGCTTCCTTTTACAAAAAGTCTTTTCTTCCACCATTACTTGAGTCTCCACCTTCTACCTTTAGGCACCATTAAGAGAGCATAGTTGTCATTCTGTATGCACTGTTCCAAAGCTTATTGATTGGTGCATATTGTGATATTACTTGTTCTTGTGCTATTTGTTTCTAGTCACCCTTGTGAACTTTGAAGGTGTCCTATGAATCTATATTGCTACTCTATGAGGGACAAGCTGATTGGCACTATGCTATGTTTTCTATATGTGAAACAAACAAACATTTTTCAATGCATGTTATTCATGATCTTTGTTTGTAGTCTTTCATGTTGCATGCTTAGTTACTATGTCCTATTGTTAGAACTCCATCTTTCATGAACATGTTTAGAGTTCTTTGATCCCAGCTTTCAATGCTTGCAAATGGTTAGATCTTTATTGTGAGGGTGCATGTCACCTCAAAAAATATTCTTTTATCACTTACCTACTCGAGGACGAGCAGGAGTTAAGCTTGGGGATGCTTCATACGTCGGAAACGTATCTATAATTTTTGATGTTCCATGCTTGTTAGTATCTACTTTGATTTGCTTTGTCTACACTTTTAGGTGCTTTTTACATGTTTTCTGGTACTAACCTATTAACAAGTTGCCACAGTGCGAGTTGCATGTTTTCTGTTGTTTTTGGTTTCATAAAAGCTAGTAAGGAAATATTCTCGAAATTGGACGGGACAAACGTCAAAGTCAATAACTTTCCATGGGGAACAAGAAGTCTAGAGGGGAGACGGAGAGGCGTGCCAGGGCAGCTAGACCCCTCCTAGGCTCGACCAGGCGTGGGCTCGCGCCTGGGAGGGGTGTGGCCCCTCTGGCCGCCTCCTCGGCCTCCCCCTTAGCCTATAAGAAGCCCCCGATGCAGAAACCCTAAGCACCTGATCAAATCTCCACAAAACCATCTATAGCCGCCGCCACCATCGTCCCTAGATCGGGGGATCTGAAGTTCTTCCCGGCACCCTGTCGGAGGGGAGATTATCCTGGAGGCCTTCTCTCTGGTATGATGCGTGAGTAGTTCCACCTTGGAATATGGGTCCATGTAGTAGCTAGATGGTTGTATCTCCTCCTTTGTGCTTTCATGTATAGATCTTGTGAGCTCCGTTCATGATCAAGTTCTAATCTATTTGTAATCATGGATGTTATGTTTGCAGGGATCCGATGGATATTGAGATTATTATGTTGGTTTGATTAATGGTTTTGTCTTTATGATTCTATCATGTCTATGTTGTTTGTGATCTTGCATGCTCTCCGTTGTTAGTAGCTATCTTGGCCGAGTAGTTGCTAGTGACTCCAAGAGGGGGTATTTATGCTCGATAGTGGGTTCATGCCTATAGTTTCCAAGGGAAGTGATATAAATCTCTTCGGTTGTAGATATGTTTTTGCCACTAGGGAGAAAACAACGGTCTCTTGTTCATGGAACATGTGGATTGTTTACCTTACACACTTTGCTTAAAGCAGTTGCCTGTTGCTTGCAACTTAATACTGGAAGGGGGTTAGATGATAACCTAAAGGTGGACTTCTAGTCATAGATGAAGTTGGATGGCGGTCTATGTATCTTGTTGTATTGCCCAATCAAATCTCATAGGATCTTTCTGACTAGTAATTGCATTGTTATGCCTTGCTCAGTTCCTGTCAATTGCCCTACTGTAATTTGTTTACCCTTCATGCCATGTTGTTTATCTAAGGAGAGCACCTCTAGTGAACTATGGACCCCGGTCCAATCTTTACCATTGATACATCTTCCACTATTACTTGTTTACTTGCTGCAGACCATTACCTTCCACATTGTATGTTTAATCCTTTGTTACAGCAAACAAGTGAGCTTGACAACCTCACTGATTTGTTGGGGCAAAGTCTTGAGTTTGTGTTGTGCAGGTATCTACGTTGCTAGCAACACCTGTGTGACGTTTCCTTCCTCCTTCTGGTTCGATAACTTCAATCTCTACTGAGGGAAGACTTGCTGCTGTGCTCATCACACCTTGCTCTTGGGGTTTCCAATGAAGTCCTCTCGGTTAGGAAACCATCCCCATAGCCTACAACGGGGGATTACTCACTCAAGGATGGGGGAAACATGGATGATTGATGGAGAGGCATCGGTGATGATGATGGCGATGATCTCCTCCAATTGCCGTCCCGGCAGGGTGCCAGAACGGAGTTTCTGGTTCCAAATCACGGTTTTTGGTGGTGGCGGCGCAGCAGAACTCTCTCTAGAAAAACATCGAACCCCCCTTTGTTTTTAGGTCAGAAGGCTTTATGTAGGAGAAGAGGGAGACCGAGGGGGTGCCCGAGGTGGCCACACCTCCACAGGCGCGTCCTGGGCTGGCCAGCATGGACAGGGGGTGTGGGACCCTCATGGCCCTCCTCCGTATCGTCTTCTGGCTCCGTGAGTCTTCTGAGAAAATAGGAGTTTTGCGATATTTTCCGGGATTTTTCTTGAAAGTTTATTTTCTGCCCAAAAACTAGACATCAAGGCAATTCTGCTGAAAACAACGTCAGTCCATGTTAGTTGTATCCAAATTACACAAATTAGAGAACCAATAGCAAAAGTGAAAGGGCATGTATGCCCCCATGTGTGGTTTTGGTAATTAATGACAATCCCTATGGACTAATGTGTAAATTAAGTTTCACTTGTAGGTTTGTCCATTGGCATTGCTTGGGCCATGTGTTGGTCTCAAGGTTGAAAGAAGAATAAGATCAAGTGTGTCTTGAAGAAGAAGATGGAGTTCCTCATGTGCATCTTCGAGACACCATCATTATGGGGATAGAAGAAATGAAGTGCAAGCTCAAGATGCGCAATCTCTATAAGATCTCATTCTCTAAGCTTGCCATCCTCGTCGTTCATGGAGTGATGAAGACAAGTTCAAAAAACAGGTTTCCCCATGGAGTATGGGGAGAAATTTGCAAGTCTTAATCAAGCAAGAGCGAGCAAGATAAATCAAGAAGGGTATTCCATCTTGAGAAGGACAAGACGGTTTACATCAAGATCAAGTGGAATCATCAAGGAAAAGGTATGATCTTGATATGTTTTCTATTTTACCGGCCTCTTGTAGTGTTGGAATACCGGGTTTAGGATAGATAGCCGTACTATCAAGAGGGGCTCTCGAGTGAGTGCTCGATCACATCTTTCAGAGAGAGCTCAAACCTTTGAATACATAGTATAATATTTCTTGGTTGTTATTTGGATCTTGTGCATGATAGGATCTAGAGATCGTGGTCATCATCATAACAAGATCTAGTTCATCAAATAAGGTTTTCCCTTGCATACCTTATTGCAGTTCTTGATCATGCGGGTTTTCTGGCTCCACACCTTGGTACATATCTCACATATATATACTTGATATTTTCTCCATTGGTGGTATCCAATATTTCACTTTTTTGGGTTCTACTTGGTTTTATCTTTCCAAAAAAATTGGTTTCATCCCAATCGCAGTTTCCAAGCTCAACTTCTTGTATTTTGGGGTTTGGAGGTTTTACCGGTTCATCGCTTCTAGAGAGGTCTTACCTTTATCCATTTTGTTTTATACTTACATGTTTGATTATGATGGTTATTTGCATAATCTTGTAAAGCTTTTCGTTCACTTCAAAACGAGCCCAAGATCATAAAAAACAGAGTCCGAAATCAAAAGTTATTGAAGTTTTCGTGCAATGATGTTCTGTGTTTTTGCTTGAGCGGAAGTTCCGGCCCAAGTTCCGGTCAGGTTCGGTAACTTGTGTGTTAGATTTACCGGATGTTACGGTGGAGCACGGAAGTTCCGGTGGTGCGCGAATTTGGTCCAAACGGGCAGATTTCTCTTGCCATTTTTAAGGGCCCCTCTTCCCTATTGTTTCCCCAACTTTTGAGGCCATTTCTGCTAGCTCTTACACTCTCTCTCCTCCATTGTTGACCTTCAAAAGCTTGCCCTCTTCCCTTCTCCCTCCCATGATTCTTGCATCTCTTTGAGGGATTTGAGAGAGGAGAACTAGATCTATAATCCCACTAAATCAAATCCCTTCTTTGTGAAGGAATCATTGGGATCTAGATCTTGGAGAGTTTTGTGTTCTCCTCTTGTATTCTTCCTCCCTTATTCTCCTAATATCTTTTGTAGCTTTGTTGGAATTTGGGAGTGAAGGACTTGCCCTTGCATTTGTTGCATAGGTTTGAGTTCTCCACGGAGATTTGGCGAGTGCAAGCTTGTGGACTTGTTACTCTTGGTTTCTTGGAACCCTAGACGGTTGGTGTGTTGATTTATTGTGGCCTTTTGTGTCCTTGTGACCTTTTGTAGTCTTTTAGCTTGTTGTGGCTTTGTTTTTGGGAGCCTCCAATTGAGTTATGGAGATTGCCCCAATCTTGGACGGATTCGGTGACCGCCCTCAAGTGTCCCATAGTGGAGCAAGTGCCCACCTTTTGTGGTGCACACTTGGTAGAATAGGGCGAGCCTTTGTGGAATCGGCGAGTTGCGTGCTTCCGCATCCGGGGTGAGGCCTTGTGTGGCGTTGGGTGAGCATCGAGCCACCACACCCCGAGGTGATCCATTTGTGGTGCTCGGAGAGCATTGCGCCATCGCACCTCTCCAACAAAGACGTAGCTTCTTGGGAAGTGAACTTAAGGATAAAAATATTCGTCTCCGTGTCCATCGGTTATCTCTCAACCGAGCCCTATACTTATGCATTTTACATTGTGATATCCATCATGCTTGAAGTATTTTACCTTGATATCACCTTGTTTCTTGTATTGCGTAGCATAGGTTGCTGGTGCACCTAGGTGAACGTAGTGGTTAGGTTTTGTGCTCAATAAATTAAACTTTATCTTTTATTCCACATTTGTTTGAGCCTAAACCGTAATATTTTTAAAAGCATATTCACCCCCTCTAGGCGACGTCCATTGCACTTTCAATTGGTATCAGAGCGAGGTCTCTCACTTCTTAGGCTTCACCGCCTCGAGAGTAAAGATGTCTCCTAGGGGTTTAGTGCACTCTCACACATTTACATTTGTTGGCACTCATTATGATGTTTGGCGTACTCGTATGCTTAGTCATTTCTGGGCCATTGACCCAAATATTGAGCGAATTCTAGATATGGGCTTGTCTCCTCCTAAGGATCCCCAAAATCTTGTGGTTGTATATATATTGTGGGGGAGTTTTCTATATTGTGGGGGAGTTTTCTATATATATTGTGGTTGTACCAGCATCACATACTTGTGTAGTATTTGATGTCGGCGCAACCACTTTGGTCATTAATTGTCCTATTTAAACCATCGCTAAGGGATTGTCATCAATTACCAAAATTGGGCAGATTGAAAGGGCATGTATGCCCCATGTGTGGTTTTGGTAATTAATGACAATCCCAATGGCCTAATGTGTAAATTAAGTTTCACTTGTAGGTTTGTCCATTGGAATCGCTTGGGCCATGTGTTGGTCTCAAGGTTGAAAGAAGAAGAAGATCAAGTGTGTCTTGAAGAAGAAGATGGATTTCCTCATGTGCATCTTCAAGACACCATCATTATGGGGATAGAATAAATGAAGTGCAAGCTCAAGCTGCGTAATCTCTAGAAGATCTCATTCTCGAAGCTTGCCATCCTTGTCGTTCATGTAGTGATGAAGACAAGTTCAAAAAATAGGTTTCCCCATGGAGTATGGGGGAGCAATTTGCAAGTCTTCATCAAGCAAGAGCAAGCAAGATCAATCAAGAAGGGTGTTCCATCTTGAGAAGGACAAGACGGTCTACATCAAGCTCAAGTGGAATGCTTAAGGCAAAGGTATGATCTTGATAGGTTTTCTATTTTACCGGTCTCTTGTAGTGTTGGGAGACCAGGTTTAGGATAGATAGTCGTACTATCAAGAGGGGCTCTCTAGTGAGTGACTCGATCGCATCTTTCAGAGAGAGCTCAAACCTTTGAATACATAGCATAATGTTTCTTGGTTGTTATTTGGATCTTGTGCATGATAGGATCTAGAGCTTGTGGTCATCATCATAACAAGCTCTAGTTCATCAAATAAGGTTTTCCCTTGCATACATTATTGCAGTTCTTGATCATGCGGGTTTTTCTAGCTCCACACCTTGGGACAGATCTCACATATATATACTTGATATTTTCTCCCTTGGTGGTTGTCACATCCCAAGATTTTCCAAATCTTGTAATGTGAAAAATAAATAAACAAAATAAATAATTGTTGAAAAATAGGGTGAAAAGAAACTATTCTTTCTAAATGGAAACTTAAAATCCCATCTTGAACAAACTTTGGTTTATGTTTGAATCCAAATAAATTCAAATCAAGTGAAATGCATTCTTCATAAATGCATCTGGAAATATAAACACTTGGAGAATAAACTAAAACTCTAAAACCCTAATGGAAGAAAATCATTTCCAAGTTGTCTCCAGGCCTATGGATTTGAACCAAATAAAAATTTGTCAACAAACATTTACAAATGATCAAAAATGACAAATAGAAATATTATAAGATCCATATAAATTGGTTTCACTTAATTTGGATCCATAGATAAAATCTTATTAATTTAATAAGATAAGGAAATTGAATTTCCAAAGCTAATAAAGCATCTACCTAAAAATCCATACCAAATGGTGAGCAAATAATCCTAAAGAGATTTAAAAGGATAAACAAATATTAAATAAGTTTTTACCAATTGGAATCACCAAGTTTGGATTTTAAATAAAAGATATGGATTTTATAAGATAAAGATAAATGAGGAATATTTAAAGGCTAAATTAAATCTTGACCTAATCCATTAAGCAAATGGAATGAATAGAATCCAAATCCAAATAAAACAAAAGGATAAAGAATTTCCAAATAAAATGGCATTAACCAAATTCTATTTGAATAAATATAAAATCCCTATTAGAAATGATTAATTAAATCAGGGAAAATAATTTGAATTTACCCAAGTGAAATAAAAATCATTTAATTGACTGAAATGAAATAAAAGAATCATTTAAAATAAAGTTATATGAAATTAAAACTATATTTAATTTCATTGGAATAAAGACAAGTACCCAATTTAAAATGATTAATAACTCATATTAAAAATTTTCCAAATAATTCAAAGTGAATTATTTGACACCCTAATAATTGAATAAAACTTACTGAAAAGGTTTTGTGGAAAAATGAAATTTAAATAAGGATTAAAAATATATTTGATCTTATTTGATTAAATGCAAAGGCCTATTTTAAATAATTAAAAGATCCTAAAAAGAATAAAAGTTTTTTCCAAAATTGACTTCAGAATATATTATTAAATAGTATTTGAATACACACAAAGTTTGAGAGAAGTTTGAATTCAAATGAATGTTTGAATTGATTAAACAAAATCAAAACAGAAAATCAAATGGGAAAAAGAAAAAGAAACAGGAAGAGGGAAAAATAAAGGACTCAGCCCAGCCCAACCAGACGAGGCCCAACTAGCCAGTCCAGCCCACTCCTCTTTTCCCCGAACCGTTTTCTTCTACTCGTGAACAAACCCGTGAAGACGCTGACCGATGGACCCCCATCCCCTCTCACTCTCTCACACTGACAACAACACCCCACTGCCACCTCAGCGTCATCCTCACCCGCCGCTGACCTCGCTCCCCCTCGCCGGCCGTTTCAGCCGATTAAAGCCCGAGTAAATTCGCGGCATTGACGCAGCCATTACCCCCTGCGACCATGCTCTATTAAGCGCCTGCGCCCCCTCTCTCTTTCCCCTCACTCGCCAGATCCTCTACGCCTCCAGGCCGCCCCAATTCATCTCCACACCGCCACTGCCTCCGACGCCTTCCGGCGATGATTCCGGCCAAACCCCGCCGCCCCTCGCCTCCTCGACCACACGAGCACACTCCCCATCGCCAGGCGCATCTCTCAGAACCTCCCTCTCGCCCACGCATGCCCTGTATCCTCGGTAGCATCATTGACTGAGCTCTGCCACCGTCTGCTCGAACTCCGGCGAGTCCTCCAGGTAGTATCTGACCACCCCCATACCTCTCGTTGATGCACACATGATCGCCGACCTCGTGCGCAACTAATGCAGATCTCATCTTGTCTTAGCGCGGTCTAAAACATCGCCCACGACGACAACCAGAGGAGCCTGACGCGGACACGAACTCCGACGAACGATTCGAGCCAGCTCCGTGCGCCCCTCGAGTAGCCGACCCCACCTCGAGCTTCAGCAAGTCTCTGTGATCCTGGTAAGCCTCGCCAACCTCTCCCTCGCTTCCTACTTCGCCAGCGACACCACTGACAGAGCGCCGCCATCACGCCGCCAAATGGGCCACTTGTTGGTTGTTTGATTATCAACCGTTAGATTTAGATCGCAAGGCTACGAATAGATGACTGAAATGAACCGTTATGTTCAATCTGTGCCGCACAATTCAGTTAGATCCAACGCCCCACATAGCACGATCCGCACGAACCGTTTTCGATGAATCAGAACAGCCCACGTCGCCCTGCCTATTGTTATAAAAACAGATTTGATCTATTTGTTGTTCAATTTTGTAAAATTCATAACTTTCAAACCACACGTCCAAATTTTGAAAATGTTATATCAATGGAATCAGCAGACCAAGTACTTTCCAACCATGCACTTTGTTTAGTAAATTACTTCTGGTAAAATGATTGTTTTTGTAGAAACTTGTGTTGGCACATTTTGAATATAAAGTTCTTTGTAAAATTATTTTGGTGATAAAATCTTTGGCAAATGGTTTGTTTTGAACCTACTGACCATAGAAATCAATTTGTGTTTTCAAAAATATATTTGGTGAAGCAAAGGAATAAACCTTGGACTTAAAACATTTCTAGTCAAATAAAAATAATGTTTATTTATTAAAAATGCTTTTTGAGGAAACCCTTTGGGAAATGTTTTGCATTAAAATCTCTGACCCCAAACACCAAGTTTTATGACTTAAAAATGTAGTTTGTGAACCCTATAAAGATTGTTGCTTTGCTAAAGGCATTTTTAACCACATAAAATATTGATTTGGTTTAAAAATGGTTTATAAAGTAAAATCATTTGCAAATGATTTTGCCACTTTTATAAAATGACCAATAGGTGTTTTAGAATGTTTATAAACCATTAGAAATCACTTTTCCAAATAAAACAATCTTTGGCATGCTTGCATGCATTGCTTTGCTTCTATTATTTTATGTGATGCTTGCTTGAATGGTAGATTGAAATTGTGCCTTGCTTGGTTGAATTGTAGTGATTTGAAGAGTGTGATCATTGCAAAGACAAGGAGTGAACTTATATTCTCTACCAAAAAGTCAAGTGATGCTTCATACTTTTGTCCCATTATTTTCACTATGCATTAGTGATATTTCTAAAGTAGGACTTGCATGGAATTTTGCTAAGTGTAAACTATGCCATGGGAAATCCTAGTAGATGAAACCTTAGTAGAAATTTCCTAAGTTTAAGATTCCTACTACTATCATGCTTAGCCTAGCTAGTAGAAAACAAGGGTGGAATATATTCATACTATGGAATATTTCTAAGTCAAGGACTTGTGTTTTGTTTAATAAAACAACTAAGTGAATGAATCACCTGGGTGGAATGGAAGGAATGGTTTATGTTGAGTGGTTATACAAGGCCCATTTCTATGGTTTACCTTGTGTATCTCACTTGTGGATGGCCACCCAGGAACAAAGAGATTTGAGATGTCAAATGTTGAGAAGCTTCAAGTGCAGCCACTTGGCATTATGGGCTCTGCCTGGATCATATAGGTTGCAATAACTTAGCCAAATGGACAGTTGGTGGTAGGGGATGATAGGTTGGAACGCATCCATTCTGGTCTAAGGGAAGGCTTCTGAAAGATCTTGTCTTGGTGAAACCAAGTCTTGTGGGGAAAGTGCACCACCTCTGTAGAGTGTAAAAATCTAAGTACTTAGCCATGTCCCTGGTAAAGGACAATTTGAGCATCAAGACATGGAAGCTATCAAGAATCTCCTCATCCCAATTTCTAAGTTAAAAACTTGTGGTTGAACAAGGGTTGAAGGATCACCAATTTCTATTGGGAGATGCCTTGGGTGATTTTGTCAAGCAAAAACTTAGTGTTTTCAAATGATAAGGAAAAACTATTTTGAGCAAAGCAAGCCTAAGCTCCACTTAGCCAAATGCATATAGATGATAGACTCCACTATACTACCATAGTATCACTTGCCAATACAATTCAAATGTATTGACCCTTGTGGCTGTAACTTATTATGTTGCAGGTTTGTTTGATGTTAGTGAAGTTTATTGATTAGGATTACAAGTCTACAACCAACATGTTTGCCTGTGGCACTTTGAAGATGAAGGACCCCATGCTATTGTTATATTCCGCTGCATTGTAATGAGATAGCCAAATGAGCTATGTAAGATGTAATAAATTATTTTATTCCTGGTTATAAAGTTGTATTATGACCTTTGTTTCTTGATATTACATCTTAACTGTGGATTCTAGCTATTGATCCAGGGACTAGCATTGTAAACACAGGGATCTCTACCTTATTAAAGGTTGGGAACCTTACAGATGGTATCAGAGCATTGTGTTTCCTGTAGGATTTGTAAACCTAGGATTGGACAAACCCCTTTGAAAAATAGGAGTGGTATTTGTTCCAAAAACTTATTTACAAACAATCTTGTATACTCTTTCCTCAACCATTTTGGTTTTTATTCTACATCTCTTCTATTTCAAACTTGATGGATAAAGCCTACCCCATGGCCAAAGACTTCAACATGAGCAAAGGACTCCACCAACTCAAGTGATTTCAACCTTATTCTCAACAAGGACTTCAACTTGGATATCACTAAGGACTACATGTGAGACAAGAAATATTGCTCAATACTTGAAGACTAAGGAAACACAACTTAGGAATCATCATCACCTTTGAAGTTTTTGTGACCAAGACACAAGAATTTTTCGAAGGAAACCATGATCTCATTCAAGAAGAACCAACTAAGAAGGATGGAATGATCTCAAGTGAACCATATAGTTGGACCACCATGTTTAGTTTAAATTAAACACACCAACTTATGTGGTGTAGCAAAAATATTTTTTTGCCTATAAATGTGCTTGAAACTTGTTGTTTGAGTGGAATGATTGTTTGTTATTGCTTGCACATTGCTTGTGTAAATTGTGTTGTGTGTGATTAGAACTATTTCTTTAGAAATATTTTGCCTATCCTAATCCCAATCCAACCCAAACAAATGACTACTCCAAGAGACTCCAACATCAAGAATGGTGACAACAACAACCAAGAGGTCAACATGAGAGAACAACTACTAGTAAACCAAACCCATTTGAATCAGATGACAACTCAGTTTTTAGCCATCAACAATGAGTTAGACCCAACCATACAATTTTTTTTGGAAATCCAATCCCAATTGTTACAAGGGATGACCACTCAAATGATCAACAGGGGAGACAACTCTTCCCAAGGAGTTTGTGACAACAAGGATGTCAAGGATGATATTTTAGAAGGAACTCAAGCTTGCAATATCTATGGAGACAGGGACCACACTTCCAAGGAGCATGAAGATCAATGCCCCAATTGTGAAGAGAAACATCCAACTAATCAATGCCCCACATCTCAAGTTACTTGTTTCCTAGGTGAAGGAAATAATCATGTCCCTATACAATGCCCCATCTATTCCATAGTTTAACAAAGGAAACAAGGTGGAGTGCATCAACAGTTTGTAAACCCTCATGAAGGAACAACTTCTACCAAGAAGGATGAAGGCAAAGTCAAAACTATGCATCATAAGGCCAAATCCAAAGTGACCAAAAAGTGTTGCTACTCTTGTGGAGAAGAAGGTCATATCTCTAGTAACTGCCCCAAGAAGAGAGAATGATTTCCCACCTTTGTGGTGAAGTATGAAGAGCATGAACTAGAACAACTCCTAGCTTTGGAGAGACCCAAAAAGAAGAAGAAGGACATAAGCCAGTTGCAATGTTATAATTGCAAAGAAATGGGACACTATGCCAGTGATTGCCCAGAAAAGAAGAAGAACCAAGGAAATAAACAAGAGGAAATGATACCAAAGAAGAAGAAGGATAATATCCAAGTGATGTGTTTCAAATGCAAAGAGCTAGGCCATTATGCAGACAAGTGTCCAGAGAAGCTTCATCAAAACCCCAAGCAAGCCAAGATGTAATATAGTTGGAAAAAATTTAAGGGTGGTAGTACCCTAGTTGCTTTGAGCCAACTTGTAACCCCTATCTTTCCCAAATCTCGGGACGAGATGTATTTTAAGGGTGGTAGCCTGTCACATCCCAAGATTTTCCAAATCTTGTAATGTGAAAAATAAATAAACAAAATAAATAATTGTTTAAAATTAGGGTGAAAAGAAACTTTTGTTTCTAAATGGAAACTTAAAAATACCATCTTGAACAAACTTTGGTTTATGTTTGAATCCAAATAAATTCAAATCAAGTGAAATGCATTCTTCATAAATGCATCTAGAAATATAAACACTTGGAGAATAAACAAAAACTCTAAAACCCTAATGGAAGAAAATCATTTCCAAGTTGTCTCCAGGCCTATGGATTTGAACCAAATAAAAATTTGTCAACAAACATTTACAAATGATAAAAAATGACAAATAGAAATATTATAAGATCCATATAAATGGGTTTCACTTAATTTGGAGCCATTGATAGAATCTTATTAATTTCATAAGATAAGGAAATTGAATTTCCAAAGCTAATAAAGCATCTACCTAAAAATCCATACCAAATGGTGAGCAAATAATCCTAAAGAGATTTAAAAGGATAAACAAATATTAAATAAGTTTTTACCAATTGGAATCACCAAGTTTGGATTTTAAATAAAAGATATGGATTTTATAAGATAAAGATAAATGAGGAATATTTAAAGGCTAAATTAAATCTTGACCTAATCCATTAAGCAAATGGAATGAATAGAATCCAAATCCAAATAAAATAAAAGGATAAAGAATTTCCAAATAAAATGGCATTAACCAAATTCTATTTGAATAAAGATAAAATCCCTATTAGAAATGATTAATTAAATCAGGGAAAATAATTTGAATTTACCCAAGTGAAATAAAAATCATTTAATTGACTGAAATGAAATAAAAGAATCATTTAAAATAAAGTTATATGAAATTAAAACTATATTTAATTTCATTGGAATAAAGACAAGTACCCAATTTAAAATGATTAATAACTCATATTAAAATTTTTCCAAATAATTCAAAGTGAATTATTTGACACCCTAATAATTGAATAAAACTTACTGAAAAGGTTTTGTGGAAAAATGAAATTTAAATAAGGATTAAAAATATATTTGAACTTATTTGATTAAATGCAAAGGCCTATTTTAAATAATTAAAAGATCCTAAAAAGAATAAAAGTTTTATTCCAAAATTGACTTCAGAATATATTATTAAATAGTATTTGAATACACACAAAGTTTGAGAGAAGTTTGAATTCAAATGAATGTTTGAATTGCTTAAACAAAATCAAAACAGAAAATCAAATGGGAAAAAGAAAAAGAAACAGGAAGAGGGAAAAAATAAAGGACTCAGCCCAGCCCAACCAGACGAGGCCCAACTAGCCAGTCCAGCCCACTCCTCTTTTCCCCAAACCGTTTTCTTCTACTCGCGAACAAACCCGCGGAGACGCGGACCGATGGACCCCCATCCCCTCTCACTCTCTCACACTGACAACAACACCCCACTGCCACCTCAGCGTCATCCTCACCCGCCGCTGACCTCGCTCCCCCTCGCCGGCCGTTTCAGCCGATTAAAGCCCGAGTAAATTCGCGGCATTGACGCAGCCATTACCCCCTGCGACCATGCTCTATTAAGCGCCTGCGCCCCCTCTCTCTTTCCCCTCACTCGCCAGATCCTCTACGCCTCCAGGCCGCCCCAATTCATCTCCACACCGCCACTGCCTCCGACGCCTTCCGGCGATGATTCCGGCCAAACCCCGCCGCCCCTCGCCTCCTCGACCACACGAGCACACTCCCCATCGCCAGGCGCATCTCTCGGAACCTCCCTCTCGCCCGCGCATGCCCTGTATCCTCGGTAGCATCATTGACTGAGCTCTGCCACCGTCTGCTCGAACTCCGGCGAGTCCTCCAGGTAGTATCTGACCACCCCCATACCTCTCGTTGATGCACACATGATCGCCGACCTCGTGCGCAACTAACGCAGATCTCATCTTGTCTTAGCGTGGTCTAAAACATCGCCCACGACGATAACCAGAGGAGCCTGACGCGGACACGAACTCCGACGAACGATTCGAGCCAGCTCCGTGCGCCCCTCGAGTAGCCGACCCCACCTCGAGCTTCAGCAAGTCTCTGCGATCCTGGTAAGCCTCGCCAACCTCTCCCTCGCTTCCTACTTCGCCGCCGACACCACTGACAGAGCGCGCGCCGCCACTCGCCGCCGCCAGTGTGGCCACTTGTTGGTTGTTTGATTATCAACCGTTAGATTTAGATCGCAAGGCTACGAATAGATGACTGAAATGAACCGTTATGTTCAATCTGTGCCGCACAATTCAGTTAGATCCAACGCCCCACATAGCACGATCCGCACGAACCGTTTTCGATGAATCAGAACAGCCCACGTCGCCCTGCCTATTGTTATAAAAACAGATTTGATCTATTTGTTGTTCAATTTAGTAAAATTCATAACTTTCAAACCACACGTCCAAATTTTGAAAATTTTATATCAATGGAATCAGCAGACCAAGTACTTTCCAACCATGCACTTTGTTTAGTAAATTACTTCGGGTAAAATGATTGTTTTTGCAGAAACTTGTGTTGGCACATTTTGAATATAAAGTTCTTTGTAAAATTATTTTGGTGATAAAATCTTTGGCAAATGGTTTGTTTTGAACCTACTGACCATAGAAATCAATTTGTGTTTTCAAAAATATATTTGGTGAAGCAAAGGAATAAACCTTGGACTTAAAACATTTCTAGTCAAATAAAAATAATGTTTATTTATTAAAAATGCTTTTTGAGGAAACCCTTTGGGAAATGTTTTGCATTAAAATCTCTGACCCCAAACACCAAGTTTTATGACTTAAAAATGTAGTTTGTGAACCCTATAAAGATTGTTGCTTTGCTAAAGGCATTTTTAACCACATAAAATATTGATTTGGTTTAAAAATGGTTTATAAAGTAAAATCATTTGCAAATGATTTTGCCACTTTTATAAAATGACCAATAGGTGTTTTAGAATGTTTATAAACCATTAGAAATCACTTTTCCAAATAAAACAATCTTTGGCATGCTTGCATGCATTGCTTTGCTTCTATTATTTTATGTGATGCTTGCTTGAATGGTAGATTGAAATTGTGCCTTGCTTGGTTGAATTGTAGTGATTTGAAGAGTGTGATCATTGCAAAGACAAGGAGTGAACTTATATTCTCTACCAAAAAGTCAAGTGATGCTTCATACTTTTGTCCCATTATTTTCACTATGCATTAGTGATATTTCTAAAGTAGGACTTGCATGGAATTTTGCTAAGTGTAAACTATGCCATGGGAAATCCTAGTAGATGAAACCTTAGTAGAAATTTCCTAAGTTTAAGATTCCTACTACTATCATGCTTAGCCTAGCTAGTAGAAAACAAGGGTGGAATATATTCATACTATGGAATATTTCTAAGTCAAGGACTTGTGTTTTGTTTAATAAAACAACTAAGTGAATGAATCACCTGGGTGGAATGGAAGGAATGGTTTATGTTGAGTGGTTATACAAGGCCCATTTCTATGGTTTACCTTGTGTATCTCACTTGTGGATGGCCACCCAGGAACAAAGAGATTTGAGATGTCAAATGTTGAGAAGCTTCAAGTGCAGCCACTTGGCATTATGGGCTCTGCCTGGATCATATAGGTTGCAATAACTTAGCCAAATGGACAGTTGGTGGTAGGGGATGATAGGTTGGAATGCATCCATTCTGGTCTAAGGGAAGGCTTCTGAAAGATCTTGTCTTGGTGAAACCAAGTCTTGTGGGGAAAGTGCACCACCTTTGCAGAGTGTAAAAATCTAAGTACTTAGCCATGTCCCTGGTAAAGGACAATTTAAGCATCAAGACATGTAAGCTATCAAGAATCTCCTCATCCCAATTTCTAAGTTAAAAACTTGTGGTTGAACAAGGGTTGAAGGATCACCAATTTCTATTGGGAGATGCCTTGGGTGATTTTGTCATGCAAAAACTTAGTGTTTTCAAATGATAAGGAAAAAATATTTTGAGCAAATCAAGCCTAAGATCCAGTTAGCCAAATGCATATAGATGATAGACTCCACTATACTACCATAGTATCACTTGCCAATACAATTCAAATGTATTGACCCTTGTGGCTGTAACTTATTATGTTGCAGGTTTGTTTGATGTTAGTGAAGTTTATTGATTAGGATTACAAGTCTACAACCAACATGTTTGCCTGTGGCACTTTGAAGATGAAGGACCCCATGCTATTGTTATATTCTGCTGCATTGTAATGAGATAGCCAAATGAGCTATGTAAGATGTAATAAATTATTTTATTCCTCGTTATAAATTTTTATTATGACCTTTGTTTCTTGATATTACATCTTAACTATGGATGCTAGCTATGGATCCAGGGACTAGCATTGTAAACACAGGGATCTCTACCTTATTAAAGGTTGGGAACCTTACATTGGTATCCAATATTTCACATTTTCTTGGGTTCTACTTGGTTTTATCTTTCCAACAAAATTGGTTTCATCCCAATCGGAGTTTCCAAGCTCAACTTCTTGTATTTTAGGTTTTGGAGGTTTTGCCAGTTCATCGCTTCTACAGAGGTCATACCTTTCTCCATTTTGTTTTATACTTCCATGTTTGATTATGATGTTTCTTTGCATAATATTGTAAAGCTTTTTGTTCTCTTCAACACGAGCCCAAGATCATAAAAGACGGAGTCCAAAAT
Organism: Avena insularis; assembly: GCA_023614405.1. Taxonomy (NCBI): domain Eukaryota; kingdom Viridiplantae; phylum Streptophyta; class Magnoliopsida; order Poales; family Poaceae; genus Avena; species Avena insularis. The sequence goes on along the minus strand of CM042697.1, from coordinate 118,318,333 downwards.
CAAAAGTTATTGAAGTTTTCGTGCAATGTTGTCTTGCTTTTTTGCTTGAGCGGAAGTTCCGGCCCAAGTTCCGACCCAAGTTCCGGTCAGGTTCAGTAACTTGTGTTTTGATTTACCGGAAGTTCCGGTGGAGCACCGGAAGTTCCGGTGGTGCACGAATCTAGCCCAAACGGGCAGATTTCTCTTGCCCTTTTTAAGGGCCCCCTCTTTCCTATTGTTTCCCCAACTTTTGAGGCTATTTTTGCTAGCTCTTCCACTCTCTCTCCTCCATTGGTGAACTTCAAAAACTTGCCCTCTTCCCTTCTCCCTCCCATGATTCTTGCATCTCTTTGAGGGATTTGAGAGAGGAGATCTAGATCTACAATCCCACCAAATAAAATCCCTTCTTTGTGAAGGAATCATTGGGATCTAGATCTTGGAGAGTTTTGTGTTCTCCTCTTGTGTTCTTCCTCCCTTATTCCCCCAATAGATTTTGTAGCTTTGTTGGAATTTGTGAGTGAACAACTTGCCCTTGCATTTGTTGCATAGGTTTGAGTTCTCCACAGAGATTTGATGAGTGCAATCTTGTAGTCTTGTTACTCTTGGGTTCTTGGAACCCTAGACGGTTGGTGTGTTGATTTCTTCTGGCCTTGTGACCTTTTGTGGTCTTGTGTCCTGTTGTGGCTTTGTAGCCTTTGTGGCCTTGTTGTTGGGAGCCTCCAATTGAGTTGTAGAGATTGCTCCAATCTTATACGGGTTCGGTGACCGCCCTCAAGTGTCCCATAGTGGAGCAAGTGCCCACCTTTGGTGGTGCGCACTTGGGAGAATAGGGTGAGCCTTTGTGGCATTGGTGAGTTGCGTGCTTCCGTATCCGGGGTGAGGCCTTGTGTGGCGTTGGGTGAGCATCGAGCCACCACACCCCGAAGTGAGCCATTTGTGGCGCTCGGAGAGCATTGCGCCATCGCACCTCTCCAACAGAGACGTAGCTTCTCGGGAAGTGAACTTCGGGATAAAAATCTTCGTCTCCGCGTCCATCTGTTATCTCTCAACCGAGCCCTTTACTTATGCATTTTACATTGTGATACCCATCGTGCTTGAAGTATTTTACCTTGCTATCACCTTGTTTATTGTATTGCTTAGAATAGGTTGTTGGTGCACCTAGGTGAACCTAGTGGTTAGGTTTTGTGCTTAATAAATTAAACGTTATCTTTTATTCCGCATTTGTTTGAGCCTAAACCGTTATATTTTTAAAATCCTATTCACCCCCTCTAGGCGATGTCCATTGCACTTTCAAAAAGTGTTCAGCAAAGTAGATACGTTTTGGACGTACCATGGATCGAGGCCATGCCCATCACTAACCAGTCTGGCGCCGCCTGTTGGGGATATGCTATATGGGTATCCTCATAGCATGTCTCTTATCCGACTATCCCGGGTGGCCCATAGTCGGTAGCATGGCCTGTGGCCTGCTGGGCGGCCCAGTTAGGTGTATCCAGAAGGGAGGCCCATGCCGGATAAAGGAAGGCTACGGTGGAGTCACCAGCGTACCTGGAGCCTTGGAGTACAAGATACACAAGACTAGTGATAGACAGTGTAGGACTCTGTAACCTATCCGGCTAGGACTTTTCCCTATAACCCTAGGATCTGACGACTATATAAGTCGGCCTATGGGAGCCTTTAGGGCACGGTAACTTAGACTTTCTAGTCACCTCGCACAGCGAACCTATCTCTGTAACTCGGCGTGTTGCCATTATAGTGATTTATAGCAGGAGTAGGACTTCGCCACCGTTGTGGGATCTGAACCTGGGTAAGCTGTGTTACCTCGTACCCGTCAACCGTCCGCCTTACCCCACGTCTCTAAACACGCACTGTGAGGACCCCTCCATGGCGTACTCGTCGGCAATACCACGACAGTTGGCGCCCACCGTGGGGCAAGAGGCGCTTCAGGCTCTTCAGCGGGCGAGGACCAAGATCTTCGCAGGAATCGGCGAAACCGTAGCCATCGGTCACGTTCTCTTCTCCGGCAACGTTCCGATCATCCCTCCCGACGAGTTCTGGATCCCGGCGAAGACGAACCCTACGTGGTGTTCGATCGTTCCTATCGGAGACATCCACCTCTTCATCAGCGAAACCGACTCGGGCTCTAGTTCCCTGGAAGTCGGAAAAGCATCAAGAACCGCACGGACCGCCTACGGGCAGGACACGTTTGCAGAAGGATCGATGTCGGATCTCTCTTTGCAGTTTGCCAGCAAAGATCGGAAAGCATCAAGTCCCGCATGGACCTCCTACGGGCAGGATACGTTCGCGGAAGGATCGATGTCGGATCTCTCCTCGGAGTTTGCCGGCAAAGATCGGAAAAATTCAAGACCCACCCAAACCGCCCCTGTGTAGGATACAAAGGTGGAAGATCACTGCAAATCCGCTGGCTTCGTCCGTGCGTTTGGACAACAGAGATCCAAGTTCGTCGGCGTGGTTACCGTCTTCGATCTGGCGTGCTGCGTTTAGAGAGAAGGCAAAAAACCCCGCGACTACCTCGCCAGGTGGCTCCGTATACGGGCCGACCTGGCCAATTACCCCAATGATGATGCCATCTATCACTTTGTGGAAGGAATGGACCATGGGACGCTTTTCTGACATTCTCTAAGGCGGCAACATGCATCAGGACGCCTTACCTTCGAAGGCATGGTGAACACCGTCAACAACTACGCGGAGGCTGAAGCGGCAGCTCAGACAGCGCTTGCGCTCATTGACGGAGCCCCTCCGATTCAGCCACCACCACCGCCTCCGGCCACCATCGTCGCAGCAGCACCACCACCTCTAGTCATCGTCGAGGCTATCGCACCTCCACCGCCCATCATAGAGGAAGTCCTGGAACCCTTCGACTCTGTCATCGACACGCTTTATGCTGATTTCAGTGCAGATTCAGAGGAAATAGACTTCATTCCAGAAGAGCTAGACTCCGCTATGCAGGAGATGGAGGAGGAGTACTCGCGGGACGAACAAGCTAATAACACCGTCATGTCTCGAGGGGTGTTCGTCACCATTGGGACAGCGATGGATGAAGACCAGCCCGGGCAAGCTCCGCCTACGGCGCTGGATAAGGGGAAGGGGCCACTTATTGCTGTCGACAATGATCGCTCAAAAGTCATGCCTCCTCCGCCTAATCCAGTGCAGCAGCCACAGGAACTCGGCACCGGTCCGAGCAACAACAACACCGCAAACTTGCCGCCTCCAACATCCACGTCGGCAGCAGCCCATGTTACTCCAGCTGATAGAGTGCTGTACGGCAATCTCCTCGTTGAGCCACTAACTGTTGATCATATCCGGAACGTGACTTAGCTTGACGAGAAGCGCCAGCAGCTGCTGGAGGAAGCGCAAGCCATCGTGGAGCAAGGCGCTAAACTAGATCGAGATCTGGTCAACACGCAGAAGTCCATAGAAAAAGCTAGAGCAATGGAGGCCGAGTACAAGACTCTGCTGCAGCAGTAGAAGGCTAAGAAGGCTCCGGCTCGCGTCATCAACGATCCTGGTGTACGGCGCAACCTAGGATGGGCTCCCTCGAAGCCGGCACAGGCCAAGCCATACATTGATAGTGAAGGCAAGCAGGTGATGCCCACCCCACTCCTTAACCTCGACGTCGCCAAGACCCTTCTGGAGCAGGATAGATCGCCTCAGGCAGTGGAACAGGTCTATGACCTAGTGGACAAGGCGGTAAAGCAGCAGGAAAAGGCCACCTCTCAGAGCCTTGAGTCTGACCCAGCACTCTACCGATCTAGCTAGTACAAACCACCAAGGGACAGATCTCCTCAAGATGTCGGATCACGGACGGGTTCATCAGAACGAAGACGGAGGGATGCGCGCAATAGGAAGGATGCTATCCCCATATCCTCCGACCACGGAGAAAGAGCCCAACCTCGCCGCCCATCGCCACCGCCCCGATCCCCCCGACGTCAGGAAGACTACAAGACTCACCATCGCACGGATATGCCTCCACCAAAGCAGTGCGGCATCGTCATCCGCGACAACGCGGCACAGACCCGTCATGACGAAGAGCGCCACCAAGGACATAAGAGCAGGTCACACCACGACCCTCCGCATCCGACAAGCAACCGCGACAGGCGTGGGGCGTCGCAGGAGGGTAACAGCAAGAAAGCTAACCCACCGCCACCTCCGCCTCCGTCACCGCCAAGCAGTCACCATGGCGGAAGAGGCCCGCGTCGTTCACGCAGCCCGTCCCCTGTTGACAACAAGAAGAAGAACCCGGAGCCATACGATGCACGTTCGCGGATCGATAAGATCCACGAGGCTCGGGAAGGACCATACCTGGGACCACGTTGCTTCGGACCTGCAATACGGTCCGCAACTGACCCCAAAGGTTTCCGGATTGACAAGACCATCAAGTCCTATGACGGCACCGCCAAGCCTGCCACATGGTTACAGGACTACGACAACACGGTGGAGATTGCCGGAGGCAACCCCAACGTCGCCGTCAAGTACCTCCCGTTAATGTTTGCGGGCACGGCCCGTCAATGGATCGACGACTTGCCGGAGAGATCTATCTACAACTAGCTGGACATGCAAGAAGCATTCACCAAGAACTTTGAGGGTACATACAAGCGTCCCTGCACGGTGGGCGATCTACAGCGGTGCGTGCAAGAGAAAGACGAGACATCTCGCGCCTACCTCTCCCGCTGGCTGGATATGAAGAATTCCTGCGCAGGAGTGCACGCCCAAACGTTGCTCCGACATAAGATGAAGAGCTTGCAGGACAATCACCAGCTTGACTTGAATCAGATGATCCAGTTAGCTAGTGAGTTCGCAGCTGCCGACGATGATGCTCGTGGCTCTTTGCCGGCAATGGCCGTTCCAACCCAAGCTCGGAGGAACAGCAGTACAAAGCGGAAAACCGCTCCAGAAGAAAAGCAATCTACCGACATGGTCGCCATGACTTTTGCAGGACGAGGAGAAGGCGAACAACATGGCCGAGGAAGGGGAGCAGGCCGCGGGCAGCAGCGAGGAAATGAAACCAACTCGGCGCCGCTCCACGTTCCCCAAACCTACAAAGAGTACCGCGATATGCCGTGCCTCGTACACCTCAACGCCAACGGCAAGGCCACCCATACCAATCGACACTGCAAGTTCGTCAACGACCTCAAGGAAGATCCGGATTCCGGCTACAAGCAAAGTCGGAAGAATAGACCACTAGGCAAGGGCAAGGGGAAGAAGAAGGAGGAGGAGTCCAAGGATTCAAGTGACATGGACGAGGACGTTGACCCCAAGCACGCCGCCAAGGGCGACGACAAGGGCAAGAACCCCTTCGCAAAGAAGGCCCCAGTCTACCACACTTTCCTTGGCACCCCCACTGTCTGACAACAGAAAACCTCTCTAAGGATCTTGATGGCAACTCTCCCTAGTCCCCCAATACTTGCGCTGGTCGGAGGTTCCAATAACTTGGGACAGGACAGACCACCCATACCTTGTGCCCATGGAGAACTAGTACGCCATGGTCATCAACCCATTGATTGACGGCGTGGAGTTCACCAAGTGCATGGTGGACAGTGGAAGCAGCATCAACATCATGTACCTGGATACACTGCAGAAGATGAACTTGACGGAGGAAAGCCTAAGGCGGACCAACACCGTGTTCCATGGCGTAGTTCCTGGTTGGGAGGCTCGGTCCCTTGGGTGCATCACACTTCAGGTAGCCTTTGGCGACATTAATAATTATCGCCAAGAGCGCATGACCTTTGAGGTGGTCCCCTTCAAGAGCGTGTACCACGTCATATTCGGCCGCGACATATTCCACACGTTCATGGCCAAGCCATGCTTTGTCTACAACAAGCTCAAGATACCCGGACCAAACGATGTCATCACTGTATCCGGAAGCTTTACCAAGGCAAGGGACTGCGAGATCAATGAAGCAGCCGTTGCAAAAGCTGTCCTCTACAGCGAAGAATTCAAAGAGATCCAAAGCAAGGTCAATGACTCAGAGATGCCCGCGTCAAAGAAGCAGATATCCGACTCCGCTCCTGCGTTCCAGGCCGCCATCGAGACCAAGCCGGTGGAACTTGTGGTAGGCGATGCCTCCAAGACCGTCGCCATTGAGACGAACCTAGATCCCAAATAGGAAAGCACGCTCATCGAGTTCCTCCATGAGAATAGGGACATCTTTGCCTGGCAACCTGCCGACATGAAAGGTGTACCTAGGGAACTTGCCGAGCACAGCTTAAACATAGATCCAAAATGTAAACCAGTGAAACAACCTCTACGACGCTTTGGAGATGAGAACAGACGCGCCATTGGCAAAGAGATAGCTAGGTTACTTAAGGCTGGTTTTATCCGAGAAGTCCTTCACACCCGATGGGTGGCCAATCCTGTACTTGTCCCCAAAAAGGGAACTACTGAATTAAGAATGTGTGTTGATTACACCGGCTTGAACAAAGCATGTCCCAAAGATCTGTTTGCTTTGCCTCGCATTGACCAAGTCATTGACTTGACGGCTGCCTCGGAACATTTTTGTTTTCTCGATGCATACTCAGGATACCACCAGATCAAAATGAGGAAGTCGGACCAATTGGCCACTTCGTTCACTACCCCTTACGACACGTTTTGCTATGTCACGATGCCCTTTGGGCTGAAAAACGCAGGTGCTACCTACCAGCGGACAATGCAACGTTGCCTTCGCGACCAAATTGGTCGGAACGTTCACGCCTATGTGGACGATATCGCGGTGATGTCTAAAAAATCAAACGACTTAATCTCCGACTTAAAAGAAACCTTTGATAATCTCCGGAAATACAACATGATGCTCAACCCTAAGAAGTGCGTTTTCGGGGTTCCAGCCGGCAAACTATTGGGCTTCATCGTTTCCCGGCGCGGAATCGAGGTCACCCCGGAGAAAATCAAGGCCATCTTAAACATAAATCATCTGACATGCCTAAAGGACATCCAACGACTAACAGGTTGTGTTGTAGCAGTTAGTCGGTTCGTCAGCCGACTTGGAAGAAGGCTCTGCTGCTGTACAAGTTGCTGAAGAAGGCGGACAAATTCACATGGACAGACGAGGCAGATGCAGCATTGAAGCAGCTCAACGAGATTCTTTCCTCAGTGCCCATCCTTGCAGCACCCGAGCCTAGAGAGCCCCTATTAAATTACATGGCGGCAACCAACCGGGTTATCAGCATCGTCGCCGTGGTAGAGCGGAAGGAACCAGGCTATGAGCACGGAGTTCAACGACCAGTTTACTATGTAAGCGAAGTCTTGACGGAGTCCAAGCAGCGTTACCCGCACTACAAAAATATAGCTTATGGAGTATTCCTCGCTTCGCGGAACCTGAGGCATTCCTTTCAGGAGCACCCAATCATAGTAGTGAGCAAGACTCCATTGTCCGACATCATCAACAACAGCGACGCTACAGGAAGGGTCGCGAAGTGGGGCATTGAACTTGCCGCCTTCGAGATCACCTACAAGAGACGCGACGCTATCAAGTCACAAGCCTTGGCAGATTTTATTGCAGATTGGACGGAGATGCCAGATGCCACTCCGTTGCCGGAACCAGAGTACTGGGTGATGCACTTTGACGGATCAAAGTTGCTCAACGGCTCGGGGGCTGGTGTATTGCTACAGTCACTAAAAGGATACAAGCTACACTACGTTCTGAAGATCCACTTCGAGGCTACAAACAACATGGCGGAGTATGAAGCACTCATTCATGGACTGCGTGTAGCCAAGGATATTGGCATCAAGTGCATAGTTTGCTGTGGAGATTCCGACTTGGTTGCCCAGCAGGTGGCTGGCACCTGGAATGCGCGGAACCCTATGATGGCGGCATATCGCGACGAAGTGGACGAGATAGCCAAGAGCTTCTTGGGCTATGAAGTCAAGTATGTGCCTAGGGAGCAAAACGAGGCGGCTGATCTGTCAACACCCGGATTTTTCAATCCTAGATGCCTGTTATGCCATACATCGCAATCCCAGGATTACCATTTTTGCGAGACATAACAGAATTGGGTACCATAGTACTTCATCCATTACAACTATACATAAGTTTTTACACAAATAGGGATCTCATGATCCAGTTCTTAATACAACATCAAGCAGCGGAATACGTAGTAATAACGGTAGCATAGGCGAAGCTCCATCTTCGGGGTCACAGGCAATGCTGACGATGGGAGATGATCCTAGTTGTCGTAACCTTCCTGGGGTCCATCCTCTAGGTACTCCTCTTCATAGTCTGTCCATGGGAATAGCCAGGGACAAAGCCATGAGTACTCTTTAAGTACTCGCAAACGAATACTAACAAGTAAGGGGTTTTTGGGTAATAGGACACTAGGCTCTAGGGTTGTTTTGCAAAAATCCAGGTTTATCTTTAATAAGTTCCGAAGCTAGTCACAGTTTTATAACTCCTAAGTGGGATCTTGTAATCCAGGTCACAACTCTGTTGTGGTCAAGTCAAAGTCGCAATTCATTTCACAAGTCATTTTAAAAGTCTGACGGGGGAACAGTATGGCCACTCCAACTGTCCATAACCGTGGACGCGGCTATTCGAATAGTTTGACACTCTGCAGAGATTGTACACTTTCACCACAACATTCGATACATCCGTCAGGAACAAATCCTGAATTCACCATACTCAGTATGCGGATAATCAATCCTAACCTTTCGATTACACGCCCTAGTATAAGCACCTCTCCTGTGAGTTTGGCCTCCCAACCATGACCACTGTCATCTTGGGTACTGCACAGGTGGACAATCTTCACAAGGTAGCCTCAGCTCAGACCTTGGCCGGGAGGGAACTAATACTAAGGTATATAAGTTTCCAGTCAAGCCCTACCCAATATTCAGGTATTGTGGTTGTACGATAAAATTGGAATGGTATCGCATCCAGACAACCACCAGTTTTATAAAGGGCTAAGGCTCATGCCTCAACATTTTCATCACCAAAATCATTAAGTGTTTGGAAACACATGTCCAAAACATTTCAATAGAATGATCCATCATTCCAAGGTTTTCATAACCATTTTTCCACCAAGTATTCCCATCTAAAGTTGATCAAGTTTTATGCTTAGCACTAGCATCTACAGCTGGGGGTGGTACTAATGAGGGGTGGTAACTAGTGGAGTTTCACTAAGTCCAACATCATATCTTAGACTGAGATCAAGGTTTCTAGCTTAGGCCAAATTTTATGCTCTTTAGGCAAACTTGAGCACAACTGTCTAATATCTACCAAACTCTTAGGTAGACTCTAAGTAAGCTTTGATAAAGAAATAAAGTAAGAAGCTTGCCATAAAACTAGGATTGGTTTAGCAAGTAGGTATGATCACATATGCTTAAGGCATATAGTATTCATATCACAAGTATGGGTTTGTGGCATCAGTAGGGTATCTTGCAAGTGTTAGCTTGCATTGGTATAGTATCAGCTTGCATCAGTGTCAATATAAGCTTGCATAGTTACTATCTTGCACATTCACTAGTAGTATTAGGCTTGCATTGTAATTAGCTTGCCTTGTGCAGAGCAGTGGTTGAAGTTCTCCTCGGCTTCCTCTTCGTAGTATCCTCCTTCCTCCTCGTAGTATCCTTGGTCGGTACTAGCGTCTACGAATAAATACGAGGTACACAATCACCAAACAATACTTAACTACTTGCAATCATCACACACAAGGGTCCTATAGATGATCTAGCATCATCTCTAACATTACAAGGTTAAGGCTTGGTTTAAAAACTTCTTATTTTTAGAAAAGTAATTTCTACTCATTGAAAAACTACTTAAGATTTAATATTCTCCAAACTAAACATGGGATCATTTTGACACATGTCATCACCTCATATTGTAGTCCAAGGGAATGTGATTTAAAGTGGTGTCACAATTTAATAAGGTTTTACCCTTTTATTTCAATTAATTAAAGTGGCTAGAAATGCTTATGAAGCATTCTTTTATTACTTGAACATTATTTCTGCAAGTAAACCTATATATTTTTATATATTCTGAAAGGTATGGTTAAATGTGATTTTTGAGAGTTGGAATCAACTCAAAAGCTTTTATGGTTTAAATTTGAAAAAATGTTTGAATGCAGAAAAGCTTCTGCCTTGTTATTTTTGCTATGGGTGATCTACAGATCCAAATGACTTGAATCCAACGGGCTTGGATTAAGCATTCACAGACCTTTCCAACAAAATTGGTTTCATCCAATTTGGTTCACTGAATCGATCTGGTTTGATTTTTGAAGTTGGGTACAGAAGTATGTTTGAATTTAAAAAGAAAAAGGTTTAATTTGAATTGTCTTTGGGCTCTGGAAATTCTAACGGCCAGCTCTGCTAAGCGCGATGCTCCTGGCTGCGTAAGTGGGTGTCCCCACTCGTCGGTGACACGGGCTGCGAAGCGGTATGGGGGCAACGTGGATCGTCCGATCTAGTTCTAATCCAACGGTGAGGTCATCGTCGGCCGAGACAGCTCCGCGAAGCGAAACCTAAGCGGCTGGGGGGTGCTTTGGGGCTCACCGAGTGCAGGCGAGGTCAGCGAGGGCGATAGACGAAGTCGACAGCGATCCTCCTGGTACCGGTGGCTTCTCCTGGGGCGGCTCCAATCGCTGGCTCCCTTCTTCTCTAGAGGCGGCGGGCTCCGGTGAAATTCCGGCGAGGTGGTGCTCGCCTTGCTCTGAGAATGGTGTGGCACGGTCAGTGGGGAGAGGGGAGCGAGATGGTGTGAAGAAATCGTGTGGGGATGGCCTCTATTTATAGTCGAGCGAGGGGGCCGTCGGGGCGCAAGGTGAGCTCGTCGGGCGACGCATTTCTGGCAGCTAATGGCATGGGCAAGGTAGGGGGCGGTCTTTGTGTCTCCTGGCGATGCTCAACGACATGATCACGAGGCATGGGGCGGTGTGGTTTGGTCTGGAATGGGCGGCGCTCTACGCGGCAGAGGCGGCGTCTTCAACGGCGGGCGGTGGCTGTATGGCACGGGGCGGCAAACGGGGGTGTCTGGCGGTGTCCTGGGTCGGTGGTGATGATCGTGTGTCTGCTGGTGTGAGGGCGGCGCGTGATGCGGACGCTGGTCGGGTGGCGCTCTGGCGCATGCTCGGCATGGTCAGGCATGTCTCGTGGCGTGGTCGAGGGCATGGCAACGCCGCTGCTGGGACAGGCGATGGCGGTGGACGGTGGTGCCTCCCACACATGCCTAGGCTAGGCTTGCTCCTAGCTTGCTGTCCACAATGGGGTGACATGGGGTTGCTCGGCTGTTCACCATTAATGGAAATGGCAATCTCACAGGGGTGCTAGTGTTGGGCTAATCTTTCTAGATGATCTACTGGGTTGTGTGTGAGCTAACTAGGGAACAAGTTAGGCTCAAAACACTGCACACTATAGTGTTTGTGGTTTTGTTTGATTTGTGTCTGCAACTTTGTTTGATGAAATGGCCGCATGAACTCAAGTTTTGAATTTTGAAATGAATTTTGGTGAGTTTGCTAGACTGGTTCTGGTGAGTCTGCAGATGCTTGGGTTTTGAAAGTTGAGCTTGTTTGAGTGGGTTTTGAAAAAGTGGGATCTTCCCATATGAAGAAGATTCAATTCTGAATTGTCATTTAAACTATGCATTTGAAAGTTTCTGGATGATCACAAAGTGGGCCTTGATACTCTGTTATGAGTACATTCAAGGGGTGCAAAGATCCAGAAAAGTTTCTGTTAGGTTTTGGAAGTTTGAGACAGCCAAAGTAGGCATGTGAGTTAAATTGGTCAAAATGACCATTCACTTAATATATTTGTTTTGATTTACTTGTCTTTAGGAAAAGTGTGGGGAATGTTTTAGATGATGTTCTTTTCACCTAAGAAACATTTTACAAGCAATGGTTCACACAAACAAGGTGGTTTTTAAAGAAATTCAAAATTCATGCATACACATATACATCCATTCATGAATTCATTTAGAAAAGTTTTTGTTAACCCTAAACTTGATAATTAGTGTTTTGATGATCTAAGTTTGATATTTTTGGGATGTTACATGATCTACTATCTAAACTTGGATCAGGGCGCAAGAAAATTCCGCCAGGAGTTTTCCTAGAGCATCTACGCACACCATCCGTGAAGGGCACCGACATCGACAACCCGGATAGAGCTGACTCTTTCGTCAACATGGTGACAAAGAACCCTCCGGCTTGGACAAAACCGTACATGGAATATCTCGAACCCGGAACTTTGCCCGACGACGAGGTCGAAAGATGGCAAATAGTATGGCGAGCAAAGGGTTATACCATAATCAATGGGCAACTCTATAAAAGGAGCACTACTGGTGTATACCTAAAGTGCGTCTCCCAGCTAGAAGGTATGGAAATCCTGCACGAGATCCATCTCGGATATTGCGGGCATCACGCCGCTCCTCGATCGTTGGTTGCGAAAGCCTTCCGGCAAGGATTCTACTGGCTAACCGCGAAGGAGGACGCCGACAAGCTGGTTGAGACATGCATAGGATGCCAGTATTATGCCCGACAACCACATGTTCCTGCTGAAGAATTGCGAACAATACCAATAACTTGGCCATTTGCAGTCTGGGGGCTAGATATGGTGGGGCCGTTACAAACGGCACCGTGTGGATTTACACATCTGCTTGTAGCAGTTGACAAATTCACCAAATGGATAGAAGCTAAACCCATTAGAAAGCTTGATGGGGCAACTGCCCTCAGGTTTGTCCGGGATCTAGTGGTGAGATTTGGTCTCCCACATAGCATCATCACCGACAACGGAAGCAACTTGTCACTCGGAGAAGTGGAGGCCTACTTCTGGGACAAAGGCATCCGACTTGACCTTGCATCTGTGGCACACCCGCAATCCAATGGTCAGGTTGAGCGAGCCAATGGATTAATTCTGCAGGGAATCAAGCCACGTCTTGAGGCACCGCTACATAGAGCAGCTGGAGCCTGGGCTTGCCATCTGTGTTGTGGAGTTTACGAACTACACCCAACAGATCCACCGGCTACACCCCCTATTTCATGGTATATGGAGCAGAAGCCATCCTACCTTCCGACATCATCCACGATGCACCAAGAGTTGCCGCCTACGACGAAGATGACGCTGAAGAATCCAGATGCCTATATGTGGACCTTCTCGAGGAGGAGCACGTTTTGGCATGCCAAAGATCCGCCATCTACCAGTAGAAGCTATGCAGCTACCATAGTCGCCGCGTCCGGCATCGCTCGTTTAAAGATGGGGATTTGGTGCTCCGACTTAAGCAGAAGAAGTCACACAAATTATCCCCGCCATGGGAAGGACCGTTCATCATAAGCAAGGCGCTGCTCAATGGGTCTTACTACCTTGTAGACAATCATGAACTCAAGGATAGACCCAACGAGGACCATAAGCGTAAGCGACGTGACCTGGATGATGACTACCTGGAGCTTGATCGGCCATGGAACATAGCACAGCTACATCCTTTCTACACTTAGCATTTTTTATCTAATTGTGTACCTCTTATATGATCAATGAAATAAAGCTCTTTGGTTCACTCATTTTGCTGAGTCTTCTACCTCCTTTAGTGTTCATTTTTGGATCATATAAAAACCTTTATGCACAAGTCTTGCGATTGCACTTGTGAAAATTCCGCCTACGGCGTTAGCTTAAGTTTTCTGGTCTACACGTTCTTTGTTGTTTTTATGTGGATTCTGGAGTAGTGACTTTCGGCGATTTTGTGCTCAGGTTATTGACGGTGCCATTGGGCATCATCACCTAAGCGCATGGTTCCGACAACGAGTCTTCTGACTCACGAAAAGTCAAGTATAAGGACCAAAGTAATGGATAAGCCACTTGCTTAAAAAATATACATGCTGAAACTTAATTCTTAAGTAGCAGGATACGATAACCATTGTTTTCCGCCTTAAGATTACATCAACAAAGTTTTTCCTGCACACACTCCAGAGGTGAAACAGAAGTTACAAGGTGTTTTTTCACTCTTTGGGTGCAGGGGACTTGGAGGCCGCATCATCACCAGCCGGAGAATCACCCTCAGCATCGGCGCTATGGTGAGACTCGGAGGATTCCGGGTTGGCGTTGTCGAGAAAGTTCCTGGGCACGAAGACGTCAACATCTACTAACTCGGCAACCCTGGTATCATAGCCCGCGAGTGATGACAAGATGGCTTCGTGATCGATCTCCTTGCCGTCATCATCCACGTTGGGGATACCAGATGTCACCGTGTCGATGTCGGCATCTTCATAGTGTGCCTTCACCATAGACAGCGCCATCCTTGCGCCAGCCCGTGCGCATGAAGCTTTCCAGCTCGCGACACGCTCGAGGGCTTGGCGCAGAATCTCCGAGTACTTCACCATGGAGTCCAAGGCCTTAATATATATCTGGAGGGGCTTGGCAATCTCCTTGGCTTGGGCAATGGCGGTGTTGATGAAGTTGCCGGCAAGAATCATGCATTCCTTGTCCGAAGGAGGCGAGCGGGTTAAACCCATGGGCGCTGAAAATTTCGACAACGATTGCATGAGTTCGAAAAATTCTAAGTATCCAGACTACAGAACTACAAGGCGGAGGACACTTACTGAAGATGCTGGCCTTAGCCTGCTAGACGACGTCCGCCAAGGATTCCTTCTCTTGTTGGAGGAGCTTAAACGCTTCGCTATGGCGAAGGTTTTGCTCATAGGTAGCTTGCTTCTGATCCTTTAGGATCGCAAGGTCCTCCTTCAAGCGATTGATCTCCGCGGAGGTGGAGTCCTGCAGGGCTTTCATGGAATCCTCGTGCATCTTCAGCATTTCTTCTCTCTCCTTCTTAAGGATCTTGTTCTCGCTGTCTAGCTGCTGAATGTGCTTGGACTGCTCGACAATATCCTTGGCCTTGGCGACATGCTCTGCAAGTCGGAGAAAACAAAGTACACATTGAGTACTCGGAGATTATGGGCACAAAAATAAGACGGAAATGCGTCATAAGAAAACAGACTCTTGTTTTTGATGATCTGTTCCTTCAAGATGGCGGTTTTACCCTTTTCAGCTTCAAGGTCCGCGCGCATCTTCTGGTACTTGTCGTTGGCCATGCCCCTCTGAGCATTCTCGTTCTGTGGAAACAAATGCAAAGTCAAGTAGTTGTTTAGTCTGCTTGGAGCTTATAGTCGGAAATTTTCCACCTAAATGCTCGGGGGTTACAGCGAGAGATTTTAACTTAGCAATATGCTTAGCTTTTTCTTTAAGCATCTAGTCGGAGCTAATTTAGTTCTCAACTAGAGGCTTGGGGGCTAAAGTATAAAGTTTTAACTCGGAAAATGCTTAGCTTTTTCTTTAAGCATCTAGTCGGAACTAATTCAGTTACAACTAGAGGCTTGGGGGATACAACACTTAAAATTATGAACACTGTGTATGCTACTCTTAAAGCATCTAGTCAGAATAATTCGTTCCATCTAAATGCTTGGGGGCTACACTGAGAGTTCTTTCTAACTTAGTCACTCTTAGAGCATATAGATGCAAAACCAATGGTTTTCCGTCTACATCCTCGGGGGCTACAGTGGGATACTCATACAAAATGCAAAAGGTAAAGTAAAACTTACAAGTGCAATGATCTTGAGGCTTGTAGCTCTCCCGGCCAGCAGCTTGCCAAAGGCAATGCTGTTTCCGCGCAAGATGTCTGCTTGCCGGAGTAGCTCCTCAAGACCGCACGTCGGAGATGACGGCACTCCTCCAGGAACCATAGTTGTGTTATTCGGCATAAGCGCCTGGTAAACAAACTTCAGGAACTCGAAAGGTTTCTGGCGAGCAGAGGCGCCTCCTTCGGCAGAGGTACCAGCTCCCATCACCGCCTTGCCGCTACCGATGGCATCCTTAGACGGAGCTTCAGCCATTTGGAGAGCAGCACTCTCCTGCGTCGCCTGCTCGCCGACAACAGCAAGCTCGGTTGAGGCGCCAGAGTCCACTTACATCGCGGAAGGGCCTGGTGCCTCCTGGACTTGGGAGCATGTCGGAGCAGAGGAGGGCTTGACGGCAGGAGTGGCAGGGGCGATAGCGGGAGAGGAGTCGCGATGCAGCATATCTTTAATATTTCTAGAAGCCCCAAGAGTCTTGGAGGACTTCTTGAGGCTGGTTGTGGCTTTCTTCCTGAAACATGCAAAATGCATAAGTACAGGAATGAGACAGATAAATGAGACAATGTCGGAGAATGAGAAGCTTACACTAGGGGGGCGCTTTGGCAAACATCCCGGTGGCTTTCTTATTTTCCGCCTGTATGGGCAAGATTACTCTTTTGGAGGCTCCACCCTCCGTCTTCTTTTTCTTGCCTCCGTCGGCAGCGTCAGAGGTGGAGCTCTTCCGCTTTCGCGCCAACGCGGCATCATCGTCGGACACGACCGTGACTTCCTTCATCTTGGGATCATAGATTTGGGCAGCCAGGTTGCCCTTCTCTAGATTGTTGAGATGTTAAGTGAAAAATCATCGTGTTAGACAAGATGATATTGGCAAGACGGAAAAACTGGAGCAATGTCATACACGGAAAATAAATATCTACCTTTGGGCACTTTCCGTCTACGAACATGCCGTAGGTGAGGGTGAAGCCATGCTTCTTATCCTTCACCTTGACGATGTCCTTAAGGCGGAACTTGACGGAGTCGCTCGAGAAGTTATCCTCGGGGATCCGGAGGGTATCCCTTCGGTCGCCGGTGTACTCGTGCATATACTTCGTGCGGTGTTGCAGAGGTTGGATCCGCCTAATGAACCAGCACATGGTTAGGTCCAAGCCAAATAGACCCGTCTCTACGAACCACTCGATCCGCCTTATTGCGCGAGAAGCGTCGAGGTCGGAGGGAAGGGAGGCATGGGACCGCCATGTGGAAACTTCGGCGGCAGCTCCATCCACAAAGTCTGGGTACGTTACTACTCGGCCCGCCAAGGGAATGTCGGGGCCGTAGAAGTACGTACGCTGCCAGTTTTTGCACGACTCGTGGCCGACTATGTCGGGGAACCGCCGGCTAGGTCGGATCTTGAAGCTTATGGTGCCGCAGTTCCTAAGCTCCTCTCTACTGTGTCCGGCTTCACGTTTGACGGTGAAAAAGTACACAAACAAATCTAACCTTGGCCTAATCCCCAGGTAACCCTCACAAAGTGCCGCGAAGTTGCTAAGCACTAAGATACTATTGGGGAAGAGGTTATGGGGTTGGACCTTGAAGTGATTCAAGACGGACAGAAAGAAGTGGGAGATGGGCAGAGAAACGCCACGTACCAATTGCGCCTTGAGGTACACTTTCTCTCCGGCTTGGGGAGAAGGCGTCACACGGCCGGGCGCCGCCAAAGTAGCCCTCCGTCGCAGGGAGGTAGCCTTCGGCGACCATCTCTTGGATGTCGCGGTCGGTGATGTCCGAGCCGTGCCAGTCGCCTTTGTGCGAGTCTGGCTCCTCTTCCAGGGGTTCTAGCGCCGTCAGATTGTGGTCGCCGCCGGTGGTTTCAATCACCACCAACGCGGGGATGACCAGACCCTCTGGGGGCACGATGACGGATCTCGCCGGATTCGCCGTGGCTTCGCTCGACGCCGCCATTGATGGGGATGAGCTGCTACTAGCCATGGAGGAGGGAGAGAATGCGACTAGTGCAGAGAGAGGCTAGGGTTTCTCGAGGTTTTCCGCAGAGAGCTCGAGGAGGCGTGCGGCTGGAGGAACAAGACGATGACGCGAGAGAATGGGGTGAAAAAGTGGCAAGTGTCCCACGGTTACTATTTATCTTACTCTGCGTCAAGATTCGTGCAGCTAATCGGACGGTTGCCGCGTAGACGACGTGTTCGTGAGCGTGTGCGGTAATTTCGCCATGTCTCCAACCACCGCTGCCAAAGGTTCGCATCGCCCGCGCGGGAAAATCGGATATGATTGCGTTCTCTGCACGTGTGAGTTACGAGGCATCGCTGACCTACAGCCTACGTCGCCATAACTGACATGGTAGATGAGCCGTCCCATCGAAGATTCTGGCATGGACGGATTTGATCTGACAACGGCAGTGTACGATGGAAGATTCAGCATTTCTCCGACTTACTCATAGAAGACGGAGAAACATTTGCAGGGTTCTTTGGGAGGACTACAAGATATTGCTTGACGATTTGCCGACATTCACCTAGACGGAGCATTCCACGAGAAGAGGCAAGACGGCGCAAGATCTCGGAGTTCTCCGGGGGCTACTATTTGAGGATATGCTATATGGGTATCCTCATAGCATGTCTCTTATCCGACTAACCCAGGTGGCCCATAGTCGGTAGCATGGCCTGTGGCCTGCTGGGCAGCCCAGTTAGGTGGATCCAGAAGGGAGGCCCATGCCGGATAAAGGAAGGCTACGGTGGAGTCACCAGCGTACCCGGAGCCTTGGAGTACAAGATATACACGACTAGTGATAGACGGTGTAGGACTCTGTAACTTATCCGGCTAGGACTTTTCCCTGTAACCATAGGATCTGACGACTATATAAGTCGGGCCTATGGGAGCCTTTAGGGCACGATAACTTAGACTTTCTAGTCACCTCGCACAGCGAACCTATCTCTGTAACTCGGCGTGTTGCCATTATAGTGATTTATAGCAGGAGTTGGATTCCTCCACCGTTGTGGGATCTGAACCTGGGTAAGCTGTGTTACCTCGTACCCGTCAACCGTCCGCCTTACCCCACGTCTCTAAACACGCACTGTGAGGACCCCTCCATGGCGTACTTGTCGGCAATACCACGACACCGCCACCGTCAAGTTCTTCGAGTCCATTGTTTATAGGTTTGGAGTTCCCCACAGCATCATCACCGACAACGGGTCGAACTTCACCTCAAAGGAGTTCCGAGGCTTCCGCGAAAACCTCGGGATCAACCTCACATACGCCTCCGTGTCGCATCCGCAGACCAACGATTAGGTCAAAAAGGCCAACGGCCTCATCGGAAACGGCATCAAGAAGCGGCTGCTATGCCCATTCAAAAAGCTTGCGTGTGCCTAGGTAGACGAGCTACCCTCCATCCTATGGAGCCTACGCACAACGCCAAACAGCTCAACTAGCTACACGCCCTTTTTCATGGTGCATGGAGCCGAAGCCATGTTGCCTGCTGAGGTACGCTACACATCCCCACAGGTCATTGCCTACAGCGAGGCCAAATCATCGGCCGCACTCGAAGACGCCGTTGACAAGTTGGACGAAGCTCGCGACATTGCCGCAGCCCACTCAGTGGTGTATCAGCAAAGTCTCCGCAACTACCACAGCCGTCGGCTACGCCCAAGCTCCTTCGTCAAAAGAGACCTCGTCCTACGACTCAAGCAGGAAGGGCACCTAAAGCTCGAGTCACACTGGGAAGGACTCTACATAGTCACTAAAGCAATCCCAGGTGGAGCTTACCGCCTAAAGGAGGTCGAGTCACGAGTTGAATACTCCAACCCCTAGAACGTCGCAAAAATGTGATGCTTCTACCCTTAGTTGTCTTTTACTTTCAATAAGGCTATTCAGCCAGGCTACTCAGCCGAACACTGTACCTCCTACATTATGATGAATAAAAGCTAAGTTCCTTGGCCCAAAATCTTCTCTCTTACATTTTTATTGCTAAAATACACTCGAGGGCTGCGCCTTCACCTTACGATTTCGTCGATTGACAACAACGCATACCACCTGAGTAGCTGACCACATCAGGCTAACGAAAAGGACATGCACAATCTATAGTCAAAACAATGCACTATGTGTCAATACATACAACTTTACAAGGGCGTCAAAAGCCCACTCGACAATATACATACTTTACATTGTTTCATTTTCCACTTACATGACTCAACCACGCTGGAGCAGGATGTTCATCCGCTCCTCGAACACATCTACAATTTCTTCAGCATGTTGTGCCATCAGGAGGAGGAGGTGGCCCAGCAGCTATCTCCGCAAGGTTGACATTGCGACGATGCAGCCGAACAAGTGACAGGGCTACCTTCACACCCGCCACCAGCTGATGACGCACCAGCTCCTTCATGTGGCTTGTATCGCGAAATTTTCCAAGCAAGCCCAAGAAGCTAGCGGGAGCCAAATCCAGAGGGAACAACGTTGCCCAAATCACTGCGAGTGACGACCTTGCTTGCTTTAGCACCCGAAACACTTGATGGACGTGGTCTCTCACTGTCTCAAGAACAACCACTCGGTCGCGGTCCATCTAGAATAATCTGCCGGCCTCCAACTCCTGTTGTGCCAAGCAATTCATCTGAATTGCAACACGCTCTTTCTCTTCCTTTAGAAGAAGATTCACAACTACATAAAAGTAGCAGGTGAGATGACATGAACATATGGCGCATTCGAAAAGACAAAGGCTCAGGGTGACTTAGACTGGAGTTGATTGCCAACCTGCCAAAATTGTTCAAGGAGAAATTCTTCCCTAGCAGTGGCTCGTTCGGTCTTGGACTTCCAAACATCCGCATGACCACAGATGCTGAGAATGTCCTTCTCCAGTCTTCGGATGCGATCACGCAGAAAAGGAAACTGCGACGCCTCACTCAGCGGCAGACGGGCGCCAAATATAGGAGGAGGCGTAACCACCGGTTCAACACTCGAAGGACCCTAAGGGTGTACAAGCAACAAAACATCAAAAATACGATATTTGACAGTAGTCAAAAGGTGCACTTATATTTACATAAGTTAACCACTACATGGTACAATAAACTTGTCCAGCATGAAGCATTACAGGCGCAAGGGAAAGAAAAATAAAAATACAGCTACAACTACAATGCAGAAGACCTAGGCGGCAGCATCCGGAGCAACTTCGGACTCAGAATATCTAGACTTGGCCGCCCGCTCCTGCTCCAGCGCATATGCTGCTAAGAGGTTAATCAGCTTCGGGCCAAAGTGCATGCACTTTGAGATGAAGGGAGAAAACTCTACCTCGATGCCATTCGCTACCATCGGCATCTTGGAGGTGATCGGCTGAAGGTCCATCTACACGCTAGACGCCACCGCCATCGCCAACCCCATAGCAGCGCCCACCCCCTTCTGCGTCCGCTTGTAGCTCGCATGAGCGTCACCTGCCAAAGCTTCTGCGAGGGATTCGACGTCGTCCAGGGCGACGCCCTTTGGATTAATCTCCTTGTAGAAGCGGGCAAGAACCTCCTTAGACTTGTCTAGTGAATCCATAACAGAAGTGGATCGATCTTTGATCGCTGCAACGACATCCGCCATGAGATCTCCATGCTCCAAGACGTTGTGATCAAACACAATGCCAGTAGCATCTCCAACACACGGCAAAAAATTTCAGATGAAAAACAAAAGGAACCACATCCGAAGAAAAGCAAACTTAAAAGAGGAACATGGTGGCTTACCGGATATCGCTTTGGCAGCAGCCATAATCTTTTCGGCCATATCCTTCTCCCATGACGTTGTGGCAGCTGCAAGTTGCTTCTCACGGTCTTAGGACTCTTGTTGTTGGCATTGGAGGGCCTCCGTAGCATCCTTTGCCTTAGTCTCCGCCTAGCCGAGACTCTTTTGCAGTGCGTTCAGCTTGCGGAGAGCATCATTGTTCTCGTCTGTAAAACTCAACAAGGAAATGTCAAAACAAACAAGTCTTAGCAAAATCTTACAATCAAACAGAAGTAATCCATGCACCTTGGAGCTGCTTGAGGTTGCCCTCCAAAGCAAGGTGCTACTGGCCTAGGCGGTTGATGTCACAGATAAAGGGCTGCAAAGTCAACATCATATCAGATCAATAAAGGGCTCCGGGGCTCCCCCACGAGAGAAAATAGACTACTTACATGGTCACCCAAATACTCTGAAGGTCTCACTTGTGTCTTCTGAGCAACAATTTCACGAGCCCTGGCCTCAAGGAGCTTGAGTTGTCATCATCGGAGCCGACCACTATCTTCGAGAACGTCGAAACAACTTTCAACTCTGCATGCATCTCTTCGGGTTCCTCCTCGAAAGACTCTTCTGAGGAGTTCCTCCTAACACATTCTATGAATCAAGTCAGCAGCAAGCTAATACTTAGCATACCATAAAACAATAAGAAGGGACCATAAACTCACGAGGGAATGTCGGATATATCGAAAATTGGAGCCTCCTCCTTCTTCTTCTTCTTCTTCTTCTTCTTCTTGGCCAGCGGCTAAGGAGCCATGACTCGAATAGGCACGACGGTAATGGGGGACTCTACACCCTCATCCCCGCCATGATGCTCGAGGAAGGCAGGACCCCTCGGTGTTGGCAGCATCGCCCCATCCGAACTCTCGCTCCGGGTTCTCTTTCGAGATAGCCCTTTGCTCTTCTCGGGGGCTTCGGTGGTAGGAGAGTGAGTGATACGTCGAAAACGTATCTATAATTTTTTATGTTCCATGCTTGTTTAGTATCTACTTTGCTTGGATTTGTCTACACTTTGAGGTCTTTTTATATTTTTTTTGGTACTAACCTATTAACAAGATGCCACAGTTCTAGTTGCATGTTTTCTTCTATTTTTGGTTCCAGAAAGGCAGAAAATCAATATTCTCGGAATTGGACGGGACAAAAGCCAAAGTCAATATTTTACTGTGGGGAACACGGAGCCAGAGTATGGGACAGAGGGGAGGCACCAGGGGTCCACACCACCTGGCGGCGCGAGCTAGGGCTAGCCACGCCGGGGGGTGTGAGCACCTTGGCTGCCCCCCTGCCTCGTCTCTTCGCCTATAAATACCCCCCGATGCCAAAACCCTAAGTACCCGATCAATATTCAACGAAACCGTCTGTAGCCGCCGCCACCGTCGTCCCTAGATCGGGGGATATGAAGCTGTTCCTGGCACCCTGCCAGAGGGGAGATCATCCTGGAGGCCTTCTTCTTTATCATGTCAGCCTCCGGTATGAAGTTTGAGTAGTTTCACCTTGGACTACGGGTCCATGTAGTAGCTATATGGTTGTATATCCTCCTTTGTGCTACCATGTTTAGATCTTGTGAGCTCCGTTCATGATCAAGATCATCTATTTGTAATCATGCATGTTGTTTTTGCGGGGATCCGATGGATATTGAGATTACTATGTCAGATTGATTAATGGTTTTGTCTTATTGATTATATCATGTCTGTGTTGTTTATGATTTTGCATGCTCTCCGTTTCTAGTAGCTATCTTGGTCGAGTAGATGCTAGTGACTCCAAGAGGGGGTATTTATGCTCGATAGTGGATTCATGCCTCTATTTAATCTAAGGGAAGTGACAGAAATCTCTAAGGTTGTCGATGTGCTGTTGCCACTAGGGGGAAACAACGGTCGCTTGTTCATGGAACAAGTGGATTTTACCTTACACACTTTGCTTAAAGGAGTTATCTGTTGCTTACAACTTAATACTGGAGGGGGTTCAGATGATAACCTGAAGGTGGATTTCTAGTCATAGATTCAGTTGGATGGCGGTCTATGTATCTTGTTGTATTGCACAATCGAATCTCATAGGATCATGAACGTCTAGTATTGCATTGTTATTCCTTGCTCAGTCCTGTCAATTGCCCTGCTGTAATTTGTTTACCCATCATGTCGTGTTTGTTTATATTAAGGAGAACACCTCTAGTGAACTATGGACTCCGGTCCAATCTTTACCATTGATACAACTTCCACTGTTATTGTTTACTTTCTTAAAACCATTATCACCTTCCACACCATATAGTTAATCCTTTGTTAGAGCAACTGATGAGATTGACAACCTCACTGTTCGTTGGGGCAAAGTCTTGAGTTTGTGTTGTGTAGGTATCCAAGTTGCTAGCAACACCTTTGAGTCGTTTCCTTCCTCCTACTAGTTCGATAACCTTGGTTTCTTACTGAGGGAAGACTTACTGATGTGCTCATCAAACCTTGCTCTTGGGGTCTCCCAACGAAGCGCTACCATGCACCATCAACAAGTTTTCTGGCGTCGTTGCTGGGGAGGCTAAGGACGTTTTCACAATGGGAGTCCTTCACAACCTTTCTATTTACTTTTTGTTTTGCTTAGTCTCTTTTGCTTGGTTTTGTTTGCCTCTTTTTATCAAAAAACACAAAAAAATGAGTTCCTACTCTAGTTGCTGGTCTGTTATTGCCTTGCTTTGTCATGCTGTCTATCAATGGATGGTTTCTTTGAAACTAGTTCTTATTGGTAAGGTGGGTTCACGGAAGAACAAAAATATTTTTATAAGGAACACCGTTTGTCACAAAAAGGGAAACACTTATGGGAACAAATTGATAAATTGAATACTATTGCTAGAGAGGTGTGCTCTACTTATAATGTTACTTATTGCTTTGATAAATCTTGTTGTTGTAGGGGTATAAACACCAGCCTTTTCAATGTGAGTATAATGATAATGTTACCATATCTTCTTATATTAAAGGAAATTATGATTTTTATGATGTGGAACAAAT
The DNA here is from genome assembly GCA_023614405.1 of Avena insularis. Classification (NCBI taxonomy): domain Eukaryota; kingdom Viridiplantae; phylum Streptophyta; class Magnoliopsida; order Poales; family Poaceae; genus Avena; species Avena insularis. The sequence continues at coordinate 118,294,083 of CM042697.1, read as the reverse complement.
TGAAGAATTTATTGCTTTCAAGAGTGTGTTTGAACTTGCCAGTTTGCTTGAAAATACTGATGATGCACCTTATGAATATGAGGTTTATGAGATACTAAAATTTTTCTTTGATAATTACAAAGAAGAAAATGGCTATATTCTTGAATATTTTAATAAGTGCTTTCCACAAACGGAAGATACTAACGCTTTGCAGGAGCCTATGGAAGAAGAAATTGCTGAACCTGAAAGATTAATAGATGAAAAAGAGGAGGAGAGTGATGAACAAAAGGAGTAATAATGGATTAGCTACCCATGCCTACCTTCAAGTGAGAGTAACTCTTTATCCCTTACATTATTTGATTGTCCCCCTTGCTTACCAAAGGAGGATGAATGTTATGTTCCTGTGGATCCTTTATTTGTGCCTAACTTTGAAATGCATGGTACTAAAGAGTTTTTCTTAGAAAATGTTTGTGATAAAGCTTTAGATGCTGGTCCTATATTGAATGATCAGTCACATTGTTATAAAATTGTTAAAAGTGGGTTTGAAGGTTTTAATCCCACTATTTTTGAGCTTGATAGAAATTATGTGTTTGTAGATCATGAAAAGCATGCTTTATGTGTTAGTTATATTGTTGGATTTATTCATGAGGCAACTGAAAATTATAATGAGAGAGGAAAATATGGTTGTAGAAGTTTTCATGGTACTAAAACACCTCTCTATGTGCTGAAAGTTTTGAAGTTCCTCTTGTTTTATCTACCCATTCTTGTTACTATGTGGTTCTTTGATTTATTTTCTTACAAGATTTCTATGCATAGGAAGTGGGTTAGACTTAAATGTGTTTTGAATTTGCTTCTTGATGCTCTCTTTTACTCGTGAGCATCTTCTCAAACTATCATCTTAACTTAAAGGCGTTAAAGAAAAGTACTTATTGGGAGATAACCCAAAAGTTTTCTTGAGTCTTGGAAGTTATTACTTCAGTAATGACCTCTCCTTATCCTTTTTGTTTGCTTTTTGTGCCAAGACTAACCTCTAATGAGAGGAAAGTAAGATTTGGGGAGTTGCTGTCCCGAAACAGATTTTTGTGCTCCACCATAAAAATTCGTGAGAAATATCTGTAAGTCGGATTGAGCTGATATTGTTTGCACAAATCTCCCAGTATGTTAGCTAACTTTCGTTAGTTCAACACTTATTGATTTGAGCAACATAAGGTCTTCGAAAAAATCAGTTTCTACCTGCTGGTCTGTTTTAAAAGATTTCTGCCATTATTTGCATTTGCTTCTTATTGATTCCTTTTTGGGTTCTTTTTGGGAAATTGAGATTTTTGATGGAATTTCTATAGTAGCTTGTGTATTTAGTGAAAAAATTTCTATTTTGAAACTAAACCCAAAGGTCTATTATCTTTTGAATGCACTAATGTTGCTAATGAAGATTGTGTGAAGTTTTGTATAAAGGAAAAATTTTAGGTGTAGAGAGAGAATGATGTAATGAGATGAAGAATGGAAAAAAGCTCAAGCTTGGGGATGCCACCCCGTATCACTACAAGAAATATTCAAGAGGTACAAGCGTCAAAGCTTGGGGATGCCCAAGGCATCCCCTTCTTCATCAATAAAAAGATCAGGTCTTTCTAGACACTTCGTTTTTTTGTTTCATGCAATGTTGTATTGTTCTTGGAGTGTCTTAGTTTTTGTTTTGTTTTCTTGAATAAAGTAGTTTGGACCCCCGTTCTCGCTGTGTTGTTTCAAATAAGTTGATTGGTGTTGGTGAGGAGTAGAAAGTTTTTGCTTGAGTAGTACAAGAGGAGCTTGCTTTGACTATGACTTGACTTTAGCATGTCATGCTAGGTGTTGTTTTGACCTTATGCTTAGTAATTATTGTTGTAGCATGAATTCTTCCAAATAATTGGGATTCCTTAGTGTGCCTTGAAGGAATCATGTGTTGTTTTAGCATACAAAAGCATACTATTGTGGTATTCTCCTTTGATGCTTTGTTTGGGTTGACTTGGCACATTCTCACACCATGTTATGACTATGAACAAGTCACCATAGGCTCTATGATCATTTAGTCCTTGACTTGTAGTACCACTTTATGCTTTGATTAGTAATATTTTGTCACTCTTCATGATTATGGCCATTATTGCTCTCTTAGTTGGTCGCTCCCAGTATTTTGCTAGCCTCCACTTGTATGAGTAAGCTATACTCATGCATCCAACTCCCAAGAAACCAAGTTATTCCAAAGTGTCCACTATAAATTCCTATGCATGGTCTGTTATACCATTCCAAGTATATCCTTGTTTTCATCTATCTTCTAATTAAAAAGTCTCTTTGTTATGTGAAAACTTAGTGATTAAAGCTCTCACGAACTTGATGGCACACTTTATTTTTCTTTCCCCTAATAAATTTGAACCATTATGTCATCTATGTTGTATATGCTTGCACTTATATGTTGGAATTAGCAGAACCATGCTGTCATGGGGAACGCTTTCAACATTGCACTTGTACTTTGTACACAGTTTATATCATGCTCTTTTTTCTATGGATGTCGTCGGTGTGAAATGGAAGGGGAGCTTGTAAGTCCATGGAGTTATGTATGTGTGTTAGAGAAACGCCTGGGCCGCTAGCCTAAGCCATGCCTAATCATGGTGGAAACTTGCAGCATCACCATAATGACATCTATGAAGCATTCTTCTTATAGAAAAAAGAGATAGAAAAAAGAGATTGAGAAAAATAAAAAAATATGAGAAAAAGAGGAAATAGAGAAAAAAGCACCATATTCCCATGGTAAATAAGAAGATTGCTAAGATGCTCATTGTCTGCGTGCCTTGTCATTTTGATTATGGGATAGCTCATGTATCATGTGCAAGGGGTACCCTGTTGGCGGTTCTCTATGATACACATGTACTTACTATGACAAGAACTTGCAGGTAACTAAACTTGAGTAGCATGAGGAGTGACCCTCGTATTCAAGGGACATGAGATTGTCAACTTATACTTTGTCAAGCATATACTCCATGGTTTGTTCACTTTAACCTTAATCACTTCAAGATTCTTATGATAGGGCAATGAGAGCTGAAAGCTAACAAGTACCATAATTTTTGGAAGCTCTTTATGAAACTTTAAATCCCTGCTTCCCTTATGAAGGGCCTTTCTTCCACCATTATATTGAGTCTCCATCTTCTATCCTTAGGAACCAGTTAAGAGAGCATAGTTGCCATTCTTAGTTCTATGTGCATTGTCCCAAAACTTATTGATTGATGCATATTGTTGATATTACTTGTTCTTGTGCTATTTGTATCTAGTCACTCTTATGAACTTTGAAGGTGTCATATGCATCTATTTGCTACTCCATGAGGGACAAGATGAATGCCACTATGCCATGTTTTCTGTATGTGAAAAAAACAAACATTTTTCAATGCATGTTATTCATGATCTTTGTTTGTAACCTTTCATGTTGCATGCATAGTTACTTTGTCTTATTGTTAGAACTCCATCTTTCATGCTCATGTTTAGAGTTCTTTGATCCCAGCTTTCAATGCTTGCAAATGGTTTGATTTTGATGGTGCATGTCACCTCAAAAATTATTCTTTTTATCACTTACCTACTCGAGGACGAGCAGGAGTTAAGCTTGGGGATGCTTGATACGTCAGAAATGTATCTATAATTTTTTATGTTCCATGCTTGTTTAGTATCTACTTTGCTTTCATTTGTCTACACTTTGAGGTGTTTTTATATGTTTTCTGGTACTAACCCATTAACAAGATGCCACAGTGCCAGTTGCCCGTTTTCTTCTGTTTTTGTTTCTAGAAATGCACAAAATCAATATTCTTGGAATTGGACGGGACAAAAGTCAAAGTCAATATTTTACCGTGGGGAAAACGGAGCCAGAGTACGAGACAGAGGGGAGGCACCAGGGGGCCAAACCCCCTGGTGGCATTGGCTAGGGATAGCCACACCTGGGGGTGTGACCACCCTGGCCGCCCCATGCGCTTCTTCGCCTATAAAGACCCCCCGATGCCAAAAACCCTAAGTACCTGATCAATATTCCATGAAACCGTCTGTAGCCGCCGCCACCATCGTCCCTAGATTAGGAGATCTGAAGCTCTTCCCGGCACCCTGCATGAGGGGAGATCATCCTGGAGGCCTTCTTCTTCATCATGCCAGCATCCGGTATGAAGTGTGAGTAGTTCCACCTTGGACTATGGGTACATCTAGTAGCTAGATGGTTGTATCTCCTCCTTTGTGCTACCATGTTTAGAGCTTGTGAGCTCCGTTCATGATCAAGATCATCTATTTGTAATCATGCATGTTGTGTTTGCGGGGATCCAATGGATATTGAGATTACTATGTCAGATTGATTAATGGTTTTGTCTTATTGATTCTATCATGTCTGTGTTGTTTGTGATCTTACACACTTTGCTTAAAGTAGTTATCTGTTTCTTGCAACTTAATACTAGACGGGGTTCGGATGATAACCTGAAGGTGGATTTCTAGTCATAGATGCAGTTGGATGGCGGTCTATGTATCTTATTGTATTTCCCAATCGAATCTCATAGGATCATGAATGTCTAGTATTGCATTGTTATGCCTTGCTCAGTCCTGTCAATTGTCTTGCTGTAATTTGTTTACCCAGCATGCCGTGTTTGTTTATCTTAAGGAGAACACCTCTAGTGAACTATGGACCCCGGTCCAATCTTTACCATTGATACATCTTCCACTGTTATTGTTTACTTTCTACAAACCAATATCACCTTCCACACCATATAGTTAATCCTTTGTTACAACAACCGGCGAGATTGACAACCTCACTTTTTCGTTGGAGAAAAGTCTTGAGTTTGTGTTGTGCAGGTCTCCAAGTTGCTAGCAACACCTTTGAGTCGTTTCCTTCCTCCTACTGGTGCGATAACCTCCGTTTCTTACTGAGGGAAGACTTGATGCTGTGCTCATCACACCTTTCTCTTGGGGTCTCCCAACGAAGCGCTACCACGCGCCATCAGTGAGCAGGGGGAGCTCAGACTCAGACTCCACGTCCCCACCATCTGGTGCATCCTCAAACTTTTCAGGCAGAGGCGGCATCATGCCCTTTACCTTGAAGTTTTGTGATTTAAAGGCCAAAGTAGAAGGTCAGTCAAACAAAAATAGGAAGAAAGAAGCAGTCGAAAGGGCATTACATGCATATACAGGTTTTACCCGAGGGACCTCTTTCTTGGCATGAAAGAGGGAAGTGAAAGACTTCCCCGGCAGATCCTCTTCGGCCTTCTGCTTCAGCAGAGCCCGAAGCGCCCGGTCGAGGTCAGTCGAAGACATCTCCTCTGACAAAACTCTCGTCGGGTTGTTGGTGCCAGAGTACAAAAACATCAGATGAGCCCTCGCTTAGAGCGGCTGCACCTGACTCTTGAGGAAGGTGTGAATAATATCAACACCATTAACCTCCTTGCCCGCAATCAGCTGGAGATCCTCCACCCATTGATACAGCTTCTCCACCTCTTCGAATTCACCCTCCATGATGTCGTTTGACCATGAACGCTTTAGGGTGATCTTATAGGTGGAGTCGAAGGGGGTGAGCCCTAATGTTGGCTGTCTAGCTTGACGTTGCGGATGTAGAACCATTTGTTCCACCACTTCTGGACGGACTCGCAAAGATAGAAGGAGAAAAATTGGACAGTGGGGCAGATGGAAATCCCGCACCCACCCAGTGGATAGACGCCACCGGTGCCAGATTGCCTCTTCACAGAGTAAAGTCTCTGAAAGAGGCCGAAGTGAGGCTCGATACCGAGCCAGCACTCGCAAAGCATGATGAAGCATGCAATGTGGAGAAGAGATTTGGGCGACAAATGGTGGAGCTAAAGCCCATAGAGAAAAAGAAGCCCACGAAGAAATTCGTGGGCAGGCAGACAAAGGCCGCGAACAACAAAAGCATAGAACATGACCTGAAACCCTTTGGGTGGGCGCGGGATTACCTCCTAATCGGGAAGAAGAGCATCTCCTTTGTTCTTGGAGGTCAGACCGGCCTCGTGCAGCTTGCACAAGTCTGTGTCCCTCATCTGGGAACTCCGCCATCCACCATCTGTGGTGCGGCTAGGAGCGGCAACCTTCTTGGCCGCGCCGGCGATGCTCGAACCCGCTGCAGCGGAGGAGCTCTTCTTCGACTTGCCCATATTGCTGGTGCAGTGAGCGCGACGATGTGAGCGGACAAACGACAAGGGGAAAACATGGAGGATGTCCAGCGTGTAGCACAAACATGAGCTCTAGAAATGGCAGCAGTGGATAAGATGAACACAAATGCCGAAGGGGTAAAAATTCCTCTGTTTTCCCCATAGTATAAAAGGGCGAAGAAGATGAAGCGAAGCCCTCGATGCAAAAGCCCTAATGCGTTCCTTACATCTCACCGTACACGTGTCAACAGCCGCCTAAACCGCCATGAACACGCCGCCCACTATGCACGGGAATCGAGGAGGCACCGTAATTTTCGCCAAAGTTACACGTGACTAGTCAAATTCACGTCAGAAGGTGGGAGCCACGATCGTCACGTCGCATCTTATCTGATGCCGTAGACGGTTGAGCTCATCATGCGTTAGCAATGACGCCATCAAAGCAAAGCCAACAACGGCTCGAAACTTTCGACTAAACAAAAGTACTTACTCGAGTCTACGACTTGACCAACTACTCCGGGCTACTCCTATCAGGAGCGCTGGCCGCGCATCTGAGAAAATACATTAGTAAAGATGCCTTGGAGAAATCTTTGAGTCCTACGTCGAGTCTGAGACTCTACTATGGACTCGGGGGATACTCCCATAGGGAGAGCTAGTCAAGCATTCGAAAAAACATTAGCATGGATGAAATCCGCAGAATTAAAGTCTCCGCTCGAGTCTATGACTCCAACAGACACTCGGGGGGCTACTCCCATAGGGAGCGCTGGTCACGCACCCTATGAACTATTCGAATGAGATCCTTCTGATAACGTATGATAAAAATCTTTTTGGCAACTTTTCCTGAATTAACGCTAAGTGAGAAGCAGTCTCCTTGGTCACCCGAAACACCTCCGCAGTGATAAACCTTCGGATGATGTGCCTACGACGCAAAGATAAGCCCTACATATATTAACTGATGGCCTGGTAATGCACCAGACTGCGCTCTGCCAGTAACATACCATTACAATAGGCACGATGAAAAATCCTGACGGACACGTTGGGTATCTAACTTAAAACACTAAAATTCGACTCCTGTAAGACCTCAGTGGCCTGAATCGAATTACACCAGCATCGTTCCGGATTCGGGTCCTGGGACTCGAGTCTGAAGAAGATCATGTTGTTTTGTCCAATGACAGTTAACTGACCCTAATCCGTCGGGTGATTCAAGCATACGTATCAACAAAACCTATGAAATAACATATTTATTCGAAATACAGGTTCGAATGAGAAGCACCCAAAAGATTATAAAGTCTCCAGTTGAATCTACGATTCGACTGAACACAAGGGGGATACTGACATAGATATACCCTACGGGTGCCTCACATTGGTATACCCGATCCATCCCAGGGAAGGCCCACATGAAGACTTGTTGCCCAAGTAGACTCTGGTTGGCCCAAGCCCATCATAAGTTCGACTCCTTGGAGAACACGAACAGGCTATAGATAGAATCTTCAAGGGTGAACCCTAACTTGTAACCGCCTCGACCTATCCCCGAGACCTGGCCTATCTATATAAAGTCCAGGAGGGCACGGAGAGGAATTCCTAGACAACTCATACACACACCTCATGCCAGATAGCATCTGCACACCCCATGTAACCTTCGGTTTCGCCGTAATAAAGAATAGACAAGCAGGAGTAGGGTTTCCCTCCGGGAGCCTGAACCTGGGTAAACTTCGTGTCCCCTTGGTGCGTGTCTGTTAACCGTCTTGCAATCTCTAGCCTCCCCATCTTCTCCAAAACACAAGTCCATAACAGTGGGCATTGACGAGTTGAAACCTCGTCAACAACTAGGTAAGTTAACCGAGATCCAAACTCTCATTCTAGCTAAATTTGCAGGTAAAGCTGAGCCCAATCCAGTTGAATACCTCAAGATGGTAAGAATCCAAAGGGAGGATCCCGAAGAGCTTGATTATAGCAATGCTCCTTCACCGAACTACATAGTTGAAGATCTTGTAAAAAGGATCAATGTCAAGATTTCGGTAAGTGAAGGAAATGATGAAGCCATGTATCACCACTTCATTAATCAGGTAGCAATAAAGGTACGTGATCTTGAAGAAGAATATAAGAAAATTGCTGAAAAATTTCCTGTTAAGCTAGATGATATATTTGAGCCCACCATTAAGATTAAAATTGGGAATAATGAAATAGTTGCACTGTGTGATCTAGGTGCAAGTGTTTCAACAATTCCAAAGAGTCTTTTTAGTAAGTTAAATCTTGGCTCTTTTGAAATCACCGAACTAAAATTGCATCCAGCAGATTCTACTTACAAACAAGTAGTAGGCATTAAAGATAATACCATAGTATACATTAAAGGTTGTCCTTCTCTTATTGATTTTCTTATTGTTGACATGCCTGAATATGCTACTGCTCCTATCATATTAAGCCATACTTTATTATGAACTATTAAGGCTTTAATCAATTTGGTTGAAGGGAACGTGAAGCTCTAGTTGCCTTTGCGGGATCCTTTTTGAAAGAACATGTGGGCCCCCATGTGTGGTTTTGGTAATTAATGACAATCTTTATGGACTAATGTGTGTATTAAGTTATACTTGTAGGAATTGTCCATTGGCATCGCTTGGAGCTTGTGTCGGCTTCAAGGTCGATGAAATGAGAAGAAGATATGTTGTGCAAGCTCAAAATGCGCAATCTTTAGAAGATCTCATGTTTGATGCTTGCCATCCTCGGTGATCATGGATCGATGATGAGGAATCAAGAAAGGCGTTCCATCTTGAGAAGGTAAAGATCGTCTACATAGAGCTCAAGTGGAATGCTCAAGGCAAAGGTATAATCTTGATAGGTTTTCCCTTTTGCCAGTCTTATATTGTTAGTGGAAGACCGGGTTTAGCATAGATAACCATACTATCAAGAGGGTCTCTCGAATCAGTAACTCGATCACATGGTACGGAGAGAGCTCAAACCTTTGCATACTTGCATCATCGTATTTGGCTGTTATTTGTTCTTATCCATGTGAGGATATAGAGTTTGTGGTAATCTCCATAACAAGCTCTTGTTCATCAAAATCGGATCCCTCTTTTATATCTTATTGCGATTTTGATCTATGCGGTTTTTCGGTTTCTCACCAAGTGAGGTATCTCACATTATTATACTTGATACATTCTCACTTGGTGATAACAAATATTTTCACCTTTTATAGGGAAGCTCATGTCGTCCTCTTTCCAACGCAATTGGAATCGGGTCGATCGGAGTTACCAATCAAAAGTTATAGCCGTTTGAATATTTGCTGGTCTCCTAGGTACCAAAATGCGGTAGTACCGCATTTTGGTACCTAGTAAGGCAGAAGGTTTTGGAAAGTTGCCAAAATCCACTGCCGGGCTAGGTACCAAAAAGCGGTAGTACCGCATTTTAGTACCTAGCAGGGTAGAAGGTTTTTTACTTCGTCATTTGGATCTATCCCCCCTTGCTGGACTATGATGTTTCTTTGCATGATCTTGTAGAGGTTGTTGTCCTCTTCGAAACGAGCCCAAGATCATCGAAATCGGAGTCCGGATGCAAAAGTTATGGTTGTTTTCGTTCTGTGATGACCGGTAGTACCGGCATCCGGTAGTACCGCATTTTGGTACCGGGGAGCGCAGAGAAAAAATGCGTTTGGAGCCCCAAGAACCCTAGGAAATGTCCGGTAGTGCCGGGAAAGTCCGGTAGTACCGGGAATCGTGTTTTTTGGGCTGCAACGGTTGGATTTTGGAGGGACCTATATAAGGGGCCTTCTTCCCCAATGGTTCCTCAACCATTCTTGCAAGTTTTCCCCTCCATTGTTGACCTTCTTGAGCTTGCTTTCTCTTAATCCCTCTGATGATTCTTGCATATTCTTGAGGGATTTGAAAGAGGAGATATAGATCTACAATCCCACCAATCAATCTCTCCTCTAAGTGAGGGGAACATATTGGGATCTAGATCTTGGAGTCTTTTGTGGATTTCCTCCATTGTTCTTCCTCTCTTATTCCCCCATAAGATTTTGTAGCTTTGGTGGAATTTGGGAGAGAAGGATTTGAACACCTTTGTGGTGTTCTTGCCATTTGCATTTGGTGCATCGGTTTGAGTTCTCCTCAGAGGATTTGGTTTGAGTTGCTCATTGGAGCTTGTCCCTCTTGGGTTCTTGGAACCCTAGACGGTTTTGTGGCCTTGGTGGCATTGTGGCCTTGGTGGCATTTGTTGAGGCCTTTTGTGGCATTTGTTGGGAGCCTCCAATTAATTTGTGTAGAAGTGCCCCAACCTTGTGAGAGATTCCGGTTGCCACCGACAAGTGCACCGATAGTGGAAGCGTGGATCGATCCCGTTGGGGTGAGATTCACCGGAGAATAAGGGAGGCCTTTTGTGGCATTGGTGGTTTGATACCACCCCCTCTCCAAACGAGACGTACTCCATGTTGGGAGGAACTTGGTAAAATATCGGTGTCCCCGCGTGCCTCGGTTATCTCTATACCCGAGCTCTTTACTTATGCACTTTACATTGTGATAGCCTTCATGCTTGAAGTAATATATATCTTGTTATCACTTTGTTGATTGTATTGCTTAGCATAAGTTGTTGGTGCACATAGGTGAACCTTAGTTGTTCTAGGTTGTGCTTAATAAAGTAAACACTAGTTTTATTCCGCCTTTGTTGAGCCACTCTAGGAAAAGTTTTAATCGCCTATTCACCCCCCCTCTAGGCAACATTCGTATCCTTTCAATTGGTATCAGAGCCCGGTCTCTCATTTTAGGCTTCACCTCCTTGAGAGTAAATATTTCGGCTAGAGGATTAGTGCACAATAACACATTCACATTCGATGGCACAAATTATAATATATGGAAAAATCACATGCTCATTCATTTTCGGGACATGGACCCAAATTTGGAGCGTATTGTAGATATAGGTTTTCATCCTCCTATGGATTTCAAAAATCTATCTTGTGAGGATGAGAAAAACTTATATCTCGATGCTCAAGCTTCTAATGTGCTTGTTAATGCTTTGAGCTATGTAGTTACCTCTTCAATCATTCCTTTTTGGAGCGCTCATGAGTTATGGACAAAACTTCAAGATAAATATGTTGCGTCTAACATTATTGAGGATGATTGTGTTGCTTCCACTTCCGGTCGAGATGATTTCTCATCCTCTACCACTTCACCAACATGTGACTTTTCACAAGGTAATGATATGGTGAGTGGTGATAGAAATTGCAATATGGATAGTGTGTTCACTATTTGTAGTCCCTCATATCTATCTAGTTGCAATGATCTATCTTTGTACCTTAACACTTCTAGCACTCAAAATTCCTTACATGCTTGTGTTAATAGTCCTTGCATATCATGTAGAAATGACTTGAATAAATCTCATGATGATATGCTCATGTTGTCTTGTTGCCATGATAAAAATGCTTCTATTTCCACTAGTGCTTGTGTTGCTAACCATGTAGAGGAAAATGAAGAACCTATGGGCCTAGACATGGTCTTGAATGAAGCCACAAATGTAATCTCATCTTCACCTTCTTCCAGTACCCACTTATGCGTTATGGCTAGGGATTCAAAGGTAACTCCTACTTTGGAACCCATTACCTATTGTGATGAGGAAGATGTGGATAATGTGGAAGAATATATTGATATTGATGATTTATATGAAAAGGGTGAGATTGTTTATCGTGCCCTTGTTAAAAAGGATATTGCTTGCTCTAACTTTGTTGAAATCTTGGAGTTTGCTATTAAGAGCAAAGAACATATTGATAAGTTAGAAACACAAATTGAGGTGCATGATAACAACTTTGATAAAATGGGTAGTCTTGAGCGTGAGTATGCTAATGAAGTTGCACAACTAAAGGACTCCCTTGAAGAAGAACAAACCACCAAAGAATCTCTTGAGGAGACTTTTACTCTAGAATTATCTAGAGTAAAGGAATACCATGATAGAGAACTTGCGGTGGCAAACTCCTTCAAGATTAAAAATGATGAACTTGTAGGTGCTTATGCTAAAATCCTTGAGGATTTTGAGCACCTCAAAAATGGCTCTAGGGTCATCAAGGGTGAGCTCATAAAACTCACCGAGTCACATGATGTAGCGTCCCCAACCTTAAATAAGATTGAGTCCCCTGTGTTTACAATGCTAGTCCCTGGATCAATAGCTAGCATCCACAGTTCAGATGTAATATCGAGAAACAAAGGTCATAATACAACTTTATAACCAGGATTAACATAATTTTATTACATCAAACATAGCTCATTAGGCTATTACATTACATTGCAGCGGAATAACTATAAGCATTGGGTCCTTCATCTTCAAAGTGCCACAGGCAGACATGTTGGTTGTAGACTTTGTAATCCTAATCAATCAATCTTCACTAAAACAATCAAACCTGCAACATAATAAGTTACAGCCACAAGGGTCAATACATTTGAATTGTATTGGCAAGTGATACTTTGGTAGTATAGTGGAGTCTATCATCTATATGCATTTGGCTAAGTGGAGTTGAGGCTTTGCATTGCTCAAAATAGATTTTTCCCTATCATTTGAAAATAAGTTTTGTTTGGCAAAAACAAATTCCAAGGCATCTACCAATCAAAGACTGAAGATCCACTCAGGGCATCTACCAATCAGAGACTGAAGATTTACTTGGCAAAACAAATTCTCAACCAATGATTGAAGATCCTCTCAAGGCATCTACCAATCAAAGATTTAAGATTTCACACAACCCTTGTTCACCCACAAGTTTTAATTTAGAAATTGGAATGATGAGATTCTTGATTGCTTCCATGTCTTGATGCTCAAATTGTCCTTTACCAGGGACATGGCTAAGTACTTAGGTTTTTACACTCTGCAGAGGTGGTGCACTTTCCCACAAGTCTTGGTTTCCCAAGAATGATCCTTCATAGCCTTTCCTTAGTCAAATGGACGCGCTCCAACCTATCAATCACTACCACCCACTGTCCAAAGACTAAGTTCCAGCATCCTAAGATCATGGCAGAGCCCATAATGCCAAGTGGTTGCACTTGAAGCTTCTCAGCATTTGACATCTCAAATCTCTTTGTTTCCTGGGTGGCCATCCACAAGTGAGATACACAAGCCAGTCCCTGGCCTTGTGAACCACTCAACATAAACCATTCCTTCCATTTCCACCCAGGTGTTTCATTAATCTTAGTTGTTTTATTAAACAAAACACAAGTCCTCAGACTTAGAATATTTTTCATAGTGTGAATATATATATCCCACCCAAGTTTTCTATTAGCTAGGCTAAGCTTGGTAGTAATAGGATTCTTAACTTAGGAAAATCCTACTAAGGATTCATCTACTAGATTTCCTATAGCAAGGTCTATACTTAGCAAAATAAAAACCATGCAAGATTTTACTTTAGCAAAAACACTAATGCATATTGAAAATAATGGGACATAAGATATGAAGCATCACTTGCCTTTTTGGTAGAGGGTATAAGTTCACTCCTTGTCCTTGCAACACTCACACTCTTCAAGTCGCTACAATCAATCAAGCAAGGCACAAACTCAATCTACCAATCAAGCAAATCAACACACATAAAATAACAAAGTCAAAGAAATGCATGCAAGCATGCCAAGCTTTGCTTTGTTTGCAAAAAGTGGTTCCTAGTGGGTCATAGACATTTGAGTACACCTAATGGTCATTTTTGTAAAGTGGCAAAGTCATGCATAGGCATGCAAAGGTTGGTTCTAATGTAGGGATGGTCTTCACTAGGCTTCTAAACTTTGTAAGTTCCAAATTGGTCATTTACCAAAATGGCAAAGTCATTTGCAAAAGGGTTTCTATTAGATTCCTAAACTTTGTAAGATCCAAATTGGTCATTTACCAAAGTGGCAAAGTTGTTAGCAAAAGGTTTCACCTCAAAAACCAATTTCAAAACAAGGCACCTATTTGGTCATTTTATGTGGTGAAGAAATATGTCTACTGGGGTTTTAGTCTATAGGGTTCACCAAATGAGTTGCTATTGCAAAACTTGGTGCTTTTGGTCAGTAGGTTTGGTCCAAACATTTTCTCAAGGTTTTCTTTATGAAAGCATTTTCATAAACAAAACAAATAGTTTTAGTTAGCTAGAAATGGACTAAACTAATTAATCCATTCTATTCTTTTCCAAAATCACTTTCCAAACTATGGGTTGGTTCCTAAGGTCAGCAAGGTCACAACAAACTAATTTGCAAAGGTTTTAACCTAAAAATCATTTTTAAATGATTTTTATAATGTTAGCAAGCATACAAAAGAATCTGCAAAGTTAAACAAGTTAACAGATACTATTTGCTAAACTAAGGGCAGGGTTGGTTAGGGCTTGTCTTGCTGATTCCAACGACATCAAATTTGTAAAATTTGGACGTGTGGATCAAAAGATACATGGGTTTGAAGTTTGCAAAAGTTTCTGTTTTCAAATTCTAATTCAGATCTAATACTGGCCACGCGGCGTGTTCTTACTGGTCGATACCGGTTCGGCCGGATCGAGTGCTGCGGGGCGTTGGATCTAAGTTAGATCGTGCGGCTTAGGTAGCGTACCTCTTCGGCGTTAAGTGAAACTATCGTAACCGATGGATCTGCATCTAACGATCGCTGCTTGTTTGACCTAAAAGGAGCGGCGCTGCAAGGGCGACACTACAGGGGGTGAGGGAGAGAGGGGAGATGCTCACCGGGCTCAGGAGGTTGCGGTGATGCTCAAAGTACTCGCGGTTCGACGAGGGGCGCACTGGCACGGGATGGATTGCTCGTCGGAGTTACTGCGGCGGCGGATGGCTCTGCTCGTAGTCGAAGACGGTGCTACAGATCAAGAGAGGACAGACCGAGGGCAGCGTTAGGTACGGGAGGTCACGGAGATGATACGTGCATGAACGAGAGGGCTCGGGGCGGTCGAGGCTTACCGGGAAACGTTGCCGGAGAAGAAGCAGACACGGCGGCGTTTAGAGCTTGTCGGAGTCGTCGCTGGAGATCACCCTAAGGCAAAGCAAAGGCACGGTAAGATGCGTCTGGATGCGTGGAGTATGCGTGCGTGGTCAATGAGGCAAGGGGAGGTTTGGTTTCGCCAGAATCATCACCGGAACATCGTCGGAGCAGAGGTGGCTCGGGGAGAAATTGAGGCGGCCTGGGGGCGAGCTTGGAGAAGGGGTTTGAGGGAAAAGACAGAGGAGAGGGAGGCGGTTAAATGGGCATCGTCGCAGGGGGAGTGAAGGCCGGCATTATGGCGAATTGATGCCGCGAAGTTACAGCCGGAAACGGCGACGAGAGGAGGAAGAACTGGTCGCAGGGTGGGGAAGGAGAACAGTGGAGAGTGGGCCTACTAGTCAGTGGGAAAAATAAAGGAACGGGGTCCACGGGTCAGTGTCACTGCGGGTTGGTTCGAGTGTGAGGAAAACGGTTCGGGGCGAGTGGGTCCGCTTGGCAGTGAAAGAAAAGGGAGTGGGAGTGGGGTCCAGATGTCATTGACTGTGTGGGTCAGAAGTTGGGTGAGAAAAAGATTTCTTCGGGGAAAAGAACAGGTGGGCTAAGTGGGCTTCCTGGGCTGGGCCTGTTTCTTATTTTTTTCTGTCTAATTCTTTTTCTTTTTCTAATTCTTTTTCTGTTTTCAATTTCAAACAATTAATTCAAACAATTTCAAACAACACTCAAACAAATCAAACAGCAAACTTTTCTTTTGAATTTGGTTCTGTTTGGCAACATAATCCAAATCTCAAAATGAAATATTATTTTTATTTAATTTTTAGGATCCATTTAATAATTAAGTAAAATGGATCTTTGATTTATTAATAGTGTTTGATTTATTTAATAAAATTTCCATTTGAAATCCAATTATTTTCAAAACCAAACCAGAAGGTTTAATTTGAAAATAAGGAATACTTGGAAACTTATTTAAATAAATAAATAAATAAGTTTTGGTGTTTTAATTAAAATGGGAAAGCCTTTACTTAAATAAAATTGGATATTTAAATCCTTATTATTTTATTTAAATAATCCTTTATTCATTTTAATTAAAGCAAAACCTTTTAATAAAAGATTTCAAAGTAGTAATAAAATACTTGGTGTCCATTTAAAATGGGAAAAGCTTTTACTTAAATAAAATTGGATATTTAGATCCTTTATTTTACTTAAATAAACCTTTACTCATTTTATCAAAACAAAATATTTTATTTCAAAAGAGTCTTTTATTAAAAGATCTAAATTTGTATTTCCAAAACAATTTATTTTTCCTTTGATAAATGTTTATCCAAATAAATCCCTTTAGGATTATTTGTTCACCATTTGGTATGGCTTTTGGTAAGGCTTTATTGACTTTGGAAATTCAATTTCCTTATCTTATTATATTCACAAGATTTTGTCTTTGGTTCCAATTTAAGTGAAACTAATCTCTAAGGTCTTTCTTGATCCTTTGTGAAAATTTGTTGATCAACTTGGTATGGATCAAATCCATGGATTTGGGAGATACTTTGGAAAATGATTTCCTTCCATTAGGGTTTAGGGTTTTGGATTTCTTTCCAAATGTTCAAATTTCCAGATACATTCATTGAGGAATGCATTTCCCTTGATTTGAACTTTTGAATTCAAACTTCTACCAAAGTTTGTTCAAGATGGGATTTTAAGTCTCCTTTTAGAAACAAAAGTTTCTTTTCACCCTAATTTTCAACAAAAATTTATTTTGTTTATTTTATTTTCACATTACAAGATTTGGAAAATCTTGGGATGTGACAGGCTACCACCCTTAAAATAAATCTCGTCCCGAGATTTGGGGAGGCTAGGGTTACAAACAGGTTCAAAACAACTAGGGTACTACCACCCTTAAAATTTTTCCAACTAAACTACATCTTGGCTTGCTTGGAATCTTGGAAAGCTTTTTCTTGGAAAACTTCTGCATTGTGTCCATTATTTCCATGCTTGACTCATGGGCTAAGGTTGGGTTTCTCCTTTGGCTTGTTCATCTTGTTCTTCATCTTTTCTGGACAATTGCTTACATAGTGTCCTGGTTCCTTACAATTGAAACAGTGGATATCTTGGAGTTCTTTACGTTGCTCTTGTGGACAAACTGCTACATAATGGCCTAGCTCTTGGCAGTTGTTGCACACTACTTGGTCCATCCTTTTATTCTTTATGGACTCTGGGCATCCACTGGGGTTGTGTCCCATTTCCTTACATTTACGACATTGCACAAGGCTCATGTCTTGCTTTGGTTTCTTGAGCTTCTTTGATCCTTTGAATTGGGTTGTCTTGTTTGGGGGTATAAGTGGTCCTTTTCCTTTGTCATCATCATTCTTGGCATACTTGGATCCTTCTTGTTTCCTTTGTTCAACAATGGCATAGACGGGGCATTGGATAGGTACATGGTCGTTTCCTTCACAAAGGTGACAAGTAACTTGAGATGTTGGGCATTGGCCAACTGGATGTTCCTCTTCACAATTGGGGCATTGATCTTCATGCTCCTTGGAAGTATGATCCTTGTCTCCACAAATATTGCAAGCTGGTGCTCCATCTAGCATAATGTTCTTGTCATCCTTGTTGTCATACACTCTTTTGGGATAGTTTTCTTCCATGCTGATCATTTGATTAGTCACCTTAAGCATCAGTTGAGATTGTTCTTCCAAAAACTTTTGCAAGGTAGGGTCTTTATCACTATTGTTGGCTATGAACTGAGCTGTTAGTTGGCTCAATTGGTGTTGGGTTGCTATGAGTTCTCTCATGCTATCAGCTTGGTTGTTGTTGTTGTCACCATCCTTGATGTCGGAGTTTCTTGGAGAAGTCATCTGTTTGGGTTGGATTGGGATTAGAATAGGCAAAAGGTTTTTCTAAGGTGATATTTCTATTCACACACATCACAATTCACACAAGCAATGTGCAAGCAATCACAAACCAAACATTTCACTCAAACAACAAGTTTCAAGCACATACTTAGGCAACAAAATATTTTTATTACACCACATAAGTTGGTGGGTTTGACTTAACTAAAATATGGTGGTCCATCTACATGGTTTACTTGTGATCTTTCCATTCTTCTTGTTTGATTCTTCTTGATTGAGATCTTTGTTTCCTTGGAGAATTCTTGTCTCTTGGTCACAAATACTTCAAAGATGTTGATGGCTCCTTCTAACTTGTGTTTCCTTAGTCTTCAAGTCTTGGGCAAAATTTCTTGTCTCACTTGTAGTCCTTTAAGAATAAGGTTGAAATCACTTGAAGATGTTGAAGAAGTTGAAGTCATTAGAGTTGTTGAAGTCCTTTGCTCATGATGAAGTCTTTGGTCATGGGGCAGGCTTTCCATTAAGTTTGAAATAGAAGAGAAGTAGAGTTGAAACCAAAAATGATTGAGGAAAGAGTTTACAAGATTTGTTTTGTAAATAAGTTTTGGAATAAGACAACTCCTATTGTCTAAGGGTTTTTGTCCAATCCTAGGGTTACAAATCCTACAGGCAACACAATGCTCTGATACCATTCTGTAGCGTCCCCAACCTTAAATAAGATTGAGTCCCCTGTGTTTACAATGCTAGTCCCTGGATCAATAGCTAGCATCCACAGTTCAGATGTAATATCGAGAAACAAAGGTCATAATACAACTTTATAACCAGGATTAACATAATTTTATTACATCAAACATAGCTCATTAGGCTATTACATTACATTGCAGCGGAATAACTATAAGCATTGGGTCCTTCATCTTCAAAGTGCCACAGGCAGACATGTTGGTTGTAGACTTTGTAATCCTAATCAATCAATCTTCACTAAAACAATCAAACCTGCAACATAATAAGTTACAGCCACAAGGGTCAATACATTTGAATTGTATTGGCAAGTGATACTTTGGTAGTATAGTGGAGTCTATCATCTATATGCATTTGGCTAAGTGGAGTTGAGGCTTTGCATTGCTCAAAATAGATTTTTCCCTATCATTTGAAAATAAGTTTTGTTTGGCAAAAACAAATTCCAAGGCATCTACCAATCAAAGACTGAAGATCCACTCAGGGCATCTACCAATCAGAGACTGAAGATTTACTTGGCAAAACAAATTCTCAACCAATGATTGAAGATCCTCTCAAGGCATCTACCAATCAAAGATTTAAGATTTCACACAACCCTTGTTCACCCACAAGTTTTAATTTAGAAATTGGAATGATGAGATTCTTGATTGTTTCCATGTCTTGATGCTCAAATTGTCCTTTACCAGGGACATGGCTAAGTACTTAGGTTTTTTACACTCTGCAGAGGTGGTGCACTTTCCCCACAAGTCTTGGTTTCCCAAGAATGATCCTTCAGTAGCCTTTCCTTAGTCAAATGGACGCGCTCCAACCTATCAATCACTACCACCCACTGTCCAAAAGACTAAGTTCCAGCATCCTAAGATCATGGCAGAGCCCATAATGCCAAGTGGTTGCACTTGAAACTTCTCAACATTTGACATCTCAAATCTCTTTGTTTCCTGGGTGGCCATCCACAAGTGAGATACACAAGCCAGTCCCTGGCCTTGTGAACCACTCAACATAAACCATTCCTTCCATTTCCACCCAGGTGTTTCATTAATCTTAGTTGTTTTATTAAACAAAACACAAGTCCTCAGACTTAGAATATTTTTCATAGTGTGAATATATATATCCCACCCAAGTTTTCTATTAGCTAGGCTAAGCTTGGTAGTAATAGGATTCTTAACTTAGGAAAATCCTACTAAGGATTCATCTACTAGATTTCCTATAGCAAGGTCTATACTTAGCAAAAATAAAAACCATGCAAGATTTTACTTTAGCAAAAACACTAATGCATATTGAAAATAATGGGACATAAGATATGAAGCATCACTTGCCTTTTTGGTAGAGGGTATAAGTTCACTCCTTGTCCTTGCAACACTCACACTCTTCAAGTCGCTACAATCAATCAAGCAAGGCACAAACTCAATCTACCAATCAAGCAAATCAACACACATAAAATAACAAAGTCAAAGAAATGCATGCAAGCATGCCAAGCTTTGCTTTGTTTGCAAAAGTGGTTCCTAGTGGGTCATAGACATTTGAGTACACCTAATGGTCATTTTTGTAAAGTGGCAAAGTCATGCATAGGCATGCAAAGGTTGGTTCTAATGTAGGGATGGTCTTCACTAGGCTTCTAAACTTTGTAAGTTCCAAATTGGTCATTTACCAAAATGGCAAAGTCATTTGCAAAAGGGTTTCTATTAGATTCCTAAACTTTGTAAGATCCAAATTGGTCATTTACCAAAGTGGCAAAGTTGTTAGCAAAAGGTTTCACCTCAAAAACCAATTTCAAAACAAGGCACCTATTTGGTCATTTTATGTGGTGAAGAAATATGTCTACTGGGGTTTTAGTCTATAGGGTTCACCAAATGAGTTGCTATTGCAAAACTTGGTGCTTTTGGTCAGTAGGTTTGGTCCAAACATTTTCTCAAGGTTTTCTTTATGAAAGCATTTTCATAAACAAAACAAATAGTTTTAGTTAGCTAGAAATGGACTAAACTAATTAATCCATTCTATTCTTTTCCAAAATCACTTTCCAAACTATGGGTTGGTTCCTAAGGTCAGCAAGGTCACAACAAACTAATTTGCAAAGGTTTTAACCTAAAAATCATTTTTAAATGATTTTTATAATGTTAGCAAGCATACAAAAGAATCTGCAAAGTTAAACAAGTTAACAGATACTATTTGCTAAACTAAGGGCAGGGTTGGTTAGGGCTTGTCTTGCTGATTCCAACGACATCAAATTTGTAAAATTTGGACGTGTGGATCAAAAGATACATGGGTTTGAAGTTTGCAAAAGTTTCTGTTTTCAAATTCTAATTCAGATCTAATCGCCACGCCGGCGTGTTCTTCGGTCGATACCGGTTCGGCCGGATCGAGTGCTGCGGGGCGTTGGATCTAAGTTAGATCGTGCGGCTTAGGTAGCGTACCTCTTCGGCGTTAAGTGAAACTATCGTAACCGATGGATCTGCATCTAACGATCGCTGCTTGTTTGACCTAAAAGGAGGCGACACTACAGGGGGTGAGGGAGAGAGGGGAGATGCTCACCGGGCTCAGGAGGTTGCGGTGATGCTCAAAGTACTCGCGGTTCGACGAGGGGCGCACTGGCACGGGATGGATTGCTCGTCGGAGTTACTGCGGCGGCGGATGGCTCTGCTCGTAGTCGAAGACGGTGCTGAATCAAGAGAGACAGACCGAGGGCAGGGTTAGGTACGGGAGGTCACGGAGATGATACGTGCATGAACGAGAGGGCTCGGGGCGGTCGAGGCTTACCGGGAAACGTTGCCGGAGAAGAAGCAGACACGGCGGCGTTTAGAGCTTGTCGGAGTCGTCGCTGGAGATCACCCTAAGGCAAAGCAAAGGCACGGTAAGATGCGTCTGGATGCGTGGAGTATGCGTGCGTGGTCAATGAGGCAAGGGGAGGTTTGGTTTCGCCGGAATCATCACCGGAACATCGTCGGAGCAGAGGTGGCTCGGGGAGAAATTGAGGCGGCCTGGGGGCGATCTTGGAGAAGGGGTTTGAGGGAAAAGACAGAGGAGAGGGAGGCGGTTAAATGGGCATCGTCGCAGGGGGAGTGAAGGCCGGCATTATGGCGAATTGATGCCGCGAAGTTACAGCAGGAAACGGCGACGAGAGGAGGAAGAACTGGTCGCAGGGTGGGGAAGGAGAACAGTGGAGAGTGGGCCTACCAGTCAGTGGGAAAAGAAAGGAACGGGGTCCACGGGTCAGTGTCACTGCGGGTTGGTTCGAGTGTGAGGAAAACGGTTCGGGGCGAGTGGGTCCGCTTGGCAGTGAAAGAAAAGGGAGTGGGAGTGGGGTCCAGATGTCATTGACTGTGTGGGTCAGAAGTTGGGTGAGAAAAAGATTTCTTCGGGGAAAAGAACAGGTGGGCTAAGTGGGCTTCCTGGGCTAGGCCTGTTTCTTATTTTTTTCTATCTAATTCTTTTTCTTTTTCTAATTATTTTTCTGTTTTCAATTTCAAACAATTAATTCAAACAATTTCAAACAACACTCAAACAAATCAAACAGCAAACTTTTCTTTTGAATTTGGTTCTGTTTGGCAACATAATCCAAATCTCAAAATGAAATATTATTTTTATTTAATTTTTAGGATCCATTTAATAATTAAGTAAAATGGATCTTTGATTTATTAATAGTGTTTGATTTATTTAATAAAATTTCCATTTGAAATCCAATTATTTTCAAAACCAAACCAGAAGGTTTAATTTGAAAATAAGGAATACTTGGAAACTTATTTAAATAAATAAATAAATAAGTTTTGGTGTTTTAATTAAAATGGGAAAGCCTTTACTTAAATAAAATTGGATATCTAAATCCTTATTATTTTATTTAAATAATCCTTTATTCATTTTAATTAAAGCAAAACCTTTTAATAAAAGATTTCAATGTAGTAATAAAATACTTGGTGTCCATTTAAAATGGGAAAAGCTTTTACTTAAATAAAATTGGATATTTAGATCCTTTATTTTACTTAAATAAACCTTTACTCATTTTATCAAAACAAAATATTTTATTTCAAAAGAGTCTTTTATTAAAAGATCTAAATTTGTATTTCCAAAACAATTTATTTTTCCTTTGATAAATGTTTATCCAAATAAATCCCTTTAGGATTATTTGTTCACCATTTGGTATGGCTTTTGGTAAGGCTTTATTGACTTTGGAAATTCAATTTCCTTATCTTATTATATTCACAAGATTTTGTCTTTGGTTCCAATTTAAGTGAAACTAATCTCTAAGGTCTTTCTTGATCCTTTGTGAAAATTTGTTGATCAACTTGGTATGGATCAAATCCATGGATTTGGGAGATACTTTGGAAAATGATTTCCTTCCATAAGGGTTTAGGGTTTTGGATTTCTTTCCAAATGTTCAAATTTCCAGATACATTCATTGAGGAATGCATTTCCCTTGATTTGAACTTTTGAATTCAAACTTCTACCAAAGTTTGTTCAAGATGGGATTTTAAGTCTCCTTTTAGAAACAAAAGTTTCTTTTCACCCTAATTTTCAACAAAAATTTATTTTGTTTATTTTATTTTCACATTACAAGATTTGGAAAATCTTGGGATGTGACACATGAGCAACTTAAAGCTTCATATTCGAAAGATCTTACCAAGTTTCCCTCACCTCTTGCTAATAATGATGATGCTTGTGCTACTAACTCCATTTATTGTGAAGCATCTATTTCGAAGGAGAATGTTGAGCTAAAAGCTCAACTTGCTTTGCTAACGAGCAACTATGGGAAATTAGAAGAAAGTCATGTTAAGCTCTCGAGCTCGCATGAGGATCTTCTAGTATCCCATGGTAGGATAAAGTTAGCTCATGAGGCCATTGTGTTAAAGGTAACATCAAGTGGGCCATATGTGGACATTAGCACTATATCTACTCTGAGTGTAATATTGCCATGTGCTAGTCCTTGCAATTCATCATCTCACAACCATGCTATATCTCGTGATGAATTACGCTCCATGCCTTGTTGCTCTAACAATGTAGCATCTACTTCCTCTAGTGTCTTTGTTGAAACTAACCATGTAGAAGAAATCAAAAAGCACAAGGCTCAAGTCACTTCTTTGAAGAATGACTTGAAAAAGGGTCATCAAGGGAAGGTCGCACTCAACAAAATCTTGAGTGTGCAAAAATCCCCCAATGACAAGAGTGGACTTGGATTCAACTCCAATGTCAATAACAAGTCCACTATCAAGTTGAAGCACAAGGACAACAAGACAAATGGCCAAGATCAAGTCAAGAATTCGGCCAACATAGTTTGCTTCAAGTGCAAGGAAGAAGGTCATCATGTCAAACATTGCCCATTAAAGAACAAGTCCCTTGGGAAGAAGCAACAAGGGAAGCGGCCTCAAGCTCTACATCTTGCTAGAGATGGGCCTCCTCCCAAGAACACTCAAGCTCTTCCTCAATTTGTTGCTACATCCAAATTAAAGGTGGCAAGAGTAGAACTTGCTACATTTGTCGTAAGAAAGGGCACATTTCTTCCTCATGCACTATTGGTATCTCCTCATCCAACCCTATCATTATTGATGATGCTTATTCTCTTTATAAGGATGAGGTTGGCAATGTGTTTGCCAAATTTGTTAGTGCCCAATGTGGTGTCAAGAAAAGATCCATTTGGGTTGCCAAGCCTATTGTGACTAACCTCTTAGGACCCAACTTGGTTGGGGACCAACTAGACAAAACTTGATCAATAGGTGTATTTTGGAGGGCATTGGAGTCTTGGATACATTATAAAGAATTGAGGGATCTTCATCAATTATTATTGTCAAGCAAAGCCATTTGGATTATCTTGATTATATTATATTTCCAATGTTCCTCCTTGCGGTAACATATGCTAAACTCATTACATTTAAAGTTACTCGCCCCTTGGGCAAGTGTTGGTTTTGTATTTTCCATGATTTTGTACATGTTGTGCTTTCCACTTAATTATCTTGAGGTATCAAGTATATTTGTATTTGATTAGGTGGCACACCATGTATGTGTATTTCTTGTATTGAAGCCGTAATTGATTATATTTGATATCTTATGTGGCTCTTGTGAGAAATTAATGGATTATCCCATTTTGGGGGAGTGTTATGCTTGGGCATTCCACAATCCTAAAATTGTGTGTACATGAGGAATACCACCTAGTATTTATATTGGATTATTGTCTAGTCTCTATGTGGTATAACTCTCATGAGAAATTTAAGTTTTATAATGTCCATTAATTATCTTTATTTTTATTATTTTGCCTCACGATGGTTTTATGGTAGTATCACATTATGGGGGAGTCATATGCTTAGTGCTTATTACAATCCTAGAAAATGTGAAAATTCGAGGTTGTGTCACTTAAAATTGATATTGATAATTATCTAGCTCCTAAGTGACACACGTGCTCATACAAGTTCCAATTTGCTTGAATGCCCTTATTGCTCATATTTTGGATCTTGTTTGTGAGATTGCTTCTTGGTATGTGTTTCCTCATATTTAGATATATATATCCGCATGGAAACCATTTGCTTCAAGTTACTCTAATCACTAGTGATTGTGTGACAATTGGAAGCTACCAAGAATCTTGTTCGGAGCATCAAACTTAATTCTTATACTTTGTTATATGCTTCTTTGTGTGAATATGATCTTGGATATCCGAATGAACTACCTAGGGAAGATTATTCTCAATACTTCTTGTCATTGGACAATTAGTACTAAATTTATGGTAGAATTTATTGATCATATTCACTTTGGCCCTTGCTTAAATCTTGTCCTATCTTTGGCCAAGTAAATGTATTGTGTGCTCCCATGTTTTCCTTGCTACTTTTGGATCCTTTTATTTTTATTGGTATACTTTTGTGTTTTATTTATTGTAGGTACTAGTGATGATCCCATTTGTGTGCATTTTGCATTCAAAAGGAAAATCCTATATAATGCACTATCTATGGGGGAGCTCTCCTATATTATTTAGAACACTCACATTTATGCTTCTTTGTTTGATCCATATCGGGTTTTATGTGCTTGGAACCTCAATCTTTTCGTTTTGGTATTTGTGCCATCATGAGAAGTTTGGGGAGTTTGGTTTCTTGTTGGAACCTTGATATTTTTGGGAGTTGGTTTTGTCTCACTTGTTTCATGATTTGACCATTTTAGAATGAGATAAATCCTTGAGCATTTTTATTTCTATCTATCTTTTGCTCCTTTGGTTTTAGCCTAGTTCATTTGTTGAATTTGTGATATTTCATGTGTTGAATTGGTTCTTGGATATAATTTGGACATCGTTTGTCGAGTCACACCCTTGTGTGTGCAATCTCGATTTACATGGTGTTTTTGTTCAAATTGTATCTTATTTTTGGTTCTTGAAAGCTTTATGCATGCATATTTACTATATGTTTATATTATGGCATGCTTGCTTTATTTGATCCAATATATAGGGGAAACTCCACCAAATCCCATCGGCTAAGTTATGCATGAAATTCAATTTCATATCAATATGCACATATTTATGTAGAGTCTCTCCTATGTACTGTAGTTGCACTAACTACATTGAACCCAATTAGTTTGGGGACCATTTTGTACTTAAATGTGTTTTAGGTACATTGGAGATATATTGGACGCTTGTCTCTCAATTTTGAAGAAGTGATGCTTAGAAGAAAATTTGAGGCAAGCTATAGGATGATCAACGAATTCATATCCTCTACATCCTACCAATTATATCTCGGTAACAAGTATCTCTTTCTCATGCTCACATATCTTGATTCCAACCATTTGTCGGTTGCCTTCTAGCATGAATTAATGTATTTGTAATTGTTGTAGTTCTAGCCATGGTTTTAAGAGGACTCACTATTGTAAATGTGTATAAGTTGAGATGAGTGCATATAATTGGGACTATACAAAATCATGCATATGAGCCATCAATCCCAAATATGTCAATCTAGCAATTTTATTGCCTATCTTTTCCTCAACTCCTCTCATGTGCAATACTGAGATTTTGCTAGTTTTAGTGATACTTGTTGCCTTTCTCCATTCCAACTTTCTCCTTTTTCCCTTGGTGATAGTTGTAATATATGTAGTGTGTTGGTGTTTGAAGTTCATTAATGTACAATAAGATAGATTTGAGCCTTTGGCCATGCTTTGAAGCAAAAATCTTATTGGTATATATATTATGACTTCATTTTTGCTTTTCATATGCCTTCTTGTATATCTTCTTTATGTGTTCATATTTATTTGTTGGCATATGTATCTGTGATGTTTTCCACTTATAGACATATACACATATGAGAAGATAATTTTAGTTGATTTTTAATCCTTGGAGACCACCTTTCTATTCCTTTTGATTCTTCAGTGGCTTCCAAATTTAATTTCCTATGAGTGTTAGTTCCTCTTGTTTGCATATTTGGGCACTCATATTTGTTCTCTCATGCCTTGCATTGTTAAATAAACTTGGATGAGTGAGGATTCCATGATTATGCACCTTGTTCCCAAATACAATTATCATAATTGGTGCATTATCTTTGGGGAGCTCATCTAATTCATTTAATAATACTCATTTGTCTTATTTATCATTTATTGTGCCTTAAATGTTTAGAGGATTCAATATTTGTGTACTTTTGTATTGAAATACAACGATTCTAAAGTGTGCACAAATCTTGGGGAACTTCTCTATTTTATTTAAGCATTTATTTGATCTTTCATTTGATGTGTTTTAAATGTTTATGGAGGAGTGAGGATTCCATATTTGTGCATTTTTTGTATTGAAATATACCGATTTTAAAGTATGCACAAATCTTGGGGAGCTTCTCTATTTTCTATTGCAAACACTCTTTTGCTCATATCATAACATCTTGTTGTTTCCATTTGGACTCATTTGTTGTTTTCAATTGGTTGTCGGACCTTGTAATTGCTTGCATCATTTGGCTTTATTTTGGCAATCTTCGGGTCCTCGATATAGTCCTACTCCCTCCCAAGTATTCATCATTGGATATGTGCGAAGGCACACCTTTGGAGGAATTATTACTATATTTGCCTTCTAGAACTTGTCACCCATTTCGGCAATCGATGCTAATGGGGGAGAAGTTTTAGAGGGTTTAAGGGAAGTTGGTTGATGCATTGAGTTTGTTCTTAAGCATTTGCCTTTCACGCTCTTGCATCTTTATTGTTGCTTAGCATGTGTTATATATAGAGGAAACTCCACCAATGATAATGATTGGCAATATATACAAGGAAATTCAAGTTCATCACACATGCATAGATTGTGGGGGAGTTTGCTCTATATATGGTGGTGGTACCAATATCACATACTTTTGTAGTATTTGATATTGGTATTACCATCTTATTCATTAAAATTCCTTATATAAACCCTCTTAAAGGGATTGTCATCATTACCAAAATGGGGGAGATTGAAAGAACATGTGGGCCCCCATGTGTGGTTTTGGTAATTAATGACAATCTTTATGGACTAATGTGTGTATTAAGTTATACTTGTAGGAATTGTCCATTGGCATCGCTTGGAGCTTGTGTCGGCTTCAAGTTCGATGAAATGAGAAGAAGATATGTTGTGCAAGCTCAAAATGCGCAATCTTTAGAAGATCTCATGTTTGATGCTTGCCATCCTCGGTGATCATGGATTGATGATGAGGAATCAAGAAAGGCGTTCCATCTTGAGAAGGTAAAGATCGTCTACATCGAGCTCAAGTGGAATGCTCAAGGCAAAGGTATAATCTTGATAGGTTTTCCCTTTTGCCAGTCTTATATTGTTAGTGGAAGACCGGGTTTAGGATAGATAACCGTACTATCAAGAGGGGCTCTCGAATGAGTAACTCGATCACATAGTTCGGAGAGAGCTCAAACCTTTGCATACTTGCATCATCGTATTTGGTTGTTATTTGGTCTTATCCATGTGAGGATATAGAGCTTGTGGTAATCTCCATAACAAGCTCTTGTTCATCAAAATCGGATCCCTCTTTTATATCTTATTGCGATTTTGATCTATGCAGTTTTTCGGTTTCTCACCAAGTGAGGTATCTCACATTATTATACTTGATACATTCTCACTTGGTGATAACCAATATTTTCACCTTTTATAGGGAAGCTCATGTCGTCCTCTTTCCAATGCAATTGGAATCGGGTCAATCGGAGTTACCAATCAAAAGTCATAGCGCGGCAGAAGGTTTTTTACTTCGTCATTTGGATCTATCCTCCCTTGCCGGACTATGATGTTTCTTTGCATGATCTTGTAGAGGTTGTTTTCCTCTTCGAAACGATCCCAAGATCATCGAAATCGGAGTCCGGATGCAAAAGTTATGGCTGTTTTCGTTCTGTGATGACCGGTAGTACCGGACCAGGATCCGGTAGTACCGGGGTCCGGTAGTACCGTATTTTGGTACCGGGGAGCGTAGAGAAAAAATGCGTTTGGAGCCCTAGGAACCCCAGGAAATGTCTGGTAGTGCCGGGAAAGTCCGGTAGTACCGGGAAAAAGTCCGGTAGTACCGGGAATCGCGTTTTTTGGGCTGTAACGGTTGGATTTTGGAGGGACCTATATAAGGGGTCTTCTTCCCCGATGGTTCCTCAACCATTCTTGCAAGTTTTCCCCTCCATTGTTGACCTTCTTGAGCTTGCTTTCTCTCAATCCCTCCGATGATTCTTGCATATTCTTGAGGGATTTGAAAGAGGAGATCTAGATCTACAATCCCACCAATCAATCTATCCTCTAAGTGAGGGGAACATATCGGGATCTAGATCTTGGAGTCTTTTGTGGATTTCCACCATTGTTATTCCTCTCTTATTCCCCCATAAGCTTTTGTAGCTTTGGTGGAATTTGGGATAGAAGGATTTGAACACCTTTGTGGTGTTCTTGCCATTTGCATTTGGTGCATCGGTTTGAGTTCTCCTCGGAGGATTTGGTTTGAGTTGCTCATTGGAGCTTGTCCCTCTTGGGTTCTTAGAACCCTAGACGGTTTTGTGGCCTTGGTGGCATTGTGGCCTTGGTGGCATTTGTTGAGGCCTTTTGTGGCATTTGTTGGGAGCCTCCAATTAATTTGTTGAGAAGTGCCCCAACCTTGTGAGAGGTTCCGATTGCCACCGACAAGTGCACCGATAGTGGAAGCGTGGATCGATCCCGTTGGGGTGAGATTCACCGGAGAATAAGGGAGGCCTTTTGTGGCGTTGGTGGTTTGATACCACCCCCTCTCCAAAGGAGACGTACTCCATGTTGGGAGGAACTCAGTAAAATATCGGTGTCCCCGCGTGCCTCGGTTATCTCTATACCCGAGCTTTTTACTTATGCACTTTACATTGTGATAGCCTTCGTGCTTGAAGTAATATATATCTTGCTATCACTTTGTTGCTTGTATTGCTTAGCATAAGTCGTTGGTGCACATAGGTGAACCTTAGTTGTTCTAGGTTGTGCTTAACAAAGTAAACACTAGTTTTATTCCACCTTTGTTGAGCCACTCTAGGAAAAGTTTTAATCGCCTATTCACCCCCCACCCCCCTCTAGGCGACATCCGTATCCTTTCACTTTTGTTATTCATTTTCCCAGGAAAAAGAAAGTCAAGCAAGATTATAAGGAGGCCATCACTTTGAAGGCAAATTACTTTGGAGTGGGTGTTCCACTCATATGGCCTAAGTGAGCAACATCAAGGTCAAGCTATTGACCATAAAAGAGCGCTGCATGGGAGGCAACCCATGTGAAATAAAGGTTTGAGTTAAGTTTTTAATTTTTAGTTTAAGTTTTATATAGAATAAAGAGTGCTAGAAAACTCCAGTGAGAAGGAGAGATTCAGCGGTACTAAAAATTCTTGTTTTATACATGCCAAAGTTGGTCAACAATTTAGTCTGTCATTTTTCTGTCAAAACAAGGTGTTTCGCTAAGTTTCAGTCTAAAAAGTAATTCTTAAAGAAATAGAATTATTTTGATGAGTAAAGAAGCTTTAATGACCAAGTATACAGCGGGAATAAAAATTCCCGCCGTATAGCTCCGGCCAAATAGATATTCGACCCATCGACAATTTTTCATCTCGGGATACAGAAGGTTTGACGACCAACTATACAGCAGGAACAAAAGTTCTGGCCATATAGTTATAGCCGCCAGGAAAGAAATCCTAGAAACCCTAAATTTTTGTCGTTAGACCAACTATACGGTGGAAACAAGTGTTCCGGCCATATAGTTGCTGTCGTATAGTTGCGTCCGACCACTTAAACGCATAGGGAGGTACCCAAAATATCAAAACATCAATCCTTTTCTCTCTCTTCTACCTCCAAACTCTCTCAAAACCTCAAGGGGTCTTCACCCTTACTCGATTTCGTTCGATTTCCTCGCACACAAGTGATCTATGGTATGTTTCTCCTCCGATCCTCCAATTACTTTTCACGAATTCTTCTCTGATCTATTGTCATTATCAATTTAGGGTGAGACCTATTTTGAACTAGTTTCCATGATTATATTGCCTAGATTATTATGTTAAGGAGATTCTTTAGTGTGCTATGATGAGGAATATGCTATGACTATTATTTTTGGATCAAAAAGTTTTATATTTGTCTTTTTTAGAATATGAACACGAGGAGCCAGACACGTGCTCTTTCCGCCTCTAGTTATTCTCGGGCTGCAGATCAGGAACGCATGGGGATTCGATTCAAGGACGAGTCCCACCGTGATTGTTTCAATAGGATCAAAAACTGAGAAGTCAAGCCACCCAAGTGGGCTTTCCCTGTCACATTGAACTAACTCCGTATTTCTGATGACTTTAATTTACTTTGCAATAGAGTTAGTCTGCAAAACTTTGTATTTCATGATGCACCAACCTATCGCCGGCTAACCATTGAATTTCTTAGTTCTTTGAAAAGCACCGTTAAGACATGGCATGGGGAGTATAGAATTTCTTTCTGACTCATGAACAATAATTGTTATTTATCACTTGATGAATGGTGCAATTGTTTTGGTTTACCCAACAATGATCCTAATGCTCTGCGCGCATCTTTCACCAGCATAGAACCTTCCCCTGAACTCTGCTATAACAGAATGAGCTTTACTTCTAGAATCAGCAAAGGGAAAAATATTCAACATCCTGCTATTCGCTATTTGTCGTATGTTATTGCTAACACCTTGCAGGCGCGTAATGAGTTTACAAGACTCAATTGTAACATCCCAAAATTCATGAAATACAAAAGCATGCACTGCATTCATGCATTCGTAGAATTCTTGACTTGCACAAA